>CAMPDV010000146.1:0-645670 GCA_946699065.1 Loxodes magnus
TCATGGTCTTACAGGTACCTGTCTTGACGTCCCATAGTCTCACCGTCTTATCATAACTTCCCGATACGATGAACTCTGAATCACTGGATATAGCCACAGCATATACATAACTAGTGTGACCACTCATGGTCTTACAGGTACCTGTCTTGACGTCCCATAGTCTCACCGTATTATCATAACTTCCCGATACGATGAACTCTGAATCACTGGATATAGCCACAGCATATACATAACTAGTGTGACCACTCATGGTCTTACAGGTACCTGTCTTGACGTCCCATAGTCTCACCGTATTATCATAACTTCCCGATACGATGAACTCTGAATCACTGGATAAAGCCACAGCATATACATAACTAGTGTGACCACTCATGGTCTTACAGGTACCTGTCTTGACGTCCCATAGTCTCACCGTATAATCTCAACTTCCCGATACGATGAACTCTGAATCACTGGATATAGCCACAGCATATACAGAACTAGTGTGACCACTCATGGTCTTACAGGTACCTGTCTTGACGTCCCATAGTCTCACCGTATTATCATAACTTCCCGATACGATGAACTCTGAATCACTGGATATAGCCACAGATAATACATAACTAGTGTGACCACTCATGTTCTTACAGGTACCTGTCTTGACGTCCCATAGTCTCACCGTATAATCTCAACTTCCCGATACGATGAACTCTGAATTACTGGATATAGCCACAGATAATACATAACTAGTGTGACCACTCATGGTCTTACAGGTACCTGTCTTGACGTCCCATAGTCTCACCGTATAATCTCAACTTCCCGATACGATGAACTCTGAATCACTGGATATAGCCACAGCATATACAGAACTAGTGTGACCACTCATGGTCTTACAGGTACCTGTCTTGACGTCCCATAGTCTCACCGTATTATCATAACTTCCCGATACGATGAACTCTGAATCACTGGATATAGCCACAGATAATACATAACTAGTGTGACCACTCATGTTCTTACAGGTACCTGTCTTGACGTCCCATAGTCTCACCGTATTATCATAACTTCCCGATACGATGAACTCTGAATCACTGGATATAGCCACAGATAATACATAACTAGTGTGACCACTCATGGTCTTACAGGTACCTGTCTTGACGTCCCATAGTCTCACCGTATTATCATAACTTCCCGATACGATGAACTCTGAATCACTGGATATAGCCACAGCATATACATAACTAGTGTGACCACTCATGGTCTTACAGGTACCTGTCTTGACGTCCCATAGTCTCACCGTATAATCATTACTTCCCGATACGATGAACTCTGAATCACTGGATATAGCCACATCATATACATAACTAGTGTGAACACTCATGGTCTTACAGGTACCTGTCTTGACGTCCCATAGTCTCACCGTCTTATCATAACTTCCCGATACGATGAACTCTGAATAACTGGATATAGCCACAGCATATACATAACTAGTGTGACCACTCATGGTCTTACAGGTACCTGTCTTGACGTCCCATAATCTCACCGTATAATCTCAACTTCCCGATACGATGAACTCTGAATCACTGGATATAGCCACAGCATATACAGAACTAGTGTGACCACTCATGGTCTTACAGGTACCTGTCTTGACGTCCCATAGTCTCACCGTCTTATCATAACTTCCCGATACGATGAACTCTGAATCACTGGATATAGCCACAGCATATACATAACTAGTGTGACCACTCATGGTCTTACAGGTACCTGTCTTGACGTCCCATAGTCTCACCGTATAATCTCAACTTCCCGATACGATGAACTCTGAATCACTGGATATAGCCACAGCATATACAGAACTAGTGTGACCACTCATGGTCTTACAGGTACCTGTCTTGACGTCCCATAGTCTCACCGTATTATCATAACTTCCCGATACGATGAACTCTGAATCACTGGATATAGCTACAGATAATACATAACTAGTGTGACCACTCATGTTCTTACAGGTACCTGTCTTGACGTCCCATAGTCTCACCGTATTATCATAACTTCCCGATACGATGAACTCTGAATCACTGGATATAGCCACAGATAATACATAACTAGTGTGACCACTCATGTTCTTACAGGTACCTGTCTTGACGTCCCATAGTCTCACCGTATAATCTCAACTTCCCGATACGATGAACTCTGAATCACTGGATATAGCCACAGCATATACAGAACTAGTGTGACCACTCATGGTCTTACAGGTACCTGTCTTGACGTCCCATAGTCTCACCGTCTTATCATAACTTCCCGATACGATGAACTCTGAATCACTGGATATAGCCACAGCATATACATAACTAGTGTGACCACTCATGGTCTTACAGGTACCTGTCTTGACGTACCATAGTCTCACCGTATTATCATAACTTCCCGATACGATGAACTCTGAATCACTGGATATAGCCACAGATAATACATAACTAGTGTGACCACTCATGTTCTTACAGGTACCTGTCTTGACGTCCCATAGTCTCACCGTATAATCTCAACTTCCCGATACGATGAACTCTGAATCACTGGATATAGCCACAGATAATACATAACTAGTGTGACCACTCATGGTCTTACAGGTACCTGTCTTGACGTCCCATAGTCTCACCGTATTATCATAACTTCCCGATACGATGAACTCTGAATCACTGGATATAGCCACAGCATATACATAACTAGTGTGACCACTCATGGTCTTACAGGTACCTGTCTTGACGTCCCATAGTCTCACCGTATTATCATAACTTCCCGATACGATGAACTCTGAATCACTGGATATAGCCACAGATAATACATAACTAGTGTGACCACTCATGGTCTTACAGGTACCTGTCTTGACGTCCCATAGTCTCACCGTCTTATCATAACTTCCCGATACGATGAACTCTGAATCACTGGATATAGCCACAGTTATACTCAATTTGTGTGACCACTCATGGTCTTACAGGTACCTGTCTTGACGTCCCATAGTCTCACCGTCTTATCATAACTTCCCGATACGATGAACTCTGAATCACTGGATATAGCCACAGATCTTACATAACTAGTGTGACCACTCATGGTCTTACAGGTACCTGTCTTGACGTCCCATAGTCTCACCGTATTATCATAACTTCCCGATACGATGAACTCTGAATCACTGGATATAGCCACAGCATATACATAACTAGTGTGACCACTCATGGTCTTACAGGTACCTGTCTTGACGTCCCATAGTCTCACCGTATAATCTCAACTTCCCGATACGATGAACTCTGAATCACTGGATATAGCCACAGCATATACATAACTAGTGTGACCACTCATGGTCTTACAGGTACCTGTCTTGACGTCCCATAGTCTCACCGTCTTATCATAACTTCCCGATACGATGAACTCTGAATCACTGGATATAGCCACAGCATATACATAACTAGTGTGACCACTCATGGTCTTACAGGTACCTGTCTTGACGTCCCATAGTCTCACCGTATTATCATAACTTCCCGATACGATGAACTCTGAATCACTGGATATAGCCACAGCATATACACAACTAGTGTGACCACTCATGGTCTTACAGGTACCTGTCTTGACGTCCCATAGTCTCACCGTATAATCTCAACTTCCCGATACGATGAACTCTGAATCACTGGATATAGCCACAGATAATACATAACTAGTGTGACCACTCATGGTCTTACAGGTACCTGTCTTGACGTCCCATAGTCTCACCGTATTATCATAACTTCCCGATACGATGAACTCTGAATCACTGGATATAGCCACAGCATATACATAACTAGTGTGACCACTCATGGTCTTACAGGTACCTGTCTTGACGTCCCATAGTCTCACCGTATAATCATTACTTCCCGATACGATGAACTCTGAATCACTGGATATAGCCACAGATAATACATAACTAGTGTGACCACTCATGTTCTTACAGGTACCTGTCTTGACGTCCCATAGTCTCACCGTATAATCTCAACTTCCCGATACGATGAACTCTGAATCACTGGATATAGCCACAGCATATACAGAACTAGTGTGACCACTCATGTTCTTACAGGTACCTGTCTTGACGTCCCATAGTCTCACCGTATAATCTTAACTTCCCGATACGATGAACTCTGAATCACTGGATATAGCCACAGCATATACAGAACTAGTGTGACCACTCATGGTCTTACAGGTACCTGTCTTGACGTCCCATAGTCTCACCGTCTTATCATAACTTCCCGATACGATGAACTCTGAATCACTGGATATAGCCACAGCACATACATAACTAGTGTGACCACTCATGGTCTTACAGGTACCTGTCTTGACGTCCCATAGTCTCACCGTATTATCATAACTTCCCGATACGATGAACTCTGAATCACTGGATATAGCCACAGATAATACATAACTAGTGTGACCACTCATGTTCTTACAGGTACCTGTCTTGACGTCCCATAGTCTCACCGTATAATCTTAACTTCCCGATACGATGAACTCTGAATCACTGGATATAGCCACAGCATATACATAATAAGTGTGACCACTCATGGTCTTACAGGTACCTGTCTTGACGTCCCATAGTCTCACCGTATTATCATAACTTCCCGATACGATGAACTCTGAATCACTGGATATAGCCACAGATAATACATAACTAGTGTGACCACTCATGTTCTTACAGGTACCTGTCTTGACGTCCCATAGTCTCACCGTATAATCTCAACTTCCCGATACGATGAACTCTGAATCACTGGATATAGCCACAGATAATACATAACTAGTGTGACCACTCATGTTCTTACAGGTACCTGTCTTGACGTCCCATAGTCTCACCGTATAATCTCAACTTCCCGATACGATGAACTCTGAATCACTGGATATAGCCACAGCATATACATAACTAGTGTGACCACTCATGGTCTTACAGGTACCTGTCTTGACGTCCCATAGTCTCACCGTCTTATCATAACTTCCCGATACGATGAACTCTGAATCACTGGATATAGCCACAGCATATACATAACTAGTGTGACCACTCATGGTCTTACAGGTACCTGTCTTGACGTCCCATAGTCTCACCGTATTATCATAACTTCCCGATACGATGAACTCTGAATCACTGGATATAGCCACAGCATATACACAACTAGTGTGACCACTCATGGTCTTACAGGTACCTGTCTTGACGTCCCATAGTCTCACCGTATAATCTCAACTTCCCGATACGATGAACTCTGAATCACTGGATATAGCCACAGATAATACATAACTAGTGTGACCACTCATGGTCTTACAGGTACCTGTCTTGACGTCCCATAGTCTCACCGTATTATCATAACTTCCCGATACGATGAACTCTGAATCACTGGATATAGCCACAGCATATACATAACTAGTGTGACCACTCATGGTCTTACAGGTACCTGTCTTGACGTCCCATAGTCTCACCGTATAATCATTACTTCCCGATACGATGAACTCTGAATCACTGGATATAGCCACAGATAATACATAACTAGTGTGACCACTCATGTTCTTACAGGTACCTGTCTTGACGTCCCATAGTCTCACCGTATAATCTCAACTTCCCGATACGATGAACTCTGAATCACTGGATATAGCCACAGCATATACAGAACTAGTGTGACCACTCATGGTCTTACAGGTACCTGTCTTGACGTCCCATAGTCTCACCGTATTATCATAACTTCCCGATACGATGAACTCTGAATCACTGGATATAGCCACAGCATATACATAACTAGTGTGACCACTCATGGTCTTACAGGTACCTGTCTTGACGTCCCATAGTCTCACCGTATTATCATAACTTCCCGATACGATGAACTCTGAATCACTGGATATAGCCACAGCATATACATAACTAGTGTGACCACTCATGGTCTTACAGGTACCTGTCTTGACGTCCCATAGTCTCACCGTATTATCATAACTTCCCGATACGATGAACTCTGAATCACTGGATATAGCCACAGCATATACATAATTTGTGTGACCACTCATGGTCTTACAGGTACCTGTCTTGACGTCCCATAGTCTCACCGTATTATCATAACTTCCCGATACGATGAACTCTGAATCACTGGATATAGCCACAGCACATACATATTAAGTGTGACCACTCATGGTCTTACAGGTACCTGTCTTGACGTCCCATAGTCTCACCGTATTATCATAACTTCCCGATACGATGAACTCTGAATCACTGGATATAGCCACAGAAGATACAGAACTAGTGTGACCACTCATGGTCTTACAGGTACCTGTCTTGACGTCCCATAGTCTCACCGTATTATCATAACTTCCCGATACGATGAACTCTGAATCACTGGATATAGCCACAGAAGATACATAACTAGTGTGACCACTCATGGTCTTACAGGTACCTGTCTTGACGTCCCATAGTCTCACCGTCTTATCATAACTTCCCGATACGATGAACTCTGAATCACTGGATATAGCCACAGATCTTACATAATTTGTGTGACCACTCATGGTCTTACAGGTACCTGTCTTGACGTCCCATAGTCTCACCGTATTATCATAACTTCCCGATACGATGAACTCTGAATCACTGGATATAGCCACAGCATATACATAACTAGTGTGACCACTCATGGTCTTACAGGTACCTGTCTTGACGTCCCATAGTCTCACCGTATTATCATAACTTCCCGATACGATGAACTCTGAATTACTGGATATAGCCACAGATAATACATAACTAGTGTGACCACTCATGGTCTTACAGGTACCTGTCTTGACGTCCCATAGTCTCACCGTATTATCATAACTTCCCGATACGATGAACTCTGAATCACTGGATATAGCCACAGCATATACATAATTTGTGTGACCACTCATGGTCTTACAGGTACCTGTCTTGACGTCCCATAGTCTCACCGTATTATCATAACTTCCCGATACGATGAACTCTGAATCACTGGATATAGCCACAGAAGATACAGAACTAGTGTGACCACTCATGGTCTTACAGGTACCTGTCTTGACGTCCCATAGTCTCACCGTATTATCATAACTTCCCGATACGATGAACTCTGAATCACTGGATATAGCCACAGAAGATACATAACTAGTGTGACCACTCATGTTCTTACAGGTACCTGTCTTGACGTCCCATAGTCTCACCGTATTATCATAACTTCCCGATACGATGAACTCTGAATCACTGGATATAGCCACAGATAATACATAACTAGTGTGACCACTCATGGTCTTACAGGTACCTGTCTTGACGTCCCATAGTCTCACCGTATTATCATAACTTCCCGATACGATGAACTCTGAATCACTGGATATAGCCACAGCATATACATAACTAGTGTGACCACTCATGGTCTTACAGGTACCTGTCTTGACGTCCCATAGTCTCACCGTATTATCATAACTTCCCGATACGATGAACTCTGAATCACTGGATATAGCCACAGTTATACATAATTTGTGTGACCACTCATGGTCTTACAGGTACCTGTCTTGACGTCCCATAGTCTCACCGTATAATCATTACTTCCCGATACGATGAACTCTGAATCACTGGATATAGCCACAGCATATACAGAACTAGTGTGACCACTCATGGTCTTACAGGTACCTGTCTTGACGTCCCATAGTCTCACCGTATTATCATAACTTCCCGATACGATGAACTCTGAATCACTGGATATAGCCACAGCTGATACATAATCTGTGTGACCACTCATGGTCTTACAGGTACCTGTCTTGACGTCCCATAGTCTCACCGTATTATCATAACTTCCCGATACGATGAACTCTGAATCACTGGATATAGCCACAGCATATACAGAACTAGTGTGACCACTCATGGTCTTACAGGTACCTGTCTTGACGTCCCATAGTCTCACCGTATTATCATAACTTCCCGATACGATGAACTCTGAATCACTGGATATAGCCACAGCATATACATAACTAGTGTGACCACTCATGGTCTTACAGGTACCTGTCTTGACGTCCCATAGTCTCACCGTATTATCATAACTTCCCGATACGATGAACTCTGAATCACTGGATATAGCCACAGCACATACATAATAAATGTGACCACTCATGGTCTTACAGGTACCTGTCTTGACGTCCCATAGTCTCACCGTCTTATCATAACTTCCCGATACGATGAACTCTGAATCACTGGATATAGCCACAGCATATACAGAACTAGTGTGACCACTCATGGTCTTACAGGTACCTGTCTTGACGTCCCATAGTCTCACCGTCTTATCATAACTTCCCGATACGATGAACTCTGAATCACTGGATATAGCCACAGCACATACATAATAAGTGTGACCACTCATGGTCTTACAGGTACCTGTCTTGACGTCCCATAGTCTCACCGTATTATCATAACTTCCCGATACGATGAACTCTGAATCACTGGATATAGCCACAGATAATACATAACTAGTGTGACCTCTCATGTTCTTACAGGTACCTGTCTTGACGTCCCATAGTCTCACCGTATAATCTTAACTTCCCGATACGATGAACTCTGAATCACTGGATATAGCCACAGCATATACATAATCTGTGTGACCACTCATGGTCTTACAGGTACCTGTCTTGACGTCCCATAGTCTCACCGTATAATCTCAACTTCCCGATACGATGAACTCTGAATCACTGGATATAGCCACAGTTATACATAATTTGTGTGACCACTCATGGTCTTACAGGTACCTGTCTTGACGTCCCATAGTCTCACCGTATTATCATAACTTCCCGATACGATGAACTCTGAATCACTGGATATAGCCACAGATAATACATAACTAGTGTGACCACTCATGGTCTTACAGGTACCTGTCTTGACGTCCCATAGTCTCACCGTATAATCTCAACTTCCCGATACGATGAACTCTGAATCACTGGATATAGCCACAGCATATACATAACTAGTGTGACCACTCATGGTCTTACAGGTACCTGTCTTGACGTCCCATAGTCTCACCGTATTATCATAACTTCCCGATACGATGAACTCTGAATCACTGGATATAGCCACAGATAATACATAACTAGTGTGACCACTCATGGTCTTACAGGTACCTGTCTTGACGTCCCATAGTCTCACCGTCTTATCATAACTTCCCGATACGATGAACTCTGAATCACTGGATATAGCCACAGCACATACATAATAAGTGTGACCACTCATGGTCTTACAGGTACCTGTCTTGACGTCCCATAGTCTCACCGTATTATCATAACTTCCCGATACGATGAACTCTGAATCACTGGATATAGCCACAGATAATACATAACTAGTGTGACCACTCATGTTCTTACAGGTACCTGTCTTGACGTCCCATAGTCTCACCGTATAATCTTAACTTCCCGATACGATGAACTCTGAATCACTGGATATAGCCACAGATCTTACATAATCTGTGTGACCACTCATGGTCTTACAGGTACCTGTCTTGACGTCGCATAGTCTCACCGTATAATCTCAACTTCCCGATACGATGAACTCTGAATCACTGGATAAAGCCACAGCATATACATAACTAGTGTGACCACTCATGGTCTTACAGGTACCTGTCTTGACGTCCCATAGTCTCACCGTATTATCATAACTTCCCGATACGATGAACTCTGAATCACTGGATATAGCCACAGCACATACATAATAAATGTGACCACTCATGGTCTTACAGGTACCTGTCTTGACGTCCCATAGTCTCACCGTATTATCATAACTTCCCGATACGATGAACTCTGAATCACTGGATATAGCCACAGCATATACATAACTAGTGTGACCACTCATGGTCTTACAGGTACCTGTCTTGACGTCCCATAGTCTCACCGTATTATCATAACTTCCCGATACGATGAACTCTGAATCACTGGATATAGCCACAGATAATACATAACTAGTGTGACCACTCATGGTCTTACAGGTACCTGTCTTGACGTCCCATAGTCTCACCGTCTTATCATAACTTCCCGATACGATGAACTCTGAATCACTGGATATAGCCACAGATCTTACATAACTAGTGTGACCACTCATGGTCTTACAGGTACCTGTCTTGACGTCCCATAGTCTCACCGTATAATCTCAACTTCCCGATACGATGAACTCTGAATCACTGGATATAGCCACAGCTGATACATAATCTGTGTGACCACTCATGGTCTTACAGGTACCTGTCTTGACGTCCCATAGTCTCACCGTATTATCATAACTTCCCGATACGATGAACTCTGAATCACTGGATATAGCCACAGAAGATACATAACTAGTGTGACCACTCATGGTCTTACAGGTACCTGTCTTGACGTCCCATAGTCTCACCGTATTATCATAACTTCCCGATACGATGAACTCTGAATCACTGGATATAGCCACAGATAATACATAACTAGTGTGACCACTCATGGTCTTACAGGTACCTGTCTTGACGTCCCATAGTCTCACCGTCTTATCATAACTTCCCGATACGATGAACTCTGAATCACTGGATATAGCCACAGCATATACAGAACTAGTGTGACCACTCATGGTCTTACAGGTACCTGTCTTGACGTCGCATAGTCTCACCGTATTATCATAACTTCCCGATACGATGAACTCTGAATCACTGGATATAGCCACAGATAATACATAACTAGTGTGACCACTCATGTTCTTACAGGTACCTGTCTTGACGTCCCATAGTCTCACCGTATTATCATAACTTCCCGATACGATGAACTCTGAATCACTGGATATAGCCACAGAAGATACATAACTTGTGTGACCACTCATGGTCTTACAGGTACCTGTCTTGACGTCCCATAGTCTCACCGTATTATCATAACTTCCCGATACGATGAACTCTGAATCACTGGATATAGCCACAGCACATACATAATAAATGTGACCACTCATGGTCTTACAGGTACCTGTCTTGACGTCCCATAGTCTCACCGTATAATCATTACTTCCCGATACGATGAACTCTGAATCACTGGATATAGCCACAGCATATACATAATTTGTGTGACCACTCATGGTCTTACAGGTACCTGTCTTGACGTCCCATAGTCTCACCGTATTATCATAACTTCCCGATACGATGAACTCTGAATCACTGGATATAGCCACAGAAGATACATAACTAGTGTGACCACTCATGGTCTTACAGGTACCTGTCTTGACGTCCCATAGTCTCACCGTATTATCATAACTTCCCGATACGATGAACTCTGAATCACTGGATATAGCCACAGTTATACATAATTTGTGTGACCACTCATGGTCTTACAGGTACCTGTCTTGACGTCCCATAGTCTCACCGTATTATCATAACTTCCCGATACGATGAACTCTGAATCACTGGATATAGCCACAGAAGATACAGAACTAGTGTGACCACTCATGGTCTTACAGGTACCTGTCTTGACGTCCCATAGTCTCACCGTATTATCATAACTTCCCGATACGATGAACTCTGAATCACTGGATATAGCCACAGAAGATACATAACTAGTGTGACCACTCATGGTCTTACAGGTACCTGTCTTGACGTCCCATAGTCTCACCGTATTATCATAACTTCCCGATACGATGAACTCTGAATCACTGGATATAGCCACAGAAGATACAGAACTAGTGTGACCACTCATGGTCTTACAGGTACCTGTCTTGACGTCCCATAGTCTCACCGTATTATCATAACTTCCCGATACGATGAACTCTGAATCACTGGATATAGCCACAGCATATACATAACTAGTGTGACCACTCATGGTCTTACAGGTACCTGTCTTGACGTCCCATAGTCTCACCGTATTATCATAACTTCCCGATACGATGAACTCTGAATCACTGGATATAGCCACAGCACATACATAATAAATGTGACCACTCATGGTCTTACAGGTACCTGTCTTGACGTCCCATAGTCTCACCGTATTATCATAACTTCCCGATACGATGAACTCTGAATCACTGGATATAGCCACAGAAGATACATAACTAGTGTGACCACTCATGGTCTTACAGGTACCTGTCTTGACGTCCCATAGTCTCACCGTATTATCATAACTTCCCGATACGATGAACTCTGAATCACTGGATATAGCCACAGATCTTACATAATTTGTGTGACCACTCATGGTCTTACAGGTACCTGTCTTGACGTCCCATAGTCTCACCGTATTATCATAACTTCCCGATACGATGAACTCTGAATCACTGGATATAGCCACAGATAATACATAACTAGTGTGACCACTCATGGTCTTACAGGTACCTGTCTTGACGTACCATAGTCTCACCGTATAATCTCAACTTCCCGATACGATGAACTCTGAATCACTGGATATAGCCACAGCATATACATAACTAGTGTGACCACTCATGGTCTTACAGGTACCTGTCTTGACGTCCCATAGTCTCACCGTATTATCATAACTTCCCGATACGATGAACTCTGAATCACTGGATATAGCCACAGATCTTACATAATTTGTGTGACCACTCATGGTCTTACAGGTACCTGTCTTGACGTCCCATAGTCTCACCGTATTATCATAACTTCCCGATACGATGAACTCTGAATCACTGGATATAGCCACAGCATATACATAACTAGTGTGACCACTCATGGTCTTACAGGTACCTGTCTTGACGTCCCATAGTCTCACCGTATTATCATAACTTCCCGATACGATGAACTCTGAATCACTGGATATAGCCACAGATAATACATAACTAGTGTGACCACTCATGGTCTTACAGGTACCTGTCTTGATGTACCATAGTCTCACCGTATAATCTCAACTTCCCGATACGATGAACTCTGAATCACTGGATATAGCCACAGAAGATACATAACTAGTGTGACCACTCATGGTCTTACAGGTACCTGTCTTGACGTCCCATAGTCTCACCGTATTATCATAACTTCCCGATACGATGAACTCTGAATCACTGGATATAGCCACAGATAATACATAACTAGTGTGACCACTCATGGTCTTACAGGTACCTGTCTTGACGTCCCATAGTCTCACCGTATAATCTCAACTTCCCGATACGATGAACTCTGAATCACTGGATATAGCCACAGCATATACAGAACTAGTGTGACCACTCATGGTCTTACAGGTACCTGTCTTGACGTACCATAGTCTCACCGTATAATCTCAACTTCCCGATACGATGAACTCTGAATCACTGGATATAGCCACAGCATATACAGAACTAGTGTGACCACTCATGGTCTTACAGGTACCTGTCTTGACGTCCCATAGTCTCACAGTATAATCTCTACTTCTCGATACGATGAACTCTGAATCACTGGATATAGCCACAGCACATACATAATAAGTGTGACCACTCATGGTCTTACAGGTACCTGTCTTGACGTCCCATAGTCTCACCGTCTTATCATAACTTCCCGATACGATGAACTCTGAATCACTGGATATAGCCACAGAAGATACATAATTTGTGTGACCACTCATGGTCTTACAGGTACCTGTCTTGACGTCCCATAGTCTCACCGTATTATCATAACTTCCCGATACGATGAACTCTGAATCACTGGATATAGCCACAGCTGATACATAATCTGTGTGACCACTCATGGTCTTACAGGTACCTGTCTTGACGTCCCATAGTCTCACCGTATTATCATAACTTCCCGATACGATGAACTCTGAATCACTGGATATAGCCACAGTTATACATAATTTGTGTGACCACTCATGGTCTTACAGGTACCTGTCTTGACGTCCCATAGTCTCACCGTCTAATCATAACTTCCCGATACGATGAACTCTGAATCACTGGATATAGCCACAGCACATACATAATCTGTGTGACCACTCATGGTCTTACAGGTACCTGTCTTGACGTCCCATAGTCTCACCGTATAATCATTACTTCCCGATACGATGAACTCTGAATCACTGGATATAGCCACAGCATATACAGAACTAGTGTGACCACTCATGGTCTTACAGGTACCTGTCTTGACGTCCCATAGTCTCACCGTATAATCTCAACTTCCCGATACGATGAACTCTGAATCACTGGATATAGCCACAGCATATACATAATCTGTGTGACCACTCATGGTCTTACAGGTACCTGTCTTGACGTCCCATAGTCTCACCGTATAATCTCAACTTCCCGATACGATGAACTCTGAATCACTGGATATAGCCACAGCATATACATAATCTGTGTGACCACTCATGGTCTTACAGGTACCTGTCTTGACGTCCCATAGTCTCACCGTATTATCATAACTTCCCGATACGATGAACTCTGAATCACTGGATATAGCCACAGTTATACATAATTTGTGTGACCACTCATGGTCTTACAGGTACCTGTCTTGACGTCCCATAGTCTCACCGTCTAATCATAACTTCCCGATACGATGAACTCTGAATCACTGGATATAGCCACAGCATATACATAACTAGTGTGACCACTCATGGTCTTACAGGTACCTGTCTTGACGTCCCATAGTCTCACCGTATAATCATTACTTCCCGATACGATGAACTCTGAATCACTGGATATAGCCACAGCATATACAGAACTAGTGTGACCACTCATGGTCTTACAGGTACCTGTCTTGACGTCCCATAGTCTCACCGTATAATCTCAACTTCCCGATACGATGAACTCTGAATCACTGGATATAGCCACAGCATATACATAACTAGTGTGACCACTCATGGTCTTACAGGTACCTGTCTTGACGTCCCATAGTCTCACCGTATTATCATAACTTCCCGATACGATGAACTCTGAATCACTGGATATAGCCACAGCTGATACATAATCTGTGTGACCACTCATGGTCTTACAGGTACCTGTCTTGACGTCCCATAGTCTCACCGTATTATCATAACTTCCCGATACGATGAACTCTGAATCACTGGATATAGCCACAGAAGATACATAATTTGTGTGACCACTCATGGTCTTACAGGTACCTGTCTTGACGTCCCATAGTCTCACCGTCTAATCATAACTTCCCGATACGATGAACTCTGAATCACTGGATATAGCCACAGATAATACATAACTAGTGTGACCACTCATGGTCTTACAGGTACCTGTCTTGACGTCCCATAGTCTCACCGTATTATCATAACTTCCCGATACGATGAACTCTGAATCACTGGATATAGCCACAGCATATACATAACTAGTGTGACCACTCATGGTCTTACAGGTACCTGTCTTGACGTCCCATAGTCTCACCGTATTATCATAACTTCCCGATACGATGAACTCTGAATCACTGGATATAGCCACAGTTATACATAATTTGTGTGACCACTCATGGTCTTACAGGTACCTGTCTTGACGTCCCATAGTCTCACCGTATTATCATAACTTCCCGATACGATGAACTCTGAATCACTGGATATAGCCACAGCACATACATAATAAATGTGACCACTCATGGTCTTACAGGTACCTGTCTTGACGTCCCATAGTCTCACCGTCTAATCATAACTTCCCGATACGATGAACTCTGAATCACTGGATATAGCCACAGCACATACATAACTAGTGTGACCACTCATGTTCTTACAGGTACCTGTCTTGACGTCCCATAGTCTCACCGTATAATCTCAACTTCCCGATACGATGAACTCTGAATCACTGGATATAGCCACAGCATATACAGAACTAGTGTGACCACTCATGGTCTTACAGGTACCTGTCTTGACGTCCCATAGTCTCACCGTATTATCATAACTTCCCGATACGATGAACTCTGAATCACTGGATATAGCCACAGAAGATACATAACTAGTGTGACCACTCATGGTCTTACAGGTACCTGTCTTGACGTCCCATAGTCTCACCGTATTATCATAACTTCCCGATACGATGAACTCTGAATCACTGGATATAGCCACAGAAGATACATAATTTGTGTGACCACTCATGGTCTTACAGGTACCTGTCTTGACGTCCCATAGTCTCACCGTATTATCATAACTTCCCGATACGATGAACTCTGAATCACTGGATATAGCCACAGCATATACACAACTAGTGTGACCACTCATGGTCTTACAGGTACCTGTCTTGACGTCCCATAGTCTCACCGTCTTATCATAACTTCCCGATACGATGAACTCTGAATCACTGGATATAGCCACAGAAGATACATAATATGTGTGACCACTCATGGTCTTACAGGTACCTGTCTTGACGTCCCATAGTCTCACAGTATAATCTCTACTTCCCGATACGATGAACTCTGAATCACTGGATATAGCCACAGATCATACATAACTAGTGTGACCACTCATGGTCTTACAGGTACCTGTCTTGACGTCCCATAGTCTCACCGTATTATCATAACTTCCCGATACGATGAACTCTGAATCACTGGATATAGCCACAGAAGATACATAATTTGTGTGACCACTCATGGTCTTACAGGTACCTGTCTTGACGTCCCATAGTCTCACCGTATTATCATAACTTCCCGATACGATGAACTCTGAATCACTGGATATAGCCACAGTTATACATAATTTGTGTGACCACTCATGGTCTTACAGGTACCTGTCTTGACGTCCCATAGTCTCACCGTATTATCATAACTTCCCGATACGATGAACTCTGAATCACTGGATATAGCCACAGAAGATACATAACTAGTGTGACCACTCATGGTCTTACAGGTACCTGTCTTGACGTCCCATAGTCTCACCGTATTATCATAACTTCCCGATACGATGAACTCTGAATCACTGGATATAGCCACAGCACATACATAATAAATGTGACCACTCATGGTCTTACAGGTACCTGTCTTGACGTCCCATAGTCTCACCGTATAATCATTACTTCCCGATACGATGAACTCTGAATCACTGGATATAGCCACAGTTATACATAATTTGTGTGACCACTCATGGTCTTACAGGTACCTGTCTTGACGTCCCATAGTCTCACCGTCTAATCATAACTTCCCGATACGATGAACTCTGAATCACTGGATATAGCCACAGCACATACATAATCTGTGTGACCACTCATGGTCTTACAGGTACCTGTCTTGACGTCCCATAGTCTCACCGTATAATCATTACTTCCCGATACGATGAACTCTGAATCACTGGATATAGCCACAGCATATACAGAACTAGTGTGACCACTCATGGTCTTACAGGTACCTGTCTTGACGTCCCATAGTCTCACCGTATAATCTCAACTTCCCGATACGATGAACTCTGAATCACTGGATATAGCCACAGCATATACATAATCTGTGTGACCACTCATGGTCTTACAGGTACCTGTCTTGACGTCCCATAGTCTCACCGTATTATCATAACTTCCCGATACGATGAACTCTGAATCACTGGATATAGCCACAGTTATACATAATTTGTGTGACCACTCATGGTCTTACAGGTACCTGTCTTGACGTCCCATAGTCTCACCGTCTAATCATAACTTCCCGATACGATGAACTCTGAATCACTGGATATAGCCACAGCATATACATAACTAGTGTGACCACTCATGGTCTTACAGGTACCTGTCTTGACGTCCCATAGTCTCACCGTATAATCTCAACTTCCCGATACGATGAACTCTGAATCACTGGATATAGCCACAGCATATACAGAACTAGTGTGACCACTCATGGTCTTACAGGTACCTGTCTTGACGTCCCATAGTCTCACCGTATAATCTCAACTTCCCGATACGATGAACTCTGAATCACTGGATATAGCCACAGCATATACATAACTAGTGTGACCACTCATGGTCTTACAGGTACCTGTCTTGACGTCCCATAGTCTCACCGTATTATCATAACTTCCCGATACGATGAACTCTGAATCACTGGATATAGCCACAGCTGATACATAATCTGTGTGACCACTCATGGTCTTACAGGTACCTGTCTTGACGTCCCATAGTCTCACCGTATTATCATAACTTCCCGATACGATGAACTCTGAATCACTGGATATAGCCACAGAAGATACATAATTTGTGTGACCACTCATGGTCTTACAGGTACCTGTCTTGACGTCCCATAGTCTCACCGTCTAATCATAACTTCCCGATACGATGAACTCTGAATCACTGGATATAGCCACAGATAATACATAACTAGTGTGACCACTCATGGTCTTACAGGTACCTGTCTTGACGTCCCATAGTCTCACCGTATTATCATAACTTCCCGATACGATGAACTCTGAATCACTGGATATAGCCACAGCATATACATAACTAGTGTGACCACTCATGGTCTTACAGGTACCTGTCTTGACGTCCCATAGTCTCACCGTCTTATCATAACTTCCCGATACGATGAACTCTGAATCACTGGATATAGCCACAGCATATACACAACTAGTGTGACCACTCATGGTCTTACAGGTACCTGTCTTGACGTCCCATAGTCTCACCGTCTTATCATAACTTCCCGATACGATGAACTCTGAATCACTGGATATAGCCACAGAAGATACATAATATGTGTGACCACTCATGGTCTTACAGGTACCTGTCTTGACGTCCCATAGTCTCACAGTATAATCTCTACTTCCCGATACGATGAACTCTGAATCACTGGATATAGCCACAGATCATACATAACTAGTGTGACCACTCATGGTCTTACAGGTACCTGTCTTGACGTCCCATAGTCTCACCGTATTATCATAACTTCCCGATACGATGAACTCTGAATCACTGGATATAGCCACAGAAGATACATAATTTGTGTGACCACTCATGGTCTTACAGGTACCTGTCTTGACGTCCCATAGTCTCACCGTATTATCATAACTTCCCGATACGATGAACTCTGAATCACTGGATATAGCCACAGAAGATACAGAACTAGTGTGACCACTCATGGTCTTACAGGTACCTGTCTTGACGTCCCATAGTCTCACCGTATTATCATAACTTCCCGATACGATGAACTCTGAATCACTGGATATAGCCACAGAAGATACATAACTAGTGTGACCACTCATGGTCTTACAGGTACCTGTCTTGACGTCCCATAGTCTCACCGTATTATCATAACTTCCCGATACGATGAACTCTGAATCACTGGATATAGCCACAGCACATACATAATAAATGTGACCACTCATGGTCTTACAGGTACCTGTCTTGACGTCCCATAGTCTCACCGTATAATCATTACTTCCCGATACGATGAACTCTGAATCACTGGATATAGCCACAGTTATACATAATTTGTGTGACCACTCATGGTCTTACAGGTACCTGTCTTGACGTCCCATAGTCTCACCGTATTATCATAACTTCCCGATACGATGAACTCTGAATCACTGGATATAGCCACAGAAGATACATAACTAGTGTGACCACTCATGGTCTTACAGGTACCTGTCTTGACGTCCCATAGTCTCACCGTCTTATCATAACTTCCCGATACGATGAACTCTGAATCACTGGATATAGCCACAGCTGATACATAATCTGTGTGACCACTCATGGTCTTACAGGTACCTGTCTTGACGTCCCATAGTCTCACCGTATTATCATAACTTCCCGATACGATGAACTCTGAATCACTGGATATAGCCACAGCATATACAGAACTAGTGTGACCACTCATGGTCTTACAGGTACCTGTCTTGACGTCCCATAGTCTCACCGTCTTATCATAACTTCCCGATACGATGAACTCTAAATCACTGGATATAGCCACAGATCTTACATAATTTGTGTGACCACTCATGGTCTTACAGGTACCTGTCTTGACGTCCCATAGTCTCACCGTATTATCATAACTTCCCGATACGATGAACTCTGAATCACTGGATATAGCCACAGATCTTACATAATTTGTGTGACCACTCATGGTCTTACAGGTACCTGTCTTGACGTCCCATAGTCTCACCGTATTATCATAACTTCCCGATACGATGAACTCTGAATCACTGGATATAGCCACAGCATATACATAACTAGTGTGACCACTCATGGTCTTACAGGTACCTGTCTTGACGTCCCATAGTCTCACCGTATAATCTCAACTTCCCGATACGATGAACTCTGAATCACTGGATATAGCCACAGCATATACAGAACTAGTGTGACCACTCATGGTCTTACAGGTACCTGTCTTGACGTACCATAGTCTCACCGTATAATCTCAACTTCCCGATACGATGAACTCTGAATCACTGGATATAGCCACAGCATATACAGAACTAGTGTGACCACTCATGGTCTTACAGGTACCTGTCTTGACGTCCCATAGTCTCACCGTCTTATCATAACTTCTCGATACGATGAACTCTGAATCACTGGATATAGCCACAGCACATACATAATAAGTGTGACCACTCATGGTCTTACAGGTACCTGTCTTGACGTCCCATAGTCTCACCGTCTTATCATAACTTCCCGATACGATGAACTCTGAATCACTGGATATAGCCACAGAAGATACAGAACTAGTGTGACCACTCATGGTCTTACAGGTACCTGTCTTGACGTCCCATAGTCTCACAGTATAATCTCTACTTCTCGATACGATGAACTCTGAATCACTGGATATAGCCACAGCACATACATAATAAGTGTGACCACTCATGGTCTTACAGGTACCTGTCTTGACGTCCCATAGTCTCACCGTATTATCATAACTTCCCGATACGATGAACTCTGAATCACTGGATATAGCCACAGAAGATACATAATTTGTGTGACCACTCATGGTCTTACAGGTACCTGTCTTGACGTCCCATAGTCTCACCGTCTAATCATAACTTCCCGATACGATGAACTCTGAATCACTGGATATAGCCACAGCACATACATAATAAGTGTGACCACTCATGGTCTTACAGGTACCTGTCTTGACGTCCCATAGTCTCACCGTCTTATCATAACTTCCCGATACGATGAACTCTGAATCACTGGATATAGCCACAGAAGATACATAACTAGTGTGACCACTCATGGTCTTACAGGTACCTGTCTTGACGTCCCATAGTCTCACCGTATTATCATAACTTCCCGATACGATGAACTCTGAATCACTGGATATAGCCACAGCACATACATAATAAATGTGACCACTCATGGTCTTACAGGTACCTGTCTTGACGTCCCATAGTCTCACCGTATTATCATAACTTCCCGATACGATGAACTCTGAATCACTGGATATAGCCACAGAAGATACATAACTAGTGTGACCACTCATGGTCTTACAGGTACCTGTCTTGACGTCCCATAGTCTCACCGTATTATCATAACTTCCCGATACGATGAACTCTGAATCACTGGATATAGCCACAGCACATACATAATAAATGTGACCACTCATGGTCTTACAGGTACCTGTCTTGACGTCCCATAGTCTCACCGTATTATCATAACTTCCCGATACGATGAACTCTGAATCACTGGATATAGCCACAGATAATACATAATATGTGTGACCACTCATGGTCTTACAGGTACCTGTCTTGACGTCCCATAGTCTCACCGTATTATCATAACTTCCCGATACGATGAACTCTGAATCACTGGATATAGCCACAGCACATACATAATAAGTGTGACCACTCATGGTCTTACAGGTACCTGTCTTGACGTCCCATAGTCTCACCGTATTATCATAACTTCCCGATACGATGAACTCTGAATCACTGGATATAGCCACAGAAGATACATAATTTGTGTGACCACTCATGGTCTTACAGGTACCTGTCTTGACGTCCCATAGTCTCACCGTCTAATCATAACTTCCCGATACGATGAACTCTGAATCACTGGATATAGCCACAGCACATACATAATCTGTGTGACCACTCATGGTCTTACAGGTACCTGTCTTGACGTCCCATAGTCTCACCGTCTTATCATAACTTCCCGATACGATGAACTCTGAATCACTGGATATAGCCACAGATAATACAGAACTAGTGTGACCACTCATGGTCTTACAGGTACCTGTCTTGACGTCCCATAGTCTCACCGTATTATCATAACTTCCCGATACGATGAACTCTGAATCACTGGATATAGCCACAGCACATACATAATAAATGTGACCACTCATGGTCTTACAGGTACCTGTCTTGACGTCCCATAGTCTCACCGTATAATCATTACTTCCCGATACGATGAACTCTGAATCACTGGATATAGCCACAGCATATACATAATTTGTGTGACCACTCATGGTCTTACAGGTACCTGTCTTGACGTCCCATAGTCTCACCGTATTATCATAACTTCCCGATACGATGAACTCTGAATCACTGGATATAGCCACAGTTATACATAATTTGTGTGACCACTCATGGTCTTACAGGTACCTGTCTTGACGTCCCATAGTCTCACCGTATTATCATAACTTCCCGATACGATGAACTCTGAATCACTGGATATAGCCACAGCACATACATAATAAGTGTGACCACTCATGGTCTTACAGGTACCTGTCTTGACGTCCCATAGTCTCACCGTATTATCATAACTTCCCGATACGATGAACTCTGAATCACTGGATATAGCCACAGAAGATACATAATTTGTGTGACCACTCATGGTCTTACAGGTACCTGTCTTGACGTCCCATAGTCTCACCGTCTAATCATAACTTCCCGATACGATGAACTCTGAATCACTGGATATAGCCACAGCACATACATAATCTGTGTGACCACTCATGGTCTTACAGGTACCTGTCTTGACGTCCCATAGTCTCACCGTCTTATCATAACTTCCCGATACGATGAACTCTGAATCACTGGATATAGCCACAGATAATACAGAACTAGTGTGACCACTCATGGTCTTACAGGTACCTGTCTTGACGTCCCATAGTCTCACCGTATTATCATAACTTCCCGATACGATGAACTCTGAATCACTGGATATAGCCACAGTTATACATAATTTGTGTGACCACTCATGGTCTTACAGGTACCTGTCTTGACGTCCCATAGTCTCACCGTATTATCATAACTTCCCGATACGATGAACTCTGAATCACTGGATATAGCCACAGAAGATACAGAACTAGTGTGACCACTCATGGTCTTACAGGTACCTGTCTTGACGTCCCATAGTCTCACCGTATTATCATAACTTCCCGATACGATGAACTCTGAATCACTGGATATAGCCACAGAAGATACATAACTAGTGTGACCACTCATGGTCTTACAGGTACCTGTCTTGACGTCCCATAGTCTCACCGTATTATCATAACTTCCCGATACGATGAACTCTGAATCACTGGATATAGCCACAGAAGATACAGAACTAGTGTGACCACTCATGGTCTTACAGGTACCTGTCTTGACGTCCCATAGTCTCACCGTATTATCATAACTTCCCGATACGATGAACTCTGAATCACTGGATATAGCCACAGAAGATACATAACTAGTGTGACCACTCATGGTCTTACAGGTACCTGTCTTGACGTCCCATAGTCTCACCGTATTATCATAACTTCCCGATACGATGAACTCTGAATCACTGGATATAGCCACAGATAATACATAACTAGTGTGACCACTCATGTTCTTACAGGTACCTGTCTTGACGTCCCATAGTCTCACCGTCTTATCATAACTTCCCGATACGATGAACTCTGAATCACTGGATATAGCCACAGATAATACATAACTAGTGTGACCACTCATGGTCTTACAGGTACCTGTCTTGACGTCCCATAGTCTCACCGTATTATCATAACTTCCCGATACGATGAACTCTGAATCACTGGATATAGCCACAGCATATACATAACTAGTGTGACCACTCATGGTCTTACAGGTACCTGTCTTGACGTCCCATAGTCTCACCGTATTATCATAACTTCCCGATACGATGAACTCTGAATCACTGGATATAGCCACAGCATATACAGAACTAGTGTGACCACTCATGGTCTTACAGGTACCTGTCTTGACGTCCCATAGTCTCACCGTATTATCATAACTTCCCGATACGATGAACTCTGAATCACTGGATATAGCCACAGAAGATACAGAACTAGTGTGACCACTCATGGTCTTACAGGTACCTGTCTTGACGTCCCATAGTCTCACCGTATTATCATAACTTCCCGATACGATGAACTCTGAATCACTGGATATAGCCACAGCATATACATAACTAGTGTGACCACTCATGGTCTTACAGGTACCTGTCTTGACGTCCCATAGTCTCACCGTATTATCATAACTTCCCGATACGATGAACTCTGAATCACTGGATATAGCCACAGCACATACATAATAAATGTGACCACTCATGGTCTTACAGGTACCTGTCTTGACGTCCCATAGTCTCACCGTATAATCATTACTTCCCGATACGATGAACTCTGAATCACTGGATATAGCCACAGCATATACATAATTTGTGTGACCACTCATGGTCTTACAGGTACCTGTCTTGACGTCCCATAGTCTCACCGTATTATCATAACTTCCCGATACGATGAACTCTGAATCACTGGATATAGCCACAGAAGATACATAACTAGTGTGACCACTCATGGTCTTACAGGTACCTGTCTTGACGTCCCATAGTCTCACCGTCTTATCATAACTTCCCGATACGATGAACTCTGAATCACTGGATATAGCCACAGATCTTACATAATTTGTGTGACCACTCATGGTCTTACAGGTACCTGTCTTGACGTCCCATAGTCTCACCGTATTATCATAACTTCCCGATACGATGAACTCTGAATCACTGGATATAGCCACAGCATATACATAACTAGTGTGACCACTCATGGTCTTACAGGTACCTGTCTTGACGTCCCATAGTCTCACCGTATTATCATAACTTCCCGATACGATGAACTCTGAATCACTGGATATAGCCACAGATAATACATAACTAGTGTGACCACTCATGTTCTTACAGGTACCTGTCTTGACGTCCCATAGTCTCACCGTCTTATCATAACTTCCCGATACGATGAACTCTGAATCACTGGATATAGCCACAGATAATACAGAACTAGTGTGACCACTCATGGTCTTACAGGTACCTGTCTTGACGTCCCATAGTCTCACCGTCTTATCATAACTTCCCGATACGATGAACTCTGAATCACTGGATATAGCCACAGATCTTACATAATTTGTGTGACCACTCATGGTCTTACAGGTACCTGTCTTGACGTCCCATAGTCTCACCGTATTATCATAACTTCCCGATACGATGAACTCTGAATCACTGGATATAGCCACAGCATATACATAACTAGTGTGACCACTCATGGTCTTACAGGTACCTGTCTTGACGTCCCATAGTCTCACCGTATTATCATAACTTCCCGATACGATGAACTCTGAATCACTGGATATAGCCACAGATAATACATAACTAGTGTGACCACTCATGTTCTTACAGGTACCTGTCTTGACGTCCCATAGTCTCACCGTCTTATCATAACTTCCCGATACGATGAACTCTGAATCACTGGATATAGCCACAGATAATACAGAACTAGTGTGACCACTCATGGTCTTACAGGTACCTGTCTTGACGTCCCATAGTCTCACCGTATTATCATAACTTCCCGATACGATGAACTCTGAATCACTGGATATAGCCACAGCATATACATAACTAGTGTGACCACTCATGGTCTTACAGGTACCTGTCTTGACGTCCCATAGTCTCACCGTATTATCATAACTTCCCGATACGATGAACTCTGAATCACTGGATATAGCCACAGTTATACATAATTTGTGTGACCACTCATGGTCTTACAGGTACCTGTCTTGACGTCCCATAGTCTCACCGTATTATCATAACTTCCCGATACGATGAACTCTGAATCACTGGATATAGCCACAGAAGATACATAACTAGTGTGACCACTCATGGTCTTACAGGTACCTGTCTTGACGTCCCATAGTCTCACCGTCTTATCATAACTTCCCGATACGATGAACTCTGAATCACTGGATATAGCCACAGAAGATACATAACTAGTGTGACCACTCATGGTCTTACAGGTACCTGTCTTGACGTCCCATAGTCTCACCGTATTATCATAACTTCCCGATACGATGAACTCTGAATCACTGGATATAGCCACAGCACATACATAATTTGTGTGACCACTCATGGTCTTACAGGTACCTGTCTTGACGTCCCATAGTCTCACCGTATAATCATTACTTCCCGATACGATGAACTCTGAATCACTGGATATAGCCACAGCATATACATAATTTGTGTGACCACTCATGGTCTTACAGGTACCTGTCTTGACGTCCCATAGTCTCACCGTATTATCATAACTTCCCGATACGATGAACTCTGAATCACTGGATATAGCCACAGAAGATACATAACTAGTGTGACCACTCATGGTCTTACAGGTACCTGTCTTGACGTCCCATAGTCTCACCGTCTTATCATAACTTCCCGATACGATGAACTCTAAATCACTGGATATAGCCACAGATCTTACATAATTTGTGTGACCACTCATGGTCTTACAGGTACCTGTCTTGACGTCCCATAGTCTCACCGTCTTATCATAACTTCCCGATACGATGAACTCTGAATCACTGGATATAGCCACAGAAGATACATAATTTGTGTGACCACTCATGGTCTTACAGGTACCTGTCTTGACGTCCCATAGTCTCACCGTATTATCATAACTTCCCGATACGATGAACTCTGAATCACTGGATATAGCCACAGTTATACATAATTTGTGTGACCACTCATGGTCTTACAGGTACCTGTCTTGACGTCCCATAGTCTCACCGTATTATCATAACTTCCCGATACGATGAACTCTGAATCACTGGATATAGCCACAGAAGATACAGAACTAGTGTGACCACTCATGGTCTTACAGGTACCTGTCTTGACGTCCCATAGTCTCACCGTATTATCATAACTTCCCGATACGATGAACTCTGAATCACTGGATATAGCCACAGATAATACAGAACTAGTGTGACCACTCATGGTCTTACAGGTACCTGTCTTGACGTCCCATAGTCTCACCGTATTATCATAACTTCCCGATACGATGAACTCTGAATCACTGGATATAGCCACAGCACATACATAATAAATGTGACCACTCATGGTCTTACAGGTACCTGTCTTGACGTCCCATAGTCTCACCGTATTATCATAACTTCCCGATACGATGAACTCTGAATCACTGGATATAGCCACAGATAATACATAATATGTGTGACCACTCATGGTCTTACAGGTACCTGTCTTGACGTCCCATAGTCTCACCGTATTATCATAACTTCCCGATACGATGAACTCTGAATCACTGGATATAGCCACAGCACATACATAATAAGTGTGACCACTCATGGTCTTACAGGTACCTGTCTTGACGTCCCATAGTCTCACCGTATTATCATAACTTCCCGATACGATGAACTCTGAATCACTGGATATAGCCACAGAAGATACATAATTTGTGTGACCACTCATGGTCTTACAGGTACCTGTCTTGACGTCCCATAGTCTCACCGTCTAATCATAACTTCCCGATACGATGAACTCTGAATCACTGGATATAGCCACAGCACATACATAATCTGTGTGACCACTCATGGTCTTACAGGTACCTGTCTTGACGTCCCATAGTCTCACCGTCTTATCATAACTTCCCGATACGATGAACTCTGAATCACTGGATATAGCCACAGATAATACAGAACTAGTGTGACCACTCATGGTCTTACAGGTACCTGTCTTGACGTCCCATAGTCTCACCGTATTATCATAACTTCCCGATACGATGAACTCTGAATCACTGGATATAGCCACAGTTATACATAATTTGTGTGACCACTCATGGTCTTACAGGTACCTGTCTTGACGTCCCATAGTCTCACCGTATTATCATAACTTCCCGATACGATGAACTCTGAATCACTGGATATAGCCACAGAAGATACAGAACTAGTGTGACCACTCATGGTCTTACAGGTACCTGTCTTGACGTCCCATAGTCTCACCGTATTATCATAACTTCCCGATACGATGAACTCTGAATCACTGGATATAGCCACAGAAGATACATAACTAGTGTGACCACTCATGGTCTTACAGGTACCTGTCTTGACGTCCCATAGTCTCACCGTATTATCATAACTTCCCGATACGATGAACTCTGAATCACTGGATATAGCCACAGCACATACATAATAAATGTGACCACTCATGGTCTTACAGGTACCTGTCTTGACGTCCCATAGTCTCACCGTATTATCATAACTTCCCGATACGATGAACTCTGAATCACTGGATATAGCCACAGATAATACATAATATGTGTGACCACTCATGGTCTTACAGGTACCTGTCTTGACGTCCCATAGTCTCACCGTATTATCATAACTTCCCGATACGATGAACTCTGAATCACTGGATATAGCCACAGCACATACATAATAAGTGTGACCACTCATGGTCTTACAGGTACCTGTCTTGACGTCCCATAGTCTCACCGTATTATCATAACTTCCCGATACGATGAACTCTGAATCACTGGATATAGCCACAGAAGATACATAATTTGTGTGACCACTCATGGTCTTACAGGTACCTGTCTTGACGTCCCATAGTCTCACCGTCTAATCATAACTTCCCGATACGATGAACTCTGAATCACTGGATATAGCCACAGCACATACATAATCTGTGTGACCACTCATGGTCTTACAGGTACCTGTCTTGACGTCCCATAGTCTCACCGTCTTATCATAACTTCCCGATACGATGAACTCTGAATCACTGGATATAGCCACAGATAATACAGAACTAGTGTGACCACTCATGGTCTTACAGGTACCTGTCTTGACGTCCCATAGTCTCACCGTATTATCATAACTTCCCGATACGATGAACTCTGAATCACTGGATATAGCCACAGCACATACATAATAAATGTGACCACTCATGGTCTTACAGGTACCTGTCTTGACGTCCCATAGTCTCACCGTATAATCATTACTTCCCGATACGATGAACTCTGAATCACTGGATATAGCCACAGCATATACATAATTTGTGTGACCACTCATGGTCTTACAGGTACCTGTCTTGACGTCCCATAGTCTCACCGTATTATCATAACTTCCCGATACGATGAACTCTGAATCACTGGATATAGCCACAGAAGATACATAACTAGTGTGACCACTCATGGTCTTACAGGTACCTGTCTTGACGTCCCATAGTCTCACCGTCTTATCATAACTTCCCGATACGATGAACTCTGAATCACTGGATATAGCCACAGATCTTACATAATTTGTGTGACCACTCATGGTCTTACAGGTACCTGTCTTGACGTCCCATAGTCTCACCGTCTTATCATAACTTCCCGATACGATGAACTCTGAATCACTGGATATAGCCACAGAAGATACATAATTTGTGTGACCACTCATGGTCTTACAGGTACCTGTCTTGACGTCCCATAGTCTCACCGTCTTATCATAACTTCCCGATACGATGAACTCTGAATCACTGGATATAGCCACAGCATATACATAACTAGTGTGACCACTCATGGTCTTACAGGTACCTGTCTTGACGTCCCATAGTCTCACCGTATTATCATAACTTCCCGATACGATGAACTCTGAATCACTGGATATAGCCACAGCTGATACATAATCTGTGTGACCACTCATGGTCTTACAGGTACCTGTCTTGACGTCCCATAGTCTCACCGTATTATCATAACTTCCCGATACGATGAACTCTGAATCACTGGATATAGCCACAGATAATACATAACTAGTGTGACCACTCATGGTCTTACAGGTACCTGTCTTGACGTCCCATAGTCTCACCGTATTATCATAACTTCCCGATACGATGAACTCTGAATCACTGGATATAGCCACAGCACATACATAATTTGTGTGACCACTCATGGTCTTACAGGTACCTGTCTTGACGTCCCATAGTCTCACAGTATAATCTCTACTTCTCGATACGATGAACTCTGAATCACTGGATATAGCCACAGAAGATACATAATCTGTGTGACCACTCATGGTCTTACAGGTACCTGTCTTGACGTCCCATAGTCTCACCGTATTATCATAACTTCCCGATACGATGAACTCTGAATCACTGGATATAGCCACAGCATATACAGAACTAGTGTGACCACTCATGGTCTTACAGGTACCTGTCTTGACGTCCCATAGTCTCACCGTCTTATCATAACTTCCCGATACGATGAACTCTGAATCACTGGATATAGCCACAGCATATACATAACTAGTGTGACCACTCATGGTCTTACAGGTACCTGTCTTGACGTCCCATAGTCTCACCGTCTTATCATAACTTCCCGATACGATGAACTCTGAATCACTGGATATAGCCACAGATCTTACATAACTAGTGTGACCACTCATGGTCTTACAGGTACCTGTCTTGACGTCCCATAGTCTCACCGTCTTATCATAACTTCCCGATACGATGAACTCTGAATCACTGGATATAGCCACAGCATATACATAACTAGTGTGACCACTCATGGTCTTACAGGTACCTGTCTTGACGTCCCATAGTCTCACCGTATTATCATAACTTCCCGATACGATGAACTCTGAATCACTGGATATAGCCACAGATAATACATAATCTGTGTGACCACTCATGGTCTTACAGGTACCTGTCTTGACGTCCCATAGTCTCACCGTCTTATCATAACTTCCCGATACGATGAACTCTGAATCACTGGATATAGCCACAGCATATACAGAACTAGTGTGACCACTCATGGTCTTACAGGTACCTGTCTTGACGTCCCATAGTCTCACCGTATTATCATAACTTCCCGATACGATGAACTCTGAATCACTGGATATAGCCACAGAAGATACAGAACTAGTGTGACCACTCATGGTCTTACAGGTACCTGTCTTGACGTCCCATAGTCTCACCGTCTTATCATAACTTCCCGATACGATGAACTCTGAATCACTGGATATAGCCACAGCATATACAGAACTAGTGTGACCACTCATGGTCTTACAGGTACCTGTCTTGACGTCCCATAGTCTCACCGTATTATCATAACTTCCCGATACGATGAACTCTGAATCACTGGATATAGCCACAGCATATACAGAACTAGTGTGACCACTCATGGTCTTACAGGTACCTGTCTTGACGTCCCATAGTCTCACCGTATAATCTCAACTTCCCGATACGATGAACTCTGAATCACTGGATATAGCCACAGCATATACAGAACTAGTGTGACCACTCATGGTCTTACAGGTACCTGTCTTGACGTCCCATAGTCTCACCGTCTTATCATAACTTCCCGATACGATGAACTCTGAATCACTGGATATAGCCACAGCATATACATAACTAGTGTGACCACTCATGGTCTTACAGGTACCTGTCTTGACGTCCCATAGTCTCACCGTATAATCTCAACTTCCCGATACGATGAACTCTGAATCACTGGATATAGCCACAGCATATACATAACTAGTGTGACCACTCATGGTCTTACAGGTACCTGTCTTGACGTCCCATAGTCTCACCGTATTATCATAACTTCCCGATACGATGAACTCTGAATCACTGGATATAGCCACAGCACATAAATAATAAGTGTGACCACTCATGGTCTTACAGGTACCTGTCTTGACGTCCCATAGTCTCACCGTATTATCATAACTTCCCGATACGATGAACTCTGAATCACTGGATATAGCCACAGTTATACTCAATTTGTGTGACCACTCATGGTCTTACAGGTACCTGTCTTGACGTCCCATAGTCTCACCGTATTATCATAACTTCCCGATACGATGAACTCTGAATCACTGGATATAGCCACAGAAGATACATAATTTGTGTGACCACTCATGGTCTTACAGGTACCTGTCTTGACGTCCCATAGTCTCACCGTATTATCATAACTTCCCGATACGATGAACTCTGAATCACTGGATATAGCCACAGCATATACACAACTAGTGTGACCACTCATGGTCTTACAGGTACCTGTCTTGACGTCCCATAGTCTCACCGTCTTATCATAACTTCCCGATACGATGAACTCTGAATCACTGGATATAGCCACAGAAGATACATAATATGTGTGACCACTCATGGTCTTACAGGTACCTGTCTTGACGTCCCATAGTCTCACAGTATAATCTCTACTTCCCGATACGATGAACTCTGAATCACTGGATATAGCCACAGATCATACATAACTAGTGTGACCACTCATGGTCTTACAGGTACCTGTCTTGACGTCCCATAGTCTCACCGTATTATCATAACTTCCCGATACGATGAACTCTGAATCACTGGATATAGCCACAGAAGATACATAATTTGTGTGACCACTCATGGTCTTACAGGTACCTGTCTTGACGTCCCATAGTCTCACCGTATTATCATAACTTCCCGATACGATGAACTCTGAATCACTGGATATAGCCACAGCATATACACAACTAGTGTGACCACTCATGGTCTTACAGGTACCTGTCTTGACGTCCCATAGTCTCACCGTCTTATCATAACTTCCCGATACGATGAACTCTGAATCACTGGATATAGCCACAGAAGATACATAATTTGTGTGACCACTCATGGTCTTACAGGTACCTGTCTTGACGTCCCATAGTCTCACCGTCTTATCATAACTTCCCGATACGATGAACTCTGAATCACTGGATATAGCCACAGTTATACATAATTTGTGTGACCACTCATGGTCTTACAGGTACCTGTCTTGACGTCCCATAGTCTCACCGTCTTATCATAACTTCCCGATACGATGAACTCTGAATCACTGGATATAGCCACAGATCTTACATAATTTGTGTGACCACTCATGGTCTTACAGGTACCTGTCTTGACGTCCCATAGTCTCACCGTCTTATCATAACTTCCCGATACGATGAACTCTGAATCACTGGATATAGCCACAGCATATACATAACTAGTGTGACCACTCATGGTCTTACAGGTACCTGTCTTGACGTCCCATAGTCTCACCGTATTATCATAACTTCCCGATACGATGAACTCTGAATCACTGGATATAGCCACAGCTGATACATAATCTGTGTGACCACTCATGGTCTTACAGGTACCTGTCTTGACGTCCCATAGTCTCACCGTCTTATCATAACTTCCCGATACGATGAACTCTGAATCACTGGATATAGCCACAGCATATACAGAACTAGTGTGACCACTCATGGTCTTACAGGTACCTGTCTTGACGTCCCATAGTCTCACCGTATTATCATAACTTCCCGATACGATGAACTCTGAATCACTGGATATAGCCACAGAAGATACAGAACTAGTGTGACCACTCATGGTCTTACAGGTACCTGTCTTGACGTCCCATAGTCTCACCGTATTATCATAACTTCCCGATACGATGAACTCTGAATCACTGGATATAGCCACAGCATATACACAACTAGTGTGACCACTCATGGTCTTACAGGTACCTGTCTTGACGTCCCATAGTCTCACCGTCTTATCATAACTTCCCGATACGATGAACTCTGAATCACTGGATATAGCCACAGAAGATACATAATTTGTGTGACCACTCATGGTCTTACAGGTACCTGTCTTGACGTCCCATAGTCTCACCGTATTATCATAACTTCCCGATACGATGAACTCTGAATCACTGGATATAGCCACAGCATATACACAACTAGTGTGACCACTCATGGTCTTACAGGTACCTGTCTTGACGTCCCATAGTCTCACCGTCTTATCATAACTTCCCGATACGATGAACTCTGAATCACTGGATATAGCCACAGCACATAAATAATAAGTGTGACCACTCATGGTCTTACAGGTACCTGTCTTGACGTCCCATAGTCTCACCGTATTATCATAACTTCCCGATACGATGAACTCTGAATCACTGGATATAGCCACAGCATATACACAACTAGTGTGACCACTCATGGTCTTACAGGTACCTGTCTTGACGTCCCATAGTCTCACCGTCTTATCATAACTTCCCGATACGATGAACTCTGAATCACTGGATATAGCCACAGATCTTACATAACTAGTGTGACCACTCATGGTCTTACAGGTACCTGTCTTGACGTCCCATAGTCTCACCGTATTATCATAACTTCCCGATACGATGAACTCTGAATCACTGGATATAGCCACAGATCTTACATAACTAGTGTGACCACTCATGGTCTTACAGGTACCTGTCTTGACGTCCCATAGTCTCACCGTATTATCATAACTTCCCGATACGATGAACTCTGAATCACTGGATATAGCCACAGAAGATACATAATTTGTGTGACCACTCATGGTCTTACAGGTACCTGTCTTGACGTCCCATAGTCTCACCGTCTTATCATAACTTCCCGATACGATGAACTCTGAATCACTGGATATAGCCACAGCATATACACAACTAGTGTGACCACTCATGGTCTTACAGGTACCTGTCTTGACGTCCCATAGTCTCACCGTATTATCATAACTTCCCGATACGATGAACTCTGAATCACTGGATATAGCCACAGATAATACATAATATGTGTGACCACTCATGGTCTTACAGGTACCTGTCTTGACGTCCCATAGTCTCACCGTATTATCATAACTTCCCGATACGATGAACTCTGAATCACTGGATATAGCCACAGAAGATACATAATTTGTGTGACCACTCATGGTCTTACAGGTACCTGTCTTGACGTCCCATAGTCTCACCGTATTATCATAACTTCCCGATACGATGAACTCTGAATCACTGGATATAGCCACAGTTATACTCAATTTGTGTGACCACTCATGGTCTTACAGGTACCTGTCTTGACGTCCCATAGTCTCACCGTATTATCATAACTTCCCGATACGATGAACTCTGAATCACTGGATATAGCCACAGAAGATACATAATTTGTGTGACCACTCATGGTCTTACAGGTACCTGTCTTGACGTCCCATAGTCTCACCGTATTATCATAACTTCCCGATACGATGAACTCTGAATCACTGGATATAGCCACAGAAGATACAGAACTAGTGTGACCACTCATGGTCTTACAGGTACCTGTCTTGACGTCCCATAGTCTCACCGTATTATCATAACTTCCCGATACGATGAACTCTGAATCACTGGATATAGCCACAGCATATACAGAACTAGTGTGACCACTCATGGTCTTACAGGTACCTGTCTTGACGTCCCATAGTCTCACCGTATTATCATAACTTCCCGATACGATGAACTCTGAATCACTGGATATAGCCACAGAAGATACATAATTTGTGTGACCACTCATGGTCTTACAGGTACCTGTCTTGACGTCCCATAGTCTCACCGTATTATCATAACTTCCCGATACGATGAACTCTGAATCACTGGATATAGCCACAGATCTTACATAATTTGTGTGACCACTCATGGTCTTACAGGTACCTGTCTTGACGTCCCATAGTCTCACCGTCTTATCATAACTTCCCGATACGATGAACTCTGAATCACTGGATATAGCCACAGCATATACAGAACTAGTGTGACCACTCATGGTCTTACAGGTACCTGTCTTGACGTCCCATAGTCTCACCGTATTATCATAACTTCCCGATACGATGAACTCTGAATCACTGGATATAGCCACAGCATATACAGAACTAGTGTGACCACTCATGGTCTTACAGGTACCTGTCTTGACGTCCCATAGTCTCACCGTCTTATCATAACTTCCCGATACGATGAACTCTGAATCACTGGATATAGCCACAGATCTTACATAACTAGTGTGACCACTCATGGTCTTACAGGTACCTGTCTTGACGTCCCATAGTCTCACCGTCTTATCATAACTTCCCGATACGATGAACTCTGAATCACTGGATATAGCCACAGAAGATACATAACTAGTGTGACCACTCATGGTCTTACAGGTACCTGTCTTGACGTCCCATAGTCTCACCGTATTATCATAACTTCCCGATACGATGAACTCTGAATCACTGGATATAGCCACAGATCTTACATAACTAGTGTGACCACTCATGGTCTTACAGGTACCTGTCTTGACGTCCCATAGTCTCACCGTATTATCATAACTTCCCGATACGATGAACTCTGAATCACTGGATATAGCCACAGCATATACAGAACTAGTGTGACCACTCATGGTCTTACAGGTACCTGTCTTGACGTCCCATAGTCTCACCGTATTATCATAACTTCCCGATACGATGAACTCTGAATCACTGGATATAGCCACAGTTATACTCAATTTGTGTGACCACTCATGGTCTTACAGGTACCTGTCTTGACGTCCCATAGTCTCACCGTATAATCTCAACTTCCCGATACGATGAACTCTGAATCACTGGATATAGCCACAGCATATACATAACTAGTGTGACCACTCATGGTCTTACAGGTACCTGTCTTGACGTCCCATAGTCTCACCGTCTTATCATAACTTCCCGATACGATGAACTCTGAATCACTGGATATAGCCACAGAAGATACATAATTTGTGTGACCACTCATGGTCTTACAGGTACCTGTCTTGACGTCCCATAGTCTCACCGTCTTATCATAACTTCCCGATACGATGAACTCTGAATCACTGGATATAGCCACAGCATATACAGAACTAGTGTGACCACTCATGGTCTTACAGGTACCTGTCTTGACGTCCCATAGTCTCACCGTATTATCATAACTTCCCGATACGATGAACTCTGAATCACTGGATATAGCCACAGATCTTACATAATTTGTGTGACCACTCATGGTCTTACAGGTACCTGTCTTGACGTCCCATAGTCTCACCGTCTTATCATAACTTCCCGATACGATGAACTCTGAATCACTGGATATAGCCACAGCATATACAGAACTAGTGTGACCACTCATGGTCTTACAGGTACCTGTCTTGACGTCCCATAGTCTCACCGTATTATCATAACTTCCCGATACGATGAACTCTGAATCACTGGATATAGCCACAGCATATACAGAACTAGTGTGACCACTCATGGTCTTACAGGTACCTGTCTTGACGTCCCATAGTCTCACCGTCTTATCATAACTTCCCGATACGATGAACTCTGAATCACTGGATATAGCCACAGTTATACTCAATTTGTGTGACCACTCATGGTCTTACAGGTACCTGTCTTGACGTCCCATAGTCTCACCGTATTATCATAACTTCCCGATACGATGAACTCTGAATCACTGGATATAGCCACAGCATATACAGAACTAGTGTGACCACTCATGGTCTTACAGGTACCTGTCTTGACGTCCCATAGTCTCACCGTCTTATCATAACTTCCCGATACGATGAACTCTGAATCACTGGATATAGCCACAGATCTTACATAACTAGTGTGACCACTCATGGTCTTACAGGTACCTGTCTTGACGTCCCATAGTCTCACCGTATTATCATAACTTCCCGATACGATGAACTCTGAATCACTGGATATAGCCACAGCATATACAGAACTAGTGTGACCACTCATGGTCTTACAGGTACCTGTCTTGACGTCCCATAGTCTCACCGTCTTATCATAACTTCCCGATACGATGAACTCTGAATCACTGGATATAGCCACAGTTATACTCAATTTGTGTGACCACTCATGGTCTTACAGGTACCTGTCTTGACGTCCCATAGTCTCACCGTCTTATCATAACTTCCCGATACGATGAACTCTGAATCACTGGATATAGCCACAGCACATACATAATAAGTGTGACCACTCATGGTCTTACAGGTACCTGTCTTGACGTCCCATAGTCTCACCGTCTTATCATAACTTCCCGATACGATGAACTCTGAATCACTGGATATAGCCACAGTTATACTCAATTTGTGTGACCACTCATGGTCTTACAGGTACCTGTCTTGACGTCCCATAGTCTCACCGTATTATCATAACTTCCCGATACGATGAACTCTGAATCACTGGATATAGCCACAGCACATACATAATAAGTGTGACCACTCATGGTCTTACAGGTACCTGTCTTGACGTCCCATAGTCTCACCGTCTTATCATAACTTCCCGATACGATGAACTCTGAATCACTGGATATAGCCACAGAAGATACATAATTTGTGTGACCACTCATGGTCTTACAGGTACCTGTCTTGACGTCCCATAGTCTCACCGTATTATCATAACTTCCCGATACGATGAACTCTGAATCACTGGATATAGCCACAGAAGATACAGAACTAGTGTGACCACTCATGGTCTTACAGGTACCTGTCTTGACGTCCCATAGTCTCACCGTATTATCATAACTTCCCGATACGATGAACTCTGAATCACTGGATATAGCCACAGCATATACAGAACTAGTGTGACCACTCATGGTCTTACAGGTACCTGTCTTGACGTCCCATAGTCTCACCGTATTATCATAACTTCCCGATACGATGAACTCTGAATCACTGGATATAGCCACAGAAGATACATAATTTGTGTGACCACTCATGGTCTTACAGGTACCTGTCTTGACGTCCCATAGTCTCACCGTATTATCATAACTTCCCGATACGATGAACTCTGAATCACTGGATATAGCCACAGATCTTACATAATTTGTGTGACCACTCATGGTCTTACAGGTACCTGTCTTGACGTCCCATAGTCTCACCGTCTTATCATAACTTCCCGATACGATGAACTCTGAATCACTGGATATAGCCACAGCATATACAGAACTAGTGTGACCACTCATGGTCTTACAGGTACCTGTCTTGACGTCCCATAGTCTCACCGTATTATCATAACTTCCCGATACGATGAACTCTGAATCACTGGATATAGCCACAGCATATACAGAACTAGTGTGACCACTCATGGTCTTACAGGTACCTGTCTTGACGTCCCATAGTCTCACCGTCTTATCATAACTTCCCGATACGATGAACTCTGAATCACTGGATATAGCCACAGATCTTACATAACTAGTGTGACCACTCATGGTCTTACAGGTACCTGTCTTGACGTCCCATAGTCTCACCGTCTTATCATAACTTCCCGATACGATGAACTCTGAATCACTGGATATAGCCACAGAAGATACATAACTAGTGTGACCACTCATGGTCTTACAGGTACCTGTCTTGACGTCCCATAGTCTCACCGTATTATCATAACTTCCCGATACGATGAACTCTGAATCACTGGATATAGCCACAGATCTTACATAACTAGTGTGACCACTCATGGTCTTACAGGTACCTGTCTTGACGTCCCATAGTCTCACCGTATTATCATAACTTCCCGATACGATGAACTCTGAATCACTGGATATAGCCACAGCATATACAGAACTAGTGTGACCACTCATGGTCTTACAGGTACCTGTCTTGACGTCCCATAGTCAGACTCTGCTATATTGTATTAGCATCTTGGGATAGCACAATAAAGATCTGAGACTCGTAGACTGGTACCCTCCATAAAGCTTTGATTTGACATACTTCTTGAATTAACTCGATATTTATCTCTCCTGACCAGAAATGAATCATATCAGCTTCTGCAGATAAAACCATAAAGATCTGGGATTTTCAGACAGGTCGACTTGTTCGTTCTCTTTCTGGGCATTCACACTGAGTTTTATCGGTAATTATGTCTTTTGATAATAGATATATAATATCGGGTTCTAATGACAAGACTATTAAGATATGAGACATCTCGACTGGTTAGTTAATTCGTACTCTTCGAGGCCATACGGGTTTTGTAACAAGTATTCAGTTAAGTACTGATTCAGGTGCTATATTTTCTGGTTCTTATGACAGAACAATCAAGATATGGAATTTTAATACGGGTGAGTGTATCTAGACTTTATAAGGGCATACAAATGGAATAAGTTCCATAGCATTGAGTAGTAATAATAGATGATTGGTATCTGGAGGACATGACAATACTATGAGAAAGATGAAGATAGCGAGTTGAGGGTTGAGGAACTTTATTTTTACTTAATTTAATTTTCGATTTAAAGAGAATAATTTGTTAGAAAAAGTCATTTAGATGATGCTCAATGGGAGTTAAATTTAGTGGGTTATAAAGTTTTTACTAAATGTATTTATTTATAGGCTTTTTAAAGTAATTAAAATTTTTATATATTTAATTCAAAATAAAGGTTAATTGAATAATATAGGTTTTGAAATTTGTTAAAGAATGTCAATTTAAGAATGATTATGTTAAATTCATATTTTAATATTTAAAGATATATAATAAGACTAAGTTTTTTATGTGAACAAAAATTTTGTTTGATTTATTTTTTAAGTTTTGTAAAAATTTCAAGATAAGCAATTATTTTAAGTTTGTTTAAATATTTTATCGGATTTGAACATAAAAAGATTTTTTGCGAGGGACTTACAAAGTTAATTTTTAATCATGTTTTTTATTTTAGTCAATTTTATCTTTTTTTTTTGAGTTTAAAGATTTTTATATTTAGTGTTTTATTTAATTTATTATGCTATTAAAAAAAATTGCTATAAGCTTATAATTTTAAATTAAGTTTCTTTCTATTAATTTTTGAAAATCATTATTTTATTATTTTGAAAGCTTTTTTTTAAATAATTTTATCTTATTATTGCTTATTTTTTTGTGAATAATATTTTTTTAAGACTAGAAAGATATTTTTTCTGGTATTAATTTTTACTATAAAATTTTCATTTAATAAAGGTATAAATTTCATGAAAAGAAAAAAATTAGTATTTTTGTTTAGGGCATTTTTCTGATGAATTAAAAGTAGGGAAATCAGCATTAAAAAATTAAAAAAGGGAATAAAATTACAAGAAAAACTTAAAATATAAAGGGTCTTGAGAAATAAATTTGGAATTAAAAATTTTTTTTAATTTAAATTTGCATTTGGAAATCTTTTTATAATGAAATTTTGCGAAAATGAAAAATTTCTTAATTTTAGGGAAAAATTTTTTGCTTTTGGATTTAAAGAATTTTTTTGTTTAAGAAAAAAAAATTTATTTATAATAAAATTTGTCTTTGAAATTTTTTTTTATTAAAGGAAAATTTTTGAGTGAAATTCAAAAAAAATTTGTGATAAACTTTTTTTGAATTTTGCTTAATTTGAAGAATCTAAAAAATAGAAGAGATAAGAGTAAGTAAACCATGAAATCGTGAACAAATTATTTTATGCTTTATCTTTAAAATTCAGGAAAATTTTGGAACGGAGCAAAGTTTAAAAAAATCTAGAGGTTTATATAAGAATGGTAAAAAATAGTTTTTTCAGGCTTTTTAAAATGTTTGAAAAATTCAAACTAACTTAAAAAAGAGTTTAAAAATCTCTTTCTCTGAAATATTAACTTTTTCAAAATAAAAGAAAACGAGGTATAATGTTAATGTTTTATAATATTTTAGAATAAATTTAAAAATAAAAAAAATTAATAAAATATTGGTCTAAATATCTGAAATCAATTAATTTAATAAAGATAAACTTACTAAATATCTTAAATGAAAAAATTCTTACATCTAAAAAAGCATAAATTAAAATAACATAAGAAATATCAAATTTAAATGCCCTTTATTTTATAAGTTTTTGATCATTCATAAAAAAATTTTCAAAATGATAGTTATGTTTAAAATAGATAAAATTTTAGAAAAATAAATAATCGAAAAAGTTTCATTCTAGAAATAAAAAACTATTCTAATAAAATAGCAAAATATTCTACGATGCTCAATTTAATTATTAAGTGGAAGTATTTAACAAAAGAATCATAAATTAATTTTTAAAATAAGCCAAAAAATATGATTTAAAGAATTATATCTTTTGGATTTCTTGCTGACTTCAAAAATAGACAACTTTCAACTTCGAATCTAATTTTTTAATATATAGAAAAAATTAAATAGAGAAAAAACAGTAAGTATAAAACAATTTAAAAGATATTTAAACTTAAAACTTAAACTAAACTAAAATAGTCTGGTGATATCTTTAATTCCTAGAATTACTTCCTTCAATTAAAGATGCTTTAGAATTATTAATAAGTTTTTCATCTCCCGCTTTCATCTTCATCTTATACTTGAGTTTGATCATCTTAGTTATCAATTTTTTCCTTCTATTCTTCCGCTTATTCTTTTAGCTCTTCTTATTATTCCTTTTTTTCCTCGTTCTCTTCACTATTTTCTTGATTTTTTACTTCCTATTCCTTAGATTCAGGACTTTCCAATCATTCTTCTTCCATCTCGAATAATTCCAATCTCCTTTTGAGCAGCATCCTGTGGAAAACTTTTATTTACAAATCTATGTATTCTATCTTGTTTTTTGGGAATTAGTTTATATAACTTTAATCATAGGTTATTAATCTTCTTATATCACCTTATTCAATCTTTGTTATTAGCCATTCTCCTATATCTATGTAGCAATTGCAATCCATAATATGTTGGAACTTGTCCAATTCTCCACAGATGCAATGAGGATTCTCGATAAGATAATGTCTGTCTTGAAAATCTTTCCAAAAGTTGTAGCTTTAAGTTCTGAGTTTGTATATACTGATTATTTCTTTTCTATATTATTTATTTAGTTTAGGATAGATAATTTATGTTGAATCTACTTCTTTACATATTTCGTAAAGGTAGTTAAGCTACTATTATGTTCCTAATTATTAAAGTCAATTTCGTAGTATTCAGATAATCTTGTTAATTAGTCTCTATATTAATATCCTTCCTATCAATTATTCATAAAGAGAGTCCCTAATGTTGATTATGGAAGGTTAATATTTTCTTATCGTATTTTATAAAAAATGTAAAAAACCTCGAAGTCATAATGTCTTTAAATGGCATTCAGTTAAGATCTATATATAAAAGATATTTATTATTTTTGCTTTAAAGGTTTATAATTACGCTTTTCTTGATTTCCTATCTAATACCAACTTCATTTAAATTATTAAAAAATGTAAGAGGTTATTTAAACAGCAGATGCTAAGAAAATACCATATCAAATTTTAGAAAGAAAATAATTCATAGAGGATAAAAATTAATTGAAGAAATCCGTAGATTGGATGCTATGTAAGATATTGAAACTAAGAAATTTAAGGAGCATCAACTTTTATCATAATTTGCTTAATTTTTCCAAGTGTTAGTATGTCACATAATAACTAAGTTTTTTACTCCTCTAGTTTATTATTATTATTAGTCAGTATCTAGTTTGAAAATACGCAAAGTCTGAAACAAGTTGATAAGAAAAAGTTTCTTACATATGGAATTTTTATTTGTCTATTATATAATCGAAATAAATAATTAAGATTGAAAAATTAATCTCAGACTATTTATCCTTAAAAGTGAATATTGTAGAATCTAAAATTACTGGTTAATTAAATAAATTATTCTAAACTCTTAAAGAAGTAGATTTGTATTAATATATTAGAATTTTTTAATCCATAAGAATAACGAAAAATAATAAAAGTTGATCTTGCTAATTTTAAGAAAATTAAAGGAGCCATAAAAGAATCTTTATAATAACATTAAGGATTTTTTATTATATAAATAAATATGATTATATATCGCGTGGCACTTTGTTGGCGCTCAACTCTTTCAATATTAATATTAAAAAAGTGTTACCATACTTCTTGTTGTCATTCTATTCGTTCCATGAGTCATGTCAGCATCTCCAAATGTAGAATCCGCTTTTTTTTAATATTTTTGAATTTTTATCCAAATGTTCCAGTCTTCTTGAATAAGATCTAAATAAGAATTAGTAATTAAGTTTCTAGAAGGCCCGTCAATCAAATGTTCATACTGCTAAAGAGAATTCTCGGGCAAGTTAGGTTTATTTCTTCCGAGCTTGTCTACCCTTCCCATTTGTAATATCTAATGCGAGATTTCTCAAAATGCAATATACGCTGCACCAGATTACCTATTAGTTCTTCCAGCTGCAGTCGATATCCATATTTTTTATATAATAAATGATTAAATCTAGTATATAAAAGGAATAGCTAAACTAAGAACAAACTTAATTTGAATAAAATATACGACTTGAAGAAAATGCTTTCATTAGAAAAACCATATAATTACATTTAAAAAAGACATTTGAAATTAAGATTAAGATTACTTAGAGCTAAAAAGAGAAAATCCCCTTTAGTTAATAACTTAATACTTAAAATAAGTTTTCTTGGATGGAATTGCATAGATAAAGATAAAGTTATTAAATTAAAATTAAAAAGTTTAAATTGGAGTTTAGTGAACTTGGAGGACTTTCAACCTCGTGTTCACAGGACCAGTTTGATAACCTGGTTGGAACCAGCTCCCTTCAGGACTCTTTCTTCAGTCGCCTTAGATTGTATACCACTTCGGTTTGTAGATTTGACCTCCTGACGGATAAAATTAGTTACAGAATTCTCGTCTAATCTTATCCTAATATTAGTACTATTATTTTTCTTATTATTTTCTATTCCAGTACTATTATTTAATTAATTTCAATTTCTAACATTGTCTATATTTATGTCCAGTTTGTTTGCATACAAAACATCTTGGTTTATTCCTAATTCATTTCTTATCTGGACTCCTCGGTAAATTAATAGCTCCTTCTATGTCCATTGGATTTTGAATTGTCTACTATTGCTACTTGCTGTTCTCTTCAAGCACAGTTGTTCTCTGCTGTAGCAATCCCATTTCCCTGAAGAAAGTGCTTTGCTCTCGATTGTAGATTTCCCAGAAGCTTTCTTTCCATTCATTGAGCTCAGTAACTTGATTTTTTAGAGCTCTATTCTCTAATCGTAGCTTCTTTACTTCCTCCTTCAGGTCAGAGAATGCGACTAAAATTTATGCATGTTCTTCCTGAAACTGTGGCATCGCAAACTCTCGCACGGCTGCTGCTTCTTGCGTCTCCAGCACCTTTCTAGGTCCTTCCTCTTCAGTTGGTGTCATCGAGGTAGCCTTTTGGCGCTTTTGTCCCATCTTTTAAGTTGATCTGGAAGTTCCTAGTTGAGTCTATTATTCTTGAAGGTTTTGAGAAGAAGATTATTTCTAGGAAGAAGACGTGTTAGTTAGAGATGAGGGTTCTTACTTTCTCTCCCCTTTTTAGGAGGTGGTATAAAAGCCTTTCTTGAACCCTTCTACCATTTTTTTATAAAGATAAAGTTATTAATCTTTTAAATAATTGGCTACTTCTATTGATGAAGCAAGCATAGGTTATATCCAAATTTTATAAGTTAGTAAAAAATTAAAGTTGTAACTTTTATCAATAGACGTTTTATTAATTCTAGATAGAAACTCAGAAAATTTAAATATTTCCTCGATTTCGATAGTAGAAAAAAAGTTGAGCAAGCAATTTTAAGTAAAAAAGATGATAATTAGATAATATTACTAAATAAAATTAGCAAATCAAAAATTTCTAAAATGATTTAAGTATCTAGAAACTACAAATCGATAGTTTGAAAAAGTCTATCATTTTTAAGTAACATTTTGTGCTAAAAGCCTCTATGTTTAATAAATTAGTCCTCTTAATAATAATTAAAAAAGAAATTAAGATTCATTAGAGAGATTATGCAAATATTGTAATTATTATATAGTAATTTAATAATCATTTTAATTTAAATCCTAAAATAATAATTATTTCACAAAAAGTAGGCATCTTAAAATCAAAGCACTACCTCCTGTAAGTGATATTAAGGGATCAGGTCACTAGATCATGTTTGCTTTGTATAAAAATATAAGTAATTGCTTTAAAATATTCTTTTATATAGTAATGGTACTTATCATTACTGTAGCATCGGCAGAGCAAGTATAATAGATACTTACCTAATGAATATAATCCCATTTATGTACTAATAAGCCTAATTTTTCATTTTTCATTCAAAGTTTAGATTTTTATATTAATTAAAATATTTAAAAATCTCTCCGCTATAAAATGTTCGTTATAGTGAATATGACTTGACCTTAGTTATTGAAGAAATGTGTCTTAAAAATCAAGTAACACTTTAGTGATTATCTATAGAGTCTTAGATTTCTCATAAAAAAGTAAAATAGAATTCATTAAGAATTATGTGAAAACCTAAATTTTAATTCTAGTAAATAATATCATCAAAAAGATTAAAAAAGTCTTAAATTAACTTAAAGCTAATCAATATTTTTTTAAATATAAAGCTTTCGAAGTACAATAAAAAAGAATCCTCTTTGAACAAAAATTTAAAAAAATTTGGGAATGAAATTTGATAAACTGGAAAAACGAGATAATTCTTACTTTTTAGAACATAAAAATAAAGAATAAATATAAAATCTATTGTAAGATAATTTATTAAATTAAAGAATATTAATTATAATAGCATAAGAACGAACAAAAATACTACCAAAAGTGTTATTCAAAAGATGCTACGGTTTAGAGCTTGACCATTCGCCTAATTATGTTTCTTTTTAAATTTCATATGTACAATATAATTTTTTTCACCTATATTTCCATTCTTTTCGGAATCTCAGCAAGCTTAAATCTAAAATTTATTTTATATTATTTAATAATTTGATATTTATCAGAATCTTAAATAAATCCTTACATCGTATTTTATTAATCAATTAATTTAATTTAAATTAAGGATCCAGCTTTTCCTTCTCATTTATTTATGTTTTATGATATTTAGGCTTATTTGCTTTTAAACTATATACTTAATTTTTTATTCCATTTTATAAACAGCCTTTCTTAATTATCTTGATATTTCAATGAATCTGCTATTCTTAAGCATTTTTTTTTAATTCTTAATTTTTATTCCAACTGCACCTTTTATGTATTAAGTGCATGAGAAAAGTCTTGATAAAATACAATGTAATTAACTATTGAATACTCTTAATAACGATAAGCATAAAATTTAATAAAATAGAGTACATATAGCTAATTAAAAACGATATGAAATGATTTTAGAAAGTATAAAGCTTGCACTATTTTAACTCTATCTATAAATAAGATTTTAGAATAACTACTAAGAAAGTGATATTCACCAGTTTAACTATGATAGTAATGTTTTATTTTGGTATTTTAAACTAACTTTAAATATATGGCTTTAATCTCTTTTAGTTAAATCCTTTATTTATATAAAAGATTGTTGATCATTTTAAATCTTTTTAGCAAAATATTGCCTAAAATAAATATCTTATGAGCCAAATTAATAAGTAATCACTTGGTTTTTTTTTCAAAGGAAAATTAATCAATAAATGTCTTTTATCTGCAGGGATTAAGCTATTATCCTTCAACGAGTAGATCTCTTTAGGCTTACAAGTTAATAATGCTTACAAATAAATGTTGTAAGTGAGGAAATTATTTTTCGTAATTGAAACAGAATATTAATAGCTTAGCAATTGTTTAAAAATTTATTAAAGTTGCATTAAAGAAATTAAATTTAATTATAAACCATCTTAAGCTAAGAAAATTTAACTCTTCATGGTATGTGATTATTAGATACTAAGAAAAAAATAAAACTTAAGTAATTATACTACCAAATATTTCCTCTACTTTTTTTTTTTATTTCTATTTCTTCTTACTTATTTCTACTCTCTCTATAGATTTCCATTTCTTATAAAATAAAGATTTCTAATATTTTTTTATTTATTCAGAAATCTTACTGTTTAAGTATCTTTTAATTAATTTTTTATTAATAAAAATTTTTTTAATTTATTAACTCAAATTTATGTCTTTTAATTGTCAATTTATTTAACTTTTATTGTTTAAGAAGAGTCTCCTATTTGCCTACTCCATTTCCACTCCCTCTATTGAATTTTCAATAATCATTAATCCTGTTCTCCCTATTACTCTCTTTAGTCTGAAATGTTTTTATTAGTTAGTTGAATACATCTCCCAAATTTTTATTGTTTTATCCTCACTTCCTGATATTATCTACTTGTTATCATTTGCTATCGCAACTGAAGTAATAATGTTAGTATGACCTTCCAAAGTCTTAAGAAGATTGCCTGTCTCTATATCTCAGATTTTTATTGTTCTATAACTTCCTGAGATTATGTATTTGTTATCACTTGTAATAACTACTGATGAGATAGAATAACTTTGATCTTCCAAAGTCTTAAGTAAATTGCCTGTCTCCATATCTCAAATTTTTATTGTTGTATCTTGACTTCCTGATACTATTTACTTTTTATCACTTCTTATCGCCACTGAAAATATAATATTAGTATGACCATGTAGTGTTTTAAGTAGATTACCTGTATTCATATCTCAAACTTTAATTGTTGTATCTTGACTTCCTGATACTATTTGGTTGTTATCCCTTGTTATCGCCACTGATCTAACAGAATCAGTGTGACCTTCTAAAGTCTTAAGTAGGCTGCCTGTCTCCATATCTCAAATTTTTATTGTTTTATCCTCACTTCCTGATATTATCTACTTGTTATCATTTGCTATCGCCACTGAAGTAATAATGTTAGCATGGCCTTCCAAAGTCTTAAGCAATTTGCCTGTCTCAATTTCTCAGATCTTTATTGTTTTATCATGGCTTCCTGAGATTATGTATTTGTTATCAGTTGTTATTGTCACTGATGAAACAATATAAGTATGACCTTCCAAAGTCTTAAGCAATTTGCCTGTTTCAATTTCTCAAATTTTAATTGTTGGGAGACTTCCTTATATTATATATTTGTTATCTGCAGATGTCGTAAGCGAATAAACAATATCAGTTTAACTTTATACGAGCTTATTAAGACTTTACATTTACATATCTCAAATTTTTATTGTTTTATCTTAACTTCCTGATATTATATTCTTTTTATCACTTGTTATTGCCACTGAATAAACATAATTATAATGACCTTCCAATGTCTTTAGTAGATTTCCTGTCTCCTTATCTCAAATTTTTATTGTTCTATCCATACTTCCTGATACTATTTGCTTGTTATCCCTTGTTAATGCAACTTATCAAACAGAATTAGCATGGCCTTCTAATGTCTTAAGTAGATTACCTGTCTCCATATCTCAGATTTTTATTGTTTTATCCTCACTTCCTGATATTATCTACTTGTTATCATTTGCTATCGCAACTGAAGTAATAATGTTAGTATGACCTTCCAAAGTCTTAAGAAGATTGCCTGTCTCTATATCTCAGATTTTTATTGTTCTATAACTTCCTGAGATTATGTATTTGTTATCACTTGTAATAACTACTGATGAGATAGAATAACTTTGATCTTCCAAAGTCTTAAGTAAATTGCCTGTCTCCATATCTCAAATTTTTATTGTTGTATCTTGACTTCCTGATACTATTTACTTTTTATCACTTCTTATCGCCACTGAAAATATAATATTAGTATGACCATGTAGTGTTTTAAGTAGATTACCTGTATTCATATCTCAAACTTTAATTGTTGTATCTTGACTTCCTGATACTATTTGGTTGTTATCCCTTGTTATCGCCACTGATCTAACAGAATCAGTGTGACCTTCTAAAGTCTTAAGTAGGCTGCCTGTCTCCATATCTCAAATTTTTATTGTTTTATCCTCACTTCCTGATATTATCTACTTGTTATCATTTGCTATCGCCACTGAAGTAATAATGTTAGCATGGCCTTCCAAAGTCTTAAGCAATTTGCCTGTCTCAATTTCTCAGATCTTTATTGTTTTATCATGGCTTCCTGAGATTATGTATTTGTTATCAGTTGTTATTGTCACTGATGAAACAATATAAGTATGACCTTCCAAAGTCTTAAGCAATTTGCCTGTTTCAATTTCTCAAATTTTAATTGTTGGGAGACTTCCTTATATTATATATTTGTTATCTGCAGATGTCGTAAGCGAATAAACAATATCAGTTTAACTTTATACGAGCTTATTAAGACTTTACATTTACATATCTCAAATTTTTATTGTTTTATCTTAACTTCCTGATATTATATTCTTTTTATCACTTGTTATTGCCACTGAATAAACATAATTATAATGACCTTCCAATGTCTTTAGTAGATTTCCTGTCTCCTTATCTCAAATTTTTATTGTTCTATCCATACTTCCTGATACTATTTGCTTGTTATCCCTTGTTAATGCAACTTATCAAACAGAATTAGCATGGCCTTCTAATGTCTTAAGTAGATTACCTGTCTCCATATCTCAGATTTTTATTGTTTTATCCTCACTTCCTGATATTATCTACTTGTTATCATTTGCTATCGCAACTGAAGTAATAATGTTAGTATGACCTTCCAAAGTCTTAAGAAGATTGCCTGTCTCTATATCTCAGATTTTTATTGTTCTATAACTTCCTGAGATTATGTATTTGTTATCACTTGTAATAACTACTGATGAGATAGAATAACTTTGATCTTCCAAAGTCTTAAGTAAATTGCCTGTCTCCATATCTCAAATTTTTATTGTTGTATCTTGACTTCCTGATACTATTTACTTTTTATCACTTCTTATCGCCACTGAAGTAATAATGTTAGCATGGCCTTCCAAAGTCTTAAGCAATTTGCCTGTCTCAATTTCTCAGATCTTTATTGTTTTATCATGGCTTCCTGAGATTATGTATTTGTTATCAGTTGTTATTGTCACTGATGAAACAATATAAGTATGACCTTCCAAAGTCTTAAGCAATTTGCCTGTTTCAATTTCTCAAATTTTAATTGTTGGGAGACTTCCTTATATTATATATTTGTTATCTGCAGATGTCGTAAGCGAATAAACAATATCAGTTTAACTTTATACGAGCTTATTAAGACTTTACATTTACATATCTCAAATTTTTATTGTTTTATCTTAACTTCCTGATATTATATTCTTTTTATCACTTGTTATTGCCACTGAATAAACATAATTATAATGACCTTCCAATGTCTTTAGTAGATTTCCTGTCTCCTTATCTCAAATTTTTATTGTTCTATCCATACTTCCTGATACTATTTGCTTGTTATCCCTTGTTAATGCAACTTATCAAACAGAATTAGCATGGCCTTCTAATGTCTTAAGTAGATTACCTGTCTCCATATCTCAGATTTTTATTGTTTTATCCTCACTTCCTGATATTATCTACTTGTTATCATTTGCTATCGCAACTGAAGTAATAATGTTAGTATGACCTTCCAAAGTCTTAAGAAGATTGCCTGTCTCTATATCTCAGATTTTTATTGTTCTATAACTTCCTGAGATTATGTATTTGTTATCACTTGTAATAACTACTGATGAGATAGAATAACTTTGATCTTCCAAAGTCTTAAGTAAATTGCCTGTCTCCATATCTCAAATTTTTATTGTTGTATCTTGACTTCCTGATACTATTTACTTTTTATCACTTCTTATCGCCACTGAAAATATAATATTAGTATGACCATGTAGTGTTTTAAGTAGATTACCTGTATTCATATCTCAAACTTTAATTGTTGTATCTTGACTTCCTGATACTATTTGGTTGTTATCCCTTGTTATCGCCACTGATCTAACAGAATCAGTGTGACCTTCTAAAGTCTTAAGTAGGCTGCCTGTCTCCATATCTCAAATTTTTATTGTTTTATCCTCACTTCCTGATATTATCTACTTGTTATCATTTGCTATCGCCACTGAAGTAATAATGTTAGCATGGCCTTCCAAAGTCTTAAGCAATTTGCCTGTCTCAATTTCTCAGATCTTTATTGTTTTATCATGGCTTCCTGAGATTATGTATTTGTTATCAGTTGTTATTGTCACTGATGAAACAATATAAGTATGACCTTCCAAAGTCTTAAGCAATTTGCCTGTTTCAATTTCTCAAATTTTAATTGTTGGGAGACTTCCTTATATTATATATTTGTTATCTGCAGATGTCGTAAGCGAATAAACAATATCAGTTTAACTTTATACGAGCTTATTAAGACTTTACATTTACATATCTCAAATTTTTATTGTTTTATCTTAACTTCCTGATATTATATTCTTTTTATCACTTGTTATTGCCACTGAATAAACATAATTATAATGACCTTCCAATGTCTTTAGTAGATTTCCTGTCTCCTTATCTCAAATTTTTATTGTTCTATCCATACTTCCTGATACTATTTGCTTGTTATCCCTTGTTAATGCAACTTATCAAACAGAATTAGCATGGCCTTCTAATGTCTTAAGTAGATTACCTGTCTCCATATCTCAGATTTTTATTGTTTTATCCTCACTTCCTGATATTATCTACTTGTTATCATTTGCTATCGCAACTGAAGTAATAATGTTAGTATGACCTTCCAAAGTCTTAAGAAGATTGCCTGTCTCTATATCTCAGATTTTTATTGTTCTATAACTTCCTGAGATTATGTATTTGTTATCACTTGTAATAACTACTGATGAGATAGAATAACTTTGATCTTCCAAAGTCTTAAGTAAATTGCCTGTCTCCATATCTCAAATTTTTATTGTTGTATCTTGACTTCCTGATACTATTTACTTTTTATCACTTCTTATCGCCACTGAAAATATAATATTAGTATGACCATGTAGTGTTTTAAGTAGATTACCTGTATTCATATCTCAAACTTTAATTGTTGTATCTTGACTTCCTGATACTATTTGGTTGTTATCCCTTGTTATCGCCACTGATCTAACAGAATCAGTGTGACCTTCTAAAGTCTTAAGTAGGCTGCCTGTCTCCATATCTCAAATTTTTATTGTTTTATCCTCACTTCCTGATATTATCTACTTGTTATCATTTGTGACTGCCACTGAGAATATAGAAAAAGTATGACCTTTCAATGTTGGCATATAACCAAAATTAACTTAACTCATATTTGCCCCATCGAAAACACAATTTCTCAATCATGATCTACTGAAATTTACTTTAGCCAGATTAGAATTACTAAAATCACAACCATCAAACACTGAATCAATCAATATTGCCCCTGATACTTGAATATTAAAAGGTTTTATTACATAAACTAATAATCCATTCAATTTAATATTGTTATGCTGTTAGTAGCTGCTATTTATAGATTCTTATTTGCTTATGTCATTTTTACTATCTCCAGTAGATTTTATTAAACTATCTCTGAAATATTTGAGCTATTAATCTCTCTCACAAACTATAGTATCTCTAGATTGTCTACTATTAAAAACTTATTTATATTGTGAGTTTCTATTTATAGTGCATTATTTTGTATGGATAATGCTAAATCTATGATATTCTTAGCCACGAAATAATCTCTTATTGACGCATGTATGAACTTAAATCTCTTTTTACCATTTTACTCTTTTATCTGTATCAAACATCCTATATGGTTTTATCTCTCTGTAAACTACTCTATTCACTTTTGATTCACTTCCTCAAAACTAGATATCTCCACTGAACCCTTTAGCATCTCTCATGCCGCAATTACTTATATATTATCAAATATCTTTATTTGCTAGTTGAGCGCTTTATTTTCGATACCATGACTTTTCAACTTTTCTTATGTTTTTAGATCTCATTAAGTTATAAAAATCTTATATATTTTAGACTTTTATATTTTTTATCCACTTTTTAAATAATCTAATATCTCATTCTCACTTAAACAAATAAATAGCAAAAAAGGATTATTCAAAATTTCTATCAGACCTGGTATACTCTATATTAATATTATCATCTCTTATATCTACTTCGTTTCTACCTGACTTTATGATTGACTTGTACTTTGTTATTGCTGATTTTTTTTTACTAAGACTTTTTCAATGTATTTTTCTATCTAAACGATATCAAATGGCTTTATATATAATTCTTACAACTCTTATACTTACGCTCTTTCATTTTTATATGGTGCAAAATATTCTTGATAAAACTTTTCCTTTAAAGCATAATTGACTCTACATGTTATTATATACTTAGCCTAAGGATACTGTTACCTTATTTTGTTAGTGTTTATGATCGCTTTGTATTATCCCAACTCATCATAAGCATCAAATAAAAACAGTAATTTCCTGTACTTCAATCCTTCATTCTTTTCAATTTAATAAATCTCTAAAGCTGATTCTATTAATTTTTCTTCAAATGCTTTTATTGTTGGAAGGTATATGAATATAGATAAATATTCATGCTTTTACTCCAGATACCTTAATGCTAAAGTTTTTAAAAACAAGGATTTTCCTGAACCAGAATCTCCAAGAAGTAATAATCCTACTTTACTATCATTATCTAAGAATTTTTGCACTTCTAGGTCAAGATCTTCTTTAGCTTACGAGCTAGGATTAGGAGCACATAGTAGACTTACGTAATATTCTTATTTTTCTTAAATCTCATCTTTTAAATATCTTATCATATCTGAATAAATAATACTACTTATACCCTTAAGCGCCAACCAATTCTATTCCATATTTTATGTGAATTAAATAACATGTTCTGGATAAGTTAGTAATTCTAGTATTATCTAATGCTCTTAAACATTCTAACTTAGGCTGTCCTTCTTTTATTAAAAAATTCTCTCTTTATAACTACTAGCTATTTAATTTTTTTCTAAGCTCAATTCTAATAATATTTTCATAGCGTAGTACTTTATCTGCCAATCTTTATCATTACATAGATATTCTAAAAATTTGCAGGAATCTTCTATTAATTCAGAACTAGCCTTTGGGTATTTTATCATGTATTTTAGAAGAATACAAGTTCTAAATCTTAAGTCTTAATGTCCTTCTAGAACAGTTTTTTAGAATTATATGAATCTCTCTTAGGTATATTTAATTGCTAGATCATATCCAAGAATATCTAAAGCTTTTAATTTAAATAATATTTTGTTATGGATCTTTTCATTTACCCAACCTTGCTCCCATATGAAGAAATCCTTTATAATAGAGATCGCCTCAGTGTTAATTGCTCCAACTCCAAATGACAAGATCACTGTCCATTAAGCAACCTTTAAAATCTTGCAAAATATCCCAAAATAATCAGGATCTTGGTTATCTGGAATATCTTCCAGAATCATCTAACTGTATCTCAAGACAAAATATAGTTCTGGACCTCCTATTATCTCTTTTTTTACTACTTTTAAGCCTTCATTTATTTTTAGCATAAGCTCTTCTTTAGTTTTTTCACTTATGAAGGAGTTTTACTAATTCTTTTAAAGCAACATAGCCAATAGCTCAGGAAGATTTCTTGCAAGCTATTCCTTTAAAAGCTAAGACCAACTCTTAGAACATTTATCGGAGATAATTTCAAGAAATTGATTTATAAAAACCAAGGGATCTCCTATATTGGTAAACTTATTTTTATAAATGGTTTAAATTCCTAGTAGAATTTTATCCATTTTTTACTCATCTAAGCCTTCCTTTAAGAGTTTTAAACCTTATTGATAAATCTTTTAGTCCTCAGTTTCTGAAGCATCTTTAATTTTTTCGACTTTCCTATTATTTCCCTTGCTTTTACCTTTTTTTTGTAATTATTAAGTTCCTTTCGAGCTCGAAACGTTTTGTTATTGAGATATAACATTTCCTTTTTATGACGAATTTCCACAACCTCCACCTTTCAACTTCATACATTTCTAAAAATTTTACTTTTAGCATAATTTCAACATATCAGCTCTTTAACTAGAAATAAGCTATCTTTTTTTATCTGGAAGATTCTTTCCTGCAGTCAAATACTTTGTATCGTTTGTTAGGTTAGACATATTAAGATACACTTAAATGAAGCTGAAATATTAATAAAGCTGCTAGTTTCGTAAAGAGAAATATGCTTTATATCCTGTAATGCAGTTAGCCAATTAATTTGGAATAGTTTAACTCTCTCTATGATGCTTGTATTTCTATTCATTTATGAATTTACTAGAAGTCTAATGTTCATCTCTTTCAAGTGTCTTTTGATTGTTATTAATCGTTTTAATAAAGAAAGGCGAACCAAATCAGATTAAAAGAATATATGGCTTTAAAAATTCATTTGTCTAGCTTTATTACTGAAAGCATTGACAGCTTATCAGAACTTAACTGAAAAAACAGCAATTTGAATTGCAAATCCCAGTCAACATTTTATTATCTTAAAAGGCAAAAAAAATAAAAAATACTTAGAATAAGAAAAAAATCTAATTAGTATTAGCTTTATCATCTATAACTGTAAAACTAATTAAAGTAAGTTAGTGTTAAATTAAGTCTATTAAGTAGATTAAATTATAAATAAAATAAAAGGAAAAATATAATGAGTCACACTAAAAGAGTTATTAAATAGTATAATAAGAAAGTATTCTATTGAAAAACAGCTCATTTATATATGCCAAACATTTCTTAAATTTATTATTTTAATTAGGTTTTGGTGAAAGCATCTTAACGATAGCAAAATAAACTTATTAATTAATCAGATGCTTTGCTTATTTTTAGCAAAACTTTAAATAAAACTGATACGAAAGTCTAGAAGCTTTTATCTTCTATTTCTCTGTAAATATTTGATGCTTCTAGCTAAAAATATAATTAAGATACTAATTATAATGCTAGGGAAAGAGATTCTTCATTATTGAAAATACATAATTCGTTTCACTACAAACTCTTCCCGAAAAATTAAAGAGAAAACCTAATAATACACCCAAAAATAGATTTAAACTAGTTTACTTGTTTTTAATATTTTAAGACTAAGAATAAATTTATTTATAAGGTATTTTAGTAGATTAATTAAGGATAAAATTTTTAATAATGCTGAGTGTTGCTGTTTGACAATAAAATTTAAGCTAATTAAGCATTATTCAAGATAACCCAATAGAACTAGTATGATTAAAAACCCAATGATAATCTAATACCTATAATCTAATAAATAAGAAATTCATTAAATCAACCAAATAAATTACACCTAGAAAAATTCAAAAAAGCTCAAAAATATTTAAGTTAAAACTGAAATTTTAGAATGTAATTCTTACGAAATTTACCTTTGGAAGCTGAAAAGTTGAATGAAATAACTAGTCAATAATTTAATTTTAGGAAGACAAATAGAATAAAATTACAAGAATACATGTGATGAACAACCTTAACGAAAAGAATAATTTAGCCAGAAAATTAAGTTTCTATAAAATAAAAAGAAGAAATAAAGTTATTGAAAAAACAGTTCTTGGTAATTTTCTACTAGTATGCAGCGCTAAAAGAAAAAGAAATTTAACGCAGGCTGATAATTGACATAAATATGATTACAAAACTAGAAAAAAAGCTGAATGACTATAGCATCAAGTAATACAAGTTTAAAATGAGTAAAACTAGTATTCATTATTCACTATAGAAACTTTCAGAAAATATATTAGCATGGAGATTAGGTCTTTAATTGCGATTTCTAAAGAAGTTATGATAATTTTGAGTGTGATTCTTTGGCTTATTTAAGCCTTTAGCGTTTTTCAAACCTAAATTTTAATTTAATTTTTTGCCTTTATTTATTCAATAAAAAGCTAATTACGCATTTCTTTATTTCTTAAGTGCACCCCATTCCAACCCGTAAATTTTATAGCTCTTCTATTTCTTTACTTATAAGCTTCGCATTAAAAAATTCCAACAGCTGATAAATATAATATCTAAGAATTGATCTTAAGATATTAATATTTTAAATCAATGAAGACTAACTAACATAAATAGGTCCTCATCTTTTAGCACCTATAGATATTTACTTACTTTCTTGATTTATCTTAATAATTCAGCTTTCTCTGATTTATTATAAACTTCAATCTCTTTGATAAAACTTTCTTCAATTGATGAATTCATTAGTCTTACTATCTTAGCAATCAAGATTCTAATTAGTTTAATGCTTCTAATTTTTCTAAATTTACAAATACTTACTCTTTTATTATTTTAAGCCTCGTGCTATATAGATTGTCTTTCATATTTTTACTCTTTTTATACAGTTCTGTCTTTTATAAATTTTACTCTTTATTTTAGCTCTAATGGGGTATTTATATAGGAATGCTTAGTTGCATAGGTAAATATTCAGACTTAATTAATTTATTAATTAAGTCTTCAATTATCTAAGTTCTGCTTACTTAAAAAGCTTAAATTATTTTCTTTGATTTAAATAATTTAAAATTTCACTGTAATGAAGGTTAATTATGAACTCTTTTCTTAAGCTCTATTTAAATAAATAAACAAATACATTTTTCAATTTCTAATTAAATTTATTAAAAAAGCAAAAAAGCAAAAGTTCATCCTTTAATTATTTAGCAAAGTAAACCATTCTCTGCTAAATAGAGCAACTAAACGATCATATTAGCTGTAGAGTCTAAACTTTATTATAAGAGAGCTATAAAATCAGTTAAAGCTTCTATTTTTGTGATAAGCAAGGTGAGAGCAGTTAACTTGTAAGATTGAGAAAGAGATTTAATTCATAATTGAACAATATAAACATTAGAAAAAGAAAGTGAAGACTATGATAAGAACACTTTAATATCATTAATATGGGTATTTATAACCTAATTGGGAGGCAACTCAAATATGTTAATTTCAAGCTTCACCAAAATTCTTGGATGGTATCTTGTTGATATATCAATTCTCAAAAATTCTGGATTTAATTTAAAGATACAATTTTAAAAATAAAAGAAGCCTCCAAAAACGATGTTCATAAGCATCGAATTTAATTGAAGAGATTAGATGAAAGTTTTAATTTAAATTCAAAGATTTAAAGAAGTCAAATTTCCATTTGTTGGAACATCATGAACTCCAAAAAGCAAAAATGATTAAAAAGTAATAAAGGTGGAAAAATGGAGATTTTAGGAGCAAGTTATAGATATGAAATAATGCTTTAGTCTTTCAATTGAACTTAATTTATCCAATAACTTTAGCATTCATTGAATTGTTTAGAATAAGATAACTAACTTGCTTGACAATCTTTTAAATATTACTTAAATTTTAATTTTTGGTTATAAGAAATTAGAGCAAAACCATAGTATCATGTTATTTTAAAATAAGAGGTTGATTATAATAATAAGACTCAAATTTAGATAAAGAGAGTTAGTATAATTTGAAGAATAAGGAAATCAATAATTAGAAGACTATTTAACTAACAGTACTTCTATTAATTAATAAGTTAATAGCTTTAATTTTGTATTAAATAAAAGAAATTTTCGTATTTTACTTGAATTAAAGAAGTAAAAGACTTAACTGGCAACAATAAAGTTTGAATATTTCTAAACTTCACTAAAATTTTACCTCCATCTAAACTAAATGAGAAACTATCCCAAAATTATAAATTGAGACTTAGCAAATAAATAAGTATAATTATGATAATTTGCAAATTAGAAAGCTTAAGTCATGAAACAATTACAAAATAAAATCTTAAGACTTTAGGATTTCCCGAAGCTATTGGAAATTATTTTAATTTGAAGAGAAGGATTAATTGAGCGGAATAAGTGTAAAACACTATAAAATACCCGCTAAAAAGTAAAATATAAGAAGTATAAAATAAGCAAATAACAAATATTATAATCAGCTTGAATTTTAAATTTGAGGATTCAGAAAAATCTTCACTTAAATAAAGAAATGCCTCATTAAATAATTACAAAAGTGGTTTAAAATAGATAAAGTAAGATAATTTAAGACCATAGAATGAGCTACAGTCTTCAGTTCTATAAATGGAAGTGAAAAATAGAATTTAGAGAAAGATCTTTAATGTAGAGAATAAAAAAAATTTGGGGGATAAGACTCGAATGAAAGCATCTAGGAATAAAATAAATCTAGAACTTCAATTTTTATTTTATCTAATAATATTTGAGACCATGTACTGATAGAAAGCGACTGAGGGATTTTTAGCAATGATTTCACAAAGCTTAAATTAGGAAATTATATAATTTACCTTTGATTCTTGCAAAAAGCTGAAGAAATGTAAAAAGATTAAAGCCAGAATATAAATCTTTAAGTTAACTATATTTAAACTATTATTCTTAGCAATCTTTAAAACATAAACTTTATAAATAATAGATAAAAGAAGCACTAGCTAATCTATAACTATTAAATGCATTTAATTATAAGGAAATGCCAGCAGCTAAAATAACAAAGTATTATAAAAAAAATAAAGGAAATTAATAATAAAATTAAAGTTAAAATAATAGCATTAGTTAGTTTATAAATAACTAATATTAAGAAGCTTAGAATTTTAAAAGAAACTAAATAAATTAAATATTCCTTTCTTAAGTTAATCTTTATCAATAGATATCTTATACTAGTATTATTACTATATATTCTATTAGTATATTATTTAAAAGAATTAAATGAGCTACATTAGTTGAAGGATATCTTAAAATATTAGAAAGATACAAAAGATTTTAAAATAAAACATATGAACTACTGTGTTTGATACACAGTTAGAATAAATGAATAAAAGAATTATAGTGCTAATAGTAATAAAACCAACACTAATAAATTCATTTATCTCTAGTATTTAAATAGCTTCTTAATTTTGGATATAAGACTGAATAATAGAATCTACTAGTTAAACTTAATTATTTATCTAGTCACATAAAATACAATTAAGCAAGATTTATAAGTTTAGAATAGCAAACGCAAAATGAAAGCTAAGTACATTAAAGCTAGAGTGGTGGTTATTATTTCTCAATAACTAAAATTTTTCTTTAGCTTAAGATTCTTTTTTTATATTAAATATAGTAGTATAACTAAATCCCTTTAATTATCCTTCAACTTTAACTCTTTTAATTACTTAAGATGTAATCTAACTTAATAGCTTCTTTAATTTTAGTTAATTTTAAAATTTGAAAGCCAAATAAAATGAATAATATTCAACTTCAACCAAAGAAACACTAGTTTGTAATAAAAATTAAAGAAGAGATGAAAGATGAGACCTTCTATTTAAAGCAACTTAATTGATAGAAGAATACTTATTCTATTGCACATCTGATATTTTTGCTCTGAAAAATACTAGGAAGGCTTAATGTACGTTAAAGAGCTATAGCTAATATGATTTTAAGAAATCAAGAGATGTTTTCAGCGTATCTACTTCTGATTAATCAAAGATGCAATTATTTTTGATCTCAAAAAATTCCTAAAAGCATAACATTTACCGCATTAAAGAACGTGAAAAGAAATTTCCCTTGAATAAATATTGAATAGTTAGTAGCCTTAGATAAGCACCCAAATATTAAAACAAACTAAATTGGAATTTTTAGCATTCTAGATTAAATTTACGTTAGGATTAAGTAAGTTAGTTCTAAGAAGTTTTTATTACTGATCCTTGAGAAATAAAACTATAAATATTGCTGACAATAAATGATAAGACTCTAAATAATTTAATATGGCTTAGGAGCTTATCTAATACTATCTGAAGGTTAGCTTAATAAAGACATAAATAAATAAAAAATTTCACTAAGAGAAAAGTGTATGGTTTCTAGTATATATTGCTAGAAAATATAAGCAAGTGCTCAGTTAATTATAAGAGTATTCAGGTAAGGTGAAAACATATCAATTAGTACAAGTTTAATAAAGGTTGTAGAAAAAATTTAGAAGCAACTGCTTTAGAGATTTTTAAATTATTGCAACCGAAAAAGAGAATTAATTACAAGAAATTTAAGACAATTAATCACTAATTAAAAAAATATTCGAAGTTCTCAAGTAGATCAATAAGCAATTAATCCAATCAGCAAGAGTTAAAAAAATAATATGAAATAAGGGGATCATATTATCTCTGGCGACCAAGTACTTATAAATAACTTAGGGATATTTTAGAAAAGTTTGTTCAAAAAATTAACGAGATATAGTCATTTAATCAAATAGATGTTGACAAATATCATGATTCTTCAGCCATAGCTTAAATTAAATCAAGGTATGAAAATTTTAAAATTAAGTTTATTATTTTGATTGAATAAAGCAAGACTTGCAAATGATAATAATAGTTATACTAAATTTCTTAAATAAAATTTTAAAATTGTTTTAAAACTTCTCTCGAGAGTTATTGAGAGCAATTATTGGCTTTGCTATCTTTAGGCCTAATTCCTGAATAAATTAATAGAGAATATCAAAATATGGAAATAAATCTTGATTAACTATTCACAATTATTGAATACTTCTACTTCTATCCTTTCTTACTATATAAGCTAAAAAAGGAAATATTTTTAAAATTCTTATAAAGAGAATAAAATTTAAAAATAATAAGAGAAGCATTATTTCTTTAAATTAAGATAGTAAATATAAACTTATAAGGCTAAAATATTTCAAGCCTATTTTATAGATTTATTTATCATTGTTTACAATAGAGTCTGTCTCGCTCTTATATCCATCCTTTTTCTTAATTTAGATTTTAAAGAATAATTTGTCTTTTTTTATAATAAGAGATGAAAACAGATAGATACTTCAACTATGAATATTTTAGAAATAAGGATTGAATAAGAAGGCTGTTTTGATAAAAATTATGATTGCAGTTAAAGTTATAACCTAAAGATATCTAACATTGACATGACAGCTAGTAAAAATATCTTTAACTTTATCAATTATTTAACTTTTCTTTGAATTTTTTGACTAAGCATAAGTATATCTTGCAATTCTTTGGTAGTTACTCAGATAATTATCAAAATAAATCTTAATTTAATCATGAAACTTCCATTCAGTTTTTCTCAATTTTAGTGATTTTTTATTAAAAAAAGTTCGCAAGAAAAATAAAAGACAATATTCTGCTTTATTTTACAATGTTAGACTTAAACTTATTTTAAATCAAACTTTACTCCAAATATTCGGTCTTGAATTTCCTTTATAGATACATTAAAGATTTTTGACTTGTTAACCTCTATGTAAATCAAAATTATAAAATATTATTTTATACAAAAATAAATAAAAGAATTTCTATTAAAAAATAAGCTAATGAAGCACAAAATAAAAAAGTACAATGAAAAGTAGAAAAATGCATAAATCAAAAGATATCAAGAAACTATTTTAAAAATACTGAAAAAATTGAAAAAAAAATTCCAGAAAAAACGAAGAAAAAAGGAAAGTTTATATAAATTCAAAAATAATAAATAAAAAAATTTAAAAGAAAAGTAAAAAAAGAAAATAAATTTCAGTAAAAAGTGATGATTTAAAAAGCATTAATGCTTAGAGTTGCTCAGATGAACTTGAAAGAGTAAAATAAACTTAAAAAAAGGTTAAATTATTAAAGTAATAACAAGAAATATAAAGGAATTGATCTAAAAAATTAAATAAAATTCGTTCAATATATTTACATAGCTATATTTAAAAAATATAGAGAATAAAACAAATAAAAAGTAATTATTTAAGAAATGCAAGTCATAAAGAATAAGCCCGGCTAGCTCAGTCGGTAGAGCGTCAGACTCTTAATCTGGTGGTCGTGGGTTCGAGCCCCACGTTGGGCGTTTTTATTTTTATAAATTTAATTAAAAAATAATTCCAGGAATTGAACTCTGGGTTTTCAGGTGAGAATCGAATATCCTAACCACTGGACTTATTGAAATAAAAATTATTTGAATAAAATCTTATTAATTAGTGCAAAATACTTATATAATAGACTTCTATTTTTTTTAATGTTTTTGGATTCTATTTGAAAGGTATTTATGGAAGCACTATATATTTTTTAATAAACAAACGAAAATTTGGTTATATATATACCATTTATAAATGACTATAAACATTAAATAGTTTTAGACATAGATAGTATATCAGTTAAAGAGTGCTAATAAAGTGTAATAGTAAATTTTCATACTTTATCTCTTTAATTAGAATAATCTTACGGTATAATATCTACATAAGTTAACTTTCAAGAGTAAATTAATTTAAAGATTATTTTATATTATAATTTTCGTATTTCTATTGATAGTTTAATTTTTAAGATAGTTTCAGTAAATTTATAAACAAGAAATGTGGAAATGTTATGATTATAAAGTAAATTATATTTTTCTTTTGTGTAAATCTTGTTTAAATTCTCTTCTACACTAAAATTTTATAAATGAGTCTTACGTTATTTGTTAGAGGTCTTAGTGGTGATACTACAACATTAGGTTAAGAACATGGAATAACTGTGACGACAACTGTTTCTCAACTAAAAGATATAGTTTCAAAACAGATGAAAATAGAAAAATCGAAACTAACTCTCATTTTTCAATCAAAGATGTTATAGGATAGCTTCAAGTTATATGACTATAATATCGAAAATAATAATACTCTTTTTTGTATGTTTTCAGTAATAGGAGGGTGAAGAAGTTTAGTTTAATTATCAGTTTTTTTATGTTAATTTTTCCTTAAAAAAATCAAAACATTAACCCTCTTTTAATTTCTTGTAAGTATATCTAAGTTATATTAAGATTATTTAATCAGAGTATCTATTAGTAAAGCTCAAACTTAGAAGATTAATACCTCGATAGTAGCTAAAGTATAAAAATTTAAATGATACTTCTAGAGATGCTTTATTAGGTTATGATAGGTATATTATGGTAAATACTAAAAAAGTTTAAGTTATATGGTTGTTCTTTTTTTGTTTAGTTTCCAGAATAAAGCATATTTAGTGGAATCATTAATAAAGTAATTTTTATTAATGTAATTATTTTTATTCAATCTTAATATAGAAAAATGTAGACCTTATACAACTAAAAGAAACTACTAGATAATAAAATAATCATTTATATTAAATCTCAATTCTTTAAGATACTATAAAAAAGCATCCTATCAACCAATACTAAGCCAACTTTAGTTTTAGACTGATAGAATTGTAAGTTATAAAAATATAAAATTTTGATGTGATTTAGGTCTTTAACTTTAAATATAGTTTCGATTAAAAATTTAGATAATTAATTATAAATTTAATGCTTATAAAACCACTTACTTCTTATTTAAATTTTGTTATTAAATAAAAGTGAAGAAGTAAAGTAAAAAAAGAAATTGAATTTCAGTTTCAAGGAGTTTGGCAGTTTGACTCTCTTAAGTTAATCAAATAAAAATCTTCTTTCTAAAGAGCTAAAAATTTTTACAATAAAAATCAATGTTACGATCAATTTAGTTTTCTCTTAGATACATTTCCAATAGTTATCAGATATCTATTGTATTACCCAAATTTATTAATTAGTTTTACTATTTTTCATAAATCTCATTTAAGAAGGGTAAATCATATTTCTCTAATAAATCAGATTGAAAAGTCTTTTGTTAAAGCTTAATAATATAGCTTTAGAATAGTATTAATAAGAGAAATAAGTAATTAGTTCTCCCAATTATCTTATTTCCTTTTTTAAATATTGGAATTATAACTGAAGTGTTTAATTCTTAAGAAATTCTTCCAAGCCTTAACAATTAATTCAGAAAAGAGTGGAGAATTGATATTAGATACTATCTATCATATTTCAGAAATTTACCATTTATTCTGTCTTGGGCCAGCTGACTTTCCACTCTTAATTTCTTTCATCATTTCTTAAATTTCTTATTTGAAAAAAGAGCAAATCCTTATAAATATGAGAGTGGATAATATTTAATTTCTTAATATTATCATATATTTTATCTATTTTTTTAAGGATAATTAATTAATTAATTTTAACTTAAAAAGTTTTGGACTGCAACTTCTTGCAGTTTAATGACCCCAACACTCCCTTCATGGGATAACGGGGATATCCTGTTGCTTTTGAAAAGCAGCTCCCAGGGAGCTCCATCGCTATGGGCAACCAGGCTTCAAGCCCCTACCAGGAGTGGATAATCAAAAGGAAGGCGTTCCCTTGCAAAGGTTGACTTTGACCAGGGACTTTCTCAGCGACAGGAATTGAACTTATTCCTAGCCATAAAACCAGAAAGTATGCTTCAGAAGGTCAATCTCAGCTCCCACCATCTTTTTAATTATGTTTTTTTAAGGATAAAGATTTAAAAAATTTAATAGTTAAAACAATAAGATAAATTGATGGTGAAAAATATAGCTTAAGAAAGAAATTTAAGTAATGGTAATGCGAAAAAAAAGTAGAAAATTGAAAATAAAAAGAAAGAAATGCCACTCTAAATTCACTCCTATTTGTTTTTAATTTCTTTTCTTATTTTCTTTTATATTTAACCATTTTTAAGATATTATAATAATTTTTATTTATTTCACTTCCTCACCTATTTATTTTATCCTCCTGATATTACTTATTTATTTTCCTCACTCAGCAATAATGCGAAAATTTCTCCTTCATGTCCTCATAATGCTATTAGCTTCTTACCTGTTTAGAAATTTCAAATTTTGATAGTGTTGTCATTTGATTCAGATATTATAAAATTATTGTCAGTTGCTATTACTAGCATTCCCACTGAATTTGTATGGCCTTCTAATATTCGTATGTTTGGTCCTTTTTAAAAATTTCAAATTTCGATTGCTTTTTCATGACTTCCAGATATTATGAATTTGTTATTATGAGTTGATACTATTGCTCTAATCAAATCTTGATGTCCTTAGAGAGTTCGAATAAATTATCCAGTTGAAAAATTTCTTATTTTTATAGTTTAATCAGAACTACCTGAGATGATTAATTTATAATCGATTATTACAGCTACCTATTAATTGAATCATTATATCCCATCAGAATATTCTTACAGGTCCTATTCAGAAAATCCTATATCTTATTGCATTATTTCCACTTCCCTAGACATTTCATTTCTGGTCTTTTGTTATCACTACCGTTTTAACATAATTCATATGTCCCATCAAAGTAATTTTTAATGCCCCACTCAGAAAATTCCATATTTATATGAATTAGCATAACGTTCAAAAACTATTTATTTCTAGTCCTCGTTGCAGATACCGATAAAACTTCACTCGTATGTCTGGTCAAAGTACTTTTACAGGAACCACTCAGAAAATTCCAAATCTTTATAGTCAAATCGTTACCTTCTGATATGATTCATTTCTATTCACTCGTGACCGCTATCGAATAAAGTCAATCATATGCTTCAACAAAGTATCAAGTGATTAGGGTAATTCCAATTACACTATATTTAAATTTGCTCCATTTGAAATGTAGTTGGTTAATTTCGCCCTTAGATTGATTTCTTATAAATTTGATTTTATTAGATAATCTCCTGAAAATTTGATTCACTCAAATTAGCACCTTAGATTCTCATTCCCTTATAATTTTTTGTATAAAATTATAGTTCAAACATTTTAAGATTGTTATCACATTTGCAGAAGCTTATTCTACTTTTATATCTACCTTAGATAATTCTATGATATTATTCACTTTTTTTATCAAAACTTAACTAGTTGACTGTTTTAATTGATTTAATCATCTTAATTTTATCATATGCTTGATAAATTTAAAGGGTTTTCTTGCACATTAGTATTTGCTAAAACTTTATTAATTAAAATATTCATTTAACGTATCTGCAATACTATATTGTTATGGATTTTAATTCTGTATTTATCCACAAAAAACTCCTTATTCTAAAACAATTCTAAACTAAAGAATCAGAAATTTAATTACCATTTGCTTTTTTCATTTTTAAATTTAGTTAAATTTCTAAATCATTTACTTTATCTACTCTTACTGCTGTTTAATTATATTTAACAATGTTACTTTTTCTTCTTGTTACTATCTAGTTTATGATAGTTAATATAATGCTTTTTATAGATTTTGCGTTGAGATACCTAAATTTAAAATTATTTCTTCTATTTTTCTTATATTATTTAATAGTTGCCCTCTAATATAATTTGTGGTTTGAAGACATACTTAATTAATGATATTATAAAAGAGTTTTAAGCTCCCCAATATAACTTTAATGAATCTAATTTACAATATCTTTTATTATCTAAATATTTGCAAAAATTCTATAAAGTTTCATTTATTTTTGCTTTTTGTTGAAATTCATTAAGTGTTTCTCAAATTTTTCGGCTGAAATATAATCTTTTAACTCAGTTTTTTAGCCTTTAAATATTTACTAATGTGTTCTACCATTAAGACCAATTTTAATACACTTTGTACACACTAAGTAACTACATTAAAGTATCTTAGGAATTCTTTTTAAAGAATCAAATTATTTTTTACATTCTTACATTTTTCTTAATCCTTTTATTAAACTAAAATAAAAACTTTAGCTTTTTATTAATCTTAGTATATATTAAAATTAATAATATTTGTGTTAATGAAATCAATCAAAATTAATAAAATAATAGAATTTGTATAAGTAGAACTAGTTTAATTCTTATAATTAAGCAGTTTGTTTAGCTCTCATTTATATTTAATTTTTTTTGTTTAGTTAAAGGAAAATATTTTAATTTCATTCTTATCTTAAAAATGAATGAAAATTTAATATTTTTTATATAGTGTCTATGTTTTATTAATACTTCCATATAATCATATTAGCAATAAAGAATTATAGTGATACCATCTTTAATTAAGTTCATCACTGGGTAATCGCTTAAAGTAATTGAAAATAGTTTCCTACAAAAAAATTAGCCAATCTTTCTTAATTTTGTATTATAATATGACAAATCTAATTGTATTCTTTTAGCCTATTTTGATTTTAGATTTTTAACTGAATATAGATTATTTTCGAATATTTGTTATACTGATGAACTTAGATTTCTCCAGCATAGTAGAAAATGAATTTTTAATACTATCCTTAGAAGTAATAAGCAGATTACAATTAATTAATTTTAAACTTAAAAAATCGCTCATTCGAAGGACTGAAAACTCCTTTCCAGTTAAATGATACAGGACATTTTCTTAAAGCACATAGAGAGGATATCCTTATCGCTTAATTCATTAAGCTTTGGTCAGCCATAAATATGAGCCGACAGGCTTCAAGCAGCTAGCAAGAGTGAATAATAGAAAGATTTTTTCTCTTGCTGAAAATGACTCTAGCCATGGACCTTCTCAAACTATTAACTTTGCTTTATCCATAAAACTAAAGAGTTTAATCAGAGAACCAACCTCAATTCCCGTTATCTTTTAATTATCCTATTTTTGAACTATTTATACATACTTTTATTATAACTATATATAAATCATATAAAAATATTAAAACTACATAGAAAACTTTTTTGCTATTATATAAATAAATAAATAAATTTGATTATAGAGCGCGTAGCACTCTCGTTGGTGCGCAGCTCTTTAAAAAAATGTTTCATACTGACAAGAATGTTTGTTACTGATAAAATTATCAGATACTGATAAACCTTGTTCAATACTGGTATAATTATTCAGTACTGATAAAAATGTTCAATACTGATATAATTTTAGAATACTCGTAATCTTTAATACTTGCTGGAGGTCCAAGGACATGGCAGGATTGTGTCTCATTGCATCACCAAAGCAGAGGACGACATGTGTCAATTATGGGTTCTTAAATTCCCCACCTCTGATGAAGCTCGCAATATTATTTCTTTTTCGTTCCAGAATTAAAAATAAACGAAACCAGTGCCGAAGGTCTAAGAATCTTATGTCTCGAGGTCAAACCAAAGCAGAGGAAGACATAAAGTCGATTATGGGTACTTAACTTCCCCAACCTCTGATGAAGACGACCTTGTTGTTCACCTTCGAACAACTATGGCGGTTTTAAAATAAAATATAATAATAAATAAAAGCAAAAGACATTAAACTTCAAGACAAATTAAATTTCTTCAATAAATCTGCTAAAATTATACTATATCTCTTATTTCTAGATTTAATAAATATAATAAATCTCCTTATAGTTTAATTCGTGTCCCAATTTTTTGCATCTATGTCCTTTGGAATTACTATATTTTGCTATTTATTGTAATATTTTGCTCAAGTTCTTATAAAGCTTCAATTAATCTCCTATAAAATTCAGTTTTTTTATAAATCCGCTTGCTAGAATTTTTTTGAACTATAATGTACCCTTATTTTTGTTTATCTTATAAAATAATTATTTTAAAAATTTAAGTTTTCAAGTTCAAATAATCTTGAAATTTTCAGTTGAATCAAACTTGTTGAATACATATTATTAAAATAAATTAAATATCAATCCAATAGACTATTTTTAATTAGAAAATGAACATAAATTATTTTAATTTAATTTCTTGATAAGATCTTCTAAACTGAAATAAGTGTTTAATCTTTTAAAATTTATATTCAATAAAGCATTTTAAATATTATTATGTTTATGATTATTTAGTATCTTAAACTATATTGTCTATTAAGTCAAACATTCATTAAAGGAATGCTTAAAATAAAAATTTATAATTTAAGTGTCTAATCATTCAGAATGAAACAAAATAGCTCTTTATTAAGGTTATTATGAAATTGTGTATTATTAGCTTTAGTGTAAAATTCAGAGCATAAAAGCAAAAATAAATTTTTTCACGATTTCATGATTTAAATACTCTAGTTTCTCTTTTTTTAAATCCTTTAAATTAAGCAAAACTCAAAAAAATTTTTATCACGAAAATTTTTAGAATTTTTATAAATCAAAAATTTTGTCTTTGAATCAAAACCAAAACCAAAACCAAAAATTTTATTTTTAAATAAAAAAAATCATTTCTAAAATTAAAAAAATTTTCATTTTCGCAAAATTCCATTAAAATAATATTTCAAAATTCAAATTTAATTGCAAAAATATTTTTTTAATTACCGTTTTATTTCTCAAAACCTTTTTATTTTAATTCTTTTCTTGAAATTTTATTCCTTTTTTACTTTTTTAATCCTGATTTCCCTACTTTTAGCCCGTCAGAAAATGTCCTCAAGTGCTAATAGCTGAGCAAGCAAATTTTTTTTATCATGTTGATTCTTGCTAATTTTACAATTAATTATTCAAAAAATACTTACTATCAGAATAAATACCTTTCTAATAGCAATAAAATAATATACATAAATATAAAAATTATAAATGATTAATTAAGTTTAGCTACAAGAGTTTTTGGGACCAGAAACTCCTTTCTAGTTAGACGACATACGCTCTCTTTTAAAGGAATAGCAGGGATATCCTATTGTGTTCTAGACATAGTTGCCAGGTAACTTCATCGATATGAGCAGCCAGGCTTCAAGCTCCTACAAAGAGCGGATATTCTTGAAGACAGTGTTTCCTTCAGAAAATGACTCTGACCAGGGACTTTCTCAACGAAAGGAAAGGAACTTGTTCCTAGCTATAAAAACAGAAAGTTTAATCAAGAAGGCAAATCTCATCTCCCACATTTTTTAAATTATAAATTATAAGATGATATTATCAAAAGAAATGTTTTAAAAAATAATAGAAGCAAAAAAGTAAATTAAAGCAAGAAAATTATAAAATAATCTTAATTTAAAACTACATACTAAAAATGAAATAAAACAACGAATAAAATTTTTTAACGCTTTAAAAACGCAACTTTTAAAAAATAAAAAAATATAATCAAAAGATAACTTTGCCAGTCCATCTCAAAAATTTTTCTTTTATTGTATAATTTTGATAAAAATAATTTAAACAAACTTAAATAATTATTAATTTAAATATTTTACAAAACCTAAAAAATAAGAAAATTAAAAAAATTATTACTTAAATAAAAAGCTTGAGTAATTTTACCTAGATATCTTTAAATACTTAAAAATATACTTAACATGTCCAATTTTAAAATGGCATGAACACTTCGAAAAAATTTTAAAAGCAATATTATTTCTCAAGCTTTATTTTAAATTAAGAATATGAAAATTTTTAATTATTAAAAAACATATACATATATACTATTAGTATACACTTTATAAACCAATAAAATTAACTCCCATTTAAAATTCATTTAAATTACTTTATTTAATTAACTTATTCTCTTTAAAATCGAAATTAAATTAAATCCAAATAAATTTCTCAGCACTCAACTCGCAACTTTCCACCTTCTCACAGTTTTGTCATATCCTCCTGATACCAACCACTTATTGTCACCACTTAATGCTATAGAAGATATATCTGATGTACGCCCTTAAAGAGTCTAAATACACTCACCCGTATTAAAATTCCATATTTTGATTGTTCTGTCATAAGAACCGGAAAATATAACACTTGAATCAGTACTTAACTGGATACTTGATACATAACTAGTATGACCTTGAAGAGTACGAATACACTAACCAGTTGAGAAGTTCCATATCTTTATTGACTTGTCCCAAGAGCCCGATATTATATACTTATTATCCAAAGACACAATTACTGATCAAACTCAGTCTGAATGACCTGATAGAGTTCGCTCAAGCTAACCAATCTGGAAATCCCAGATCTTTATCGTTGTATCTTCAGATGCTGATATGATTCATTTCTGGTCAGGAGAGATAACTATCGAGTAAATAGGCGAATTATGTCCAGCTAAAGTTTTGTGTAGGATACCAGTCTACGAGTTTCATATCTTTATTGTGCTATTACAAGATGATGATACAATATATTACGAGTCTGAGGAGATAACTACCGAGCTAACTTCTTAAGTATGTCCTGTTAAAGTTTTTTGAAGGGCTCCAGTCTACGAATTTCAGATCTTTATTGAGTTGTCATAAGATGCTGATATGATTAATTTCTAGTCAGGGGAGATAGCTAACGATGAAGTGCTGAAAGTATGTCCAGTTAAAGTTCTCAGAAGGGTACCATTCTGAAAATCCCACATCTTTATTGAATTTTCAGGATAGTCCGAACCAGATACTATTCATTTCAGGTTACTTGATATGGCTACCGATAAAGCAGATGAGGTGTGATCAATGATGACTTAATCTACAAATATTAAAGAAATACCTTTACTTTGGTCCTATTTGATTCTATTTACCAGTTTTTAAAAACATAAGCAAGGTATAATTTCATATTTAAATAGAAGAAGGGGTATTCTACCAAGGGAATTGCTTTGTTGTCTTAATATTTTTCGTAAAAACAAAATTTTAGTAAATTGTATTTCTTTTTTCTCCATTTTTTATTTTAAAACTTACTTTGTTAGCAATTTAATCAAAGTAGCGCATCTAAATAATTTTCCTGACTTAATTTAAATAAAACTAAATAATTAAATTATTTATTTATTAAGATACTTATTTATACTCTATTATTAATACTATTATTTCAAAATTCTATTTTTTGCCTTAAATCTAGAAAATTAAAAAATTGGCTTGAAATAATCTAGTAAAAGCAAACTCTTGCAATTTAATTATTTTATATCTTTTTACTTTAGAAAAAAAATATGGAAGGTCTTAAGAAAGGCTTCTACACCACCTCCTCCAAAGTCTAAAAGGAGGAGAGGAAGCAGGAAGTTCTAAAGACTAAAACCCAAACCTAGACCCTCTAATAATAACATTCTCCCCAGAAGACCTAAAAATAACTCTAAACAACTCCTCCCAGACAACCTCAGAAACATAGCCATGCTACTACCTCGACGGAAAATCTTCCAAAGAAGCAGAAGATAAGCGACTTTCAGACGCAAATTCGGAGCTTCTCACCATATATGGACCTCGGTGAGATAAATAAGGAACAAATACTCGGAATGGCTAAAGAGGAAATGGCTAAATTAATAATAACGTTAATTAGCCATAACTAAGACGTAGAGAAATAGGTTATGGAGCTTGCACAAGAACATCAATGACACCTGGACGACGAGGAGATGCATGCTCCTAGAAACAAAAACTAAGCTGCCATGAATATTCGAATTGACGAATTCGACAGGCAGTTGGAATAGCTATATAATATGAACGAGAACATGCACATCAAGTTAGAGAAAATTGAAAGCAATATTAACCTTAAAATGGAGAATATCAAGAATGATATCAAGATCTAGACAGCACACTCCGTTCCAATGGAGTTGGAAGAGGTCTAGAATAAACAAATCGAATTAACTAAAGAAAAATACTTTAAGAAAAAATGCTTTATCTGTGGAAGAATAAACCATCTCTGAAGGAAATGCAGATAAAGAAAAGAGATCCAAAAGAAAATTTGAAACGAACTACCTAATTCTACCCAACTAGCAGTGGGAATATTTATAGGAAGAAAAGCAATATTCGGAGCAATCCACTGCGAAGACTTGAAAGTGACTGGAGGAACAGACCACCAAGAGTTCAAGTACCTATCAGTTGGATAGGGAGTAGGAAACTATTAAGAAAACAATCTCTTCTCTGAATAACTTAAATTTAATTTAATTTAATTTAATCTTTTTACTTTAAAATAAAAAGGATAAATGATTATATCAAAAGCTTTATAACCAAGAATTTATATCCTTATTATAATAACTTTACGTTGCTTTTTTTAATTATAGCTTATTTGAGTTTTAAATCAAAGGACTCTTAGAAGGAAATCATTATTTCTCCATAGATTCTTTTTTAAATGATAAATAGAACAATACAACTGCTTTAAAAACTACTGCTATTAATCATTCCCTTTCACTTACAATTAATCAAAAAAATGATTTCTTTAAATTTTAATTACTTTTAAAGAATGAAATAAAATAAGCTTCTTATTAATTAATGCTTTTACATTAAAAAGAATCTTAATATATATTGAGTATTTATATAGCAAAATAAAATAAAGAATAGTCAGATGATTGAATCAAAAATAAAGGGTTATTTGGGGATATTTTATAATAAGTTAATCTTTAGAGAAAATAGCAGAGAAACTTAAAGCATAGATTTTAAAAAATTCAGAATACAACGAGAGATTTAAGTTTTAGAACTAAGCTTAATATATGTTGGTCAATTTTCAAAAAGACTTTGCTCAATAACTAATAAAATTAACCATCAGACTGTTAATTATTATTTATTAAGACGAGAAAGATAAAAAGGAGAATACTATGTTAGTATCTTCTACAGTCCGAAGAATAATCTTACCAATAATTGAGAATTAGAATAGAAAGATTAAGGAAAAAATAAAAAAATGGAATAAAGCTTCGGAAAGGGTTTCTATACCACCTCCTCGTAGTAGTAGAGGAAACCGGAAGCTATCTCTCGATAGTCATCTTCTTAATAACCTTAACCTTTTTCTTAATAACCTTTATTATCCGGGAAATAAACCAACTACGAGGAACGAAAATAAGTCCAGAAAACAACACATGTGGAAACACCTACGTTGTAAGAAAACCTAGGAAGCAACTGAAGTCAGATCTACATCAGGAGGTTTCTGAATTTAATCCTTCTGGTCAGATGAGCATGGAGTAGCTCATCAAAGTGGTACTTAACCTCCAGGAAGAGGTTAGAAAGCTAAGGAAGGAGAACGAGAAGCTAGCCTAACAAATCCAATATTGGTTACAAGAAACTCTAGACCTCAGGATGGCAAACTAGGAGAGGAAACTTTACGCTCTTTGGAATTACTAGCGAGAGTAATTCAGTTAGACGAACTCCTAAGTACAGAGAATTAAAGATTAGAGTCAACAGATCGAAAACATATTACAAAGCCAGAAAAGCCTCCAAAACAAGCAGAATCCACTGGAGTAGAATTTAAATTCCGATAGGATGGAAATAGAAAAAACTTCTAAATTGGAAATGCAACAAATACCAAAGATGAGAAAACTGTGTTATTATTGCAAAAGTTCATGATACCTATGAAGACAATGTGCAGCTTTCCAGAAAATCAAGGAGAAATCTTGGAAAAGACAAGTCCAAATATCAATAAGGAGAAAGAAAAAGTAAATTTGATGCAGAAAAATGGGAAAGTATATAGAAAAAAATCGAATCTCGAATCTGAAAAATCTGGAGTAGGAGCAAGAACTAAATAAGGTGTGAGAAAAAAGACAAGATGAACAAGATTCAAGGGAATTACGGCTAGACTCAAGTAAGAAAATTGTAACTTTAAAATTTCTTTTAAGCGATGATTTGATGTCACTACCAAACAATTTTAATTTAATTTAATAGAAAGATTAAGTTATGCAAGAAGCTTCATTAATTGGATTTTTTTATGTTAAAATTTAAATCCTAATTTTTAAATTAAATTTTGAGCTTTTTTTTAAGGGAAAAATATATAAAAAAGGAATTTATAAAATGCTAATCTAATAATTAGATTTAATTATAAAACCTTATAATAAACAATAAAATGGAAAATTAACTTTCAATAAGTATATTTTTATAATACTTACGCTGATGAAGTGTATTTACACTTTTTTTTAGCTTTAATTAAGTATAAAGTCTATAAGCAATTTTCAAGTATAATAGAAATAATTTTTATGATCCTTTTTGCTGTTTCGAGTAGAAATAAATAATGATTTGCATTAAACTAATCAATTACAGTCAAAAAATAGTTTAGCTAAGGGAAAATTTAGTGAATTTCCGAGGATTGAATATCCTTAAAAGTGAATTTCTAATATATATAAACCACCTTTAAGCTTATCTTTTTGCTTTAAATAATACCTATCGGTTGTTCTTATAACGAATACTCTCTTCAAGCTGAGTTAACAAGTCATTCTAAGTAGTTAAATATCTTTTTCGCAAAGGTTCTTACTATTTTGATAGTTATTATTTAAATAGAAGCTATTTTATTCTTATTTTTGCATTCAAGGGAAAAAGTAAATACAGTAACTGAGTGTTTAAATAATAAGCTCATTTTACTTATGAGTTGTAAAACCTTTATGGTAAAGAGGAGTTTAAAAAAAGTATAATACTAGAGTAAGATCAGACGTTTAGGATTTTTAGGTTTATTGAAATGAAAGGAAATTTAAGTAAGACAAAGAATTATGCTTAGATAGACCAAAGATGATTGCTTATGATAGTTATAACTTAGAGAAGCTCCAAAGATATACTAAGCTATAATATTTAAAAATAAGCTAAGCTTTATAGTAAGTTATGGATATTGCTTTAAAGAGTATAATTCAAAATCTTTACTTAAAAGAATTTCATTAGCCATAAAAATGTTTAGGCTAATAAAGATAGATTTCACCTAAACCTACTAAAGATATTAGAACTGTAGAAAAGATTTTATACTGAGAGCAAGGCTTTGAAGATTAAACTAATGTGAATAATAAAAATTTCTTAAGGTGAATTGTATTTTAAAGCATAGAAGACAATCATAGTATGAGATAGAACTTAAAATAAAAAAAAAATCTTAAAAGCTTAAAAAATTCCTTATTTAAATGTAAAAAAATGACTTTTTCTTGTTAAAATAGAACTTTTTTATCCTTTTAAATTAGTTAATTGATATTTAAGTAATAAAATACCATCTCTTATTAAAATTAACTATTAATCGAATCTATAAATAAAGGCTAAATATATACTGCTTTTCTAATTCATTGAGGTGAGCCTTTTGATTCTTTCGTAGTCTTTATACTTGATTCATGCAATAATCCTTCGTCAGCTATTTTAGGTGAATCTGAGTCATCAAGCAGAATATTAAGAGATTTCATATCTCTATGAATTAAGTTTCTAGAACGTATTACCTACAAGCCTTCAACTATCTAACTCAATAAGTTAAGCTTCCTATAAAATCTTTAAGGAGATCCAACTTTGAAAGCTTCCCTTAGGCATATAATCAGTTAAAAGACAAAAGCAATAGTTTCCTTTATCTGAAGTATCAATATAAACTCCTTCAAGTCTAAGAACTCCTAAGTTATTAGCATATAAAAGAGATTTTCATTTTTGATAGAACTAAGCTATTATATTTATAGGTTTATCTCTTAATTCAACCTTATAATAGCATAATCAATCTATTAATACTATAAGGCTCCATATCCACTTATATCTAAAGCTTACAGTTATAAAGGAAGTATCCTTAGTAATAATCTGATAATTGGATTAATATTAGAAATTTTAACTAAGAATACTTACTTTTGGCATTCCTTGTTAAGGATCAAGTTAAAGTACTGTAGCAAAGCATTCAAGTATTTCTTAATTTATATTAATTGCTTGAAGAACTTAATCTTTATTAAAATAAGCTACCGCATAAATGGGATACAGAGAGATAGCTTTATTTGTATACTTGACAGTTTCAGATTGATTGTTTAGCTTCAAGAGGGAAAAGTCTTAATGTTGATAGGAATTTGAGATAGAAGAATCAATTTTATCAGCTTTGCTTAAAATATAAATACCTTATCTATCTAGATCTAGTTGAAAGCCTTTTTATAGCTTTATTGTAATTGTCTAGCATTTCCAAACCAGATCCTTTATAAAGTTAGTATTTGTAAAGTTAATCTAATTAAATAGCTTTATCAAGGCTTTGAAAAGCTTCAGTATACTAGAACATATTTTCTAGTGCTGATTCTTTATTACAATTAGTGATTACATCAATGAATCAAGTTAAGTAGGAGATTATAATTCTTAATTACTTCATTATATTGACTTATACCTATTACTAGTTCTGATTGCAATAAAGGATTTAAAAAAACCATCAAAGGTTCTTTTTTTCTTTCAAATAAAAATCTAATTATAAGATGGTATTACAATCGAGATTTATAAAAAGCATAGATGAGAAAAAAGGGATAGAGAAGGCTATTTATAGATAGCTTGATGTAAAGTGAAAATATTAATCTATATCAGATAAAGCAAAATTCTATAGCTAAATGGATAAGCTGCTATAAACAAGAAAGAAGCAGGATTTAAAAAATTAGAGACTTTACAAGAACTCTTCAAATTAAAGAAAGCCTTGATAATAAAATAAAGCGTTCTTAAGATATTTAATTGATAATATTAGAATTAAGAAATGCAAAGCAAATCATTACACATTAAACGAAGAAAGATTTATTTAATTATAATTAAGTAACTAATTGGGAGGAAACTGTAGCTATATAGCCAAATTAGCATTCAAATTATAACTTTATTTTAATAGCTAGGAAATAAAGTGTACAACTTTAGCTTTTAGTATATGGATTATGATTATAATAATAGTATGCTAGATATAGAATCTTGCAAAAAGAAGTATTTGGTAAATGAAAAAATAAGCTTAATTAAAACAATCTAAAGAACTGAAAGCAAATAATCAAAAAAGCATTTAAAGTTCTATGATACTTAGTAATTTAATATAATACTTTAAAACTATTGCAAAGTAAACAATTTAAACAAAAATAAAGTAAATGAAAGGAAAGAAATAAATAAGTAAAAGCATAGTAAGTAGCTTAAAGCAAAGAAATAAATACTATTTTAAATAAATTAACTTATATATCTACTATTTTTACTATATAGAGAAATAAAAAGAATAGTTAATAAAATAATATATTTATAGCTTTAGGTTTGAGTAGAATGCATATAAAAGATTATATTTCTAATTCAAATTAAAAAATTAGATACAAAATTAATAAATTGGAATCTTATTAAATCTATTCTACAGTAGTCTTAAAATCAATTTACACAAGCAAAATCTATCGATCATTAAATAACTAATAAATAAATATTAGAAATATAGTTATTTCTCCATAAAATAAAAGAACATTCTCAGCCTAACTAAATAAAAAACCTTTAAATTATAAGGCTAAAAAGTATAAATAAATTGCTTTGATAAGATTAAAATGATTCAAATATTATCTATACAATATAAACTTAATTAACTAATGGCTAATATAAAAGCTCTAAAATAAAAAAAATTATATGCTTAAAAATGTAAGACGCAAAAATGTACAATCGTTAAGGATTATAGCAGTTTAATAAAAGAAATTATCAAGTGGCTTTATAGTGCTTTGATTTTGCTCTTCAATTAGATTCTTAATATGCTACTGCTCATTGCAATAAAGGTTTTGCCCTTGATAGATTAGGTAGATATAATGAAGCTATTCAGAGCTATGATAATGCTCTTTAACTAGATTCCAAACTTGCAACTGCTCATTGCAGAAAAGACTTTGCCCTTGATAATTTAGGTAGATACAATGAATCTATTTAGAGCTATGATATTGCTCTTTAACTAGATGCCAATTTGTAACTGCTTATTGCAATAAAGGTGCTGCGCTGAATAATTTAGGCAGATACAATGAAGCTATCCAATGCTTTGATTTTGCTCTTTAACTAGATGCCAATTTGTAACTGCTTATTGCAATAAAGGTGATACACTGAACAATTTACGTAAATACGTTGAAGCCATTTAGAGTTTAAACTAAGTTATTTAACTAGATTCTAATCTACCAAACCCCTACAAACATAAAGGCCTTTCTCTTCATAAGCTAGGAAATAGTTCTGAAGCCATCGAATCTTGTAATAAAGCTGTCTAGCTAAATCCGAATTATGCAGAAGCCTGATTTAATAAAGGATTAATTCTTCAGGCTTTAAATCAAACTTAAGAGGCTCTTGATTGCTTTACGAAGTCAAATTAGCTTAATCCTAAACTAGAAATTCCTTAAGTAAACTCAATAAATTAATCAATCTAAACACAGAATTAAACTAAATTAGAAGAGATTTAACAACTTTTGGTTCAAAATGGTGCTGGCTAAGATATCAGATCTTAAATAAGAATATGGAATTATAAAGAGTTAATTCCTAATAATTAATTTCTTAATAGATTGCAAATTTTAGGCGAATGTGGATATGGAACTGTTTATTTAATAAGTATTGAAGGATCTGATTATGCACTAAAAAAAATGAACTAAAAGGGAGATTAATAAAAATAAATAGATGCATTCTATCTTGAATACAAATCTCTTTTATATGTTAATAACTTAAGACTTCTTTGACTTGTAGGAGTTTCAATTGACACTACAGATTAAGGAAATTACTGCCTATATCTTTTAACTGACTATATGCCAAAGGATAGCTTATACTAAGTAATATAGTCTTAATAGCTTTTAGTTGATTTCAAAGTTGGATCTCCTTAAAGATTTTATAGGAAGCTTAACTTATTGAGTTAGATAGTTGAAGGCTTGTAGGGAATACATTCTAGAAGCTTAATTCATAGAGATATGAAATCTCTTAATATTCTGCTTGATGACTCAGATTCACCTAAAATAGCTGACGAAGGATTATTACATGAATCAAGTATAAAGACTACGAAAGAATCAAAAGGCTCACCTCAATGAATGGCTCCCGAACTTTTCAATAACAAAGTAAGTTAAAAGAGTGATATCTGATCTTTAGCTTGTATAGCAGTAGAAATATTTAATGAGCAACTACCTTATCCAGATCTTACTACATAATACTAAGTTATGATGGCAGTTTGTGCAAACAGAAGAATTCCTTAATTTTCAGATGAAATAAATTAAGAGCCAGAGTTAGTTTAACTATTGTAATAATGCTTTAGTTATGATTAAAGCAACAGACCTGATATTTATAGTTTTAAAAAATAGATAGATTCAATAAAATAAAAGTGGAACATAATATCTAAATAGAAAAAAGCAAATCAATAGTTTAAACAAACTCATAGTTCATAAAAAGAAGCTGAGTAATATAAGCACTAAACTGCTAATGATTAAAAGCAGCATTATAGTCTATTAAATCTGAATATTTACTATTACTTAATTTTATTTACATCTAACTATAAGTCATTTTAGCTATAGAATCATAAACTTTTAGCAACCATTTCCTAGTTATCTCCCTAATTACTCACTTAGCTAACCTATTAATAGCAAGAGATTATTTCTTAGTTAAATTGCAAAAGTGTATAAAAAATGAAAGTATCAAATTATAAATAAAAGGAAAGCTAATATTGATAATTTAATGCTTTGCTGCTCTTTAATTCTAATATCAATCTATTTGCTTAATATACACTTAAGAATACTAGTTCAAGCTTTTGTGACTAAATGGATAGTCTATCAGCTTTCTAAGCTGAAAGTTGTAGGTGAATAGCACTAATTAAAGTAAACCTACTAATAACTAAAGAAATACATAAGGATTTAGATTTTTAACTAATTACTCTCTTAAAATAAAGCATTTGAAGTAAAGATTTTCTAAACTATTTAACTGTGAACTAGATTATATCAATTTCAGATTAATTACCTTTAATTACTAAGTACCTAAAAAATAATTCTAGAAAGTCCTGAATTTAAATTTCTAGCAAGGATTAATAGCAAGTTTCTACTAATTAATCTTGAAGAACTTTAAAATCCTAATTAAATAAAAATTTTCTGTATAGAGGATAGCTTTAAGAACTAAGTACATATCTAATACCTTTAAATAACTAAAAGTTAAAAAATGAGATATATAAACGCTTTAGACGAAGCTATGTATAGTATATTAGTTAATAGGTTGGATATTTTTAGGATAGCAACGCAAAAGAAAAGGCTTATTAAAGTTTTGTGCACAAAATGCTTAAAAATTAATTAAATGTAAAATAGACAGAAAAAAGCAATCTGAACAACTAAGATTAGAAAAAGATAAAAGTTTGAAATAATAGATGGAAATAAGGGATAACCCTTTGATGTAATATAGAGAAAGATAAAAACAAGAGAAATATTGAGATAAACGAAAAGGCTAATAATGGCTTTGCTTATTTATGGGAATAGATGGGATTATAAACTGGAAAAATGAACAAAAAAAGGGATTTCTGTAAAATCTAATTAGCTAATATTTATCATACTAGTTTATTTTAAGAGTAAATAACTTTATTATTGCAGCAAAAAAGGAAGATCAAATAACTGTTGCTTAGATGCAAAAGTAATTTATTTCCTGATTATAAAGCTGAACATATACCTAAAAGAAGTTGATTTAACTAATGAGAATGTTTCAGCAAATGCTATAGAACTCTTAAATCACTTCAAATTGCAAGATAAGAAAAATATACATAAAGGGAAGCTAAAAAGTTATAAATGGAATCAATAATTTAAGGAATCTAAGAATAATAAATTCAAAGATCCAAGTAAAAAAGAAAAAGTTAATTTAGCATATAATAAAACGAAGGATATTATAATGTTTAGGAATATACATCAAAATAAGAAAAATACTTTATATGCTAAAGATAAAGGATAACCATTGAGAACTCTTTAAGTAGAAAATAAAATAGAAATAGCTTTAGATATTAATTAGTCTAAATTGGCGGGGAAAAATTAAAAATGTAAACAATAAACTTCTGAAAAATAATGGAAGAAGATTAAAAGAAATAATTTATAATTGATAAAATCGATTTCAAAAACACACTCAAAGGCCCAAAAATAGAATTCTACAAGCTCTATTCTTATAAATATGATAGATTAAAAGCTAAAATATCTTATTTAATATACGTAACATTTTTTCGATTCTATAAATTTGAGAACTGTGGTTAGTCTATACACTAGACATAGGGAAGATTAAATAATAAACATTACTTCAGATTTCTTACTAAAGACAATAAAGTAACGAAAAGTTTACCATTCCAAAGCTTATAATAAATATATCTAATAATAGTCAAATACAATCTAATAATGATTATTTAAGTTAATATTTATCATTAATACTTATAGAAGTAAAGGGAACTCTGCTTCCCTAAGTATATATCAAATAAATAGAAACTAAAATATTAAAGAAGGATATTAAATTAAAGACTAGGTAATTAATATTTTGATAACAGGTAAGAGAAATTTAATATGAACCTTACAAGAAAAGTTGAAAATACCTTTCTCAGAAATGAAAAGTTAAGAAGATAAAATGCTAATTCATATAAATAGCAATTAGTGTAGATTAATTTAATCTGCTAAAAAGACTAAAATACTATAATTATATAAGCAGAAATCATTAAAGTATAGCAAGCTATATAACTTAGTATCTAAGACAAGTAATTGATAAAAGAAGGACAAGAAACTATTTTTATAATTTTTGATAAGAATACCTAGTTTGATTCTGTTTTACTGATGCATACACTAATAAATGAGATTCTTTTTTTAAGTTAGAGCAAATAAGAAGACCTATTGAAAAAAAAGCAGCACTTTTAAAATTAAACCTTATATTATATGGAAAAAAGCTAAAAAATAGACAGATATTGATTAGATAGAAAAATAATTAGAGGCTGTCAAATCTCTGAACTTTGATAATAAAAAAATAACGAAGAATTACAATTTTCTTAATTTATAATTAAACAATCTTCTTTATGCTAATTTCTTTTATCTATAGAGTATTATTATAATCCTTTAATTTTGCTAGTTTATCTTGACTATATTTAGTGCTCTTATTAGATTAATTAATTATATCTTCATTTCAACATTCTTGCTATTGGTTAATTATAAGAGATATATATCACTTCATTAACTCTGGGCTAGTCTTTTTATAAAGCTTAATAACTTATATTTTGTTAATCTGCTTAGATTCTAATTTATTTAAATGGGAAATCTTTTGATCTATATATCTAAGTTTCTAAATAAGTTGCGCTGTTGAAAGAAGTAGAGAGAAATACTAAGAGTCTTTTTATACCAGTCTAATAATGCTTTACCTTATAGAAGAAAAGAAAGACTTTTATAATTACTAAGCTAATAATAAGAGAATAGAGGCTTTTATAAGGATATAGAGCATTAATCTAAAATCACATTAGAGGATAACTCTTTGATATACTACTAGAAGCATAGCAATGCTTAACTAAGTCATTATACTTAAAGCCAGCTATTTTATATAATTTCTATAAAGGTAAATTTCTAAAGATTTGAATAAAGATAAATATAGTTCTAGTAAGGCTAAATAAATAGTTAGAGTTATAATAAAATACTAAAGCTTTTTATACTTATAAACTAACTAAAGAGATACTAAGGTATTATAAGATGATTGTTTAGCTTATTTAATTATATACCATAACTTGTTTAAATAAAGAAGCATATCTTTTAGAATGCCATTCTACTGTAAGCTTAATTGTTTATAAGTGCTTCTTTTATGTACAATTGTACTTAATTATTATATTCTTAAGATGAAGTGATTAAATCATTAATACAGCTAATATATCTAATTATATTAACTCTTTAGGCTATTAAAATAAAGGAAAACAATTTTAGAATCTAAGTTAATTAAGTAATTAACTGGTTTAGTAAGTAAGACCTTGGCTTATCTTAGCTTAAGCCTGAAGCTAGAATAGTAACTATTTGAAATCTTAACTAAGTCTAAGAATAGTGAGATCTTTAATTAAAAGTCAATTATTTAAAATTCTAACTTTATATAATATTTCCTTAGCATGTAAAGATAGTTAATCTAATAAGTAAATAGATATACGTTAGTTATATTAAGAATAGTAAGGGTTAGTGTATAAATTATATAGCATCTTATATTATTTTAGTTGAAGTAGTTAAATCATTATTAGCTATTAAAGTTTAGAAGTTTGAATTAATAGTATTTAAGAGTGTTATATTACTTATTAGAGATCTTAAGAGTTAATTGAATAAAGTATTTACTATGATTAAGCTGAGATACTATATTATTATCATCATAATCTTATAAGATGCCATTCTTTAATTATTTTGCTAACTCTAAATTTGCTTGCTTTACTATTAACATTTCTTTAGTGTCTACTTAATAAGTCATTTACTATATAAAGACTGCTATTATAGTTTGTATCTACTTCAGTTAGTTTATTAATAGTGATAAATGAAGAGCTAGCTTTAGCTTATAGTTTATTAGTCTAAGTAATTATTTCATCTAATCACTATATTTTACCAATCATTCTTAATTATAAGACTTCAAACTATTAACCTTTAAAGTTTACTTCATTATATTCATAAACTAAGTATCTTAGTTAAAGATTAGTAATAGAGTTAGCTAAGCAGTTGTATAATTATGGCATCCTTAGTATTAAATTTAAAAAGAAGGTATTTATTTAATTAACAGAAGTATAGGATTACACTTAACCTTCTAAATAGTCAAAGCATATTTAAGGATGCTGATAATATCTTCCAATTTACTAAATTTAATTACCTACTATTAATGCTTAGGAATACTATCTAAATCTTTAGAAATGCTAAGCAGTTTATACTAATTTAAATTAAAAGCTGCTCACTAGGTAATAATAATAACGCTTGCTAAAGTTATTTTTAATCATCTTTTTATTAAAAAATAGATTAAGAAATATCTCCTTTTAGTATACATTTGGTTTAGAAATCATACCATTTCAGTATAAATATTTCAAAGCTTCTATATTTATGATTTAAACACCTTTGATTAATGATATTTAAGCAAGGTAAAGCATCTATTTATAAATTTAAGTATCGAAGTAAAATATTTTACTAAACCTTTTACTTTTATCAATAGTAAACCTTGAAGTCTTTAAGCTTACTTTAAATCCTTAGTTATCCTATAGAGCTAATTGCTCTTTGTAAATCTGCTTGTTAAGGTAATAAAAGCTAGCAAGATAAGAATAAGCTAAACTTAATGGAAAATTCTAGAGCTTCGGTCAATAATCTAGGAAGAATAAATAGTTGAGTCGAATAATCTATTGATTAGTAACTTCTTTAGCAGAAATAATTTTTATTAGCTAAATAGCAGAACTAAAAAGCGAATTTCAACTTAAATCCATGGACTTGAGCTTTGATATTAAGAAGTTGACAATAGTGTAAGGAATAATATTTGTATTTGGGCTTCTATTTACTGAATGATGTTTTGAATAAAATACTTCATATAATTAAGAGCTGCTTATAAATAGAGAAATCACTAAGAAAAGCTTAAAATTTATATAAAAGTATTAGCCTTTGCCAATAATTTTGTGAATATGTAAGAAACTATTAGCCAAATACAAAAAATGAATACTTTAATACAAATATTTTTAATCCTATTGTTACGAAAGCTTCTTCTCTTTATCTTCCTTTGTCAATTTTAGAATATAAGCATTAGTAGAAAATTAAAATCTTATAGTTGCTTAACTTTATTATAGCAATTTACGCTTTTTAAAAAGTGAGCGAGGCATAAAGAAGAGGCCTTGAGAGATAAATATCGCTTCAGAATATCCTAGTTATATAGTATAAGGCTAGCTTTAAACTTCACATCATTAAATACAATAGCAGTTTTAAGAAAATCTAGTAATTTCATTATCTCAAATTTAAATATATTACAAATTTCAGAGAACCTAGCTATGGAAAAATAAACACTGCTTATTTCTTTACTAGTGCTTAATTATTAGAACGCTAGGATTAATTTTTTTCAGCAGTTTGATAAATAAAGCATTAAAACTCTAAATTATGAAATCTTTTGAAAATATTCTTCATGACAAAGTTTTTAATCTTTAGACATCTCAATCAAATCATCTTTAGTCCATTTTTACTTCTCCTTCTTCACCTCGAGTTTCCTCTTCCGTTTTTAATCTTAGATATTTGCTTTAGCTATTCATTAACGATTCAACCTCCCTTTATTCTTTAAATTTCACTCTTTAATTGTAAATTCAATTTATATTATAAAGCAAAAGAATCTTGAAGAACCAAAAAATATGTCTAAATGAATTCTTCAGAATCTATATGATTGTAATAATAAAGGAATTTCCCTGAGGTTTCAAATATTAAGAGCTTTAATCTGCAAATATAAGGCAGTTCACTTAAGTTCTACTATCATTGAAGGTTATATCTAAAAGGAATAAATATAAGATAAAATACATAATCAGTCAATAGAGTCTTTGGAAAGAAAATATTAAGACTAAACTTGTAAAGGAGAAATCTTAAGACTTTCTAAGATCAAGAGAAGCAATAGAATGCTTTAGTAAACCAATAGAACCTAAACTCTATTCTCATATCTTTTATTAAAAAAAGCAACCAGCATAGTCTTAGAACAATCTTAAAATCTATTTAGTTCTACGAAAAGAAATTGATTGAATCTTAACAAAGACTTAACTTTAATTGGGAAATTTATAAAGCAACTAAAAAACATTTATTAATAAATCTAAAAAGTTAAATTGCTTAGTTAAAGAGATATAATGCAGTTCTCTCTTCTCTAACACAATGAGCAATTCAAATTCGAGACGATTAGTTTTAACTTACTGAATCAAAGAAAGAATATAAGAAATAATTTTTTAAATAGTTCATAAAATTACAAAAGAGATAATATTTCTTACTGACATAGAACTACAAATCAAAAGATGAAAAGAACTATTATTATTTTTAGACAGAAATGAGAAAAAATTATTATTTTAACAAGTAGAAAAAACTAAACCTAATTAAAAGACTACTTATTGATAGGATTATATATAAAAGCCTACTTTTATTCCGCTAATATAATTATTTATTTAGACTTATAGAAGAAATTGTATAAAAGTATCTGAATTCCTCTCCGAACTTTAAGTTTAATATTAATATATCTCTAGTGGTTATTATCTATACTGTTAAATTTTTATATATTATATTCAATCTTTATTTATAGTGTTTTTTCCAAACTTCTCGAAAACTCTTGAACTAAAATTATTGCTTAATATAAATCAAATATAAGAGCAAATTTTTAAATTATTTGTGAAATGATGAATCACCACTAAGCAAATATAATATCTTATATTAGTTAGATTTTACTCTATTATAACATAGATACTCAATTCTTGCTTTTTTGCTAAATGTGCTTCTAATTTAATAGCTTTTAGAAAGCTTCTATAAATTATTATTAATGCTTCTTTATACCAGCATCATAAATTATATACTACTAACTTTTTCTTCTACTAATTACTTTAGGAAGATAGATTATTAGCTTGCTATAATGATTATTAAAAGAGTATACTTTTATAAATAAAGAAGTTTAAAACTATATGCTACCAACCTAAGTAGCCATAATAAAAAGAGATTTTAAGCACTATTAGTTTTCTCTTTTTAGTTGTATTAACTTCTTAGTGAAGTCTTCATATCTCAGGTTTCTACCTTTTCATTTGCCTTTTTAAAGTTTTAAAGAGAATTTCCTTTTATTTTAAGATTAAAGCTCTTCTTTACAAATATTTTTGCTTGAATTAATAATATTATTAATTCAAGCAAAGGGAATTATTATTAGGTATTAATGGATATAATAATAACAGAATGACTTTCTAGGATCTAAATAATAATAAGTGAATATTTATTCGAAATGCTAGTTAAAGATAATTAGACTGATTAAGATTATTAAAGCTTATAATGGCTATATTAATGAGATTGACTAAAAGAACATTTCTATTGTATAATCTTTTTTGGATTTAGGTTAAATCTCTAATTTTAACTTTTAGTTACTAAATAAATTTTTTGGATACTTTTTAATTCTGAACCATCTATTTACATTTTATTTACTTGAAGTTCTGTAAATTTACCCGCTACTATCCTTTTCATTATCTCTTTTAGACCTATTGTAAATATTATTAAAGAATTTAGCATTAAAACCAGTATCTTTATGATCTTCTTTTTTGCAAGGATAAAAGTTAATTTTTTGTGTTTTCTAAGATTTATAAATAAATCTACTTGGATTTTGTAATGTTTTTGTTTATAAACTCTACATCTTTCCCTATAAATGCAAATTACAAAATTGCTTTAGATAACATTAGATTAATTATCTAAATTAGTTTCTTTAAATCTGCGATTTATTAGAATTTTTTCCAACTTTTTTCTTGCTTCTTTCTTAATTCGCTTTTTCTATATTTTTTCTAGTTAAAGGAAAACCTATTTTAAGGATTTTCAATTAATGTTTTGTTTTTCTTTAATTGTCAATAGCATTTTACAATTTTATTGAACAAACCAAAAAGAAAAAGAATTTCCTTAAGTTTTTTGCTTTCTTCGAATAAAAATACGAACTGATAGAAGAACAATCTTTAATTTATCCCTAACTACTTAGTCTTTCTTTTACTGAGTATTTAATATCTAAGATATTCTGTCAAAGTTTATACATAATCCTCTTAATCGATTTTATTACTCTTTTATTTCAATCATTTCTAGTATCTTTGATAAAATCTAGAAGTATAGATTTTTTATTTAGGGATGAGTAATATTTTTAATGTTTAGTTTTTAATCTTATCACTCTGATTTGTAGTTCTGACTTTTTGTCTCTTTAATATTTTAAGTTTAACCATTAGATCTAAATTGAGAGAAGTTAAGCCCATTTCTCAGTCAGATTATTAAGAGCTAAGAGTGAATAAATAGGGTCTATATTGAGATATCATATTTTGTCTACTTCATTTATTTTTTATTTATTTCTTTTAGAGGTTTCTATTCTCTTTTAGTGGAGGCACTGAGAGCGTTGTTAATTTTTACATTCTGAATATATTTTTTCAATCCGTACGTTGAAAGAAATCCGCTTTACATTTTTTTATTATTAATGATGCTATTTCTTTTAAGTTTGCTCAATTATTGATCTTAAGAAGAACGCGTTAGTTAAATCATGATAAGACAAGATGCTTCAGGCTTCCTAACTGCTCTGAGGAGGTGTAAAAAATGCCCTTAGGAAGCTATTTTATATAATTTTTTTAATAAAAGCTTATAAAATGATAACCAAAAAAAGGAAAATTAGAGCTAATTAGAGTTAATTAAGATTTAGTTGCTTATTTTATATAAATGGACTGAAATTTTATTTAATGTACACTTAAGAATAAGTTTATAAAGCCTTGTGGCGCAACGGTTAGCGTATCAGCCTTCTAAGCTGAGGGTTGTGGGTTCGAATCCCACCAAGGCTGTTTTTATTATATAAGATCTTAAGAGAGATCTACTAGAAATGCTATTATCTTTATAAAATAAACAGCAACTATTAATATTAAACGTGTATGCAATTCAGATTATACTTCGTTATAAGAAACCTTATACAAATACCTAGGATGATTTACAATCTGCTAAATTTAATTAGAGATATATCAACTTAATAAATTTAGTAAAATAGATGTAAAGTAACTATAGTTACAGCTGATTGATAGTAAGTAAGTCATATTTCTCTATTGAGGATATTAGTTTAAGATCCTTTATCTTTAACCTTTACTAATCGAAAGATATGTAATAATAATAAGCATTTTATTCATTTATTTCTTCACTTTTTTAAAAAGTTATTCACTTGTATATTAAAGCATCGCTATTAATATCAAATCAACTTTTCTCTTTCATTTTATAGTATCAAAATAGAATACTATCTTCATAAAAACCTCAATTAGGTAAATCTCTCTTTAGTTGAAATACTCGAATTTTAAAAAAGTTACATATTACCAAAAAATTATCCAAAATAATAGAGATAAAGCTAATTATAGTACCCTAAAATTACTTAAAATAGACTCATCTTAGCTTCATAATAGATTAGTAATAATGATAAATACATTTTTAATATCCTATCCAAAATTAAGATTCTTAAGATTTAGTTATTAATTACATTACTCTTAATTTAGCTTTTTATCTTATAGTTAAGTTTATAATAATAATAATGTAAAATGTTAGAAAAAGTTTCAGGAGGAAATCCTATCCCCTGTATTTTTTACATCCTTTCTACTTATAGATGGGTTTTTGAATTGGTTTTCCTTCCAACTTTAAAATTAAGGTCTGGCATTACTTTGAAAACTATCCCATATATTTATACTCTTAATTTTATACAACCTTTTATTGCTATTGCAAAATATTCTCTGTATTCTAGCTTTTTCATTTCTTCGAAATCTCTCTTACTCTTAAAAATATGCTTATTTTTTGGCTTCTTATTTTTACCTATATTATCTTTGTTGCATTTGAAAATTTTGCACTATCGATAAAGATGTTTTTGACTGCCGCATTTATAACATTTTTTTCTAAGTGGTAATAATTTTGCTGGCAGTTATGGAGGAACAATAGGGAGTTCCAGCTCCATTAAATCAGGGTTAATTATTCGTGATGGTTACGTTACAAAGGTTTACTGTTACCCAATAAGGACTTATATTTGCTATTATAGTCGTTACGTAATATTTTGTTATTCTCGAATCAAATTCCACATTCCTTAGGCTTCTCTTTCATAGTTTAAGATGCGTTGCTCATTCAATAGGATATCTCTTTCAGTTGACATTTTCAGTTCCTTTATTTACTTATTGAGCTCGTTAACCAAGTCCTTAAGTTTTCTATTTTCTTCTTACAAGGGATTTTATCTTTAACCTGTTTTACGAGCTTTACCAATAATAGGTTCCTAAGTAATTTCAACTTCTTCATATGTTTACGGTATCACTTATTACAATTCATACTTACGTACTTCTGTTTTGGGCTTACAAGTTTTCTCCATTTGCATGGATTGCGTTAGCTACTTCTCCTTCTCTGTCTTTGCTGCTTCTTCTATTTTGGTGTTTTTAGAGAAGAAACCTTTCTATAAACCTGACATCTTTTTTTTAATTTTTTTACAGTTAAGTTTATTAAAATTTATTTTACTTACTCTCATTTTTATCTATTAATTTCAAATAGGCTTAGAAATCATTTTGTTGACTAGATAGTTTTGTTTAGTTTAAAATTTTTAATCATTGTATGAACTTATTTTTAGAAAAATTGTATTAGAGTTTTGTAAATTTAATTAGATTTTTAATTAATTTAATTGCTATGGAAAAAATCAAGGAATCTAAACCTTTAAATTCTAGCCTAATAGATCAATCTTAAGTCTAAGCTAGCTAGCAGGAACTAAGAATTCAATAAAGATAGATATACTCCTGTTAAGGATTGAGAAATGATGAAATCTTCAGCAGACTTAGAAAGCTTGAGAAATCCCATGAGCAAGAGATTATTTAGCTTTATTCCTTAATTGAGAAAGAGAATACAGGAATTTAAACCCTGAAGACTGAAAACTAGAATCTTAAGCTTCTTTTGTAAGATAAAAAAAGGAAGATAAAGGCTAAATAAGTCAAGTTTAGTTTTAAATTAAAGCTTTAACTTCTAGATTTGTATTGATAGAGAAAAAACCTAGCAGCAAATCCATAGAAAATTGAAGAAGAAGTTCAATTACAAATTAAAAATGCTAACCTCAAATAGATAAGATGGAAATAGAACAAAACATTTAAAGCAATAAAAACTCTACTTCAAGACCTTAATAAAACGTTGCTATTGTTGACGAAAGACACGGACATTAATGGAGATAATGTCTAAAGTGAAAAAGAGTGCTCGAGCAGCACCCAAAGAATTTGGAACATAAAGGAGACTATATTGAAACTGCTTTGGAGGTATTTATAGAAAGAAACCGGTATTAGTAGATTCAAGTGTGACATTACTCGAACAGGATTTTGGTAATTAATAGTAACAAAATAAACTGATTCAAAAGGATAGCAATGACCTTAGACTTTATTTAACGAAGCTGGAGAAAAATAACAAAAGATGGAAGAACAATTTATTAGCTTATAGAAGAGAAAGAAGAATTATCTCAGTTTGAAATTGATTCAGACGAAGTCATGTACAGTTGAGCGATGGATATAAAAACCTCTATTGTCTTTAATTTTAGGAAGCGTTTCCTCTAATTAAAAAAGACTCTAACTCATTTAATTAAAATAAAAATTAAAAATTATTGTCATATATCTGTAAAATAGAATGTTAAATGCTTGATACTCAAAAATAGTAAAAATAATTAAAACATTACTAAATAAAAATAGCAAATATAATATAATTCTAAATTAAGAAGAGTTATTTGTCATTTCGTTCTCAGCTTTAATAAAAAATTACACTCTAAACGATAAAAAAACTCACTATGGTAAAAAATTATACATCCTATAATAGAAAAATAGCAACCTAGTATAAGAATCTTGTTGTAGTAAATCTTACAATAACATTCTTTAGTAAAAAATTACCTAAAATTAGGCTTCTACCTTCTTTAAAAATAATTAACTACCCCCTTTAATTAATTAAGCATACATTCTACATAAATTATCTTACTAACTAAGCTTAAAGTTTACAAGCTCATATAAATAAATACAAGCTTAATTAAAATCAAACCATCTAGCAATAAACTTTTACAATCAAAAATTATAAAAATACCTGAAGGAAATATTTACCACCTAAGATTATTTAGTACCATCTTTAATAAATATAGCTACCATCTGTAATCAATTTATAGATACAAACTATAAGTAAAAAAATCATTACACTCTATAAATTAGCAAGAACCTTACTCTCTATAAATGATTGAACCATCATACCACCTATAATTATTTAAAGCATAGTACATTCTATTAATATATAAATCATATTACCCGCTGAAAATATAAGAAAATCTTACAATCTATTAATATTTAAAATTCTGACCAACTATATATATTTAAACCATTTTACGCCCTAAAGTTTTTAAAACATTTTACATTCTATAAATATTTGAAATATCTTACCATCTATAAATGCTTAAAATATCTTGCCATCTATAAGCATTCTTTAAATCATACGCTCTATAATACTTTAAATATCTTTCTCTCTAATAATGTTTGAATATCTCACATTCTATAAATATATAAATCATGTTACCATCTTTAAATATCTAAGCAATCTTACCTTCTATAATATTTAAGAATATTACATTCTATAAATATTTAGAAGCATCTTGCGCTCTATAAATATTAAAATATCTTACCATCTATAAATGCTTAAAATATCTTACCAACTAAAAATATTAAAAATATCTTGCAAACTATAAATACTTAAAATATCTTTCCATCTATAATTATTAAAATGTCTTACAAACTAAAAAATATTCTAAATATCTTACAGGCTTGAATATTCAAAAGATATTACTATCTACAAATATTTAAATATCATACCCACTATGAATATTTAAGAGATATTACAAACTTAAATGTTTATTATATCTTACTTTCTATAAATATTCTTAATATCTTACAATCTGTAAACTTTACAAAATATTACTCACTTTTAATAATTAATTTGCTTACCCCCTGTAAAAATTTAAAATATCTTAAAGTCTATAAATATTGTTAAATTCTTACCACCTATAAATGTTTAGTTGTATTACATCCTATAAATATTTCAAATATCTTACAATCTATAAATATTTCAAATATCTTACACCCTATAATTGATTAAAATATCTTACACCCTATAAGATTTTAATATATAACCTTCTATAATTATTTAAAGTATCATACGCTCTATGGTATTTTAAATATCTTACCTTCTATAAATATTTAGATATCTAACCATCTATTAGTATTTTATATATCATACTCTCTATAAAATGTAAAACATCTTACATTCTAAAAATTTTTCAACTATCTTACCCACTTAAATATTTAAAAGATATTACAAACTATAAAAATTTATAGTATCTTACGCCCTATAAATATATAACAGTTAGTACAAGCTATTATCATTTAAAGCATCTTACACTCTGTAATTATTTAAAATATCTTACTTGCTATAGATGATTAGACATCATACCATCTATAGTTATTCAAATATTTTACAAACTATAAATATTTTAAATATCTACATGCTATGAATATTCAAAAAGCTTACAATCTATAAATATCTTAAATATCTTACAGGCTAAGGATATTTAAAATATCTTACGCTCTTAAAAATTTTATCGCGTCTTACCTTCTGAAAATATTTAAAATGTCTTACCATCTGAAAATATTCAAACTATTTTACCGGCTTAAAATATTTAAATTTCTTACGCTCTTAAATGTTTAAAATATCTAACAATCTATGAATATTCAAATGATATTACAAGCTATAATCATTTATAACATCTTACAGACTTAAATATTTAAATATCTTACCATCTTTAATTATCTTAATATCTTACCCTCTATAAGTATTTAAGAATTCTTACGCTCTATAAATGTTTAAAATAGCTTGCCAACTATAAATTATTAAAATATCTTACATTCTATAAATATTTTGATATCTTACCATCTATAAACTTTCAACAATATTACTCACTATAAATATTTAAAATAGTTTACACCCTATAAATGTTTGACTTTTCTTACATTCTGCAAACATTTAAATTCTCTTACGCTCTGAAACATTTTAACTTTTTACATTCTAAATAAAAATTAATACCCTCTTATTTTATTTTTTACCTCCTTTATTTGTAAATTTTACTCGCTATTCATTAAACAATTTACTTTCTGGATTAGTTAATTACCGGCTTATTATTACAATTTACAATCTTCTTTAATTTTTACATTCTAATTTTATTGTTTACTTCCTTTTATAGATATTTTTACAATCTTTTTTATATTCTTACATTCTTAAATTAAATTTTGTTACTTTCTAGCTTTATGTTCTTACGCACTTTTATAGAATATATTACATACTTTTTTAAAATTTACTCCCTATATTTATACTTAACTTTGCTTGAAAATATTATAACCTTCTTTTACATTTTTTACTTTCTTCTATTTATTATCCTTTTTTACTTTCTTCTTCATGCTTATACTTTACATTCTATAATTAAACTAAGTACCTTATTATCTTCTCATAGTCTCAAAAACTTTATTTTACTAAATACTTTCTATCTTTATTTTTTACCGCCTAAAGCCAATCAAATATACTTACTTCCTTTATATTTATACTACTACATTTATTCAGTTTTAGTTTTAACGAAAACTCTTCTTTATCTTCCATTTTGCTTATACTTTATTATCTATCTAATTTTTGTTCGTTTCCATATAGTTCATAAAAATCAGGATCCATTCCTTCTCTACTTTCTATTCTTTATTTCAGTTATTCAATTGTTTCTCCTTCATCTACTATTAAGTTTATTTCTTCTTAATTTTAGAATAAAATCTAAACCTTTATTTGTTTTGGTTTCTTCTATTAAGGTATTTCATTTTTAACTTCTTCAAGATGAGGTTGTTTGCATTCTTATTCCCTTTCATTTGCTTAGTCTTTTTGACTTGCTAAATTTTTTGGATCAATGACGGATACTTTTTTGCATTCTCTTTCTGGACACTAGTTAGAACCCTCTTTTGAGTATTCTTCAAGAGAACAAATTTAGCATACTTGATGTCCACAAGGAAGGGTTATATGAACCCTTACTGAAGATTCGAAATGAACTAAGCAAGAGCTGCCCCTGTTAGTTTGGTCCATCTTGATAATAATTAAAGATGGAATTAAATAAAAGTAAGTTAAACAAATCTATTCATACTGCATCTTATAAGCAAAGCCTTAAGAAAATAGCTATTATAGTTAGATAGTTACTATACTAGCCTTTAATCTATTATTTAGAAACCTATTTATACTAAGAATAGATACATACACTAAACTAGACATTTAGATATAAATAACTATATTCAATGTATTTAATAACCAGTTAGACTCAAACTATTCTTATGAGTCTATTACTTAGAACTTTAAAGGAAAAAATTATGAAGAGCACTAATAGCTTTCATAATGAACAGTACCTGATTATTTATAAAAGGCTTAACTAATTAAAGAATGGTATAATTAAATAATTAGGATTTTTATTTTTAAAGTAGCATTTTGATTCCTTAATTCATTTTGATTTCGTTAAGGTTCTTCTACTAAATAAGCTACTTTAGTTTAGTATGCTTATTTAATTTAGTTTTCAATTTAGAGAAATAAAATGTGAATGTTAAAGATATATCCTAAGTTTTGAGTTATAATTGGAAAGTTAAGGTAATTTAAAGTGAATAGATTTGAGAGAGTGGTAAATTTATTTAGAAGTAAATAAACGAGTCAGAAGAATGGACTCTAAGGAGCAAATAGTGATACTAGAAGTAATTTAAGGTAAAATCATTTTACCATATTAGATATAAATCTAGTAATAGAGATAGTTTGAACTGGTATTGACAGTAGTATGCTAGCTAATTTAATAGTTATAGTAACTAGAAGAAACTATTTAAAAAATAGGAAATTTAAGTATTTACAAATGTATAATCTATTTCATGCTTTTAATTTTCTATTTCTTGCAATGAGTTAAATATCTTTATTTGAGCTTGGCTAAGTAATTTTTTTCTTTAATTAACTAAATTAATGAGCTTATATCTTCTCTGGTCTTTTCTCCTCGGTCAAATTTTTCTTCATATTTGGCCAAAATTCTTATTAACTGTAAGAGTCATAATATTATCCTGAATGATATCAAACAAAAGTTTAAATCTATATAAGGAACTTTAAAGGAGTGCTTCGATTATTGGTTGCTTAATAGAACTTTGTCTTATAAAAAGGTTTTAATTCTTCATCAGATCCACTTCAGATTTAATTATGCTCTTTTACTTTTTTTTAAGAACTCTATTGCTCTATAATTTTTACTCTTCAGCATCAAACCGTCCATTAAGGGTAACAAATAATGTCTCTTTCCAATTAATTTTTGTTAGCTGGAACATAAAATCCATCAATAGATTCTGCCAATGAAGCATACAAATTAAAGTTGACAAAGAAGAGAGTCAATTATAAGAGATAGATTTAACTATAATTATAGACTTAGTAACTATTATTCAATCAAATCTGATAGCCAGATTTATTTATTCTAATTATCCTTCTTTGTCATAGGTAATGGAATTTTCATGCACTGACATATTAGTCATACTAAAAAAGAAGATTTTATCTGATTTTTAATAGGCTTTTTTGCAGATAGTTTACATGTCAAGTTAAAGCTTTTTTCAATGCTTCTGATTTTCACCACCTCCATCAGCTTTATTTCCTAGCAAACTTAGTTAAAGAAGTATCATTAGGCTTATATCAATCAGTAGAAGTAGCAATCATTTTAGTTGGCTTATCATAATCTTTATAGGAAATTATGCAGTAAAAGCAAAATCAAAGCTGAAATGCGAAAAATTTGCAGAATTACTTTATTTAAACAAGCAATCCAAACCCCCATAAATCCAGTAGTATCTATCATAATACACAAATAGCAAGAACCTTAAAATTTCTAAGTCATATTATATTTATAAATAATTACTTTTTACAGTAAATTATGAGCAAAACTTATTAGTTTTCTTTTTAAGCAATCATACTAAAGACTCTTCTAGTACAATAATGCTCTATAATTTTACAAGTCAAGGGTATGATAAATTTGATGAAACATGCATAATAAATCTTTTATTTTAAGCTTTACTTAAACAAATTTTATGATAAATGCATATAATCAGAGCATCATCCTTTTAGTGTCAACTTTTGCTATATTCATATAAACTTTTTATAAAAGTCAATATTTATTGAATCATTTAAAAGCAACTATTCATCATCAAAATATTTCCTGGTAAAACTGTATAAAGGATAAAATTGTGCCTAAATAATTAAAAACCTCTAGTGTATATTTTAAAATCTAAATTTAAACGTTTATATGAATAATAACTTTTATAAGGAAAATACTAGCAAACATAATCTTATAGTAAGCCTTATTTGACTCTCATATAATCAATATTCAACTTACTTATATGCTTGCTTATCATTAATAGAGTAGCCAGGAATAATATTCAGCTGAAGATTATATTACTCGCTTTGTCCTTTTATTTCTTTGAGATATATAGTTGGTGTATAACTTCTATAAAGGAATACAAACGCTTAAGTTAAACTTACTGGCATCAATTATTGCATCACTTTTGTAATTTAATTGACAAATTGATATTTTTGGATTAATTTAAACTAATTCACTTCTCTTCAGTAGATATCTATTAGTCTCTTAGAAATTAATAATAAATACCAAACTGAATAATTAAAAAGATCCTTACAAACTCATTGTCATAATAGCAGTATAAACCTGAATATTGCTATTTCAGTACGATCTCAGTTTTCTTGTGATTTACTCTAAATATATGGATATAAAAGAAAAGTTTAAAATAAAGTCTCCTCAAAAAGGGATTCGTCTCAAGCAGAATTCAGTTAGCAAACTTTCATGCAGAACTTGAAATATGCAAGAGGAAAATCCCATTTTTTTAAAGCAGTACAAGAGCTTGATGGAAAAACTTTTTATGATTTCTAACACTTAAAAATGAAAAAAATGAAAATAGGTATTCAGCAAATATTAAAGTAAAAATATTAGAAACATAATTTAATTTTAACACAAGGTTAACGGAAAGCTTATATCTTTAGAATTATATTTGATTGACCTACGTATTTATGACATAAATTTAGGGATTTAGATACACTCTAAATTAAATATTATGTATAAATAAAAAGTATAGAGGGATTTAAATTTTGAAAGACATAGCATTTGCACTATAAAGATGTAATAAATGCAAGTGTTTAGACTTAAGCAGAACTCAAATAATAAAAATAGAAATAATCAGTACAAATAGATATATCTTTAAGGAAAGCGATCAAGACTAAGATTGTAATTTCAAAATCTGGCAAAAAAAACCTTTAATACAATGATGAACCTATTAAAGTGGAGTCCTTCATTAATATATTTTAAATCTCCATTATCTTATTTAAATCATTCATCATCTATAGTAGACTTCCTATCTAAATTTAGAACTCTTATATATTTCTTATTAATCCTCATATTTATATATAAACTCCTATGATAAAACTAAAAACTAACTTATTAAGAAAGTGAAAGATCTTAAATATCTCTTTGAGTTTCAAATTTATGAATCTTGTAGGAATTCAATTATGTAGATATTTTATCTGTATTTTCTACATTCTGATAATATAAAAAATATGGTAAACGAGATTAAATTTCAGGTTTTCAACCAAATTGTTTAATATAGGAAGATTCTTATTAGTTGACTTAGATAAACTATATAGAGGTAAAAAAGTATAGATATCTTAAGAAACAACAATATTAAAATGAGAACTATTAGAAGAAACGAAAAGGTATATTGTACAAGAGAAAATTGAGCAGTAGAAAAAAGGAATAAGAAATCTTGGAGTAAGAAACAGAAATTCTATAATATCTAACACAACTAAATTTAAGTGATAAGCTTAATAATGATAACGATACTTATTATTATTATTATAAACTCAAATAGGAAATAACATTAAGTCTAATCATTTGGGAGAGCATTTTAAAGCTTAATTTCGAAAGAGCTTAAATAAACTTTTATATTCCGTAATTAAAAAAAGCGTTAGAAATAAGTAAGATTTTCTTAGGCTATAAATCTTTTAGAAAGAATAATTTAAAAGTTTGTTATTGAGTATAAAATAAAACTACTATAATTTTATAACTCTAATTTCTATTGAAAAAAAGTAATTTTAATTGTTTTTACATCTCCTTTAAGTATCATCGTATATAACTTATCATTAAGCTTCTCAAACGTGTTTAAGCTTGTGAGAATATCCTCCTAATTATAATAATTAATTATAATATCTACCATCATTATTTCAATTTTATTTTGAGATAATGCTAGCAGAGCAATCTTATATAATCTCTTTAGAATAAATTTCTAAGTTAACTATACTTAATAACAAGTATTAGAAGTTATTGCATAAAGGATCTTTTTTAAAACGTTTATCTATTTTTAATTAATAAAGCATAAATGTTTACATCTGCTTTTTTTCTATGCATCTATCTAACTTATAACATGATCTTTACTTTAGTTAGTTAAAAATGAATAAATAGCATTAGTAACTAGTTTTTTAACTCAAAAGACACAGAATCTTGAAGTTGCTTTTATAGTCAAAATGGTAATAATTTAATATCAAGTTTCTAATTAATTTAAATGCAGAGCTTCTGTTTTCAAATGTTTAAGTAAACTTGGGAAGATTTAAACATTAGAAGAACCAATAAATCCAAATAACTGAAGATCTCATTTTCCCACATAACAATCAGACTAACTTTTAATATAGTAAAAGATCTCTAAGACTCCTAATTTAAGTCTCTCCTTTCTGCTCAAAGAGCTATTGAAATAAATAAAGCTTGATTCAAGATTCTATTATGAACAAAGGAGGTTGAAACGAGTTATAAAATAGCGATAATTTTATTAAAATAAATAAAAATTCTTAACTTTAATTATCTAATTAAATTTACACTTTGACTTTAGAAAAAAGAAGAATTTTCTAGATATGAAAAGTTTAGTATAGCAGTTGTTCACTTTTAATATAACCAGTTTTATCATAACTCAACAATAAAATGACTTAAAGCTTCCCTTAGACTAATTATAAAATAACTCTTAGGTTTGTCATACAAACTAACTAACTAACAGCATAATTTAAAGCTATAAATCTCGCTTTCTAATCCCTTATTACTCTTAAAGCTATCTTCGTTGAAATCCAGAAGTTCTTATTTATAATAATTAGCAATAACGAAGTTATTTTCAAGTTTATAAGTATGTTAATACTATTTTTTTAAATCTTTATTGCTAGACTTAAAGTTAAGACTCTCAAAGAAATGAATGCCTAAAGATAATTTTGATTCTTTAGTATACAGTTTGACTAAAAGAAGCATAGAAAGCTTTTTCTTTATATTCGAGGTTTAATTTTAATGCTGATGTAATTACAACCTTTTTATTCCAGTCTTTTCAAATATATTAATCAAGAAAAAAATTAATATTTTAAGCTTTTAAAATACTAAGAAAATGTGGGAAACAATTAAGCGAAGTTTTTGAAAAATTCTGAAATCTAGTCTAGGACCAATTATTAGAATGTGCGACTTAATCACAGACATTAATTACTACTTAGTTTAAGATTTTGCAAATCAATCTCTTAAGAACGCAGCTCTCGCTTTCCTACTTATAGTACCAATGTTTTATTTTTTATTATTGCTTATTTTTATTCCATTTCTGATTTTAGAGTCAGATGATTAGAATTTTAAAATTTTAAAACGAATATACAGTTTCAAAATAATTTTTTTGGTAGCTGCAATTATCGCTTCACTCATCTCAACAGGATTTTTTGGTTTCATTTTACTCTTTTTATTCTTTAAAGACTTAAACTTGGAATCTATTAAGAAAGAATCAAAACTAAAAATAAACATTCTGTAGTTAGCGATAAACAGATACAAGTTAGTTGTAATAGTACTCAACATAATAGAAACCATTTTAGAATCAATTCCTCAGATGATAGTGCAATGAATAAATAACTAAATGATTGGCTATTGAAGTTACTCGTGACTTATGAGTATAATATTTAGTTTTTTGGGTATCTTTCACAATTTTTGAAACATTATATTCTTTAAGAAAACAATTAAATAAATGGATCTAAAAGAAGCTCATGAATAATAAAAAATTGATATGCTTTATACTTATTTGGATTTACTATATGAAACCAATTAAATAATTAAAGACCATGATAAAGAAGATTATAAATCAATTAGACTAATATTAAGCTATCAAGAGGCAATGAAATAAAATCTTAAGATAATTGGAATTGATAAAAAAAATGTAGATTGAGAAGAAATAAAATCTTTTGAAAAAGGGTTAATAATCTTATAAGAAGAGGCAATCAAATTTAAGGATCTAAAAAAGTTAATAAATGAACTTGAAGATTAAAAAAGTATATAAGCGTCAGATTAAATATAAATAGAAGACATGTTAGATGAACCCATTTCAGAAAATAAAGATGAAAATTAAATTTAGCCTCCTTAATTATAAATTTAAAAGACAATAGTTCCTATTGTTCCAGAATAGATGCAGATATCAAAGCCTTTGAAACTAGAAAGAGTAAAATCTCTAAAATATAAGACTGATAATAAAATTTGAGATCTATTAATATTTTAATTTATAATTATATTAATTAATTAATTTTAACTATAAGGGTTATTGTCATCTTTAATTAGAGGAAATGTTTCCTCAAATTAAAGACAATCAAAGTTTTTATATTCAATACTCAACTGTACATATCTTCATCTGAATCAATTTCAAACTGAGATAATTCTTCTTTCTCTTCAATAAGCTCATAGAATTGTTCTTTCTTCTTCTTGTAATTTTTTTCCAGCTTCTCTAAACAAATTCTAAGGTCATTGTTGTTCTTTTAAAGCTATTTATTCTGTTACTATTAATTACCAAGATCCTGTTTGATTAGTGTCACACTTGAATCATCTAATATCAGCTTCTTTCTGTAAATACCTCCAAAGTAGTTACAATATAGCCTCCTCGATGTTCCAAATTATTTACAGTACTGCTCAAGCACTCTTCTCCACTTCGGACATTACCTCCAAAAATGTCCAGCCTTTTGACAACAATAGCAACGTTTTATTAAGGACTTGAATTAAAATTTTTATTCTGTTTACATTTTTTCAATTTCCATCTTTTTTGATTGAAGTTAGTTTTTTTTGATAGGTAATCGAATTTCTTCTTTAATTTTCTATTGACTTGCTTCTAGGTTTTTTTCTAATAGTTCAAATTAGGAAGTTAAGGCTTCAATTTAAAACTAAACATTTACTTACCAAATCTTGATCTTCCTTTTTTCTATCTTAAAAAAGAAGCTGAAGATTCAAGTTTTCCGCCTTCAGGATCTATATTTCTGTATTCATTTTCTCAATTAACGAATAAAGCTAAATAATGTCTTGTTCGTGGAGTTTCTCAAGCTTTTTCAGTTTGCTAGGAAATTCCGTATTTCCCAATCCTTAACAGGAGTAGATTTATCTTTTTTGAATTCTTGGTTCTTGTTAGTTAGCTGAGACTTAAGATTGATCTTTAAGGTTAGAATTCAAGGTTTAGATTCCCAGGTTTTTTCCATTTCTTTTTAATATTAATAATTATATAAAAACGTTCTTTATTACAAGTAAATAAAGGTACTATAACTTCTTTAAATGAGACTTTTATTAAAAATGCTATAATAAATAGACTTTAGTTTCTAAGTAGTTATAAGCGAATTATTTATATATAATCATTTTCTTTAAATAATTTTAACAGGACTTAAAAATATCAAAATTTAATTTCAAGGTAGTCATTAATTAAACTGTTTCTCTCCTTTTTGATTACTGAAAATGTTTTCGTTTTTTTTCTTTTTTATATCTATTAAAAATGACTATGAATGCTGCTCTATTAATGATTGATTTAATCTTCAATCCTATCTAATCATTATTTTGCATCTGACTTATATTAGCTTAATAAATCTCTTTGGCTCAGCTAGTTTACGTTATAAAATACTTGGCTAGCATCATAAATTCTTCCTCTTTGTCCCTTATATTCAAGATTTTTATAATTGCTTCCATTTTTATATCTTAGCACTTAAATATCCAATTACTCAAATTTATTTTTTAGATTTTATAATATTATTACTTTAGAAAGCCCCAACATATAAAGTACAAAAATGGCTTATTAAATCTTAAGTAGCTGTGAGATAAATAGTTATCTATAAGTTTGGAAAAAAAAAGATTATATTTCTAATCTAATAACCAATAGAATGATATTTATACAAAAAAGAGAGATATTTAATACTTCCCAGACTCCTATTAAACATACTAGTTTATGACTAAGATAAAATATTAAAGTTAAGCAACCTTTTTAGCTTCTGTAGCTTGTTATATTTCAGCAATTAAAATAAACTTTTTCCATAAAGGTTAAAGCCATTAATCGATAGCAAATGAACTCAGATAATTTTAACCAAAAGAAACTTATTTTATTTAATCAAAATTTGTTTTTACAGGCTGGCTATTTAAAATTAGAAGCTGCATAGAACTTTAAAAAAAGTATCTACAAATGAAATCAATAAAATTAAGAGCTTTTATAAGTAAATTCATTTCTAAGGTTTACTCTTTTAAGCATACTCTCAGGATACTAGTAGTTCCTTTTATATTTGCTAATAAAAGAATTTGGGCAATAATAGAGAGTGAGGGATTATTTCAAATTACAAATAAGCTACATTTTGAGAGTACTAGTTACGGAGATAAGATACTTTGAATCTCCTTTATTCTTAAATAAGCATTACTTGTAAATTATTTAGTCTTAGCTTCTTTTTTGTAATTTGCTTAATTACACTATCAAATAAAGGATTTTAAATAAGGGAGTAGTATCTGTTTATATATATGCATTTTATTAATAAACATAAGGTATAAGAATAACTACTACTTCCAGAAAGATCCAGAGATAAGGAAATTGATTACTGTTTGAACTCTGTTAGAAAACAAACTAAAAAGCATATTTTATCATAAGGGAATTAAAGAGAGATATGGTAAGGAGCTTGTGGTCCATTATCCCTATTAAGAATTTTCTGAGAACTAAAATCAAGATAAGGGTACTAGCAAGAACTGCTTGCTTGTAATATAGAAAGCTAGAAGTTTAGTAAATAAGCAAAATAAAATAACATTTGATAGAGATAAAATTTTTCTGTATAAAGCCTATAACTTTATACTTTGCTGATTGCTATTATAAAAATACTTGATAAACAAGCTTTATATAATGATGCAAAGCTTAATTAATATTTAGAGATATAAAACAAATAAGTTATTTAAGAATGTAGCTAAAATATAGCATTATGTTAATCAAATTCTATTAAGCATCTATCATTTCAACCTTCTAGTTTAAAATTGAGGTTTCTGTACTAACTTTATTTAGATAAGGTATTCATAATAGCCTTAAAGATCTTATATATATTGCAAAAATAGTATTTAGCATATACTTTTCATTTCAACCCACAGTAGTAAACTAAATCATGCTATAGAAAATATTTAGTTTGGAATCCTAAATTTGACCTTATGCAATATCTACTATTATCCCTACATATAAAGTATTTAATAAATATATCTTTTCAGTTTCCTTTAATTTAGCTTTCAATAAATATAACTTATAAAATACACTTAAATAGGTTAGCATACAAAGTATCTTCATTTAACACTCTTATTACTAGAGCATTATTATTTAGCTTTATAATATTGCTAGTTAATCTCTAAGCTTAAGTGATGTATTATTATAATCTTCAACTAAGACACTATAGTATTTAAGATATTACCAATTAAATAGCTATTTAGGTTTATATGATTAATGTATTGATAGTTATTCTTATAGTAATAGGTATGAATAAAAGCTTTAATAAGGGAAGTTTTAAATGTTTTTATATTTTACATATTTATCATTATAAATATCTCTTTCCATGAGAAGAGAACGATCTACCTATTTAGCGAAGTGAGTTCGCATCCTTCATTATTAATCTTTGCTTTTGTTATTATTAAGAGTCTATTCTAACATAGATAGAAAGTACTTACTGTTTGAAGCAGCTAAACCTATTCTTGGACTAAATTCCATTAGCTTAGGAGCTAAAAATTGCCCTTAATTCTAATCACTTCCTGATTGCATTTTTAGAGATACTGTTGCTTTGTCAAAAACAACGTTAGGATAAGACAACTTCATCTAGGTAATAGGATCTCTATGACTTGAGGCACTTCTCATACTATCCATTAACTAAAAGTTCTAACTTCTAAATGAAGGAGGTCTTTACTATTAAAGTATTGACTAGTTTTACTAAATAGGCTACTGCTATTGATACTTCTATATATTGCTCAATGGAAACTAATTAATTTATAGCAAATAGTTTTAATTAGAGGCGTATTGCTGCTCAAACGACTTATCATTTACTTAAGGAAGCTAAACTGCTTTACTACTTAATTCTTTAGCTGAAAATCTGTATTTATAGTTTACTGTTAATGGTTCTATTTTTTGCTATTGATTTATAGAGCTTAGACATCATATTCAGCATACTAGTAGTACTTAGTTTGCTGCTGCATTATTTGAATCTGCTAAATGTTTTTTTAGATTTGCTATTAATAGTAGTTAAACTAGTTGGATCTCTATTGAACAACTTGCTAATTTTTCCTTTGGGTTTGCTAACTCTGAAGCTATTATCTCTAGCTTTAATTAGAATTTTAGTTTAATGGATTTTCTTCAAATTATTAGATTTTATTTGCAGTTTGCACTAAAAGTGGGATGCTATGCTAAGCTGACTGCTTAATTATAGAGTTTTATGGAGGATAAGCAGCAACTAATTTGATATTAGGCTGTATTTAAGTTTGAATCAATCTTTGATTATTTTTGTAGTATTATTACTATTGCCTAACAGGCGAGCTATCTATAAAATTAGTCTCATTGTCTTAAGATTAATATGGGCGTTAAGAGTTTTCTTTCTTAGAGGTAAATAATCTTCTTTAGTTAATTATTTTGCTTTGGACCATTTATATTTTTTCATCCGTTTCATCTATAAATCTACTTCCTTACTTACTATAAAACATCTTTTTATCAAACGTTTAACTCTTTTCGTTTTGAAGCATGTCTAATTACTTTGACTATTACATAGATTAAGTTAAGCTTAATTATCTCTGTATCTTATCTTCATATTATGAGTTATAATCATGTATAAGGTTTTAAGGAAGCCTTTGAGTCATTTCTTCCTTCTGGATAATTTTGCTTTCTTCATATGTCCTGATATTTTATCCTTATCTATCATTGAATCTTTAACTGAAGTCTTCATTATCACATAAATCATATTGACTACTTTAGATTTTATTCTATAAATCTGATATTTAACTTTCCAAAATGTCAAGCTAGTTTAAATTGGGTTGTGATACAAATTTTGATTAATTTTGCTAGTTTTCATCAAGTTATATCTAGCTCAATTATCGTTCTACTGCCTCTTCGTTATTTTTGGCTCCTGAGTTTTAGTTTAAATTAGAGTGATGATTGTTTTTGTTTTGATTGCTTGATTATTGCTGCTTCAAGTTTTACGAACTCAGCGAATTAAAGCTTTTCTAAGACTACTTCTACTTAGCATCTTTCAATATTTATTCTTGTCTACTCAGTTCTTCTTTTTTAATCCTACTGATTTTAGCTCCTGTTCACTCTTCTCACTAATCTTTTGCAGTTTTAATAAATTCGGTATACTTGTCTTCATTATTGTTAGGATAAATCCTTTAGAATCCTCCTAAGCGTTTGTCTTCGTACTTTTTTCTTTTTTATTAGTATTCTTGAATTTCTTAAGTACGCTCTTCCTTACTAGCTTTCTTAGCCCTTCCTGTTAGAACTCTTTATTGTAGCTCTTAACGTTTTTTAGCCATCAACTTTTTTCTGGTGCTAACATTAATTTTCATTAGGTTTAAGGAATCTCCTATAACTCTTCTTTTGATAGAAACATCTAGAGGAGTATCTGTTGTAAACGAAGGGGAATGATTTACTTCAAGTAAATAAGGTCTCAGCTTATGATCGAGTAAGATATCAAACCCTAAAATTTCGAAGCACATAGCATTAGAAATATCATCAGGCTAGCATGATCTATAGATATGAGATAAGCTAGGCTAAATTGCGCATAGTGTTTTAATACAAATTTCACTTATTTAATCTCATAATTTTTTGATATCATGCCCATCTTCTTCCAGTCTCCTGAAGCAAGCAGCTAGTGATCTTTTATGCCCGATATCATCTTTTTACTCATCTTGGTTAAAAATAAAATTTTCGCTATTCTTATTTATAGCGTAGTTAGTTAAATGCATGCATAGATCACTTAAATTTCCTAAAGCTGGTTGAACATATTATTCTGTAGCTAATCTACATAATCCATCTTCATGAATGAACACTCTGAGTGGATCACATCCTGCTACTAATATATATATCCTCAGATCAAATTTCAATCCATCTATTAAGTAAGGCTTATGAACGTATCTTTAAGCAACATAGTGCTCATTTAATGGAACGTCCTCAATCTTTCTTGTTAAAAAGATTCCTTTTCCTTAGCAACTAGCTTCAGGCTTTATTATGAAGGTTTTATTTTTCTTTTTTGAAAATTAAACTTTAAAATCTGCATATTCTGCAGGCAACTATCATGTCTAAGGAAAAAATTAAAATTCTTAAGAATAAACCTTTTATAACCTCATCAGATTCCTAGCTAAGTGATTTTTTCTAGCAATACTGTACATTCCTGGAAAGTGATTTATCTTCTAGTAATTTTTCATTTTCGCTAGTCTTTCAGGCTAAACAGCTCCATCCTATCACATAATATCTCAGTCCGTTTCATCAGGATCTTCTTCAGAAATTTTTCACTGGAATACATTCTCTCCAACCCACTCAACAACATCATACTTAGTTTACGAAATATTAATAATTATCTTCTTAGGCTTTTTCTTCTATTTACCCTTAGTCTATTTTTCAGGTGTTTGCTACATACTTTTCAGTTTTCTCTTTTAAACACTAGATTCCTCCTCTTCAGCTACTAAGTTTTCTTCATCACTTCCACTTTATTTATTTTTACCAATTTTTTCCATTTTTATTAGTTAATCAAATTCAAAGCTATTCTTAGTGTTTAGTAGAAAGCTTAAGTAAATATATAAAATTGGCATAGTTTACTTAAGTTAATTAAACTAAAATGAAAACTACTATATGCATTATTACTCTTATTACTCTAACCCTTATTTTACAATCGTAAAGTCTCAAGTCACTAACTATTTTTTCTAAACTAGCACCCAAGAATCTTTTACACTAAATCGACTTAAAAGTATCAAACCACTTTAGTAAGAACTTTGACCTAATTAACTTTAAGCTTGAGTTTAAAGACTTAGAAGATATTGATATTGTAGCTTATTAGATTGAGTAGTCTGTGGAACTCATTTTTGATATTACTTTCAATTGCTTTGCCTCTAAATTTATTTAGAAGCTTATAAGATAGCAAGACCTAAAAGCTGTTCACTTAATCCTTTATAGAACTGATTGCTAATTCTAGAACAGCTCCTTTAAAATAATTCCTTCTTTTTAGTAGGAAGGAAATGTGATCTTAAAGGTGTTCAAAGAGTACATGAATTCTAAGAAAATAACTATCATTTAGTAGAATGATGCTCCCTTTTATAAACCCTTAGAACACTTGATTGGGAAAATTGAAGTTAGTACTACTATTAACATACCTATAAAAATGAACTACCTAAACTGATAGAACTGTGATAACTATGAAATCAAAGACTCATTGCTGAATTAACTCCCTTAATCTATTAAATTCTATGGTTCACCTATTATTCTGCTGTCAAGTGAAATATGCTGATCGCTTTATTTACTGCAAATAGCGTATTAGAACAACTTTTATGGAATACAGTACGCTTGAATTCTGTCTCTAGAGTCATCTTACTTGATAAACAGAGATATTATCTAAACTATATAGAGACAAACTGATTAAGATACATAGCCATTGAAGAATGGATTGATAGCATTGACACCATTTAACTTCGTTCCTAAAAGCCAACTAGATCTTTACTAGCACTATCTTGAGAATGTACTACTATGAATTGATACCTTTTATTCAGCTTATAACTAAAGGAATTTCAAAGATACCTTTCTAAAGTACAAGGAAGGTCTTTTTGAAAACAATGAAGTGAAAGCTAAATTTTCAGTATATAATGTATAGAATAGCCAGAACGTAGAAATTTTACAGGTTATAAGGAATTTAATTATTCCTTTAAATCAAACTATTATATACCCTGGTCCAACTACAGAACTACCACCTGATAAATTGATAATTTAATTTAGCTACTCAACAAATGATAAAGAGCCTGATGGTTCAGCATCATATTTACCATTTACATACTCATCTTAAAAGATTCCATGCTTAGTTGACTATATAAATAAGGATCTATCTCTACTTCAGAATTATATTCTAAAAGCTAATCCTTTTTCTTATGGAGGAAGGAAATGAGATTTAAATAATACCTTAACTATCTTTCAATAGAACTCTGATAAAATAGGAGTAGGTCACTAAGGAAGCATATTCATTACAAGTTGGCTATAAACGTACATTTTATTATAAAGCTATGGATCTACCATTCCTTATTTTATATTCACTAGGGAAAACGCTCTGGCTAATACTAAATAGAACCCTAACGTACTTATAAACTACGTGTCTTACTAGAGATTTTCTGATTTGATCATTCTTTTTATTTAAAGATTGAAATGGTAGAAGTTTGGCTTGATATTTGAGTCTGGAGAACCAGCAAATAGATTAATGCATGATAAGATTAAATAATGAGCCATCCAAACAGGAAAGAAGATCTTAAATTCTAACGAAACTACTTTTATTGAAGACAGGTATAACTAGTCTATCTATGACCATCTAGCTTGAGAAATCATGTCTAGGGAAATTAAGATTATTGTTTCCTTTCCTTCCATGAACTTAATTCCAGGGATCGCTAATAAAATGGTAGAATATGGATTTAAATTTGGAGACGTTAATTTTATAACATTATGAGGAGCTAATGTTATCCTCTCAAGTATAACTGACCAAAAAACAATGGATAACAGTAAAAAAATACTATAAGGTGCCACTGTTTTAATGCTAGATGAATATTAAGGAGAAGAAGGATAGTTAATGTACTAAATACAAAAGCAATGCAACAATTTAGTGGATACTCCTTGCTAATATATAGAAATCCCTTTTTAGATAGCTTATGGCTTGCAAAAAGCAATAAACTAAGGACTAGATTTCGTACAATCTTAAAATCTGATTAGTTCTATAAGACAAATTAAAATTAGAAGCTGTTCAGGGACTGTTAAGTACTCTTTGGAAAATAATTTTAGAGATAATCTGAATTTTTACTTTTATAACGACATCTTTGATTATAATTGGCAACTGAACTTAGTTTCATATGCTTCATATTGTCCTACTTGCTCAATTGTAATCCAATAATTCAGCTAAATTATCTGAAATGACAATACTACAAATTACCCTAAAGATGGATATGATATATATAGTAAAGATTGCAATTTTAGTGAGAGGAGAGTAAAAATGTATGACCCTGGAAATTCTCTTTTGATCTCCCTATTGATAAGCATTTTAATAATAAGTTTCATAATTTTTCTGATAGCTTTAAAAATTTGGAGCGGTAACAAATGAGAGTTTCTATAAATAGAAATTTGAAAAAGCAATGAAGACTAGATATTAATATTTTCCTTGATTATACAAGCTTTATAATATCTATCTTTAGGACCTAATTTAGACTATCTCATTCCTTAATAAGTTTAGAAGCTAATTTCATTGCTTACTTTAGATATCATAGACTTTTACTTTGGTGGGTTTTGATTTTGAATATTCTTTTACATATGTATGTTTATTGCCTTTATAACGATTATCTTAATTTTCGCTTTCTTATTTAGATTTGAAATCGTTTTTTAAAAGAACTTAATCCTTAAGAATATTGGAAGGATTTCATTTGCAATCACTCCCATTCTAACTGAAATTTTTATAATGCCCATTATTTTTATTTTAACTGAGGTTTATCGATGCTAATATGGTAGAGATACTAACCTGGATTTTAAGGTTAGTTTAAGTGAAAGCTTTTTAAATTAAGATTGCTAGACTAAGTGTCTGTCATAATTCCATGTAATCAACCTAACTTTTTCCAGTATAATACTAAGCTTTTACATTCCTCTAGTTATACTGGTTCATCCTCATTGGCAATAACTGCTAAATCACACATTACACATCTAGCAAAAATCTTGGTACATACTTCTGAAGTGTTATTTTCAACTGCTAATAGTTCTAGTTAATAAGATACTAAAATAGCATCATAAATAGTTATACGGAATAGTGTACTCCATTATAATGCTATTTTTTGCCTTCATAACTTATAAGAAATAGCCCTTCAACTATAACAGGATTAACTGATTCTAGTTTATTTAGTTTTGCTTGACTTCTTATATAACAATGCTCATCTCTATTTCCTTTAGCTTTGGAAGTTAGTCCTGGAATGTTTTCTTCATACTATTCGTGTTTGGGTTGTTTGGCATTACTCTTATTGGCTTTCTTGCTTCAAGAAAATACCCTAAACTGCTGATTTAGATAAAGCCTGATATAGTTAACTTATTCCGTTTTGCTTTCAAGTTTAATTCAAGAATATCCCTGCTTAAAGTGCATATCTAGTAGCAAAATAGAAGGCTTCAGATAAACAGATAGTTGCTTATTGAGAACGTATAGCAGTCAGATCTTAGCCAGTTCCAAATTTCAGAAATGTAATAGAAAATAGAAAGAGTCAAGTCTTTAATGACTATTAGGTAGCCTATTGAACTACACTATAACTTAAACTCTCTATCTGAGTAGTCAGAAAACTAGATTCCTTTTGAGGAAAAGTCTGAGGAAAGTACAAGTACATAGTTAAAGGAAATCCCCACGTCAAGTACTTATGTATTCTAGAAAGTGTTAACATTAGATAATTAACCTTAAAATGAGCAAATCAAAATAGATCAGTTTTACTAAGAAAAGCAAAACTAAGGAAGCATCAGATTCAAAACTATTTTCAAATAGCCTTTACAAATAATTGAGGAATAAATGTGCGAATCTAGTTTTGACTCAAAAGAAATGTCTGAAAGATAGCAGATCAAGAAGAACGAGATAGCTTTAAAAGCAGAGGAAAGCTAAAGAATTTTTTCGTTTAGTTTCGAGCAAACAAAGAAGCTAATAAATAAAAAAAGGGAAGAAGATGAGTTAGATGTTTGAGATATAGGCCTAAGTAAAGTATTATCTTTATAAATTTTACTAGTTTAGTAGTATAATCTAAGCTATTTTAAGTTAAACTCTAGCATATTAAAACATACTTCTAATATTTATTAAGATGACTGATCTATCTAACATAAATAGCAGGTCAATGGAAGGATTTAAGTAAGTAGTATGTAATAGTCTGCTAGGATCAAACTATAGGAGCTTAAATAGAAAAATAGCAGCTATTTATAACTGAAATTATACGAAAGATCTATAAAGAAAATTTAGTCCTAGAATTATCTTCTATCCTTGGTAGCTAATTTATATCAAAATTAATTATTAATACCGTTCTAGAAGATGGAAAGGAGTAGATAGTCTAAATTAGTATCAATTAGAAGTAGCAAAGTAAATTAAAAGCTACTAAATAAGAAGGAAATAATTAAAGCTTGTTTTAATGAGCAAACGCTAACTAATTGGTTCCATTTTAGAGCTTTGAGAACTAAATGCTACTTGATATTACAGATACCTGCTTTTGGTGATACTTATTACTAAGATATTTGCTTCTGACTTTACTCTATTTCCAGATAGATTAAGCTTTATCTTGCGATATTTCAATTATCGCTAGAATTTTTAAACTCTAAATGAAAAAATATCTTCATATGATAGCCTTTGAAATGGCTTTAACTCCTGTTTTAAGCATAAGTCTCTTAAAAGTTCCATAAAGTAAGGTTATGGGTTAACATTTAAGGATATGAGTTAGCAAAAATAGCATAAAGAAGTAGCTTCTTTATAGGGAATATAATGAAGGCAATATAACCTAAACTTGAGGATATTTGAATATAACCAAAAGTAAGTAATTAAAAAGGCTACATTAGAGAGATATTAAGTATATAGGAATAGTCTAAAAGTCAAAGTTATCATATTAATTAATAAAAGGAACAGTTTAAAATAAGGGAAAGCATAATAAACATGTATAACAGAGTTAATTATTAGTAATTACTTGCTTTTACTAGTATTCACTATATATAGCAACAAGCATTTTAGTTCAATAATAAGACTTTGATATCACATAGAAGTTTAGTATATAGACTTTAATTAAAAGTCAAGACTGGAGTTAATTTAACTATAACCACAAGAACAAGTAATCGCTAGTTTTATAGGAATAAAGAAGAAATTAGCAAAAGGACATATAAGAACATCTATAAGGATTATAGAGCTATAACTACTATTGCTTTATATTAGCATTTGCAAGAATCCAAACATTTCTAATTTTATTATGTAAACTAAAGCTTTTAAGAAAGGTATTAATTGAAGCATTAGCTTAAGCTAATTAGGATAAGTAATAAAATAAATGAAAAGTATAAAAAGTGCTAATGCCATAGGAAGTATTATTAATAAGTAAGATTTGCTTTTGATGATAAGAATAAAGAGAAGAAATGAAAAGCTATAATCTGAATAACTGCTACTCTTATATGATAAATATATCAAAGCTAGAGTTACAAAATTACTCTTAGCTTTAATGAAAAATGTATCTGTGGTATATGAACACTATTAATTTTGGTTTATATCAAACAAATAAGCATAAATTCAGTATCTTCAATTAATGAGCTTAAATATAGTAAAAATATTGGATAAAATAATCAAAAATGAATAGAAGCTATATAAAGCATATCTGAAGGAGTTAACTACTTTTATAACCTAATTAAATAAAGCTTAAAGGGTGGCTACTAGAGTTTCTTAATCAAGAGATAGTTTAGAGAGCGTATTTGAAATTAAATATATTCAGGTCTTGTAAATTTAATCTATTCTTCCTCTATTTTAATACTTAACTAGCTAGTTCATTCTCCTAGCTTTTATACATACTTTATGCTATTTAAGCTTCTAAAGAATTGCTTAAAATAGTTAATAGCCTTAATATTGAGGAAAGTCAGATAATAAAGTTACACCAAAGGAATAAGCTGATCCATTATATACAAGGCTAATAGACAAAAGGCTAAGTTATTGATTAGTAGTATGAAGTGGTAGTATAGAGTTATAGTAAAAGGGAGAAATGATTTTATATATATAAGTAGTTAATTTATAGGGATTATAAAGATGTAACTTGTTCCAGATTTTGAAAAGTATAGAAATATCTAAAGCTTAGAAATACCTAGAGCTGGTACACCTATCGGTAGAAAATTTAAAACGAAAAAGACTAAGCTAACCAACAGTGGTAAAAGAGCAGCTGGAATTAATATGGGGTCAGGCCTTATCTGTTCGAAACTTCCAGAAAATAGAAGAAGAATAATAATTAACACAAGTGTAGACACTTCGTATAATGCATAGTATGGTCCAGATTATGGAAGATATGATACTTAGCGAACTAAATACAATTCTTTATAAAGACATAGATAGAATGAAGCTAAAGTCACATCAAAGCAAGCTATTATAAATAATTTTGCTGAAAGGAGGGATTATACGAGTCTAAATAACTCAATAGATGAAATTTTCTCTAAAGAAAAGCAATTAAACAAGATAACTAAACCTCCTGCTAACTAGCTAATAATCTTCGACAAAGAATTTGAACAAAAATTCACTCCATAAGTGTTGCCTTATTTTAAAGTGTCATCTGATAATATGTAATGACTTAAGAAGAACAAAGTTAAAGATACTGTTAGGATGTTTTAAGAGGGAAAGCTAGTTCCTACTGTAAATTAAATAGGAATGTTTAACAATATAACCGATAAAATTAAGTTCAGTTAAATTGGTTTATGAAACAAGAAGAATCCAAGACATCTACCAAGTCTATCACACAGAAATAGTTTAGTCAGTTTGAATTGAGTTATAATTTGCAGAGATTCGATTAATATTTTTCGACTAATTTTTCTTTTTCCATCTTCAGCATTAAACTAAATAACTTATTTAGCAATTACTTCTTAAAGCAATTATTACGAATATTTTATTTAGCATTCATTGAAATAATAGACTATAGATTTAAATACTTAGACAGAATGTTACTTATATAACTTTTTAATATATCAAAATGTGCGTCTATCTGTTCAAATCATTCCTAACTATAATCTTTGATTTGCATATTCCTTTGCCTAATCAAACGCTATCTACCCTACGATATTTTTAATAACTTCATCATCGAAAATGGTAAAGCATTCTTTACAAAACAGCATTCCATATCCTTTTTCACCCTAATTTGTGACTATTTAATTTTAAGTGACCTCTTTTATTTGATTATTGAGACAATTTTAGCAAAAAGAATGCTCACATTTAAGATATACCATATCTCGCTGTCCTTGGACTTAATTACACATAGAACATATATTGATTTCATCTTCTGAAACTTACTTTTGCTTTTTGATCAAATGAAGTTACCCTTTATTGAAGCTAAAGTCATTTAATACTGACTAATAGCCAATCCACTACCCATCTTATATATTTACTCTATCTTCTTCAGTTTGATTTGCCGTATATAAGATATCATAATGTCCAGGAATTAGAAGAATATTGATACACTAAAAACTACTTCTGTACTGTTGTTCATTATAAGAAGTCTTGAACATCTTTTAGTCTTCATAAAAGGCAAAAGTAGTTACTTAAATGCCTAAAGCTTCTGGTAATTTTCCTGTTATTATATCCTAAGCTTCGTTGTACATCATTAGTATGACTTCATTAATATAAGTCTAGATAGGCACATCAATAAAGTTCTGAACATATAATTATTCATCTTAGCTATGGTTTATATGATTGGTAAGCAGGTTTCTCATTTCTCATACTATGGCTTCATCTAAATAATCATGGTTTACTCTTATTTTATAGAAAAATATGTCCATGTTCTACTAAAAAGGCACGTTTCTTCATCTATTAAGCTCCAGTTCTTTAAGTAATCTTATTAAATTTGACCTCAACTGAAATTTATCTGCCTATAGCTTTCAGTTACCTTTAGCATTATTTAAAATTTGGATAAATTAGCTGAGCTCTTTTGGAGGAGTTGAAGGTCTCAATAAGTTTTCAATATAGGCATAAAATACAGCTCTATAGTAGCAATTTCCATCACCTCTGACTGATCTCACCATATTGATTTTAAAATCGTTTTACAGCTCATTAATAGAATTTAAAATATATTATGTAGGAAGTTTTTAATGCACTGTAGATAAAGGTTCTCTTTTACAAATTCTCTCCACTCCTTTAAATTATCCTTCATAACCTTATGATTACACAAAAAAATTACTATCTTTTACCCTAGGATAAGTATCTGGATTATCATTACATCTCTACATCATTTACTAATACTGCTTTATTTTCTAGATCTCTTTCTCTAAGGTAACTTTCTCAAAAAGTAACTAATTAAGCATTTGGTTTTGTTATTAATCCTATACATTCTGTTGTTAATCCCCCTATAGTATTCCAGCCATTTTTATTATTAGCCTTTATTCTCCCTTCTAAATATGCTATTTATATATTCTAATAGTTTAAAAATACTAAGTATTGGTTTAGGCATTAAATAAGCTTATACTTCCAATCTATTTGGACTAAAATTTAAGATCTATCTCTTTTTTATGCTTATATTAGACATTAAAGATTCAGGGTATTATAATATGATTTTAAAGCTTATATAGTTTAAGCTGATTTTAACAGTTAAGTTAGCTGGCAGATTTTAGTCAGTAGTCGTTTATAAACTACTATGATATATCTAGTGTTACCAGCAGTATATTAATAGACTTACTCTGGCTAGTATTGCTAATGGATACTTACCATCTCATCTTTATTTTGCCTAACTAGCTGTAAACGCTTGGAATGATTTAGATTATAAAAAGTATAAAGCAAATCTAACGCTATTAAGTTAACTATCTTCCTGGAAGTTTAAGAAGCTTATAATAAATTTTGATTCAGTTGGTATCAAATTTTAACTAGGCTGTATAGCGTCGTAGTTTGAAAGACTTTATGGAGAGGTAGCTTTTAGTTAGTAGTAGATTTGGTTCCTTTTTGATATTAATGGAGAAACTAATTAAGCGTTAAAGTGAAATTAACTAAAGTATTCTAGAAAGACTTAACATACATCCACTCATCTCTTTGAAGAACTCTACTCTTAATTTTATCCATCTATAGGTTTATCTAGCAGTTCTTTAGAAGTATCTCCAACTTCAGCTGCATCTCCTTATTTTAATGCTTAAGGAAGGTGTACTTGGAAAGAATTATCATTCTAAGATATATATTCTTAAGTGGTGCACAAAACTGAGGAATTAAGCTGCTTATTATTTTTATTTTTTTCTGATTCTTCGTTACTCTAGAAAGATTCATCCAAATTATGAAACTAGATCTGATTATCAGATTTAATTTCTTCTTTTACCTAAGATAAGTCTTTAATATCATGCTTCAACTATTACTCGCTTGTCAATATCTAATTAGATCGCTCCTCTTTATGCTCATTATCAAAGTCTGAATGCTCTTGTCTTTAGTTCCCATTTTGCTAGATTTCTTCTGCTTGAACTATGCTTGATTTAGCCTAGCCTTTGACAGTGTTTTTCCAATTAAAGCGTATGAAAATATAGGTTAAGAGAAGATCTATTAGTAGCAAAAAACAGAAGAAGCTAATAAAAAAGCTACCTAGTCAGGGAAGAGTTTCATCTGTTTAGCAATAGGAGCAAGCTCAAGCTGTAGCTCCTATACAAATAATAGAGAAGGCTATAGATATTATTAGTTAAACTTAGCTCTTCAACTAAATAAGGATCTAAATCGTAATTAGCCTTCAAATTGAAACAGCAATTGATATTATAATGGCTATGATAAAATCTCTAGCACAAAAACTACCTGAATCTGATAATTCTTTCGAAATGACCAAGTTGAAGAATAAACAAATTAGGGCTACTGCAAAATTAAGAAAAAGCAATGGGCATTATTTTACTTGTCTTAACTTAGATTTTTTCCAAGGACCTGTTAGTGATAAGTAAGCACATCATAACTAAAGCTTGGTTTCAGTCTCTTATTAACTGGTGATTTCAGCTTGCACTTGTTTTATGGTTTTATTCATCTATCGCTGTAGCAATATTCGCAATAAAAACTGACCAATAAAAATTGCAATTATACCAGCTAAAGCAAAGGCTGGAGTTTAATCTTATACATCTTCATCATCATCAACGTCACTGCCATTATTAAGATTAGGTTCTATTATTTCGATCTAGATTTAGGATATTCTAACAACTCCTGTTTGACTACATTGGCAAATGAAAACTTCACTTTAATTGATATCCTATAAGGAGCATTTTTTTCCTTCATCTCATTCAAGTTTGTCTTGGTCTCAAATCTAGCATGCCAAAGTAGTGTCATTTCATTTATTGAAAGTCAATCGATACTCAGTTGGTACTTATATTAATAAAGGAGATTCTTTCTGAGTAACAAAGCCATTTTTATCTTTTTCGCATATCTAATAAAGTTCAAATCCTACATGAGTTCAATTCCTTGTGTCATTAGTTTATAGAGGATTGTAACTAAATTAGGCAAATAAGGTTACAAAGCATCCATTTTCGAAATTAGAGTTAAAGGTTACTTGAGACTACTTTAGTTAATAAGAATCAGGAATTTCCTAAGAATCGTAAATTCCTATTTCCAGAGCAAAATTTTCTTTGTTAATGTTAGTCGCTTTCTGATTAATCCCTTAGTACATATCAGCGAATGAAAGAGAAGACTTAACTACACTTTACCAAACTGTCTTGTTTTGATAACTGTCGGTTTAAGATCCTTTTTAATTCTAAGCTTGTTTGTTTTGGTTCATACTACCTTAGGAATTACCCAATTATCTCTATGATTTTTTAATCTAAATGGTAGCCATTTGATTGACCATAATTGTAATAGAATCAAGCTGGCTATTATCTATATTATATTCCCCCATTTAACCAAGGCATTTATTAATACTATCTATATAATCCTGTAAGCTACTCTCAGTGATACTTTAGCAAAGTATTGTTAAACTAGAAAGAGCTGTCGAAAACTCTTCTCCGTTTTTAACATTTTAAGCGATAGTCTATAAAAGTATGTTCATATCTTACGATGAAATTTATGAGTCTTCTGAAACTTCAATTGATAGCTCGTGAAGAAAGTTCTATGCTTGTATGTTTGAATCAAATTCTTTCTTCTCTAAAGTGGCAACTTCTTCCGTTTAATTTAAATCGGTCTTTTGAACCTTAATCACTTTCTGAATTTTTGAGGAAGCATTTAGTAAGTCATAAACATAAACTCCAGCAATTAAGTTTTATGATTTTTGATCTCCTGAAGGTAATTGAAATAATCGTTCGGGATTAGAGTCAATTAAACTTAAAGCAAACTCTTCTTCATCTTTTATATAGAAGAATTTATACTTAAGAGGGTAATTTCCTTCAGCATCCAAATTATTTGAACTGGTAAATTTAAATTCAGTACTTCACGAATTTCCATTCTATGGACTTATATCTAAGCTACCTATAACAGGAGCTCTATTTACATAGACTTGCTTCTTAGCTTGATATTCTTTGTTTTTAGTATCTTTTATCTTTAGAGTGTATGTATATTCGACTCCTTAGGTCAGTTTGGAAGCATCTATTTTGATATATAAGGAGTTAGTTTCTGAAGCTGCTGTTTATTTAATATCTCCTGGGGTTTAGCTTCATTCGTATTTTGTAATGACTAGACTACTTTAGAGAATTTCTCCATACATATTAAAACTACCTTGCTAATTAACCACATTTACTTAGTAATCTGCTAGCTGTATCTGTATAGGAGAAGCCAGTTACTTTGCTATATGAATGAAAACTGAATCAAGTGATTATCTTCCATCCTCAATAGTTGCTTGTACTATGAACTCGTAAATATAGCCTTCAGGGTATTCACTACCATTAATAAATATTTGGGAAGACTTAGGAAAGTCACATTTGACATCTTTTAAATCAGGATTTGAAGCTTGATCTATATATTCCTTATTCTCTGTTAGATACTTGCAGCTTCACTTATAATAAACAGACTATGAAAAAGAGTCCAAAACATTAGCTTTTAAAGTTATTTACGAGGAGGAAAGAATTTCTCGGCTTTTTTCTCCGGATATTTAAACTTCTAGCTGCTACTGAATGATACTAATATTAAGGTATTCAATATAAGTTGAATCAACTGTAGCTTTTATGTAATATCAATAAGGACTAAACAAAACATTAGGTCCAATTACTATAGATAACAGATCATTAGATTTAGACACGGGATCTCCAAATAAGGCTTTTTATATATCAGAAGAGCTTCTGGTGAGTTCATTTGTTTATGATAAGCTTCACCTTACGGAATGAGACTGCTTTTTCTTCACATCTTCTATGAATAGAACAATTAATCCTCCATAATCCTACTAAAATGTTGCTTGTTCTCCGTTTATAAAGTAGATGTTTGGCTTTTATCATCCATAGATTTCTACAGTCTTTTTAAATTAATCACTAATAGTGTCATATCATGAAACAGCTCAGACTGTTATCAAAACTTGATCTACTTAGGATAGGTATGAAGCTTGAACGCTATAAGTGCTTTTTTCCAGGTTATAAAATTTAGGATCATTTTAAGAATCATTTCATTAACTGAACTAGCTATTGAAATCTTGGTTAGACGGATTCAGAGTGATAGTCCATCAGTATTGAACAGCACAATGAAATCTATTAAATACACTTGCTTTTATAGCCAAAGCGTCTTAATAATAGTGCAACTCTTCTACCTCTAACTGATTTATTTAAATTTTCTGCTTTGATATGATTTGCAGTGGTACTCATAGATTGGTTTATAGGGTTTTAGAGTATTAATGAGTGGAGTTTATCGTTCCTACTTTGAAATTGATGGGCATATTTTCGTATAACTGAGCTTATTCACCAAGAGAGATAATGAATATGTTGAAATCACTATTTCACTAGCAAGTAGCTCCTTAGCCATATAATTGAATATCTTCCAAAACAATCTAGCACTCTTGGCTTTGATACAAGAACCCTACTTTTTTATCAAAATACACTCATATTTCATTTTAGCTTTCTTATAAAAAGCCATTTTGTAATTAAGGAGGTTGTCTTTGCTAGCAGTCTGAGGAACTAAATCTGTTAGAATTATCCTGTTTGAAAGGATCACAGCCTATCTAGTTTTAGCAACAATAATCGTAAATCCCACTTAAACAATCGCTAGGGTATGGAAATTTAACGTTGCCATTACTATCCCAGCATTTCAATTTCATAGAGTCACATAAAGTTTAAGATGTAAAGTCGCATTTTACTTCAACTACATAATCACACATACTAGTGATATCATTCTTCTTATAACTAGTAGGACAGTCATTCAAGCATTTGCTTTGATATCCATAAGTATTTTATGGACATTTTTCGAAGCAAGTTTTGTTTGAATCCAATACAAACTTTGAACAGCTTGAAGTACAATAAAAGTTAAAGTTATAAGGAGCTTCTTAAGGACAAGTTTAAACGCATTTATCATTAAATTTAAAAGGACCCACACAATTAGTACAGCTATTGTTCACTAAGTCATGTCCTTCTTCACATTAGAAGCAAATTTTCCCTTCATTCGAACATAATTAGCAATTAGCAGAGCAACTATACTCATCTTTTACTGATTTGCATACCACTTCTTATCTACTTGGACATTGAATTTAGATATTTTACCTAGTAGGATGGGTTATAGTAGTACCTAGAGGACATTAGACTTAAGCTCCGCTTTAAAAAGTAAGAGTGATTGTATAGCTAGAATCACAAGAGGTTTATAAGCATAAACCTAGATTTTATCCTTAATTTAAGCTTGAGTAGCATCTAGATAAACTCCCAAGAGTTTCATCATAAGTAGTTTATTTAGTATAATACTAACTCTCTAACCCTTTGCAGTTTCCATTAGAATATTGGAAAGCGACAGGACAAAAATCAATAAAATCGAAAGCACCTCCATAAGTAGGATTAGTTCAATATTATACAGCAGAATCTAAATTAGAATTGTATTGATAATAACTACACTGTCCTATTTAAAACCTATTAGGAGTACAAGAAAACTGATTTCCATCTGTGCAAAACTCTTCAAATTGAGGCTATGGAATTACTGCTTTAGTGGCACAGGTTTATGTGAAGAAAGTGCATCCTTGCTTATACCCATATTCTAAAAACTCTACCATTGATCAATCAGGAACATACCAACCCATAGAGTAGAATAAAGCTAAGGTGATATTACTAACTAAGGAATAAGGCATATCAGTACTTACCATAAATTCGTTATACATTAGTCTTCCTTCTCAATGCGATCCTACAGATCCAGAGCCACCATAATCTTCAAGTTCCATAAAAGCAGTCTAACAGTTGAATTAGCTTCTTACAGCATCATTTAAAGCTGGCAAATTTAATTGTAGCACAGTTTTTCCTCTCAAGTTCGCATTTTGAGTTACTTTAAAAGTATATTTTTTGCCAGTGTCTGGGTTAAGATAAAGATCATAAAAATAGCTACTAAAGCCTAATAGATGAGTAAGTTCATGAATAGCAGTACTATAGGCAGATATCCAGTTATCTTGGGAAATGTAATAAGTATTGAAATTGATTTACCCTGCTAAAGGACGATTATACTAGTCTAATAAGCAGGCTGAAGCTCAAGCGATGTAATTAGTTTAAGCATTATCTTCACTTGTGACAAAAACAATGACATCATAAGGATAATTTCCTGTGTTATACTTGTTTGGAATAGTTACTTCTACACAAGCTTAACCTCCATGAGGGTATAAATTTATAGACGAATAAGAATTTCTAACTTTCAGAAGAGCCTTAAAATATTTATCAGCAGCTGGAACTAAAATCTACCGAATAAATACAAGAATAGCCTAATTTGAAGTGGCTATGGGACCTCTAAAATCCCATAATATTCTAATAGGAGTTATCTACTAATCCAACTGAAGATTTCTAACTACTGAGGTACTATTGATCACTTTAGGCTTTATTTATAATTAATCATGAATACAGCGATAAGTTAGCACAGTTCCAGCCAGATATAGAATTATGAGTCACTTCATATTTATTTCCTCTATATAAATACTTAATTAAATACTTACAGCTAAGTAAGCATAACTAAAATAGTAATAAAGGAGCAATAATAAGTAGGTTATGAAATAACCGAAGCTTTGGGTTGCGTTATAAACCTTTAACCTTATTTCTAGTTATCTATAGTAAGAAAAATTAAAATTGCATATATTGCTCGATGGTAAAAGGAAAGTTAGAAGACTTTAAATCCTTCAACTTTAATTCTTCTGATAATCAAAAGTGGGAGGGAAATAAAACTCTCAGAATGAGTCTATTTATAGTAATGGGAAAGTATGACGTTAGTAGTATATCATTATTGCTAGTCTAACTACTAGCGAAATAATAAGATTACAGCTAGACTGAAATATGAATCCTCATGTATTTAGACTAGATTTCTAGTTTAACGTATTAAACTTCTCTACTAAATACTATTTCTAACTTATATCATAACTATACTCAAAGAAAGACACTATTCTTAAAAATTACCTGAAACTATAGAAAGGTAAATTATAATAGATAAGTTAAGGTAATAAAGCAAAATCTAAGGAAATATTAAGATAATAAACAGAGTGAGTAAAATAGACAATTTAGAAGTAATTGATTAGTATTTTAAACCTGAGCATTAAAGTAATAACTAGTTTTAGCAATATTGTTATTATATCAGAACTAAGCATTAGTTTACTAAATATACCTAAATCCTATCCTTGGAAACTAAAATTCTAAGTATCTATGAGAATCTTAAGTTCAATTATAAGGAATTATAACTAAAAGCTGATATATATATAAAGCTTTCATTTAGCTAGTAAATAGAATGATACTAAAATAAGTGAGAATCCTATCTACTTATTTTAGAATAATGAGACCATATTACTAACTTTTAGTTACCTTCGTAGTTTCTCTATACTACGGTTTAAGAAATTCCATTATATTCAAATGCTTAGAATACTAAAATTTAAAAATGGATGAAATTGCTCTAAAGGTATAAGTTTGATTAACTACCTTTTTAAAAGAATCATTCATATAGTCTTAAGCAAAAGCCTGAAGATATATAACGGAGGACTAGTAAGTAAATAGAGGCATGAAGGATATAATGGTTTATGTTAAAAATAGATAAATAGCAATATTTTCATTTAAATTATATAAACTAAAAATGTAAAAGCCTATTAAATCTCCTTTTCATTTTACAGCGGAAAGTGAATAAACTTAGTCTACAGATAAAGTTACTCAGTAGAAATAGTAGTAGACTGAATAGGAATATGCTCGTACTAGACATGATTATGTACCTCAAATTAAAGTTTCTCCTGGTGTATAATAAATTCCATATACTGCTCCTTAAAAAATATTGAAGGGACCAGTTTAGTAGTAGCAAAAGTAAGAATTTTAGCAATAATAGTAGCAACCAAAGTAGTCACAAAGTTATTAAATGTATCAAGGACCTAAAAACTAGACTTACATAGAAGGAGACATAAGTTTAGAAAGTCCTAAAGAAAGCAAGTCCTTAAGTGAAGGAGGAAAATCTTGGGAAAATGATCCCCCTCTCCTAGAAGATTTAGGCATTGATATAAGTCTTGTCTTTTAAAAAATAAAAGCAGTTCTTTTACTGTAAACCTTAAGATCAAGTAATACAATTGAAGAAGCTTGGAAATAAGGATATGCGGATGACACTTAAACTTAATAATATCCACAATATTATGGTAACGAGCAATACTAATAATAGCAGCCATAGTAGCTTGAAATTTATAAAAGCACAGACATGACAGGACCTATGCTAATCCTTATTACATTCGGATGCTTACTTTTGCTAACAGGAAAACTACAGTTTGGTTTAATTTATGGACAAATAGTAATAGGATCTTTAGGATTATATTTACTTGCAAATTTGTTGAGTTAGTATGCATGGATTGATCTATATAGTACTATCAGTTATTTAGCATATGCGCTTATTTGGATTTTGCCTATAATATTATTCAAACTAACTCTTACTTTTGGCCTGACAATCGTTGTAGGAACAGGGTGTGTCTGACTTTCAAGTATGACAGCTCTAAGATTTTTTTAAGAAAAGCTAGGTTTTGTTGATTAGAAATGGTTATTCGCATATCCTTTATTTCTGTTTTATAGCTTGTTTGCAGCCTTAAGCATATTTTGAACTAAATACTTAAACTGTTTAAAAATTAAATAAATAAGATAATTTTTATAGCCATGTACTCTATATCGTATTCATATTTAACTACACTATTTCGTAAAGAGGCTTTAAAAGATATAGCGTAATAAAAATTCTTAAAAGGTATTTAATATATAAAATTTCATTTTGCGTAGATATTATTTGCACTGTTTAATGGATCCTTGTATGATACTAGTGGTGTTGCTTTGTTTAAGAATCTGTTCAAGTCAAAACCATTTGCAAAGCCAAACCTTTATCTTGAAGGACTTAGTTAAGTATATCCAACTCGTATTTAAGAATTAGACTACTAGCTACCAGAGGGAGGTTTCTGTTGTTTAGTGGCGCTTGTAGGTTAGCTTTTGAAACAGTCAGATGGTTTTATGAATGTTTGCTTTTATTACTATGGCTTTTACTGTTATTTTATGTTTTTTTGCGCATTTTAAGGGATTTCTTGCAAACTTCTCATTCTCTATAGTTCACTCTAAGGTCTAGTCGTTTGGCATTTGTTCTGCTCATGTGGGAAATAATTTCTAAAGCAATCTTTTCTCTCTTCAACACTTTATTTGGCAGAATAATTACTTCTAGGACTTTCTGATCTTTTCTTAGAATACTACTCAAGATATGAATGATTAGGGCTTTACGCCTTACTATATAATTTTGAACTGTTAGGACTTTCTGGATTTGATCCAGGCCTTCCAAACGCTTTAGAGAAAAAGTAAGGAGTGAATGTACATTCAGCTACTTCTTCTTTATCCTTCATTTGCTTTTATTCATCTAATTTTTACCTTTTTAACTCAAGTCAATTATTGTTTCTGTTAGCAACATTTATTTAGTTTTGCATTGTAGCTTGATTTTTAATGGGATATTATCTAGGCATTTAATAAGCTTAAGGCTCCTTTTAAGAGCTTTATTATGATTTAATTCTATTATCAATTGCTGATTGAAGAGAACTTGTACTATTAGGAGTCATTTAGCGAGGTGGTAAGAATTTAGGAGTTTAGATTTCTCTTTTAATATTCAACTTAGAGTCTTGCTATAAAGATTAATTGACTGCCTTCTATGAATATGAGGAATAATTTCCTTAGCTTCTTTATTATTAAATATTAGCACTTTGCTAGATTTATCCTTAGTACTGCTAGTTCACTTTCCTTTGATATTATTCCTACTGGTTTCTTTACATATTTTGCTAGGCATATGATTCCTAAGGTTCATATTCTTAGTATTTTTACGATTAATTTGCCAATAGATTTACATAAATATGCTATCCACTTTTAGCAGGAGAGTTCGCTTACCTTTAACCTTGTCATTCGTTCTATGCTTCTCTTAGATTTGACTTCAAAGTATTATTCGAAGCGAAATTGACAACTTAGTTAAAGTTTTGCTTCTGCATTTAAGGAGAACTTTTACTTTTCTCTTAATAGTGATCGTAAATCTGTCTATTCTGCTGATTTTATTATTGTGTGTTCATGTTTATTATATTTTCCCTCTAAGGATGAGCATATAATCCTTCAGAACTCATTTCCACTTAATCGTCTTCAGATTAGTTCCTCATATTTTAAAATGTAGCCGTCTGAATTAGAGTTTGAGATTAGGAGCTTTAGTATTGCTCTTTTCCAGCTCTCAGAATTTATAATACTTAATTAGGATCTTAAGTGTTGTTTATCATTTCGTCAAACCCCATATGCTACCTTCTGTCTTACTTTACATTTTATCTGCATTAAGAAATTACATTTATTGTCCTTAGTTTCGAGTAGATTGAGGAAGATTTATCTATCTTTAGTTTTAATCAAACGATTGAGATTAATATCGTTGCATTTAAGGCTACTGATATTATCTTACTTTGCTGATATCTTTGCTTCCCATGCTTTAATTTCTATTTTGTATCCTGTTAACAACATTCTACTTTATTGCCTGATTTCTTTAAACCTAAGACAACTAGCTTTGGGGAATATTTTCACCTCTAATTCCTTGTACAATAGCTTTAGAGTAAGGGTTTATAGTGGGTATTGTTTTGCATTCACTAATCTCTTGATTGATTTTTTCCTTTCTTAGCTATTCCACTTTTTATACTTCTAAAGCATGTTTTGTATTCAGTTTCTAAGAGAATTTAGGCGCTTAATTTGAGTTTGATTTTCCACTTGTATTGAGAGGAGAATAAGAAGTGTCAGTTGCTCCTCTTTATTTAACTTAGTTATTAGGCTAGTTTCCCATCAGTCTTCTTTTCCCCGAATCAGCAGTAAGTCTATCAAATACATTTCTTTGATTGATATTTTGCTACCTAAAAAGATCAGAATTGTCTATAATATCAGGAGTAATCTAATACATTTTCTATTACTAAGGTGAGTTCCTTTGGTACTAGTTAGCTTGATCATATTCCTACATTTATCTATTTTGCAAATCCTCACCGTTAAAATAAGAATCTTATGAGTCAGGGTGTAAGTATTCAAGTTGATATTGAGGCTAGGAGTATTACTTTTGCATGCTCTATTTCATTTTATTTAAACTTGTACGAAAATTGAAAAAAGACTAAGTTTAGAAAATTAGAAAGAAGAAAAAAATGATCTTTAGTCTGTATCCATAAACACCCTTCTATATACTTAAGCTCTATCAACTATACCAGTATTATCTCTACTCTCCCTTAGAATACCATTATGTATAAAATTGAATCCAATCGTTGTTAGTAAGACTAATAGTGATGCTATCAGCTTGGAGATAGATATGCTTGTAGCTTTAAGTTAGGAAATAGTTTAGTATAATAAGGTAATCAGTAGGGCTTATAATAATGGTTGGTGGTAGTGGGTGTGAATTAAGTATAGTATATATGTTTATAATTTTGTATAACCTTTAAAAATGAATTCAGTGATCTTGGATAAGGAAGAAAGAAAACAATCTAACTTCTGAAGATAGTTTGTCAATAGTGAATGTGAAGCTTCTAATTGTACTCAACCTAGAACTCATAATGGCTTGTGTGTTGAGCATTCTCTTAGTAAATTTTAAAAAGCAGTAGCTTAAAAACTAACCTAAAGCTTTAATTCTCCAAACTAGGCGTTCTAAATATTTCAGAGTTAGGAGCTTCTTAGAGAATAATAGTTCGTTAAGCTATTGAATTTCCTTTAAGTTCCTTATCATTATTCAGAAGTTACTTCCTTCCTTAAAAGATTTGGAAAGAAAAAGGGAAGCTTTAATACCCAAGGCCTTGATATCACCCTTTTTACCCAGTATTTTTGGAACTTCAATTAAAAGCTTAAAGAGAGTAGCTAGGTTAACTCATACTAACTAAGAGAAGCAAGGATTTAACTAAAGGAGTAGGATATTGTTAGACTGTTCAATCTTAGAACTCAGGAGCGATAAACTGCTACAATTGATTTGAACACCTTTCTGTTTAAGGTTAAGCATCTAGATATTTCATTGTAAGTGTGATGATAAATATGGAAGCAGTTTCCTAAAGATGAGAATGGAAGGCTTACTTTAAATACTTTCATCAGTGAAATTTGTCCTGAGCTTTCTAAAGATGAATAAGAGTAGACTGTTGCTCGTATGAACAATGTATAGGATAAACTGTAAATCAAACTTTCTAAGAAACTCAAAGAACTCAAAATAGAGCAGGAAATATTTACGATACCTTAAGCTCCTAAAACAGCTCGTGAGGGTACTAGAAATAATTTCCCTAGAAAGTAATACCATTAGAACTATTACCCTAATAGAAAGGACGACTTATAAATGAATCCTGCAGCAGAAACTCTCCAAAATATCAAAAATTCCTAATAAACAAAAAACCAAGCTGAATAAATATGCAAGGAGCTTTACTCAGAACCTGAGAGAACTTTAGTTCTAATCAAAAAAATTTAGCAGTTTGATCCTTCTTCCTCAGGGTTCATTTCTTACCTTGATTTTTGGAATTTAATAAGTGAAGACACTTATAAGCTCAATTAAAATGCATGAATATCCTTTATAGACTCTTATAGAGATACTCAATTTCCAGAATTAATAAAGTATTGGGAATTTTTTGTAACAATATGCCCAAGGATAAGAGAAACTAGACTGGTTAATAAATATTAAATGGATAAATCTTCGCCTATCAAGCGAATTCTCCCATACTATGTCAAACAAATTTCCGAGTAAAAATAAACAAAAGAGTAGTAACGATGGAAGCTTATTAGATTCAAATTACTACCATCATGAAACAAAATTTCTAAGGAACTCTAAATGATGGATCCACTAAAAACTGGCATAATCAATAGCAATAATTTCAAGCATATATGTTAAGGAATCCTATCTAACTAAGACCTGGATTTAATCACATTTAGGTATTCTAGAAAGAATACAAGCATAGCTTATTAAGAGCTGGTAAACAACCTTAAATTGCATTAAGTTCCTTTAGTTAAAAAAGAAGAAATACTTCCTCAAGAGTCTATAGGAAACTAATCTCTAATTCTTTAATTATGCAAAGAAATTGACTCTGACTAAACAAGTATGATTGATGGAGAAACATTCAAATAGGTAATAAAAGCATTTGGTCAACATATGTTTTCAATAAATCAGAAGATAACAGAATAGATAGATGAGAAAGGTATGATTAACTATAAAATATTCCTAAAGGAAAACAGCTGATTAATCTATTTTTTTACTAGTTTTATTTCTATTTCCTAACTCTATTATTATAAGCATAATTCAAATAACCTATTTTCTCTTCTTTGGTTCTAACATGAAATAAGATATAAAAGCTTAAATTAATTCAGGATAATCAGATATTAATATAGGTCTAATAAATATGCATATTGATATGATAAAAAAGGAAGTAAATAGGACTCATAAAGTTATAGTTGATAGTCATTATCTTGTCAAGCCATACATATTCAGATCAACAACCGACTAAGACTACTATTAAAGCATTAGATATGCACATATATAGCCTAATCATTTAAATCTTCAATACTTCTAATTACTTTTAAAGTTCCCTTTTTTATCCTGATACTTCTTCTTATCCTTCTATAACATATCCTTGAGTTTTTATTACTCATAAATTGTATTTTTATATCCCTGTTATTTATAGTAGCTTATATAAAGTAAGTGCATCTTATAAGTATATGTATTACATTAATTTTACTTCCCCATATATCTTTTTCCTAGTTTTAATGTTGAACTACTTTTTAGATCAAAAGTAAAGAAAGTAAAATTTTTATTTCCCTGGTGTTAGTTAATCATAACCACTCTTATCAATAAGTAACCAGATACTTATTCCTAAATTAGCTTTTTTCTACTCTATTTTAATACTCTTCAGTTATGGTACTTATATCAGTCAGTTACCTAAATTTGATGTGTTAATATCTCTATATAGTATACATGCATGATAACTAAGAGAAGTTAAGGATGGATATAGCTATTTAAAAGGGATAGTAAAGTGAGTACTTAGTCTGTTAGTATCTAGTACTGAAAGCCTGCTCTATCTATCAGTTTATCTTCTAGGACTTTTAGTAATAGAGATAGTATTTACTGTATAACCAAAAGAAGCATTTTTACTTTAATCTATTCTATAATGAATTGAGGCTACCTTAAAAACTATAAGAAACAAATTCTAACCAAATTTGGATTTAAACTTGACTAGATAGATGAATTTTAGGAAGAAGAGGAGAAAAAAACGGAAGAGGAAATGAAGAATGATAAGGTTAAAGAGGAGTAAGACTAAAAGTAGCTAATAAGGGTGAAAAAGCAGTTAATTAAATATCGCAAAGCTAAGTATAAGCTAAGCTAAGATATAGAAGACTTAAACTCTGATTCTAATGAGGATGATCAAGATCTCTAATAGATTCATTTAAATCTATAACCTTAAGGTAATGGAGAATAGCAAGAATAGTAAACAGAAATAGAGTATTAACGGTAGTAGACATAACAAATAGTTAATTTATTTTAAGAAAAGAAGAAGATGAGAAAAGAACTAGATTCTATAGGTAAATGGGTAAGCAAGTATAAAGACCAAACTTTAATAACTTAAACTCCAGTAGTTAGACACAAAGTCTTTAAATCTTTCAGTAAGCAGAAAAGCGAGAAAGATATAAGCTCCATTTAGGAAATTTTAGCTACTTAGTCTTCTGCAAATAAATGGAAGCAAGAAATCAAAAAAATTAGCTAAGCTAACGATGAAAAAGGTTTAGATTACTCGATTCGCATGGATTTGTATCTCTGAAAATAGAAATAGAAAAAGTTCGAGTAATCTAGCCATCCTTTAACAAGAGAATAGTCAGTTAAACTATATAAATAGACCAAGTTCTAAGAAAAATCTCAGTTTTCTTCTGTTAGAGAATTTCTAGCTGATATCCCTAAAAGTGCATTCTAAACATAGCAGTAGATAATAGAAAAGCTCTAGAAATAAGAAGAAAGCAAATAGCTATTAGAGAAGAAAAAGAATATAGAAATCATAGAGAAACAAAAGAGAACACTTGTCAAAAAGGAAGAAACTAAGATAAGGAAAAAAAGTCCTTTAGAAAGATTAGAAGAGGAAAGAAAAAGAAAACAAGTCATTGAGACTAGCAAGTAGAAATAAATGAGAGCATAATCAACTAGAAAGTAGATTTAAAGCCTTAAGCAACTCAAATATGATGCTGTGAATAAAAAATGAAACTAGCTAACAAATAAAAATTTGCTGAGGAAAATAAAGCTAAAAATATAGGAATAGCAAACATTGTAAGTAACTTTAATTTAGAGAACTCGAGCACATTCTGCTTCAAGAATCTAGAATAAAACTTCTATTGGTAAAATTAAATACAATGTCCCTGATTTATTTAGTATTAACTAGGTTAGTTTTAAATAATATTGACTTGATTTTATTCCTTCTACTATTATCGTTATCTAGCAAAGGGTTTCTTTTAATATAGTCAAAGTGCATCTAATACTTCCAAAGGACATTATCTATACACTATATATACTAGAATGTTTGGAATTATTCTCTTTAGCTATTATTCAGCTATAGTTTAATTACCTTCCTATAACTTAGAAAATGAGTATAGATATTAATCTTTTTTTATACGAATAACATAGTTGAATGATAGTAGTGGCAGATGCTTAGTAAATGAAGAGTATGAGATGAAATAGTAATGCACTGTGAAGTCTTAAGCACTTCATCTAGCTAACTACTTTAGATATCTCTCTGAAACGTATATTATAGAGTGTGTATATCTAGAGTTCTAAGCAATGAAGATGACTATAGTTTAGAATAGGATTCTAGATAAATAGTAGACATTAAAGTATATATAGTGCATAGTAACTATTCTTGTAGAATAAATAAAGAGAACCTCTTAACTGTAAATATCGATAAGGATTCTTAGTATGGTCTTAATGGATCTAATTAAAGTGAAACAGATATGATCTGATATAGTTCTAAATATAACTGATATATATGAGACTATAGAACTTAACTAGCTATTTTAAAGTCTAATACTTAAAATGGAATAATCATTTCAGACTGATTTATATAATGGACTTACTCCTTCAGTTATATTTTCATAGCAATATGAAAGTGGTAAAGAAATGCTGTTTACATTTGCTGAGGAAAAAATAAATATTTGGAAATAGAATCAAACATATAGAAGATTATGCTATTAAAGAGTAAAAAAGAACACAAAAGATGTTGATTATAATGAAGAAAATAAGTAGTAATTTGAAGCACTTATTAGAAGCTAGGTTATAATAGCCTTTATAAACTATAATGATAACAGATTAGGAATATTCGAGAATGGCTAGCTTTTCTGAGGCTGTGAGTTATATGCAGCAGATATAGAATTTCTTAAGCAGAACTAAATCAATAGCATTCTTAATGTGGCAGGGAATTACTCAGCTTAATTTTATGCTGAGGAAACTAGTATAAAGTATAAGGAGTTCTAAATAAAAGATGATGAAAATGAGATTCTTCCCATTTAAGAGATTGTGCAGTATATAGACAGCGAACTTAAAGATGGAAATAGATTGCTAGTACATTGCGTAGCTGGTTTGTCAAGATCAGGAGCTTCTATTGTGAGTTACTTTATGTATAAATATAAAATGTCATTTGAAAAAGCTATTTAATCAGTTAATTCAAAGAGATCATCAGGAATAAATAGAGGTTTCCAAAAATAAATAAAGGCATTCTTTGGAGAAAGCGAAGAGGTTTGAAAGCACTAATATTCAAAAGTACATTATAATTGACTAATTCATATTACCTATTTACTCATAGGCTAAATATCTTTAAGCAGATTAAGAATTTAAGTCTACTTCCTTTCTAGGGATCGTTTTATCGATTAACTCAACTACTTTCTAATTTAAGAACTATAGTTCTTACCCTGCTTAATATCACGCTAATATAATTTAACCAGCAATAATTGTAAAACTATATAAGATAAAAAAAGAATAAGCTCTTTATTTCTTTCGATGTACTGATTAGATAAATTAGTACTTACTATCTTTAAGACATAGAAATGAAGAACCTTATCGCTAATAAAATAACTAATAGATATCTGTAGTTTTTTCAGTCTATAACTATAGTTATTATAAAGCATAGTTTTAAAAAGATACTCTAGTTACTAAATATGGTGACTTATCTTTTCTAAAAGTTAGAAGATCAAAATGAAATGCGCTTGAACTAAGTGAAGCTCTATAGAGTCTTGTGATTATTTTTTTTTATGAAAGTTGATATAAAAAAGTTGAGACTGAGAGTTGAAATGTCTTAGAGTATAAAAACGGGAAAGTAAGCTCGTATTTAATAAAAGTAAATAGCATGCTGTTTAAATATTTCTAATCACCTTTCATAGAAGCTTTTAGTTGGAAAATATCCTTCATAGAACTCCTTCACTATTTTTTTAATTTCCTCGTTCTCTTCTTTCAAGTCATCATTTAGACAAATAAATTTAGGATTTTTATTTTTAGCTTTCTTCAAATCGGTTAACACTTTACTAGCAGGAGTCTTCAAATATACGAATTCACATTCGCTTTTCATTTAGAGTTTAATTTAAAACTAATACTTATTTTCAGATTTTTCCAGTTTGACTTAACTCATTATTTTAGAAGAGTCTAGTATTGCCTGTTATGTTATTGCACTACTTGCTTAGTTAAGAGTATATTGCAAATTTATCTTGGTTAGATCCTCAAACCTTGCTATTTCCTAATTTTCCAGTTTCCCGTTTTTATTTTAATCTGATTCAGCGAATTTTATTTTGACGTAATCCTTTTAGTTCATTTTCGCTTTTTGAATATAAGAACTAATCAAGTGATTGAATTATACATCAGTATACTCTCTAGTTTTATGCTAGATAGTGTCTTAAAGGAAATCCCCAAATTCATCTCATAAAGATTACATTATTTCAGTGTCAATTAAGAAGGGAGTATGTGCACTTGAAGTTGGCTTCATTTAGAAGTTCCCATACTTTCGACTTACTAAGCATTCAGTGAAGCAGATAGTATTTCAGTACATATCTTCAATATGTGTTTGAACTTATATTCCTCTATGCAATTTTTCTGCTTTTGGATCACATTTACATGGAAGAGCGAATTTCCAGTTAATCCTCAGAATAAATTACCTATCTTGAAGAATAAAATCATTTACATATACTTGCTTGCCTAGCATATAGTCATCACATAGGTATAGATAAAACCTGCTTATTCCTGGAATTCTCCATATGTTTAATTCTATAGCCACACTGTTAAAGCTAGGTAAGAACTTTTTATTAGGCCATATTTGATCTAAGTAGATTATTTTGACTCTTTCAGTATTGACATAAGATGGTATTTATCAGTTTGTAACTACGTAAATATTCCTTATTCAGTTTAGATTTTTCTTAATGGAACGTAGTGAATATTTCAGTCCTTCCCAATCTCTGAATCTAGAGGGATCTATCTACTTTCCTGTTGCCTCTGTATAAGATCGTAAGAAGCTTGGATCTGATCCATTTACTCATGTGAAAACAACATCAACGGGGTGACCTTAGATAAGCTATTTATTTTTCTCGAAATAAGGATTTGAAATAATATCATAAAGTTAAGAAAAGCCTTTTTAGTCTTATTTTCCTTCTATCAGTTGTTTAATGATATCCCCAGTTTACGATTCTTCACTTTTCAAGTTTTATTCTTCTTTCTGATTTTTATTCGTGTCTTGCTTTTTATCGTATAAAGCTTCTTTTAGTTACTCTCTTCATTATATTTTTCTTTCTTAATCCTTTTATAATTTCGTTTGGTTACTCTTGTCAATCTAAATCTGGCTTTTAGATGTTTCTTCTTAATCTTTTTTCTTATCTTTTAAAAACTCTTATTGAGTTTCCTTTTACTACTCTTTAGTTTCTTAAAAAGGCAATTTTTTCAAGCTAGTTGATTCACTTTAATTACTCTAATCTTTAATCTTCTATAATATACTCTTAAACTAGTCAAAAGCCTGCCTTTAGTTTAGCACTGGTTCATTCTCTTATTCTAAAGTCTTTTAAATAAGCTATTACTGTTAGATATCAGAAGCTACAGTCTACTAAATCTAGTTTTAATTAGACTGTCTTACTTGCTAGCTTTACAAATTGAGATTGTTTTATCAGTCAGGCATATAGTTTTGATGTGAGCTAAAAGAGTAGTAGATATATAAATTAGCAGCAATGGAAACAAAAATAAGTAGGTATATGCATCTCATACTCACCTTTATTTCCATTCCTCTATTTTATTATTTCGATTTTAATTACACTCTTTGCTTTATTTCACTATACCCTTGTATACTACACAGCTAGTATAGATAGTATTAGTATTAAGTGGTTTGATGTATAAGAGAGAGAGAAAGATATAAGTAGGTAAATTAAAGTAAAGGGGTAGTTTAATTAGACAGGCTTGGTTTTGTATTAATATTATAAATAACATGCAAAGCTCTATCAAAACTGAGTCTATACCTATTATTAAGATCTGTGTGCTAGGCTCCTGCAATGTTGGCAAAACCTAACTCTGCAATCTTTTTGTATCTAACTATTTCGATGAATCTTATGAACCTACTAGAGAGGCACATATCTATAGAAAGCTGATAAATATAAAGGATAAAATAGAAGAGGAAGTTATTTTCGAAAATGAGGAGAAGCATAAGGAAAAAGCATCCTGGGTAGTACTGGAGATTCTAGATGTTTTTGGAGCGAATAATCCTGAAATGGGTATTAGTGAAGGATATATGTAATAAGCTATGGACACTATTCTAGAAAATAAGCATGAAATAGCTAATTAATAAGAAACTAAGTTCTATATAGACAACAGATAGATAGATGGCTACATGTTTGTGTTCGATCTAACTGATAGAAAGTCCTTTGAATAAGTATTTACAATCGCGTAGAAAGTTAACGAAAGAGAAATAGAGAGAAGCAAAAAGAATGAAATGCATGTTGAAACTCATAAATTGCTAGTAGGAAATAAAAAGGACAAAGAGAATTAAAAGGTTTCAGAGAAAGACATTTCTAGAGCTAGAAGCTTGCTGAACATACAAGAAATTTCTACATCTGCTTTAGAAAATTTCAACGTTTCGTAAGCATTTAGAAAAATTGCTGGTATGGTATATTACAATAGAGATTACGAATAGCAGAACGAAGAATTGCTATCAGTTTATCATTAGGAAGAAGAAAGAGAATAGACAGGCTTCTTCTCGAAATTCTGGAATATCATAGCTTGTGGAGGATGTGGATCAAGAGGAAATGGGGAGGAGAAGAAAGAAAGTCAGAATGAAAGTAAAAGCACTTTAAAGTGATTTCTTGAGAATAGCTTCATTGTATTTATTTAAACTACTAAAACCTTTATTTAAACTCTATAAATAGAGCTCCTTTTACTATATTACATTTGAACTCTATTTAAGAAGGTATAAATACTAAGCATAGTAAGAAAGCGTCTTTAACTATATAAGAAAGAATCTAAAAGGAGTTAGCTAAAGTAGGCTAAAATAAGCTTGGTATAACCAAAGCCTTTGTAAAAAAAGCATTTACATGCCTATATGAAGCATTACCAACTAATATTAAGAAAGGCTTAAATCATTAATCTTAATACCTCTTATGACTATAAAGTAGCTTTATGGTATAAGAGGAAGTTAATAACTAGAAAGCTGAAAAAAAGCATGCTAATCTAAATGCAGCTTTATAGTTAAAATAGTTGATTTTAATTGTAATAGAAATGCTTAAAAGTGAAGTTGGAACTATTAAACAGAGAAACCTTTCATTCAAGTTAAGAGAATAAGCTTTTGATAAAGACATTGTGCCTTCTAAAGCTTTAGAGGCTAAAAAGTGAGTTAAGAGGTATATATAAAAAGATAATCTGGGAATAAGGAAGAAAGAATGGGCAAATGCTAGCATGTATTGTGATAAAATATAAGAGACACATATTATTGACTTTCTTAAAACTGACAAACCTAATAGAATATGGCCAGGTGTTGAAGTAAAGCATAATTAGGGAGGCTGAGATTAGTCTGTACAAGCAGAAAATACCTTTAAGTCTAAGAAAAAAATATAAGAAATTACTAAAATTGCCTAGAATTGGTCTAGAAAGAACAGAAAGCTATTTTTGAATAACTATAAATCACCATTTGGCCAGTAGCTTGATTTGATCAGAACCTAGAAAAAAAATAAGATAGATGACTTAAAGTAAATTTGAGGTATAATGAAGACAGAATTTCTTTTCGATTTTCCTGATTCAAGTGCTGAAAAAACAGCAGCTGGTGTTTTCAAACGAATTCAATAAAAAAAATACCTTGAAAAGTTAATAGAGTTTGAGAACTCTTATAAGCCAAAAGAGATAGAAACCTCTTTTTATACAAGAAGCGTCACACCCTTAAACAAAACAGTAGTTCCGCGTCTGACAATTCCGAAATATCCTGATTTGAGTTATAAGCAAAAGCTTATTCATCCTGGCGAGTGAAAAAAATGCTAAATTTTTTAAAAATAAGTGTGGACGTGTTGCTTAAATGAGTCCTAAAATTCAGCTGGATGTATAAAAGTTAAAAGAAACCTACGCTAGGGCATTGACCTTACCAATTGATAAGCAATCTTAAAAATAAGTCTTATATTTATAAATAGCTGTTTGATTTATACTATCCATCCCTTGCGTTTTTCTAATCTAAATAGCTAATTTTATTATAACATACCCACCTAAGGTTTACCAGCATCAGATGCTTATATTTCTATCACCATAATTTCTACTTTAGTCTTAAGTTCTTCAAATATATCTATAATCTTGCATATTCATGTTCCTTCAAAATCTCTTTTAACTTTTATAAAGGGTTTCTTATTAACTAGGAATGAGGTATACTAGACCTATAAGTTAGAATTCGATTATTTGATAGTAAGATTGAATACTTACGAAGCAAGCTTATTATATTTGCTTATTGAGTCTTAAAATTAATAACTAGAGCATACTTAGTAAATATCAGATGCTTCAACCATTATAAGACCATTCTATGCTAGAATGACTTAGGGATTATCAACTAAATAGTTACTCTGCAATACTTAATTTTAGTAACGCTACTTCTATGATAAAAGGCTTTAGTAGTATAATATGAGGATAACTTTTAAAGCCTCTTCCTATTAAAAAAATAAGAGATCAAAATTATAAAGAAGTAAGGTTATTAAAAGTAAACCATAGAATATATTAATAAGACAGTTTTTGTCTTTTTCGCTTTTTGTCCAATTTTAAAAGTCAAGTCTCATTGACTGTTCACTTAATCTGGCACTAATAATTTAGTCTGTTATAAAGATAAAATTTATAATTTGTAATATTAGGCTTTTAACTTATATAGGTTAGAATAGGTTATAAGAATGTCTAGAATCAAAAAATGGAAGATCTATGAAACTATCATCCTACTAAAACGATCAGTTTTGTTGGTTAGCTTGTGGATGAATTTCTTTAACTGATACCATAAAATTCAACTCGCAAGTCTCCATCTTCATTCTATATAAAAGCTAGTTTAGTACTCTAAAGATTTGATATTTGATTGTATTAAGATATCTCTTTTATAGTTGATGAGTAATATAGTTAAAAGTGACTTTCATTAAAAAAGGCTATTTTACTTAAATTAAACATCTTCTATTTTATCTTACACAATATTAGGTTCATTATATGTAGAACCTTCTTTACTCTGTACTGAAAAGTCTTCTATCTCTAGTTTTGTCTTATAGTTCTATAAAAACTCGTTTCTTTTTAGCTAAGCTGCTAAGTTAGTTTGAGGTGGGTCTTTTATAGTAGAATGCTTTTTTTGGACATTTCTAGATGAGATGAAGGTTTAGGTGTTGATTCTTTTAATAGGCTGCTATCCATTAGATTGAGTTCTTTTTTTAGCCTATATATTTCATTATGCCATGTTCTTTTCAATTTAGTGGAAGCAATTTACTTCTATTTGTTCAGATACCAGAAAATCCTTTCAAGCTTCAAAAAGAGGTATTGCAATGAATTTTAGAAAACCTGTTTAAGCTGAAGGAATGAAAGTTGTGTCTCTGTCACAGTACATTGAAACAGGCTATGACCGGAATTTTTCTAAATCCCCTTATGCAAAGAACTCTTCCATAACCTTCAGAGATCATTTTTCATGAATGGATCATTCTTTACAAGTATGACCAATATCAGCACACTTAATTGCCATTTTAAGCATCAAAATTTTGTCTTCAAGCTTAGTAAGACAGTGCTCATTCTAAACATTTCAAGACTTAGATTTGAATTTGGATAAGGTTTCAAAATGCTTGGACATATCAGTATCAAGGATCATTTCAATGATAATTTTTCTAACGTACTAGTAATCAGGAATTTTAAAAGTAATAAGCATTGGCTTTATACATTTGAAGGTGATAGCACAATGCATATTCTCTAGTACTGAGATGTCATTATAAGTAATCGCTAGTTCTTCTTAATTATATACTAGAAATCTATTGCTTTGTCCTGGGTGAGAAACATCATGTCCTAAGCAAGCAATAATACAGGATAAAGTATCTAAGTTGTTAAGCTTCTATTTAAGTGGCGATGCAACTATGAAGTATAAAAATGAGCAAGTTACATCTGAAGCGTGATGGGCGTTATGATAAGGTAGTTTCTTATAACTTCTTTCTAAGTCTGAAAAATATTGGGAGTAATCTTTTAGATCAAGAGTTTTATTTACTTCCAGCATATGCTTTAGAACGAAACATGCTACTTCTTTCAAACTTTGGTTTTCATTAAGTGATGCAAAAAACAAGATATCGAAATTTCAGTTTGTTCCTATTGCTTTTAGAGTTCCTTCAAAACCATTTACTGTGAATGTCCTATACAATTGAGTAACAATAGTTCCAACTCTTTTCTTTCTAGGACTTTTAGGACTAAATACCTCGTTCTTTGAAAAAATTTCCTTCATGAACTACTTTTGATCTTAGTTAATATTTTCATCAGAAGTCAAGCTTGATTAGAACTAGAAAATATGCTCCTTAGCAAGCATGTTATGCATAGTATCTTCCATTTCTTTCAAAGCCTCAGACATTCTATTCTTAACATAAATAAGTGGCACAGCTTCTTCACTAGCTTGTAAGACTTTCATGACAAAGTTCAAAATTTAGTTAGTTCTCTCAATATCATTCCCCTTGAGTTAGCTAATATACTCCTCTAGTCTATTCATATTGGTTTCTTTTTACTGCTATTGAATAAGAACTTTCTATTAAGGTTTAAAAGGTATCGAAATGGATATTAAGATGAAGACTATTTCATTGAAAATAATCTGGTGAATACCTTGTCTAGCAGCAATGCATCATATCAAGTAGAGTATACTGCTGTAGCAGGCTAGTATAATATAGGAGTTATTGCTCATTGTTTTCTAGGCTATCAGCAAGCAACCAATCACTGTTATAGAGGTATCCAAACTTCTCTATGCCTTTTGCTTGAATCACTCTGTTATAATCTCTTTATGGAGAACAAGGAGATAGCAATTAAGAATCATAAACAGTCCTATTAAAGCTTTATTCTTCAGTTACTTATAAGTCATAAAAGTGAGCACCAAACCATATAGGATTATAATCACCGTCACTACTAAGCAAATATAGGTCATTGTGTACTTTTAGTCTTAAATAAGCAAATTAGCTAGATTCAAAAGAGAGACTACCATTGTAAAGCAAATAGCAATATAAGAGTTAAGCAAATTTTTTTAAGATCCATAGCTCTCGAAGGATAAAGAAGTAACATCTAGATCAATAGATTCGTTCATTTTCTTATTATATGCAGACATATTTTAAACTTATTCATATATAGTACTAGAATATACTCTATCAACCTTCAAACCATCACTTCAAAACTAATCATACCTTAAGCTTCAGATTTACATTTAATCGAAGCTCTAGTTGTTAGACAAAGAAGGAAGTTAATATATAAGGGATTGGATATGTAATAAGGCCAAAGCTAATAGAGTGACTAATATATCAATGACTTGATATTTACTTTAGTCACTTCTAAAAAAGTTAATCTTTGTATGGTTTATTTTTGTTAGGGTTTTCCTTATTTCGATAGATCTAACTTAAACGAGTCAGCTAAACTAAAACTCGACACTAAATAACCGAATAACAGATACACACTATAACAAACTAAGAGATAAGCATTCTTTACTAATCAGTTTAGCTTTCTAGCAGTGTTAATATATATGAATAACTGAAGCTAAATTGCAAGCACTAAGAATAAGTATAAGTAAGCTAATTTATAGCCTTAGTTTTAATTGGCATTTAGATCTATAATAATTAGCCCTTCACATCTAGTTTTTAATAGTTGCGACTCTTTTTAAACATTTTAAGTAGAAAGAGTATCAAAAATCTTATTCTAAGTGCATCTTTTCTACTACTATATCTTCTTAGTTTAAAGAACTGAGTTAAATGAGTAATATTAGCAAACTTATTTTACTTATCTAGGACTATTAATTTGTCTAAGGAAGTAAGATTTCTAACGATGTTAGTGTTTACTATATTAATGGTTTAATGGTTATACCTTTAGCAATTGTTTATACCAACTTTAGCTTCAATATACCTTGATAGGTTTTTCATATAACGCTTAAATATTTAAATTAAGGAGCTTCCAGATAAAGAATTATCAGATTTAGATACCAAGCAACTAATCAAGTAAATGGCATCAATTACTAAAGATCTATCCTTGTATTTCGCTGTCTTATACTCCCCAATTATATGGGTGATTCTTATTAACTATAAGCTTAATCACTAAGTTAAAGAGCTAATTTACCTTAAGTGGTTTAATAATAATTGCTATTTTTACTGGCTGATGGAAAAGAGTCCAGTGGAGTAAATTGAAAATCGCTAAGACAGAAATTACTGCTAATTGTCAAACACCTAAAGGAAATACTAGCACTCCTATATATTACTGAATCAATCTATATTCCAGTCATTAACCAACCTTTAAGTAATTAAAGATAAGCAGGAGTTTAGGAATATTATAAAAGATCTACAAGGATAAGGAATTCTTTAACCAGTATAAAGAAGACTGATATTAGTGTATACTTAGATATAGTAGAAAAAGTAAGTGATATAAGATTGATAGTATTGAGTAGGAGGAGCTAAGAAAGATAGAAGGTAATTATCAAATTAATTATTTAATTATTATTCATAAGGACTCTTAAAGCACAACATTTCCTAATCTAATGACTGTTCTATCCATATATCCTTTACTAGTGTTTCTATTTCTTAAAAGATGTTCTCTTCGGAAAAATTTAATTTGAGTACTATCGAAAATAATTTGTCAGAATCTGTTTCTTAAACTTCCATTGAAATCAAACTTTTTCTCTCGAAAATGGTGACAAGAAAATAGCGGTTGTCAATGAAATGTCCTTGTTTGTATAGCACTTGAGAGTTAGTCACTGACAATACACCATTAACAATCTCTAGCTCTGATAGTAATTTTTTTAGCTAGACATCTAGTTATTTATAGTCTTTACTAAGATTTTCAAAGGCAACTTCACTGAACATTCATTCTTTAGAACCCTACTGTTATGCTTCAATCAGTAATGACTATTATTCCTCTTCTCTAAAAATACAAACAATATACCACTTCTATGATATCTAAGCTCTTGTTTTAATCAATAGTTAAGCGTTATTAATACGATCCTAGATTAAATAGCATTTTAATACCTTATCATTCTTCTTTTTGGGTTAGTCCTCAACGTTAATTTAAATTGATTCTGTTATTTTTTCAGCAACTTATTCAGTAATTTTGAGCTTATCCTACATAAGCTAAGATGTGTACTCTTAGTTATACATCATTTTCTTTATTTTCTTAGGTTATACTGTTGTTTCTTGAACTAATATTTAAGGCTTATTCTAGTTCTTTTCTGGGATCTTTATGCTTTGTAAAACAGGCTATTTTAAAGGATCACTTTGAGGATCGGTAGCACCTAGATTGAAAGAATCTGATTTTTGGAATTAAGGAGCGCCAAGGAAGCCTGAATTTTATGGAGCTATACTATTTTAGTGGCTGTGGCACTTTTTAGTGATAGCTGCTTCTTCTTTTTTATTTTTCAGAGCATATTAAACTAGAACCACAAGATAGTCATCTATTTTTTCTATAATGAAGCCAGGGCACAATGCTTAAATAGTCGCACTATTTAGGTCTTAGCTGCAAATTAAGCATAACTGCTAGTCAAAAATTTTGATTTGAACGACTCCTATGAACTAAAAGACATGGCATATATAGTTGACGTTCTTAATGGTTAGAGATTTTCTAAAGATTGGCTTTTCTTCTAATGACTACTGCTGGATTAAATTGTTCAACTTTTCTCTCCTGCAAAACCATTAGTTTTCTTTCTCCTTTTATGTTTTAACTACTCTAGCTTCTACATCAGGAAACTTCAGTAAACCGTTTTTAAGAATTAACTACTTTATTATTTTTTTGAAGTTCTGCTCAATCTGTTCTATAGACTCCATTTTAGCAGCCTTGAGAAATGGTTCTAATTCTACTTCGAGTGTATAATCTTATGATAGCTAAGTGCTTTTCTAGTATAGATTGATGGCTTCAAATTAAAGGATGTTCTAATAGAACCAAATGAATATTTTAAATCTCACCTTATTAAATTTCCTTATTTGCATACCTAATAACTTCTTTCTCTAATTCTGAGGTAAAACTTTTATCTATCCTGTTTGGTCCTCAAATTATATGTTTTTGAAAAAAGAAACCCAGTGCTCATCTTTCAGTTACGAGATATCGCTAATTCCTATAATTTCAGTGAGATCTTAGCCTGAGAAATTAGAAGTGTACTATTGACTTGTTCCTACGAATTCTATTGCAATTACATATTTGACATCGAAATAGACTTTTATGTTGCACTGTTTATTGAGAAAAGTGTAAGTTTTGTCTAATATCAAATTTTCAGGAGCTTCAGAAAGCTCGAATTCACTATAAGAGTTATCTATTCTAACACTCGAATGCTCTTCATCATCAAACGTCAGTTTCTTGAGCTATTTATTCATAGTGACTTTTTCTAGAATGACACCAGCTTTTGTCCTGAAATCCGTTCCTTTTTGAATGCCCGTAATTTCATAGAATGTATTAATATCAACTTAGCAAGGCTTTAGGTGCTAATCCTTATCTTCTCTCTTCCCAGTAAAAAGCATCGCATCTTGCATTTCCCACATATAAATTTTGTAAGGTTTGCCATAAAAGTATTTCTATTTTTGGAAAGCAATAGATCTGCGTTACTCTATAGGAACCATATTGACCTAGCTATCAATAATTAGGTTAGCAGCAAGATATTCTCAATGAATATCTAGAAATTAATTAATATTCTGCAGTTTCACTATTTTCAGTATCTCTCCTTCGCTAAACTCGTTCGATACACTTTCTCCTGTGACAAATTGTATATTAATCAAAACTTTATCCTGTCTTTGCATATTTTTAGTCATTTTAACGCTACATTTTTTGTGGTTTATTTTAACGTTCTTCTGGTATACTAGACTATTGATATTTTCGGTTGAAAACAACTAGTTTTTTTCCTGGTTGTCTGAGATTACAATTTCGTAGTTATTTTTCTTGGCAAAGTAAGGAAAAACTAATTAATCTGATCCTTCTAAAAGCAATTTCGCAACTGCTTGGTCTATTACAGCAATCACGTCTTCTTTATTTTGCAAAGCCTCTTGGTATTTAGGTATTTCAATAGAGGTTGGTTTAGTGTCTTCTCCTGAAAGTGAAGCACATGCTTCGAAATAAACATGAGAGTTGCTTTTCAGAACAAAAACTTTGTAAATTTCTCCGTAAAACATGCGTTCTTTTACTCCAATTAAGTCAATCTTTCAAAAATTAGTAGCCCATACAAGTTTATTATTTTGAAGCTTTAAATTGTAGATTAGAGTTAGTCAATGTCCTTTAGAAAACTATCCGAATTGCTCTGGCATTGTGACCATCTTGAATTGCATATCTATTAACTGCTAGTAAGTTAGATTGCAAGTCTGGCTGGATACTATGATTTCAATATGCTTCTCTTTGTCTTGAATCTTAACTAAATGAATTTCATAGTTGGTCTTAATTTTGTTCTGAATCATTGTTTTACTGAAGACTTTAACTTTCTATGGTGGAGCCATCATTTTACGAGTTAAAATACCTCTAAAAATAGCTTATACTTTTACCGTCTTGGCCTTTAATTACTTGTAAAGCTTTCTCTAAATATACCCACGAGCTACCTTTTATATCTTAATAGCAGCTTTAATTTCCTTATTCTTTTTTAACTGCTTACGAACTAAATTTCCTTTCAAACTGCTTAGATTTTAGATATCAAATTGTTTTCACATGTTATTTAATCAGCGATATTGATAAAGCTGAACACCTCCTCAGTTGAATATTTTAGACTGACATTGAATTTATGCTTAATTCCTCCAACTGCATTTACAGTAGCCAAGTAATCAGTAGAGGTTTTCAAAACGCATATGATATAATGTTTGTCTTAGTACTACTTCACCTTTACTTTGTATGAGAGCTTCAATTACTTTCTCTTAAAATAAGCTCTTATTCATTTCTAGATCTTCAACACTGCGTTATTTACTCTAATTGACTGCTTGATAAAGTCTCTTTCAACTGTCTAGACTCTTTTAGTAGTTTATGTCTCCTGCATTTTTATTTCTGGGATGTTTATAACCTTGTGCTGGTTGATTCTGAATGAGGTATGTTAGTTCTGATGCTTGCTTGTTGCTGGCCTTCATTCTTCTTCAGATTCAGTTTTAGGGAAAGAAGAGCTTTCTGATGAAAGCTAGCTAAGTTTGTTCTTGGTATTCTCATTTGAATTAGTTTTAGAGCTTAGCTTAAGCTGAGAATTGAAGTCTATACTTTATCTCTAAGAAGTAGTTGAAGACTCTTTTGCTATTTCATATTTTTATTGGAAGCTTTTACCAATACTTGTAGGTATTTAAAAGGCTGCTTTAGGACTAAACATCGTTCAGTCTGAAATTTTTCTCTAATGGTTAGGAATATCCAGCTGTGAGTTCTTCATATAAGAGCTACTCGCTCTCTCCTTACTTGAAAAATTAAGCTGTCTTTGCTAAGCTTTCCTCTTAGCAACTACATAATCATTTTTCATAGACTAAGTCATTAAGCTGTTAGGAGCTATTCTTTGATAGATGATATAAGCCTTCTTGAAGTAGTCAAGGCTTAGAGTAATTTGGTTAATATTTTCATACTATACTCCTATGTTATGATAAGATAGAGCGGAGACACTTAAATACTTCTAAAACTGTCTTTCATCAGCGTTCGGATCGTCTTTTAGCACTTCAATCGCCTCCTGGCTTAGTATCATAGCGTCTATTGCATAATTGAGTGCTTCTTTATGCCGTTTTAGCTATGTAAGCTGTGAGCAGATATTAAGATTAGTCTATGCTTGCTCAATTTTAGGCTACTTTAGTAGTTTAGCCTTAGCAATTCATTCTTTACTCTCTTCAACGCCTCCCATTTTTTTGTACAAGATTGACAGAAAATGAAAAATTTCCGCTCTTTCAGAGAACAGAGGATCTCCCAGTAATTATGACTAAGTCATCTTATCTAAATAAATCAGTATCTTAATACTTTTAGCAGGCTCTCCATGAAAAAACAGAATAAGAGCTTTATTAATGCACAACTTCAGTATCTTCTTAACAGCTTAAATAGCTTCTAAACTATCTCCATACAAATTAGAATGAAACTAAAGGTTCTACACAAAGAACTGAAGAGCTTCTTTTGTTCTTCCTTAATTTATCTTTTTTTTAGCAGTTTCGAAAAGTTTTAATAGATGCTAGTCTTCGAAGGTAGATTCTTCTAGATCGAATTCTTCCATTTTTATATTAACTGTTAAAATTTAATTAATAACGGTATGTCTTTTCAACTCATTCAATATACTCTAAGGCTTTAAGAAAATCATTACATCTTCTAAAGTCTTTAAATTAATCCCTTTTAATAAAGACAAACATCTCCCCAGAACTCACCTCTTCTTCAGATCTAACAAGACTAAAGCAATCGATCAAAAGCATTACCACAAGGTAAATCAAGGGAAATATATCTCTGATATAGAGGTGAGATATGAAGGAAGGTGTAGACATTACTTGCAGAATAGTTTAGAAGTAAATGTAAATATAGCTATATTATTATAGTCCTTATTACCTTTTTAAGTGTTTTTTGAATATTATGTTCATAAACAGTAATATTTAGCATCTTTAAGCATTTATTATCCTTCTTTACATATAGTTTTACTCTTATTGTACCCCTTTTTGTGGTTCCTATTATTCGTGTATTTAACTTATTTGTATTTACCTCTGATAAATGCTAGGAGTATTTAGTAGCTGGATACCTAGTATTGAATATACTTGATTTTATTGATATAAATAGCTTGAAATACAGTAGACTAGTTATTTGATCTGAGCTAAGTGAGTATATTATAGCGTATAAAGGAATTAGCCATTAACATATATAATGACTGGGTTTCTCTTACCAGTTTAATTAATTTATTTAATTAATACTTAAACTTATGGGCGCTTCCTGCGCAAAGCATGAGACTCCAACTAGTGATAATTAACTGTATATAAACCCTATCCAGAACTTTAATATTGTCCATACTGGTCTGAAGTTCTACCATTTGCTCTATTTTTGTGTGCAAGAAATTAAAATTTAACTGTAGATTGCTGAAACCTTGCTAATGTGATAGCATCACTGCTGCTTTTTATACACTGATAAGTAGCAGTTCTTGTAAATATAGAACAACATTGATGAGAAATAAATCTGATAGATTGTCAAGGTCTTTGAGTAGAAAAATAGCGAATACTTGGATTTTTATAAGCCATTAGCTATTATCAGGCTTCCTAAGGAAAACTAGGATGATGACTGGTGCTGGCCTATTTTTACGAAGGAAGATGTAATTTAAATATGAAAAATCTGCAGAAATCTGGACTTAAAGGGATTCATTTAGAGGTATATTTACCCTGAATAGGACTTCTGTATTATAGCTAGATGCTCATTATTAACTGAAGAGCTAAGCATATAAACATTCTGTAACAACAAAGCCTTTTCATCAGCTTGAAAGGTGTAAGAAATATTGAAGTATGATATTATCAGTTGATTTAAAAAGCTGCTATAGCTAATGTAAGGAACATATGAGTAGTTTGAAGAAATGCTTCAGAGCTAGTAAGTTAAGCTGTTTAGAGAGCTTTATTGTATAGTGAGGAATCAGGAAAAAAAGTATCTGTAGTTTGATTTTAAGTAGGAAGGACTTACTCACCAGAACGTTAAATTCTAGATAAATTCTCTGTAAAATGTATTGGAGAAGGTAGCTAACTAAGGGTATAATGTTAAGAACCTAGTCGCTGATTTTGTCCCAGATAAAAGTGGGGTTCTTCATTTTATTGGTATGAAGAACTATGAAATTATAGTTAAGCCAATACCAGGATTTTGCATGAAGTATAAGAAGATTAAAAAGTTAAAGAACTTCAAAATATAAAGGAAGATAGTGATACAGGGAGATCAAAAGCCTCTCAAGGAGTTCCTATAAGAGAATAAAATGAGCAAAGAATACAAGAACAAGCCCATTAACTTGTCAACATAGCAGAGTATAAATTCAATTAAGGAAGAAGGATAGCAGAAGCATAGGAAAAACTCTCATATTCCTAGCCTGGATTTATCCAAAAAGGGAAAGAATGATAAGCTAGTGATTATAAACTCGTAGAGTAGCAAGTCGTCGAGTTTTAAAGTAAAAAGGAAATTTAGTATGGAAAATGATTAATATAACAATCTGAAAACTATCAATGCATTAAATTCGAGTAATAACTAAGCGACAGAACAAAGTAGCAATGATAACAGAAGCAAAAATACTAAGAAAGCTTCTAAAGTGAAAACATCTTTGATAAATGAGCCTTAAAACTAACCTTAAAAAAGCAAAAATCAAATCCAACTAAATAAGTCTCAACTAGACACTCTTTAATTACAGCTCTAAAAGTAACCAAGTATTTCAAGAAATGAATCAAGCAAAAAGCACAAAAAAGGAAAGCTGCAAGTATAGAATAAGAGCAAACTAAATTAAACCTTAACAATGAAGAAGAAATACAATAAATCATGAGTTACAATAAATCTCTCCTGTGATAACATTACTAAAGGAGAAAAAGAGAACAAATTGCCTGATATAAATAAAAGGAAAAAGTCAATAGACAATTTACCGCAATAAAGAAGTAATTAGAATACATTTATAGTTTTAACTGTTGAAATACTTAAACCATGCTTTATCTTATTTATAATGTTAATCCATAGGAAGCTAACACTCTCTAATCTATTATATAGCAATTTAAATAGTTTGACAACTTATTTTTTATATAATCTATAAGCATTTGAAAGTAGTTATTCCAGCTTTTCAAAGAGAGCGGTGTGATTATTTTAAGAGTGATAGTTTTATACAGCAAACTGAAAGATAGAATGATAATGTATAAGAGTTCTATAAGCAATCACTTTCTTAGGGGGTAAAATATATTTATTTAATTACCTTTCACAATTACTCTAATCAACGTTATTTTCAGACTTAGTTCTATAATCCTTTTTTATAAATCTAAGAATGTTTCTTAGGGAGATCTCTTTACGAGAATCAACTTCCAAAAACTAGATATATTATATCATTTTTTGGCCTTCAATTTGGTACTTCTATGATAAATACTTACCCTTATATTAATCTAGGAGATATAAATATAAAAAAGCGGTTTGGAATTATTTTTATTACTCATACAATACTCTATTTATGGTGGTATTGTATATTAATATGAGAAAGCTTCCACACCAAGATATATTTATAAGATTAATCTCCTTTTGTTTTCATTATTATGTTATAATGCTTTATATATATAAGCTAATATGATTAGCTACTTTAATCAAAATTGATTAGGCTGATTTTGATATAGTTATTGCAACTTATATGTACAAGCTTTTTTTTGTTTTTAGTGTGTAGTTAATCTTAAAATTGGCTTAGTATACCTTACAAAGAAGGATTTAATTGTTTTGTATCTGTAATCTAGTAAAGAGTTAGCTTATAATACTGAATAGACTTTAAATTACCCTGATCCTCCCTTTCAAAATTCCCTAGACATTCTATTTGCATTCTCCCTTGTTTTTCCTTAATACTTCTCATTCTTTTTGGTTTCCATTGCATTCTTCCAAAAGCTACCTCGCTAATTAATTTACACCCTTATATAACCTTCATGCAGTAGTCTAGTTCATTAATTGATTAAATTAAGCTTCTAATCAAAAGGAGCTACTTTATTATAAACTGCTTCTATCTACGATTGATAATTGCTTTCTTTCAGTAAGATTTAAGCTTATCCAAAGAGAAATACTCGATTAACTAGTTTTATATACTATCGATCTATTTTCTGCTTTGCTCTTTCTAAAAATGCCTCTATAGCAGTTTAGTTCTTAAGCTCTAGTTGTAAACTAAAGAGCTTAAATAAGTTTATGCTAGTTAGTCTCTAAATTTCTTAGATCTTAAGTAAAGCTTTGAAGTCACTATAAGGTAAATTGTATTTTGCATATCAACAATGTGTTATACTAACATAACTCAAACTGTCTATTAATGGAAACGCGAACATTATAAAGATAATCCTCAAGGATAATCAGCTAGTAGCTTAACAAGATTGATACCATGGGACAACTGAATCAAGCCTATTTAAGTAGAATGAGTATACTACTAATGATTTAAGCATTAGCTACAGTTCTAGTCTAGTCAATAATTATATCCAATATCGCTAGCAAAAACAGACAGAATGGCTAAATAATGTATAGAAAATAGTAACACTCTAATCAGATAAGATGAGGAACAGTTTACTCTAGATAGATGATAAATATCTAGTATTTTAATAACTACACCAAACCAAATCTCATTAAAGAGACCAATCAACTTGATTAACATGCCTTTAATAATATAGACAGCGTTTTTTTTACATTACTATAACAAAAGCTAAACTCTTTTCCTTTTACTGCTTATATGTAATACACTAAGCTAAGTTTATACTATATGAAGTGGTTAGTTTATTTTGATTATATGAATAGAACTGATAAAGGATACATTTCCACTGGTTGATAACTTTAAAAGAGAAATCGGGTTATTAAATTGAAATTGAAATTGTAATTAAAATAAATTACGAAATGTTTATACTGAGAGCAATTGCACTCACTAATAAGGTAAAAATACATTCCTATAATCTACAGTACATTCCTATACTGCACTCCAACAATTCACGTTATTGTAAGCATTGTATTACTAGTAAATGGGTTGAAGTTACGTTTACGAGTTCATAACTCCGTAATAAAGCCAATTCTACTCATTTTAGTTCTATTATACTAAGTTTTGAACCGGTTAGTTGTTAATTTGAAGTTGAATTTCCTAATTAGGTGCTTTATCTATGACCTAAATCATGTGGTTATTTGCGACTCTTGTTTCTTATATTGTAGGAAGTTCAATTTTCTGCTCGCTAAGTTGCGATAAGCTTTATACTACTTGTTTGAATTAATGATTACTCTTATACTTCTTTAAAAGGTTTAGTATTTGCTTATCGTTTGACTAACCGAACTACGAATAAAACTCTTCGACACTTTTAATCCCCACAACCTAATTTATTAACTCGACGCAGTATTAATTTTTTTGGAGATACTGCTGTATTGTCCAATAGTAGCGATTCTTTATCTAATGTACGTTTCTTGTAGGCATTAATTTCTGGATTTGACTCCATAAGAAGTTTTTGGATTTTTTCTTGAAAATTAAGTAATCTTCTTCTTGCTTCCAGTTTCCTTTAACAAGACTGGGGTTGAGATGGTTAAGAAATCTCTCTCTACAGTTGTGGAAGTTTCTAATACTTACTCCGTTATGGATAATTTAGTTAATTTCTTTCGCCATTTAGACCCAAGGAAGTTTTAAACAACTTCCAGACCTGTCGTAGAAACTCATTATTATTCTATCTTCCTCAGTTTTCCAAGGTAGTTGTCTGTGTCCATTTTGCTCTTTTAAGAATAAACTTCTTGAAACGCAATTTTCTTGGGCGGATTTTCCAGTGCCAACTTAAATCTCCATGTTAATAGCAGCCATATATTATTATAACTTTAGTCTCAATCTTAATTTATAAAACACTGATTTAAACCCTTAAACCTCTAAACAGTATAGCTTATCCAATAGATTGTGAGTTTAATTTAAAAGGGTTTTAAGCATGAATAGTACAGATATTATTTCAGATCTAACGGAAATTTTATATCGTTTAAAAATGTCTTTCTTGGACCTTCAGCACTACTTAACTTCTATCGTTACATTTAATTTTCCCTAATGCTAGATACTGTAATCAGCTTTGTCAAAACCCGCTAAATAGATATAGTAATTAATCAGCTTGATTTTCAAGCCTGTTTAGCTATTTACTTTTACATTAATATAATGCTTTCAAAACTAGGTGCTAAAGTACCCTATTCATCTTCTCTTATGGAAGTAGAGTAATAAGAGGTGATAATGTATAGAAGTAGGTTGATTAGCACTAACCTGCTATGTTTAGTTAATTTTAACCTTTATGCATAGCTGATAAGAGTAAAGTACTTTAATCACCTTTAACTAACAATTCCCCTTTTAAGACATCAAAATTAAGCTTTATTTATAAAGATCACACTTAAGTAAACCAGCAAAGGTATCTTAAGAGGTAATTAAACCTAAAGGAAAGGAGCAGAGAAGTTTATACTTAAATATAATATAAAAGAGCTTAAATTTATCTGTTATACAGGGAAGGGGATTAGGGGTATTAAATAAAGGAAGAGGCTTAAGTTACATATAAGTATGAGGTAAAGCACATATTAGATAGGTTAAGGATTATAAGTTTAAGTTATTTAGTATAAATAAAATGATGTGAATTGTAATTGCGGTAATAGTCATTTTGCTAGCTGCATATCTGTATCCTAAAATCAGAGCTTATTAAACTAAATGAAAACGACTGATTGAGTTAGAAGGAAGGTATGAAAACTTACGCTCAGCGAGAAAAGATATTGTTTACCATATTCATTGAGCTAATGACAGAGGCGAAAAATCTGAGGCGAAGAAGCTGGAGCCTGAAATTGATAGAATTGATAAGTAGATGGAAGATATAAAGTCAGAGTACGAAGCAATAAAAAAAGGGAAAATAGTACCTTTGAAAACAATTTGATGATCCATAAATAAATTAACCACATTAAAGTCTTCAACTTATTTACTTAGATTCTATAATAGCTAGACTAATAATATCTCTTACTCTCAAAATAAAGTTACACTAAGATATATAAGAGGAGAGTTAAGCTCTCTAAAGATAGTTTAAGGAAAGCTTACAGTAAAAACTTAAGCTCTTCCGTGATATAAATCAAATATTAAATTTATCTCCTATAAGCTGATCTTCCTTACAAGGAAAGCTAATCCATAAAATGATATACTAGCTATGCAAATAAGCTATCATTATAACAACATAAAGTCTACTATTTGACAATTAGATGATTCATTATTTAGCTTAAGACTTAAGTTAAGTAGATACAAAACTGTCAATGATTTAAATAGCAAAGCATGGCTTATAGCAAACAACTAGGCCTTTTATAGTGTTACTATAAGCTTCTATAGTACCAACTATCAAGCGTTAAGCTTGTTTTTCAACCTGTATTATAAAATATTGCTTAATTAAGTTTAGCTTTATATTAATCTTGAAGCTTTATTGTATACTTCTAATCATTCTAATCATTGTAATATTTCTGCTTTATTTAACTGAAGTTGTCAGAATTAGCTAAATTAATAAGCTAATAACTAATATTTACATACTAAGCTTATTTAATGTTCTGTTCTATTGAACACTAAGCTTCTGGCATATCTTATACTTAACTATATACTACCTGTGGTACTGAGGGTCTTTTAGCTTAATATTTTAGGCTCTATTTAGAACCCTTCTTTCAGTAGCTTAATAGCATCTAAGAAATGAGTAATAAATCAGCTTATTGTAGTCAGTTTATCACCTTAAAGCCCTGGATACTTTATCAATTACTCACTCTAAGCCAACAACTAAGCAAAAGCACAATTAGCAGAAGAAGCTACCTAAAGGGTATACACTAAGCAAATATTCTGCTTAGATATCCCTTCCCTTATGCTATCTCTATCTCTTATTATGCTTTTCCCCTTTTATATCCTAATATACTCATAATTACGCTGATTAACTACAAAAATATAGTTGAGGTATAGATTATATCCTATCTGAGCTACTTAGAAAGAAAGGTTGCTAAATATACCTTAAACTGTATTTGATTAGCAAGCTTAAGAATGAAGAATAGCATAACTCCATCTCTTCCATAGCAAGACAAATCAGTATATAAGCCCAAGGTAAATACACTTGGTATTTGATTTGCATTACTAATAGTTTAAGTACATTAGTATATAAATATTCTATCCATCCTTGTAGATTTAGTAATACAATATAACAAAAATAAGTCTTTTTAGATTGCTCAAACACTTATAATAACATATTCTAGAGAAACTTAGAAAGAAGCTATTAATATATAAAGTATAGTCCAAGAAGGATTATAAGAGATAGTATCATGGATGGCTCTTCATTTAGTTATAGTTTCTAGAATATTAGCTCTTATATAGTACCAGACTTCTTATAACTGTATTGGTTATATTTATATAGAGTTTACTAATTATAATATCAAACTGCTATATCTACAGTTTACAAACTAAAGATATGTCATATATATAACACAATAGTAGTACCTTGCTAGTCTAAAATTGAAAGTAGTTAAATAAAAAGGTAAAAAGCTTAAGTAGTCAAATAATATAGCATCATATGATGGCAGCATATTTAAAGAAGACAGCTAGAGGTATAGGATAAATTAACTGACTATAGTATTACTTCTTAGTGTATAGTAAGCATGTTATTCATATTTAATAATGAATACCTTTACTCCTACCTTTCCTAGCTTCTAACTTAAAACTGACTATTTCTATAACACTTAGAATTTAGCCGCTAATTAAGCTACTTAAAGAAAAGTTAAGGAGAAGGATAAAAACTAGTCGCAAGACTTGAGCCAAGTGTCTCCAGATTGGAATGAAAGAACGGAATGAAATGATTATGGTAGGTATAATTAAACTCCTCAAATGCTTATAGGCGAGTTTAAAACTTAGTAGCTATAAAAGGGTAAAAATAGGTTAAAGATGTTTGATTTCAAAAAGCTGAAATAGGAGATTAAAAATTACAATGCCTAGTTCTCGAGTATTTAGAGCTAAGAAATGAGACACAGTTAGTGAAATAAATCTATTCATTGTGAAGGAAAAAGCGTTACCAGGGACTTTATCACTAAGGATAATTCTCTAAACTAACAGATCAACTCTGGTAGTTTCAAGGTAGATCCTATCAGTTTCTAACCTGATACCTAGTACTATGAAACTATGAATAGAAGTGGACAAAATGGGAACTATACATGAGACTCTAACTCTTAGTTAATAAACGAAGAGGAAATTAAAGATGAAGTTGATGGTTCAGATTCAATGCTTGATAATACTTAAAAAATAGCCAAGGTTTAGCTTATTGCAGGAGTAGAGAATACTCCAAGTTCTACTTACAATAGAAATTTCGGCCATTTTGGTGGAGATATATTAGACCAGTTAATAAGCTCCAGCTAAAACAATCCATTTAGAAACAAAGAATTACAGTTCAGATGCTAAACAACTAGATAGATAAAACGTAACTAACCCTTCTCCTATAAAAGGTAAAAGTAAGATAGTATTAATAGCACTTTAGACAGTTCGGCTAGGTTTAGTCCTTAATTCAAGCAAGAGTCGCTTAACTATAATTAATTCATGCTAGTGCAGTCGCTAGATAAGCGTAACTAGAAATTATAACCTGAGAGATATGAAAATAATCCTTTAAACTATACTGAAAGGTCAAATTTTGATATCGAAAGTGAAGGAATTTCAGCCAATAATTAATAAAGCTGAACGTTTAGAGATAGATAGCTGAGGAATAATTTTGATACAATAAATATAAATACTAGAGCTCTTGAAAGTCAGGCTAGTAATAGGATTGATATTAGTTTATAATCAAAAAAGTATAAAGCAAGGGTGTAACTAAAAAAGCTGGAACCTAGTACTTAAAGCGAATCCTTTAATTCTAAAAGACTTCAGTTCAACCCAAGGTAGGCATTTTTTGGAGAAAAGCATCCTGCTATAGTTCTATTTTTTTAAGGTGTTTGTGGTGATTTTATCAGAAGTCAGGTATAAAGCACAAACGAGTCAGTTAAGTTTTATATTAGACCCTATCTTTGTGGATCCTTACTATATTTAGCCAAGAAGTTTCAGCTAATTTTGATGCTAACTTACAAGCATCAAATCTGCTTTAAGATTCTTTAGTATTTTAAATCAAGGAAAGTAACTTTCGATGCTGTTTATATGAGTAGTAATTCTGAAAAGTTCAGACAGTTTTAGATTAGAGAAGGCTAAGGCTAAGGTTAAGACTATTGAGTAAGGGAAAGAGATATCCTCAAGTATAGTGATCACTTCCAGGATTATACCTAGATTCTTGAGGACTTCTAGCTGTCTGCTGAATAAATCCTTGTACTAAGCTCTATCAATCTAGAGTCACAAGAAATTGGCTTTAGAAATAACTCAAATCTTTTAATTTAAGACCATCCTAACAACGCTATACTAGCTAATGGTATTCCTTCTGTAGATTATGATTTGGAGGATAGCTAAGAAGGATAGCTTGAAATAACCAGCACAGTAAATAATAAAAAGCTGCCAGTTACATTGCTAATTCAAAATCCTAAAATGAACTAGGATTTGAAAGCAGTTCCTATGGATTATATTCTAAGGGTAATAGATTAAATGATAGCTTTAAGCAAAAAAAATAATCAAGAAAGCTTAAACTGAAGAAACTTTAGTTGGTACTAGGTATTTAGCAAAGTTAGCCAGGTTGAATAGGAAATTCTAAAAGCAGTAGAAAGTTAGAAATTGCACTAAATGATGTTGCTTTAAAGATTCGTACCGATGAGTTTGGAATAACTGAGTAAACTCTAAGAATAGATTTAGTAAGTAGAACAAATGGAAGAGTATAAGACTAGAGGTAGTTCAGTTTATGGAAAATAGAGAAAAATAATGTACATGAAGAATATAAATGACAGCAGATATTCGGGGTAGATTAGACTTATATCAGGACTACAAAAATGCTACTGTGTTTCTAAGCAGATTCAATGCACCTAAGAGGGGAATTGTGTGACTCTACGACGCTTCCCACAAATTTATAACCTCCTTATGTATTAGAGCCAAGGCTAGCATCTTCAATCCTAAGCTAATAAAACCTTTAGTGGAAATTGTATTCTTCATCCTGAGTTAATTCCTGTTAATAGGGTTTTAGTAATAAACCATATTAGCTAGACTCCTTATATTTAATACGAGGAAGTTTAAAACTTCATAGCAGATGAAATAAGTGCCTTATAGGAGAACGATCTTTATGATTACTTCTATAAAATGATACTTACAAAGAACCAAAAGCCTGGAACTTAGGGTTAAAAGTAAACTGGCAACTTGAATATTTTTAATTCCTAGCTAAATGAATTTCAGAGTCTTAATAGACAAAATGCTCGAAATACTTTAAGGCCTAATAGTAAGTTAAAATTCAAAATGAAGCTAAAAAGCTAAGAAAAAGGCAATTTACTTAAATAAAGGCGAAGTAATCTCCCTGAAGAAAAAGTTGTAAGTAAGTAAGAAAAGTAAAACAGTGTAAAAAAGGAGACAGAAGAGTCATAAGGTTGTAACCCAAAGCCATCAAAATAAATTAAAACAATAGTATTCAAATTCAATTTTACAAACTAGCAGAGCGAAGAATAGAGTTAGGAAGTATGATAGAAGAATCTGCTAGAAGTTTAGACTTATGGTTATTTATTTTTTAATTATATCGTTCTATCTTCATCATTATCATTTAGCTCAAATGGCAAATTAAGTATAGTTACTTCTTGGATCCTTAGCTATATCACTGTAATACTACTGAAAACGTTAATATATAGATAGTGAGCTTTTATTTGTTAAATAGTAGCTATTTAATCATTTGCGATTTCGAAGATTGGACTATTGAGAAAAATTGAAAATGCTTTAAATATTTAAAGCCATTTAAATTATATTTTAGCAAGAGAATAATTTAAGTATCAGCTTTCCTTCTTTACATCCTCCTTTACATCCTCCTTGTAGTGCTTACAACCTGGCTTGTGAGTGCAAGTATGTCCTTCCTAGCCATGTTGGTGTTGATGTTAATGTTGATGTTGATTTCCATGTTAACATCCTGGCCCGTGTTGATGTCCTTGCATTCCTGATCCCATGAATCTTTGCATCTAAGTCATTCATTCCTCTCTAGCTTTTATTAACTCAGCATTAGTTGACTCTTCGTATTTATTAAGAGCTGCTCCTATTTACATTTCATAGAATTAAAACTTCTCATAGCTCTCATCAAAACCTGCTGCCTAAAGGACTAATCCTTGAGTCATATCTTATGTATCTGGCATTCCTTTCCAAGTTTCAGTAATGAAGTTAATAACTTCAATCAATTTTTCTTCAGTGAGTTCAGGTGGAATTTCCACTTTAGAAAGCATTTCCATAGGAGCCATTTGCATTTTTTAAAAAGCTTCTAAGCATTCTGGGTCTTACATATAGCTCTATAGAGAAGCCTAAAAAGTACTTTCAGTAATATTTTTCTATTTAAGAATTTCCATGAGGCAAGTCTAGATTTCCATCATTTGGGATTACATAGAACTTATAATCGTTTATTTATACTGTTCCATATCTTTTTTGAAGTATTAGAGACGCTCTTTCACAGCTTTATCTTTATGTTCTATTTGCTTTTATATTATTTATCCGCGTATTTCTGTCAGTAAGTTAAGGAATTCAGTTCTATCCATAGCTGTGCCTTGAGCTTAGCCTTACCCCATATTTATTAAAATAGTCTTGGGTAATGAAATTTCATTTTAAATGAATAGCTACTTCTACCTATTATCCAACCCTTTCTTCCTCTTATAAAATATAACCATTTAATTAAGTATCAGACTTACCCTTCCTAGCTTACTATCTTTATTATAAACCTTAAGCTTTCTTATATAGCTTGCATTACAGATATCAAAAATGGACACTAACCTTGAAAAGATACTTATAAGTAAAGACACTTGATAGCTTAAGTGAACTATATATTTCTTTACTATCAGACAAATCAAAATTAGAGCTCTACTGAAGAAAAGGAAGAACAGCAATCACTAAATCTTAGCTTAAAAGCAGTTCGTTTAAATAAGCTCTTAATATACCCAAATATAGATAAAACTATAATATTCCCTATTTCAAATGCTTAGCTTTAATGCTATAGTACTATGCATATTTTTACTAATAGGAGGCTTATTATGTTATTAGCTAATTGTCCTATTAAAGTATAGTTATGTAGTAACTTGCTAAATAGAAGGGTATGGTATCTTATTATTTAACTACTATGCTTACTATATTCTGTTCATAGGATGCATCACTTTCTGATGAGGGTATTAAGTTATATAAGGCTAAGACTGTTTTTGGATTTATAATAAAAGAGTAGCTTCAAGAAGAAGCTAAAGGTATTGACTAGTTAATGACAGTCAGATTTGAGTAGATATAAAGCAAAATGAGTGACTTAAAATAGACTTGCTAGATACACTTAGTTAAATAAATAAAAATGGATGCAGTTGATATAATAGCTGCTTTCGTTTTAATAGGAGGTTAGGGTATTCCTTATGTATTTCAAATTCGATAAATCATTTAAACTAAAAGCTCAGCAGGGTTTAGCAAATATGTATGCTTGACTTTACTTATCGCTAACATTCTTCGTGTTTTGTTTTGATAAGGAAAATAATTCAGTAACATTCTACTTGCTTAGTCTATTGTGATGATTGTTATTTAAATTCTATTGCTTTGGTTATGTGTCCATCACTAGAAGGAAGAAACGACTGGGAAGCTTCATTAAAGATTCTGGAACTGGAAAGATATGCATTCTTACTTGGTTTTCTTAACAGCTTTCTATTTCTTTTCCTCGTTTTTAACTTATCAAATGCTGGAAAACGAACTGTATATAGAACTGCTAGGGTTTGCTGCTTTGCTAACAGAAGCATGTTTGGGGATACCCCAACTGCTGAGAAATTTTTAACAGCGAAGTACTAAGGGAATGAGTAAAGGAATGGTAGGATCTTGGCTATTAGGAGACACTGCAAAGACAGCATACTTTCTTTACTCATTATAGCCAAGACAATTTATCCTATGTGGAATGCTGCAGATTGGGATAGACTTAGCAATTATAATCCAAACCTTAATTTTCAAGGAAAAGAACATGTAACTGTAATAAAGCAAAGCTACCTATTAAATGCTTATTCTTATACCTTATACTATAAAAACAAACCATCAAACTACCATCAACTAATCTTATATTCTTAAGCTTCAATAAGCTATCATATTAGTACTAGAGTTCATAATATTAAGAGGTAGGTAAAGGAGCTGAGATAGATATAGAGGATAGAGTGTCTGATGACGAATATGAAGGAGTATTGATGAGTAAAATAATTAAAAGGAATTACATTTAATAGTTTAATTAAAAGGTTTTCAATCATCTTGGAAAAGCTATATTAACTACTTACTTGCTAGCTGAGGTTGTACACATTATATGCGTTTAGAAGTGGCTCCATCTAATTCGGCTCGAATGCTTGAGTAGGATCCTTTTGTAAGCTCTTAACAAAAGTGTTTAGCTTGTTCTGCTCGTTGATCATCTCTTCAAGTTTTTCGTTAAGGTCATAAAGAATTGACTCTAGAACTGGAGTGCTTTCTTGGACTTTATTAAGCTAGTTTGCTTCCATAAAATATTTGGCTATAGGAGAGGTTTTAATCTGAACATTTAGCTGTTTGAAAAGAGTAGAAGCATTAACCTGCTTTCTTTTGAGTGTTTCTAGCGTAAAATTCTAGTCGTTTAATAATTTAATTCCATTATCTGAGAGTTGGAAAGCAGAGAAGCTATTGAGTTTTTAATCATAGATAAGAGCAAAAGTGGTCTAGTAAGCACTGCTTTCATTCAAATAGCAAAGGGTTTCTACAATCACCTCATTTGCTACTGAAGGTAGATTGGCATAAATTCCTACCAGTTCTAAATCTCCCAAAATTTTGTTTTACATATCACTGATATATTCGAAATCCTTTGTTAGCAGATTTTCGTTAAGCCTTTTAGGGTTTTGGAACGACTCATGAACTCGGATTGTTTGCTCGAAGATAGACCCCATTAAAGATCCAGAAGTGAGTGGTCCACCATCACAGCAATGTTGCTTGATTTTAGCAGCTAAAGAGAGATCCAAAACCACCTACATTGTTTAATGAAGGCTAATTAAATTTTAAAAATCAAAGCTAATATAAAAATGTCTTCGAGCATCTTACCTAGAATCCTTCTTAAGCTTACCTACTCAAAGGCTATTTTTGAAGCTTATTGTAATATACAATTCTTATACTCAAAAGAGCCAAAATGTATATCTAGCTTTCTATATTAATCACCATAAACCTCGTTCATTCTCACATGATTGATAGCTTGAAGTTAATCTCTCACTATTAAGAATATCACAAACTTCAAGCTTTCAATAAGAAAAGACTAAAGCATAATAATTATAAAGTCTACAGTCACAAAGATACCTTTAGACTATAGTTAAAGGAAAGTGAGAATAACGAGACACAGAATAGTAATAGCAGGATAAACTTAGCTATCTATACATTATATTTAATAAGCTCTTTTAAAGAGCGATAAGTATATAGTTAACTATAGAGCTATAGTAATGGTAGGATGTTAAAGGAATCATAATAATAGTAATATAAAGCTATTATAGATATTAAAGGATTTATAGTCATAATAACCTTCTAAAACAGAAAGGCATAATTAAGAGAATAGAAATGAGATTAATAGTGAAGATGACTATTTTGGATTATATAGTTGGGTAGTATTTTAAAGGTAAAACAAATAATTGAATAATAGAAAAACTCTTTTGTATAGCTCTTTTTTATACTGAATAGATAGTAAAACTATTGCTTACAGTCTTTAAGAAGAGAAAAGGAGTAATTTTAATGACTTCAAGTTTTTTCATCATTACAAGTAATATTTTGCTGATAAGCAATAATAAGGTTAAAGCAAGTTCCTTTAAGAGTGGTTTAATTTGAAGGTTAATCAACTCCTTAAATATTTAAATACTCAGCTACTTACAAAAATGATATACGATATTGAATTAAGCAAGAGTATGAAGAGCAATGGTATATAAATTATATAATACAAAAATCTAATTTAAACGTAAAGAAATGTAGTAAGTCAAAGAAAGTTTACTATTTAAAGATATCATTTAGTTTAAATATTTGGTAATTAGAATATCTCACGATCATGCAACTGTATCAATATTTACATTATTGAGACTTAGATAAGTAGAAGTAATTAAATCTGTATAATCATAGTATGGAAAATATCTGATGAGAACTAATATTTATAGGTTTTGCTGATCTTATGTTTTTTATATATTTAATTGGTTTCTTAAGGAGGTTAGACTATAATGGCAATAATTGATGTAGTATATGAGTAAGGTGGAAGATGAAGAAGAGTAATGAATTTTCATATAAATATTTAAAAATTATCAAATAAAGTCATGAATCAAGAGGACGATCATGAGTGATTATAGTAGCCCATTTATACATTGTGTCATCCGTAAACTCCCTGTAGCTTTTTAGTTGCATCCATTTGTTTTCTGCGACTGAATAGCATTCAATGTTCTAACCTGCAGCAGATCCTCCAACTGCATAGACAAAGCCGTTACAGTAATGAAACTTATTCATGAGATAACGTGTTTACATCATTGGAGGGAGATTAGACCATTCTAGGGTTTCTATGTTCAAGCATCTAACAATGTTTAAAGTTCCTTTTTCATTATAACCACCAGATATCATTATTTTATTGTCACCAAAATATGCGGCTCCTGTGTTTTACATAGGTCTGTTTAATTAAGCTTAAACAACTTCCCACTTATCTTCTAAAATCGAATATCTCTCAATGTTATCTAGATATTTTACACCATCATAGCCTCCAAAAACGTAGATGTAATTTTAAGCCACACAAGAACTGAAGGCACATCTTTTAAAATTTAAGCTTGCAATAGGCTAACTTGTAAACGTCCTTGTACATATTTTTTCGCATTTATCGTGCCATGAGCTTCCATTATATCCTCCGATACAGTAGACAAAACCATTAGCATAAACAGCATTGTGACTACTTCTCATATGCAACATCTAGCACTTTCTAACCATTTTATAATCTCTAAATTCGAATACATCTGCTGATTTCGTTCCTCCTGTGATAAGAATACTTCCATTAGGAAGAGCTGCAATGGATGCAAAGTTTTTAAAATCATACCCCCCATCTTCTAGTATAGGAGCATGTGACCACCTTTCTTGGGCTATGTTATATTTGAGTACTAAGTTTCTAGTTCCAAAGCAAAAAATAGCTGGATTTTTAAGAGCGCTCCCAACAGTAATAAGGCCCCATTTATTAATTTCATGTTCAAGACTTTTATTAGTGAACATAATCTTAATTCCTTGTATTGGATCCAGAGATACCTATTTAAACTTTTATCCTACAGTAAGTAAAGTTAGTACTTCTCGCTTGAATTAGATTACTTATTCTTGTAATTGTGGATTTGGATCCATGTTTAGATTGAAATTTATGCTGTTAATTTTGTTTAATTATCCGTTGATATCTTAAACGTATTGCTAAATTTCTGTACATTCCTATTCATTAATTTGCTGTTAAATATTAGCTTCCTGCTATACCTTTTTCTTAAGCTCTTACTTTCTGGCTTCTAAAAGATCCATAATCTACTGAAACTAATTTTCGATGGATTGGATTTCTTGGCTAGTAGCTGTATTGATTTGGAGCTCTTTCTATTGAATTGATTACTTTTATTGAACAGACTCCTACAGAGCTTCTTCCATTTTTTGTACAAGTCCTTTGATTTCAAAGCGCAGTTCTAATATTGGGTCATTAAGTTTAACGAGCTTATGTCCTGAATGTTCAATAATGCATTCAGCACAGACACCAATATTGTCATCTATACAATAACGAATAAGCTTTTCTTCCTTATGCTTCTCGCATTACTACTCGACTGAAAGATTAGACTTAGGAATATGTGTAACATCTAATATACAAAAGTTTTTAGGCAAATCTTTTGGAGAGGGTGCAACTGTAACATCTCGGTCAATCGGACAAATCACTTTGTTTTCTTTAAGAATATGATTTAAGCACTCTTCACAAACAGTATGCCCACACTTGAGTAATCTAGGAGTATGCTAGTTATTATCAAACGCATATGAACAAATAGGACAGTCCATTTTGTTATAAAAATATTAGATTTTAATTCTCTTTTATACACACTTATATCACCCTTTTCATCTAGGTCCTATATTAACTTCATAGTATCTACTCCTATACATCTACCACTCTAATCTAAGATACCGTATAGAGACTAGAACCATTATGAAATTAGGGTAGTTATCAGTATAGCTTTCAATACTATTTACCCTTCTCCTTACTAAAGTAAGGATTCCAGATATTATTAAGTTTAAAGTCTGAAAGTAATTGAATTAATAGAGTATTGTAATATTACTATATATTGCATATGGGTACTCCAGACAAAGGCATGGTAGATACTTAGTCTCTAACTGATAGCAGGTATAAACATATCAGATAGCTAATACAATTAAGAAGGCTTAGAGCTAATTAAATGCCTAGAGTTGATAGTCTAGTACAGAGCTCTAGCGAACGAGTTTATAACATATACCATTGAATAGCTATAAAGTGTTAAATTATTAAGTTAGGATTAGAGATTTTCTCTACAATCTTCATAGTATCAGTCTTTATAAAATAAGATAGTTATAACGATAATAAGTAAAACGCTAGAATATGATATCAAGAGTAAGAGACTAAGGAGTTTTCTATTATAATTAATTTAGTTTGATTTTTGTACCAAGTTAAGTAGAAAGAGATAACTCTCTCTATGTATAAGACATTTAAAAACTTCCAGTGGAATCAAAATCAATCGTTTTCATTGATCTTTGTGATATTGAAAATCATTAAAGTAATAAGGCTATGAAAAGACAATTGAGTGTAGGTTAGTTAAGGTATTAGATTATATCTATTTAAAGCTTAATGGCTGAATAAAATGCATTTTAAGGAATATTCATTAGAGAGAGAAATTGTATATCTCCTCTTCCTGTCTTCATACTTTTTGCATACAATCAATAATAATCATTAGCTTAGTTACTAACACCAAGCATACATCTGATAACCAAGCTGATTACCCTATACTCTTTTATCGTAGAGTATATGGAATGGATTTAAAAAATAGCAATATAAAAAGTAAAAAGATTAAGGAGTTTAAATTGGAAAATCTGACCAAATATTATGGTAGTTCTTTCTATTTAATGAGAATCAATTTAATTAATAATAAATGATTAAATACTTGATATTTGTTGCCTTAGTCTACTAAAGTCTTGCCAAAACTTCCGAGATTTTCGTAGGCTAACCATTGAGTGATTAAGAATCTGAAAGTGAACAAAACTATTACAAATTTTAAGTTACTTCTAATGAATATCCTCTGGTTATATCTGTGACTAACTTCTTAGATTGGAACGATCCGGATATATTTATGTCTACAACGACTTAGAAACCTGGACCTGATGATAGTGAATTATCTTCAGTTGAATGGGGCCCTGATTTTCTCGTGATTGGCATTGATTTACTAAAAGTAAATACATGAATGTACATTGGAATTCGTTGCAGTGATTTCTGCCACTATACAATCCTGATAAGTTAATTAGATTCAGTCGTTAGTCTATAAGAAGGAGAGCCTTTAGAATAATACATGAGCGAAGGGAAGGTTTAAGTATATGAAATCGAAATTCCTTAAGATGATTTAATAGAAAGAATTACATTCAGTATAATAGCAGAAACTGGCTAACTTTAGACTAAAATATTCAAAAATGACCTTAATTCTTAAGAGTACATTCAGTATTATGAAGATTATTGACTACAATCAATGTAACTTGGAAAGTCAGATTGAAACTTCTGCATTGGATGCAAGTATATCATTTAAGTTAATTGCTTATAAGAGTCTCGATATAAAATTCAAGTCCAAACCAGTGTTTCAATTGCTAAGTTATAGTTGAGTGTTCCATGGCATGATCAAGTAGCTGAAGGAAAATATAATAATTATAGAGTTAGCGTCAACTGTCCTTCTAGCTCTTTAGATATTTGACTGACTGTTTTTACTGGCGAACCTGATATTTACGTTTCTAGCGAAGACTATGTTAAAAAGAATGGAAATCCTTCGAGAGAATTCAATGAATTCAAAACAGAAGGTTACGGCAATCAAAGTTTGATCATTAAAGGAGAGTAAAGAGAGCGAAGTATGGGAGGTCGAACTGGCATTTTCTATATATCGATTTATGGGCTCAAGTAAAGTACCTATTCAATTCTAGCAACTCTAAACTATAACAATACTATCTAATTATCCGCTGGAATTCCTCAATAGAAATACCTTAATCACAAAGAATTTTAGCAATACTTATTTAACGTTCCCAAAAATATATCTCAAACTATTAGATTTACAGTTACTCCTCTAAGTGGTGATCCAGATCTTTATGTTAAGCTATGCAGTGATATGAGGTTATGCAACTTTATTAAAAATGATTTTGATACTCCAGGAAAAGAAATCTGGTATTCTCTTTAGTAATAAGGAGAAGATACTGTTTTAGTTTAGCACTCTACTAAAGACTAGTCAAGCACTTATTTAGTAGCAGTAAAGGTAAACTCAGATTCTGGAAGTCAGTATCAAATTGTAGCTACTTATAGTAACATTACATAAGAAGCTTTAAGAGATGGAATAGCGATAGAGGGCAATTTGCAAGTTAATGAGATTCGCTACTATAAACTTCTGGTTGTTAACGAAACAGCTGTTTCAGTGAAATTCCAACTTACTCCTATTTCTGGAGATGCGGATCTCTTCTCAAGCAAATCTGAAGGGTTCCCTAATTTCTAGAAGCATGAAAAGTCTTCAGAAAATAGTGGAATTGATCCCGATAATATTACTTATGTTAAAGGAGAAGATGAAGACACACTAGTTGGTGTCTATTATATAAGTGTGCATGCTTTCATATCATCCTATTTTAGACTTCTTGCAACTATCTAATTCCCAGATTTAAACAACACAATTGTTCTCCATGAAGCAAAGCCTCTATAAGATGTTCTAATATAAATGTATGACGAGTTTCGAATTTATTCCTTCCAAACTTTCATGAATGAAACGACTCAGAAAGACATTAGAATTACTTTGACTCCTTTATCTGGTACTTTTGCAGTATATGTAGGAAATTCTTAAAACGCTTATAACAGACTCAGAAGAGAATTCCGATATAATTGGTGCACTTGTACAAAGACAGATAACTATGAGTACGTAATAAACATAAAGACTACAAATGATGATTATGTAGCTAATGGAACTTACTTAGTATTAGTAAAGGGTAACACTTTTATCAACTCTAAAGGCAGCTACTCTATTATCTACACGTTAGCTAACAAAGCTATCATGCTATAAGAAGGATATCCATTCTTTGATGAAGTAGCTAAAGATAAATATATGTACTATCAATTCCCAATCACATATTCATAGGAAGATTTCTATATCATTTGTACGACTGTAACTGGAGATCCAGATTTATATATATCCATAGGAAGTGAAATTTTAAAGCCCACTAAAGATAACTATCATTTTAAATCTGAAAGACATGGATCAGAAGCTATTACACTAGAATGGGAAGAAAAAATTAAAGATATTTGTCCTGAACAAACTTATACTTCTGAAGGTTACATTGATACAAATAACAAAAACTGTATTATTCATATAGGTGTATTTGGATATTCCGATTCATCTTACTATATTTAGGCTCAGACAGTCTGAGGATATCCTTCTCTTCTAATAGAAGGAGTTCAATCTTGGAATAGTTTGAGAGATGAGGAATTCCGTTATTTCTATTCAGTAAACCACAACACTGATATCACTATTTAGTTGACTCCTTTAGCAGGAGATCCTGATATTTATGTCAATATTTACCCAGAATATGAATAAGATAATGTTAACGATTGGAAGAGACCAACTTTAAGCAACTATGACTTTAAAAGTATAACATCTGTTTATTCCGAAAAAATAGAGATTAAAAAGTAAGATATGGTACAAAAATGCGCTAACGAGCATTGTGCTATTCTTATAGGAGTTCACTGCTACTAAAGCATTTATTGCGAATTTAATTTGATCTATAAAGCTCAACATGATATAACGAATCTTTTGGAAAATGTTCAATCTGATGGATGGGTTGGATAAGGAAGTTGGTCTTACTTTTAATTTTATAACCAAAAGTAAAGTGGTACGATTGTAATAACTTTTACTCCTTTCACATGGTGCGATGCATCTATATATGTTAAAAAAGGATCATCACTTCCAACTATGGATTATGAGTCTTCTTATCCATATCCATATCCTTACTTTGATGATAGGTATTATGATGAGACCTCTAGAGATTATTCAGAGCATGAAGAACCATATGATTAAACAGAAGAAAAATATCCCCAATATCATAGGAATTTCTCAAACTATGAATGAAGTCAATCGACATGGTATAATGAGCATTTGTATATTGATAGTTCAGATGAGTTCTTTAAAAAAAGTGGTCAAGATTTCAAGGGTTTATATTCAATAGGTGTGGTAGGAACCTCATATGATTGCTCATTCTTTATTCAATTCGCGACTGAAAAAAATTCAATTCAAAGGCTAGTAGCAGGATAGCCATACAACGGATATTTAGAGACGAATTCATAATAAAATTTCTATTTCTATCTTAGTGAGAATAAAGATGTTTATTTATCTCTATAAGTACTATCAGGAAATGCATTTATGAAAGTTAATAGACAGAGTTATGAAGGAGATATTTATAATTAGCTACCTTAGAGAGATTAATACTCAGACTTTGATACATAATGGTCAGAAAATAATAAAGCAATTGTGATCGAAACAGATGACTACAGATGGTAAATCAACTCTAATTACTTAATAAGTGTATTCTCTGATGTGTGGTCTGCTTCTTTTATCCTAGCAGTGGGTTATAACACTACTAATACTATACTTTAAAATGGAATTCCTGTGAGAAATTTTGTTTACGAGAACGAATACAAGTATTATGTATTTAACATAAATACATAAGCTGATATCTATATTAGTTTGACAGCTTTAAGTGGAGATCCAGATTTATATGTAGGATTAGATCCTAAAGTACATAAGTAAAACGCCTTATGGGATTCAAGTGGAGTTAAATAAAAAGAGAGTATATATATTTCTGCATCCGATCCCAACTTTAGAATTGGTGCTTACTATATATCAATTTTTGGATATGAGTATTCTGAATACTCACTATCAGCTAGTACTAATAACTCTTTCATAACACTTCTTGATGGTGTCCCAATGATTTATTCAATATATATAAACCAGTGGCTGTACTTCGATTTTTGGATTTAGGACGAAAGCACTACCAATGTATCTTGCTAGCTTAGTCCTACTACCAAAGCTTTTAGAGCTGAAATTTATACCCTCTTCACTAAAGAGGACCAAGATCAGTAATTTCCTAGTAAGACTTAAAACTTGAATGCTCTGAAAGCTAGTGATTACGATGACTTGCACGAAGTTCTAAACTTTAAACTAGCTTCTTAGAAGAATATGGGGTTAGGAAAATGGTCTCTAGGAGTTACCGCTAAATAGCAAGGTTCCTTTGTAATTCAATGCTCATAATAGTCTTAATTCAACTTCAAGCTTCTTAGAAATGCAGAAATGACTAAAGCCACAATTTAGGCAGGAGAAAAGCATTACTATGAAATAGCTGTTGGTGAAAGTACGAATATTTATTTTGAGATAGAAGTATGCTAAGAAAATGTCATTTACAGTATATCCAACAACTTTACGACATTTAAATAAAGATTTAACGATTAAATCGTTTCTAATAAAAAGAGTCAAAAGCTTATGGATCAAAATAAGGCTTTATATATCCAAGTTAGCTCATTAAATAAAGACGCTGAATACTGGGTAAGATATACAACTTTTACTACATTATCATATGTTTAAGACGTTATTGCTGATGGAAAGGGATAAATTTCTACGACATATGACGAAAAGGAGAACTAAATCCTAGTTTCATGGTAACCTTTAATAGATTAAAACGGCTAACCCATTCCTGATGTCAGATACTTCGTATTCTTAGCTTAAAAGTAGAACAAATTGAATCTATATACATCCTGTGGATGTCAAAATGCTTAAGATCAAGATCTGCTAGAGAAATTTGATATTGTAGATAAAACAAACTGGAAGTATAGTTTAAAGAAATAAAGCATGGAAGTTAGTTATGCTATCAATGTAGTTGGCCATGTTTGGAGTAATGAGAATATCCATTCAACTGAATCTTATATTCCTACTATCATTTAGATTTATAGTCCACATTTTTACAATAAATACCCTCAAACAATGATAGGTTTCATAGTGGCTATTGTAGCAATCTTTATGATTGTGGTTTTCATTTTAATCAAAAAGCTAAGAAAAATGAGAGCTAGGCTAAAGTACGAAATGTAGGATGTTAGAAATTTGGCCAGTGTTGTAAGTGAGGAAATCCGAGCACCGAACGAAGAGGCGATTAAAGAGAAGTATACTCAGTTAACGGTGTTTAGTTCTGGAGAGGGTTCATGATTAAAACTTTAAATTGAAATTCAAATAAAATGCTTTATATTAAATATTTGATTATCTTATAATAAACGAAAAGTTAAAAGTTAAATCGTTAAAGATAAATATTGATACTTCATCTGCTGGATTCAACTCATCTAGCTATTAACCTTTTCTATCATTGTTGTTTCATCTTCAACGTCTTTAAGAGTTGCTATGAGAGATAAATTTTCTTCGTCTTCATCATGCTTTTTAGAATTCTAGTCCTTCTTTAAATCTTCTTATTGAGACGTTTTCAGTTATTCATAGTAAGGCTAATCCTTAATAACTCCTTCTTCTTGAAGCTAATGCAAATGAACATCCAAATAGTCAAAATCAGGTCTGTTTTTCTTAGCTTTATTCTCTTATAATTTTTTAAACCTTCATTTGTATTTTTCTATGGCAGACATAGTGAATCCAATGATTTTATATAGTCCAATAATAGCTCCTATGAACTTAGCGAAGAAGATTATGTTATATTCCTTGTTATAGTAAAACGTTCTTAGAGATTCATCTGATAGTACTAGTATAACTGAGGATCTTAACCCATAGGTTATTTAAACCGAGCTACTATCATATAGGCTTCCTTTAATTTTCTCATTTTCAGTGCTTAGATGAAAGCCTGTTTATTCTACATCGTCAATATCAGACTAGTATAAAGAAGCTATGGCGATTAGTTAGACAGATGTTGTTTCTGGCCCTCGGAATAGTGAAGATGAGTTTGGAGAAAATGTTATAATGATATTAGAATATTCATCTGGAATTCCTGTAGAAGTGGTGACATTGTACATAATACCTGCTGAATATGATTCTTTTTCAATTAGATTAAACTTGATTTCTCCTTTCTCAATTATAGTGCAATAAAAGCAAGCTATTCTTACGAAGCATTCTGTTCCATTCTTCAAACATTCAAGATCAGATCACTTACCTTTGGATCTATCCAGTACGATGCCTGAATTGTATTCATATGAAATTTAACTGGCACAAGTACCTCAAGTTGAATTTCTAACACCAGATGAAGTACATTTTCCTCTATAAGATGTAAAACGCTACTACACATAAAAGTCTCCATATATATTATAATAAGTTTGCTTTAGAACTAGAAGAGGAATTAAAGACTTCTATTCTTATTTGTTGCCTTATATATAGATATTGATCAGCATAACGAATAGCAAAAGCCCAAACACTATGAAGATAAAAGTGAAAAAACCTCCGAAGTAGTTTTTAGCAAGAACCATGGACTCTCCCACATTGTAATTATGATGAGACCAGTATAAATCAATTCTACGTAAGTATTCGGAACTTCTTTCGCTACAAGCTATAATTAATACAATTCCTAGGAAAAAAGAGCAAAAGACTATCCCTATTATGTTATTAGAATCTTTAATTTCATCATACTTTGAATCATAAATTTTCGGCTATTCCGAAATAATTTATTCAGAAGGTTGGTAAACTATTGGAGTTATTGAACCTACAGGACATAGCTTACTATTTGGACAATTTAAGCATCAAGACACCCCCTCTTGAGATCCAAAGGTTTTAGCTGGACATGGCTCACAAGATTTTCAATCCTAAGCTGCATAATATGGATTTTACATTCCTTTCTCACATTTCTTGCAAATATTATTATCATAATACTCTCCTTATAAGCATTCTTTACATTTTGAGCTTTATCATATAGTACCAATACTGCAATTTCATCCACAGTTATGACATTCTATTGTGTAAGTCCTTAATTCATTGTTTGATCTACCTCCCAGTGATTCTTATCCAAGAACTATCACTCCACCAAACACATAAAAGGTATTTTTTCAATATACAGCACTTTAGCCAAATGTCCTTTACGGTTAGGCTGGATTATCTTTTTCAATATCCCAAATCTTTGAAATATTTTTATCAAGATCCAATTCATTCATTTCTTGTCAAGGTATAGTACTCCAAGTTTCTCCTCCAATATAAATTAACTTATTTTTCCATGCTGTTTTAGCTGCCTTTGATCTTTCATATCCACTATCTAAAACATTTTGACGCCATAATCCTCATGATTGTGTTTCTATACTATAATTGAAAACAGCACTAGTTGGCACAGTAGCATCTTCTTCTCCGATGTATACATAGATGTAATCATTATAGTAATGTAAACCGCAATATGCAGTACCTGGCGGTCCCCCAGGATCATCTTTTTTAAGTAATTTTCATTAATTAGTCCCGAAATCATATTCTCATAAATCACTAGTAAAGCCATAACTTGCTAAGCCTCCAAACAGATAAAACTTCATGTCATAAACTTCTCCACAAGCTCCTATTTTAGCATCTGGAATTTAAGTAGAGTTCGGCTTCAGTTGGATCCATTCTTTTTTGTAAATACTGTAAAGCCAAAAGTCATTCAGATATTCCTCTGGACCTTATCCTCCTCATATTAATAAGAAATTTCCATGTACAGTTGTTACATGCTTGCTTCTCTTTTATGGCTATGTAGTTGTTATTTTTTGTTACTTCCATGAGTTTCTTACCAGATCAAATTGCCAAATTTCGTTATTTTTAATGTAGTCTGACTCTCCACCAAAAATATACATATAAGTGGAAATTATATTAGCTGTGTGAAAGCTCCTTGCACTAGGAGCAACTTAACTTAGAGTAATTTGATTTCAATGCAGCTAATTTATGTCTAGTCACATAAGGTCATTTAAAAATCCAACTGAGGAATTTTACCCTCCAAATGTGTAAATTTTATCATTATAATAGATAGAAATGTGACTATTTCGTTAGCTTTCTATTTCATTATTTATTTACAAAATTTCAGCAGTTATCTAATCACCCGAAAATTTCAATACTCATACATGTGCAACATCAAAAGCTTAAGTGTAGTTCCAACCATTTAATATATATCACTGTCTGGAAGTTTCCAATAGAAAGTCGCTTTATAAATAAACTTGTGCTGGTGAATTTTTCACATATTGAGTGGTTCACTCGCCAGTAGTTAAATTACATTTTCATATGTTGAAATCAGCTTTATATTTGTCAAGTTTCCCTGGCTTCAAATATAAATGCCCATCTAAATACATTATATTTGGGGAGCTTTAAGGATAAGGCTTTATCTAGCCTCTAGTTATTATTTACTTCCATTCAAACTCGGGAAGTGTTAACACTCACAGATCATCTAAATTAGTATGAAACCCATTTCCTCCAAACACTAATATCTAAGACTTATTATTTTATTTATCAAAATACTATTTGCATGCATGTCTATATCTAGGGTCAGGCTTGTTCCCTATAGTTTGAGCTAATTCCCAATATTAAAATTCAAGGTAAAATATTCATACTTCATTAGAAGGTCCTAAAGCTGTCTTCCCTCCAAATAAAATCAGCTGAGTTTCTTCCATATTTTTAACTAAGCAATGACTTAATCTGGGAAGAGGCTTAATTTATGAAGTTAGTGCAATCTTATTTCAAGTTTCATTCTTCATATCAAACTCGTAAATATCGTCAAGAATCTAATCATCTTCATTCAATCCATGAGAAATATAGAATCTATTACCTATTCTTTACCCACCATGATACATACGTTTTTCAGGTGGAGTATTAGTTTTAGGTATAAAATCCCATTTGGATCAAGCAAGTTTAAGTAAAATTATAGTAAATACAGCCTTATTCATCATTTTTATATTAGCTAGATTAAACATAACAAATGTAAGGAAATTATGAATCCAAATCTTCACTTGGATTCTTTCGAAGATATGTAGAGTTAAAGACTTTAACAGTAACTCTCTATTCTTTGGCTTAATATTCATAATATAAGATGAGATATTTATATGGCATTTGATAATACTTTTGCTTCGATCGCTTGATCTCTTATCAGTTTATATCTTCAAACATCTTCAATTACAACATTTTTGATGCTTCAGTATTCATATTAAAGCCTAGGTTTATTTATAAAGGCTAAGGGATTTTCTATCAATACTTAGGTTTTAATTTCATGCTTTCAAACTTGATTCTTACTAATTAGCTTAAGATACTAGCTAAATCATTTTCTATCTACTAGAACAAAGATTTTATAGAATGGAAATTTAAGGATTGTAGAGGTTAATTTTGGATCAGATGTAAAGAATCTTAAATATAGCAGGACAAAGCTCTTTAAAGATGTACAAACTAGCTTTTCTAATAGCATAGCTATACATATAAGTAGATGCTTCAATGCAACTAATAAAGTTCAAAATTTGCTGATAAGCAGTGAGAGAGAAAAGTGAACTAAAAGATTGAAATAGTATTGGATCTACTTCTCTTCTTAAAATAGAGAAGAATCCAGAATTCAATAGTAGTGTAATAGTTAAATTTAGACTTATGAGTCACTAACAATAATTGAAATAAAATGGCAACTATTTGGTAAATATACTAAACGTATAAAGATAAGTCTGTTGTGTGGATAAAGACTAGATGAACGGTATTTACTTTGCTACTTTTAACTTATATTATCAGAGTAGTAGAAATAAACGGGTTTTATGTAATTTCCTACACGTTAGCTATTTATCTCTTAAATGCCTTGATAGCTTTTCTATAGCCTATTAGTAATGAAGATGATGATGCTCCTGTTCTACCTATTAAAGAAGAAGGAGAATATAAAAGCTTCTAGAGAAAATTACCTGAATTTAAGTGCTGGTGAAATGTGATTGTAGCTACTGCGATGTGTCTTTTGTTCACCTTTTTTCCCTTTTTTAACATTCCAGTCTTTTGGCCAATTTTAATTGTTTATTTCCTGTCTTTATTTTTTTTCGCAATGAGGAAATAAATAGCCCACATGTACAAATATGGATATATTCCTTTTGACCTTGGCAAGAAGAAGTACAATAAGAATTTTTACAAATGAACTAGGATTTTTAATAAACTTAATACAGAAATATTCATTTCCCTATAATTTCTACTTACCTTGTCCCTTATATCATTAAATTACTTCTAGCTTATGAGAATAGCTTTTAATTATACTCAATAAAGTTATTTTTCCTTTTACCTTTTTTTACTTAGTTCACGCTTTTTCTTTGAAATGTATTCGTTCATCAAAACATAAATGCAAGATTAGAGCTTTAAATATAATTTCATGTCTCTATTAGTTTAATTTTTTTAAGTCTTAATCAATATAATTTAGATTGCAATTTGAATAGCTTAATGAGTGAAGATTATTTAAGAAAGGTTTATTAAATCCTAATACATAAAAACAATATATTTTTCTCATTTGACCATTTTCCCATTCTTCCAAGTATCTTCACTTGATTCTCCATTCGGTTTAGTAGATACTCCTTTCCTAAATTTAAATTAATACCCGTGACGTTTTCCTTAGAACCATTCTCCTTCATATGTTCTTTAGTCTGGCCAAGTAAATTTGCCATAGCCATGCATTTTACCTTGTTTTCAATCTCCTGTATAGGATTTTCCGTCAGACCAAAGATATGCTCCTTTTCCATCCATTACGTTGTCTTTTCATTCTCCTTCATATTTGCTCTTATCTTCCCAAATGTAAGTTCCTTGTCCGTGCTTTTTACCTTCTTTATAGTAGCCTTCATAACTACTTCCATCAACCCATCTATTAACTCCATAACCGTCTTAAACATCGTTTTTTCAAGATCCTTCAAAAGTATCTCCATTAGACCAAATCATCTTTCCTTATCCATCTCTGAACCAGTTTATCCATTCTCCAATATACATATTTCCATTCTCATATTTATGCTATCTTCATTCTCTTGAATCGCTTTTTCTAGGATTTTCATCAAATGTTTCGTTCCTGTATGAACTAAAGGATTCTTTAGATTTATTTAGCTTGGTTGTTATAGTCTAAATTGAATCTTGTTCCTTTTATTTAAGTCACTCTGATGGAATAAAAAAACTTACAAAAGCCATCGTTTTAGAACATTTCGTTTCATTCACCTTTATTTTAAATAATTACCTTCAAAATTCTCTTGATTAGGTAAAGTAAACTTTCCTTTGCCAAAAGGCTTATTATTCTTCCACATACCCTCATACAGAGCTCCATCTGCCCATTTCTAAACTCCGAATCCATCTCTTTTGCCTGAGTTTCACTGTCCTTGGTAAATAGAGCCATTTCTAAAAGTATACTCTTTGAGGTTCTTATCTTTAGTTTGGAATCCTTTGCACATTGTCTAAATTTCATCCATCTCTTCTTACCCGAAATACTTACTAGTCTGCTATCTAGATTTCAAAATATGATTCAGAAGTTTTCTTTCCATAAAACCTCTCCAAGCAGCCTATATTTTAACAATTTTATCCTCATTTTTTTTGGCAATTTTCATCTATTCTTGATAATAGTTCTATGAATTCAAATTAGAAGGTCGATTCTGCGATTTTTTCTGATACTAGTTTTAGATGTTAAACTCTTAGCCTTGATCTTCTGTACAACTGCATGATTTGCAATTCAATTACTACCCCATTTCTATATCCTTTATTAGAAAATAAATAGAGGAATTCTATTTCTTTATGTTTAAATTTCAAAAATTTAAATTCCTCCCTAATACTTTAGATTTCCCATTTCCTCTACCCTATCCTTCATATAGCAGAATCTACTCATCTTCTGGTAGTCCTTTGTATGATTACCTAGCAGAGATACTTAGTTTCTCCTATTTCTACTTTGACATTTATTGCTAGATTTATGTCTATGAGATTAATAAGCACTTTAAAGGATTAGTCTCTGGTACTTTAGACAGAAGTGGTAGTCTATCGATAATTATGGACTAGGAAATAGATGATTTAACTTCTGTGTTCAAGTTACAATTAAAGACTGAAGAGCTAATCCAAAATATACAGTTGATAGCAAATATCTTCCTAAACGATTGCTTTACATCTAAGACTAACTACTTGAAAGCTAGCAAGAGTCAATCTAGACTATATAGAACGAGATTCTACGGTAATTTAATTTTATCTAGTTAAATGCTTATAAGTAGCTAGGTTTGAAATTAGTACTTTAATATGAAGTAGAGAGATATACTAGCATTAAATAGCATTGATTAGTTAGTTTAAGCTAATAAATATAGATTATGCTATGTTATATGGAAACATCCTAAGAGTTATGATAATGCTAGCAGAAAGCCCCAAATTTCTATTCAGAATGCTAAGTTTATGTTAGATGTCTCTACCATAATATAAACCTAGCTTATGTAGATGCTATTAAGGTAAATGCTTCATTTATAATGCTTAATATCCAATAGATAAAAGAACAAGCTTTTGTAGAGTTAGCTTAAGAGTAATGAAGTTGTTCTTGAATCTAAGTTGAAATTATTGCTCACTCTTCTAGATTTGAATTGTCATTTTAAAGGTCAAAATTTCCTTCTCTACTTATTAAATAGCTTGATTAATATAAGCTTTTCTATTGCTTTCTAAAGGTAGAATTTCTCTATTTAGTAAACTGCTAAGCATCAGCAAAAACTAACTAATGCTCATCAAAACTATACATAAGTTAGTCCTGTTAATCCTTTCTAGATTTATCTTAAAGGTTCTACTTATCAATATATAAACTGACTATATTGGATACTATCTAAAGCTTATTGAAACTTAGCACTTAAGAAAGCTAAATGAAAAATAAGGTTAAACTAGCATGGAAAATTATCTTAAATAGCTAGTTTTAAAGGTAAATATCATGGCTATTTATATAATAGCCTAAGCTATCAAATTTGTAATGATTAGTAATTTTGACCCTCTTAATGATCAATCTAAGCTTTTAATTCTGAATTTAGATTTCATTTCTAAAGGAACTTGAAAAGAAGCTTCAGTGGAAGGTGTTTACTCTTATTACTCTATATTATAAGCTCTATACATTAAGGCTTAAAATGCATATAATGTAGTTAGAATCAAAGACAGAAGCGTAAAGAAAGAGTCTTAACTGGTGTTTAGCTGCTAGTATAATACAAGGGTTTCAATAGCTAAAGCAAACTAATTAATTCTGAGTTACAAGATTACTTAAATATAGTTAGTCAAATGTATAAGCTTTTATGCAATATTCCTGCTTATTATGCATAAGATTATTAAAAGAGTCTAAGCCTTAAGAAAAGGCTAATTGAATGATACTAGTTTAAATTTGAAATACTGTATGATGGTTTTCAGTTAAAATAGTTTTAACGATTATATGTAATAAATAAGAGAGTGAGGTTCGAAAAGTCCATAAATATAATGGAGCTATTATAAATAGATCTTGTGTTTTTCTATATTAGAAATAAGTCTTTAGAAGTAAAAGCGTTATAGAAGTAATAAGATTGCTTCTTTTATAATAATGCTTCTTAGTGTGAGTTAATTCAGTTAAAGATGCTTCTCTTTTCTATGAACTGTCTTACCTTGCTTAAACTCGAGCTTATGCTTTCTTCGTTTACAAGCTTACATTCGAATTCATGACATTAGATGTCAATGAATAGAATAAAACTATATTTTTGGTTTAATATAATGCTAAATATTATAACTGAAGCAAAGTGTTAACCTCAATACTATAATAAGCATGATTGTATTAGAACTTCTATTAAAATCAAATCAGAAAAAGCAAGGAAAAGAAACAAAGCTGCTAGTTTAGATTATTTAAGAAAAGTGAAAGACAAACATGCATCCTATCCAGGATAAGTCATATCTGCTATCTTAACTCCCATTCTCTATACTTCTTCAATCCCTGTAAGTGAGCTGCATTAATTCCCTCAATCTCAATCTTTCTTTTATATTACTAAGACTACAAATTTACTTTCTTCTCCTTCACAATCTATTTAGATTAAATTCCTGAATTAAGTTTATCCCAAGATATGATCATATTAATAAATTATGTTAGATCATTCATTTGTAACATAAGTTTTTTGCTCTATAAAAAAGGCAAAAATGTTAAAAAATCACTTTATAATCAATCTTAAATCATGCAAGAAGGATAAAGTTAGAAGACTATGTCTAGTGCTTAATAAAGCAACTATACTATATCTGATCACTCATACGTTTAGGTCGAAGGCTTAATCACTTAGAAGATCAACCAGTAAATTGAAATAGTTGGTTAAGTGCTTAGTACTAATACTGGAAATAGAAATGAAGAGGGAAAAAAATTGATAAAGAGTAATGATATGCTAACGTTTAAAGAGAAGGACAACCATTAGCTTTAAATAAGATGGAAGGAACTCGCTAGATATAATAAGAGACTAGTAATTAACTATAAGAAGAAATATGCTAAACACAAAGAGAAAATGTAAATTTAGTTCACAAATCAAGCTAAAGTAAGTTTTGCAAATAGTGCATAAATGAATTTATTTAAATAAACGAATACTATTCTTCTGAAGAAATCATAAGCTAGTTATAGAAAGAAATAAAGACAAAATTACTAAGTTTTGAAGAGGCAGAACAAAATAAAATTAAAAAGAAGCAAATTGCAAGAAAGTAACTGAATGAGACGTGAGAATAATAAAGGAGGTTAGTCAAAATAATTGAAGTTGAATTAAAGAAAAAAATAAAAGAAGTTATTTAATAAAGCTTATTTTCATTCTACTCATAAATATAAAAGGAGGCTCTTTAAATTTTAAAGCTTTAAGATAGCTATTTAAAAAAACTGAATCAGATTGAATAAATTAAAAAAGCTCCAGAAAGAACATTACAGCAATGCGAGGAAAAACTAGGATATATAAATAAAATGGAGAAAGAATAAAATGACAAAATAGAGGAATAAGCAATTTAGAATAGTTTAAGTGCTACTATTAAACTGGAAAAAGAAAGAATACAACAAGATATCTTAATAAGAGTTTTGGAAGAATATAAAATTGAATAGTTCTAAGAGAAAAATAAAATAATTAATAAATAAATGCAAAATTATGAATTAATGAAGAGAGAATTTGATCAAATGAAATAGATGCTTGATGAAAAAAGTGATAAACTTAAACTACTTTAAGAAGAAAATTAACAACTACGCTTAGAAACCGAACATCTTAGAGAAAATTAAAGCAAAAAAGATCTTGAAAACCGCATAAGAGAATTCGAAGTCTAAGTGAAATAATTAAATTCATAAAAAGAAGCAGAAATAAAAAAGGCTAGAGACTTTTAAGAGCAAGTATATAAATTATTACAAATAAAAGAACAATTAGAAAATCAATCTAGTTGCAAATAAAATTCAGCAGATCTTTAATAGACTAAAAATAAATCAGACTAAAATACCTTTAATTTATCTGAATTAATAAAGGCAAGAAATCATAATTCACCTTAAAATTCATTGATATATTATAGCAGAATAAAATATGAATTTAAATAGATATAATAAACTTAACTACTTGAATCAAAATAAGTCCTAGCTTAATTTTAAATTAACGGATTGAACAATTTATATGAAAACTATACATCTAATTACTAAATAAGCAATAATGAGTTAATTCTAGTAGGTGGATTTAATGCTTAAAATAACATGAATCATGTTACTCGAGTTAAAAACTATCAAGTAGCAAGCAAATCCAGTTTGATAACTCCAAGGAGTTTTGCATCTCTAGCTTATAATAACAGAAATTATATTTATGTTGTTGGAGGATGGAACATTTCAAATTTATGGAAGAGCGATTTCGAATTTTATGATACTGAAAAGGATCAGTGTAAAGAAATTGAAAAGCACTTATATAAAGGAGGGTAATACGGAATAACATATGCGTATGATATGATTTTTACATTTGGAGGATATTTCTAAAATTTTGGAAATAAAGACTACATCATTTTTTACGATATCGCAAGAAATACCTGGAAATAACATGAGGAAATGAAATTACCAAGAGTGGCTAATAGAATGTCAGCTATCTATGCGTTAGAAAAAGATTTCGTATACCTATTTGATAACTAAAACCGTTTAGGTGGAACTTTTACGTTTGATTGAAAAGTAATAACAAAGGATGGAAAAGCATATCCATAGTAAAAGAATTACTTTTGATATAATGGTATTTATTAGCAAAACAAATTATGAATGTACAGTTCAACAGAATATGATGCTAATGCTTTATATTACTATGACGTAAGAGAATGGTTTACAAGAATGTGGAGGAAAGCAACAATCAAGACTTAATGAAAGATTTTCATTTTTAATGATTTTTAGTAATCTGATACTTATATTTCATCAATCATTTAAGTAAGATCACATTTATTTTATCTATCATAACTTAAAATTTTAATAATCTTTTGAATATCTCTCTTCATATGCTTAATACCTTTATTACCCTTTTCTTTTATACAATGTGAATATTATCCTTCAATTAATAAAGTTATACTTGATAATTATTTTAGTTCCCTGATTATATTGAAACTTCTATTTTTTCTAATTGACTCAAACAATTTTAGAGACTTAGGAACTTACTTAATAGCAAAGAAAAATTTATGAGGTAGATATCTTTTTAATCCTATTAAATACAAAAAGAAAGTAGAAAAGAAATCGCTTTAAAGCTCGATTAAAGGATGTAATTAATCAGGATAGTTCTTAGTTCCGTTTTATAGCTCCGTATTTTATCTGAAATGGAAAGCAAAATACATCTTCAAGTTTACCTTCTTAGTTTTAATTGATTTAACTTAGAAACTAGAAGCTTAGATTTAATACCTTTAGTTGCTAATTTTTACCAGATTAATACTAATTATGATTTTAAAGCTCATTTATATAGTCATTTTTATTAGTTTGTACTCGATTAAAACTATCAGCAAGTAGAACACCTAAATTAGTATGAACTTGCCTTTTTCATTTTACGTCAATTTTCGAATAAAACGCTGATTTTTCTGCTTTGATCTACCATTAGTTTAAATTGTAAAAAAGATCTGATAATTTTTTTTCACTGATATTGGAAAAGGATTTCTACATTAGTTGAATAAACGAAATTAGAAGTCTAAAGTAAGAGTTTAAAAATAGCTTATGCTCAATATTCATAGGAAGAGAGAAGCATCCTTTTTTATATCTGAGCAAGTATTAGCTTATCTCCTAGATCACTTAATATTGGTCGTGATTGAATATAAATCCGATTATTTACATATCAATCTTTTTAAATTAATAACAATGAAGTATAGCAAGCTAAGTTCTTCCATAGCCTAGTTTAATGACTTAGTTCAGTATTTAGTAGTGAGAATTGATATAAATAACTGAAATAGTGTAGAAAAATAAGAGTCAATCCTTTTATGGGAAAGATAGGAATAATTAGCAGTTAATAAAAATTGAATTCAAAACTTAAATAAGCTAAAGAGGGAATAATCAGAATATATAGAAAAGAGAAGAGTATTTTAATAAAAATCGTTTAGTTGAAGAAAAGAATTCACAAACTCCTTATTTAACGGAACTGGATATGATAATGTATAACAATCAGAAAGAAAAGGCTTAAAGGAGAAAATAGCATTCTTAATAAATTAATTGAAAATAAAGAATTAGCAAAGTCTAATAAAATTATGCATTGCTACTTGATATTAAAAGTGAATAATCAGATAAAAAATAAAGGAAAGAAGTAGATATAAGAGTGAATTGAATGGCTATGGTGGTATATTACAGTTAAAAATACTAGAAGGTTTAATCTAGAAAAATTATCAGGAAAGCTGAATAGATGAAAAACTAGAGCACTAAGTATAGAGCCTTAAACATAATATAATTAATAAATAGTTGGAAAAAGAAAGCAACAAAAAGTAAAAGTTTAGAAAGATTTTAAATATTTAAATAAAAATATAAAATCAAGCCATTTATTGAAGTAATTTCTATTTTATATATATATAAAAAGTTTAGTAAAAAAGGAGTGAAATGGCATAAATTTATTAATAAAATAAAGAAAAGAGAACACATTTAGATAAAGATACGATAGATATTATAGAATTTATCAAATAATAGGATAAGCTATTTAAGAGAGAACGGTTAAATATATAAGTACTAAGTAAAAAATCATAATAAAATATAGGATATTTGAAAATAGAACTTTAAAAGGTAATATCGTTTTCATAAATGTGAGGCATAAATACGATTTATATTTATAATAGCTAAGACTGATTTAATGGTATTATAGCAATGAGTATATTAAGAATCGCTTCATAAATAGCTTAGTATAGATAAATGATGTCAAGTTTAAGTTTTATTCTATATAAGGCTAAGTTGTTAAAACAAATAAAAAGAAATAGAATAATGAAAGAATTAGCAAAACTACTTTCAAAAATAATTTCCTTTTAAAAATATTTTCAACTAAAAATATCTCCAGAAGAGAAGTAAATTAAAACTAAATGGTAAGAACGCTAAATAGTAACGTAAAGTTAAAATGCAGATCAAATTTATAAGTATCTTGATTTCTCATTAAAGATAGATAAATGTTTCAAATTTGATAAATTTGAGATAGAAAATAAATATAAGATTTTTGAAATCAAAACCTAAGGGAAAACTATAACTACTTCAATAGGGTTTGACGTTATAGAATAGAAATTGGAGCTTAATTTCTCAGAAATGATATACTTTTTATATTATTTTATAACGAAATAAGAGAACGAGAGGTGATTTCATCAAGCAAGTTTACGTTGAAAAATATTCATAATCACATAAGAATTATGGATAAAAATTTTTATTAGCTTTAATTTTGGATTCGGAAAATACTTGAATAAAGTGAAAAGTATAGAAGAATCTAAAATTAAGAAAAAAGTAGAATAATTAAAAGGAACTTTTAAGAACGATAATTTATTTTCTTAAAGCAAGTTAATTTTGGATTTTATACTTACGATAAAAATTTTGAAATAGTCTCGATAATTAGCATCCTCTTTATTGATTAAGATACTTCAAAACGAATGAATTATCTTAGATATATAAAAGTTAAATAGATCGTAGAAAAATCATGCACTTAAATCGTCAAAAAGCAACCTGGTAATTAAAACAGCAGAAATAGCTTCTATTTTTATAATATCTAGTCAATGCTTTAATTACATTTTTAAGAATTTTCCTTTGAATAAATCTTAATGATACAGTTAGATCAAGCAGAAAATATATTACTTATAGCGATATTAAAAAACTTATCCTATTATAAAAAACTTATTAAAGAAACATTTCAGAAGATAAAATAAAATTTAACTTTACTCTTATTTACTAAGATACTAAATAAAAGCATGGAAGCATCTCATTAGTAAATTTATTTTTAAATAGTCTAATTGAATAAAGTAAGAGAAAACATATTTAAACTTATAACTCGCATTTGAAAATAATCACTATAATGAACTTAAGATTTATTAAATATACCATAGAGATTTTAAATGTAGAAATAAAGAAAATAAAATAACTTATTTAAATAGAAAAATATTTTTATAAGAAGTTGAATTATTAAAATTTAAGCTACATAAAAACGGATAGAGTTTATGAAATTAAAATAAATAAATGACAGAAGTATTTTACTTAAATAGCGGCTAACACCGTATAAATAAATATTTTATTTACAGGAATATTTTAAATAAACTCAACAGAAGTTTTCTAACTTCTTAAAATGTCTATGATCAGTAGAAAGTAAATTATATTTAAAGGATAGTAGTGGTTTTTATGTAATATGTTAAAATTTAATTTTTTATTAATATTTCTTCACTTTACTTCGCTTCAATTTTTATCTTTTATCTTCTTTTCTTCTTCTTTACTAAATACAAATTATAAAAACTCTTTATTCCTCTATCATCACTAATCTATCAAGATTTACTTTCCTAAAGGAATAATCTAGAATAAACTGGATTTTCATTTTACAATTGGTCCTCCTATTGGTGCTCAAATCTAAAAACAGCGCTTAGAGTATAAAAACTTATTTTCATACTTTCATTTATGTCAATACTCTTAGTACAAAGGAATTGGATAGGGAGCATTTTCTAAAAAGGATGTTATATAATAAAATTTCCTATTTTAAAATTATTACTAAATTTCAAATCTCAATTAGAAATATTAATCTCACTGGAATGGAGTGAAAGCTGGCGGAAAATTGTTTGTTAAGTTGGAGTATTTATTTCACAACTTGTAATATCTTGAGAACTTTTTTTCTTCTATATCTTATTATGAATTTTTTATAAACGGATTAGCTTTTATTTCTTCATTCCAGTGAATTTGTTCCTTTATCTGATCTATTTATTTTTTCATTTTATCAAGTTAGGTACTATTTTGATTTACTGCTTATCAATTTTTATACTATTCTTAATAATCCTAAACTCATTGAGGTATCTCTTTCTTATCCGTATAAAAATCAGGATTTCAATAGATTATCATTTCATATTCGAAGGATTTTTTAATAGTTTATAAAAATTAATTATTTCAGTTAAATTCAAAGAACACTAAAGAGATATTTTATTAGTCTAAAAGGTTCAAATTTTGAATTATTTATTACATTCTTAATAAATCTTTTTCTTTTTCTTTTTCTTTTTCTTCTTTAATAAAATCATCATTATTTATAAATATAGAATAAAAGAGAAGTAAAAATAAAAGAATCATAAAGGAAAAAAGCTCACAATATATGAAATTTATCTTTTCATTGAGTGCTTATTTTTTTCTTTTCTTATTACTTGATCACAATATTTTTTATCCGTATTCATTTATTTATATCATTTTTAGATTTTAAATTATTTGATCTATTGAGGGTCTTGAATCAGGATTTTCTTTAAGACATTCCTTTAAGAAATGAAATTCGTCTTTTAAAAGTAAAGAATCACTTTCTTAAATTTTAGAAAATAAATATGCTGCTATCTACCCAAAACTATATATATCTCATTTTTCAGTTGGATTGCAATCTTATTTTTCTACCTCAGGTGCTTATCACCCTTAAGTTCATTGTAAAATGTTTATTCTCTAATTGATTTAATAAAATTATTCGAAATCACAAATCCTAGCATTGTAATTATCATCAAGTAAGATATTTTAAGGCTTAAGATCACCATGGATAATTTGGTTTTAATGCAAGTACTCAATGCCTTTGGCTATATCAATTAATATCTATAATTTTAATTTATTTTTCATTTTATCGTCAGTAATGCTATTAATCTCATGAATGCAATTATCTAAAGATTCTTTTCTCTTAAATGGGAAAATAAGATATAATTTATTCCAAGAAAAGCAAAATCCCTATAATATAAGTATGTTATCATGATAAAGCTTTGCATGCATTATAATATTACTCATAACATTTTCTAATTTATATTCTTTTATTACTTTTATAGCAAAATCTTAGCCATATATTTTAGTTTTATAGACCTTTCCTTTACTTTCTTCTACGTTTTTATTTTATCAATCCAGATTTAATTGCTAAAAAGAAAATTCTTTAATTATACCAAGCTTAGCTAGCTACCTTAGTTCTCTAAGAAGTATCTAAGGATCATCTTTCATTTTATATATTTATAGTTTATTTAAAGTTAAAATTAATTTTAAGGAAAATGATTTAAAAGTTATAAATCAGATTAAATGAAGTTATAAGAAGGATAGAGTTATTCCATATATCAAATGCTACTTTATATAGTTTATATCTTTATTTTTTTATTTTTCTATTTTCTTTGATATATCTTGTTGTATTAAATTTTGAAAGTTACTAGCATTTTTTCTTATTTGTCTACATATATTACATTTCTCCAACCTGGCTAATTTTTAAATATGAATCATTTATGCTTTTTATTTGTGTATAGCACTATTTATGATAGCTCTATGTTTTAAAATTGCTTTCTTTTATATAGTTTCTTATGGAAGGTTGATCAGCTTTTATTTTTTCTAGTCTTCTTTAAGTAAATGCAATTTTTAACTAAATATCTTATTTTCTTGTAATACCAGCATTTCTTAAGTCTCCTTTGCTATTTAGTTTAATTGGGATTTATGGTTCAATTTTAATGTATCTCTTAGATAACTTTAGCAACCTATTAATTTACTTTCTTTTGGAGTTTAAGCATATAGATAATCAGGTTGAATATTTTATTGTTGAGATCTTTAATTTGCAGTTCTTATCTCTAATTTTAGATAGATATTTTTTGATTCTCAGATTACATTCTATAAAATCGTTTAAAATAGTTAATCTAATTTATTCTGAGAATAGAGTATATCAGTGGTACTTAGTTTTCTATTTAATTGCTTAGAATATTTAATCTAATTATTACTCTTTTATTTTATTTTCAGTCGATTTAGATAATATCTTTAATATTATATTTTTTTAACTTATATAGGAAATTGCTTATAAATCTTTGCCATTTCTTTTAGTCTTCTTATTACTAAATTGGTAGATTCTTGCTTGAAATAAAATTTTATTAAGGATTTATTTTGCATATACATAAAAAGATGGCGATCTCAGAAAGAGATTTTTACCGATCTAAGGAAGTGGGAGTCTTGCACCCAGCAACAATATCAGAAAAAACATAGGAATCTAAAAACCACTCTTATCTGCCCTTAGATATGAAAAGTTTTTAATATTTGTAAAATTTAAATGGATTATTTCTGTTTTCTTTTATTAATTGACAAAATTTTGAAAAACTTACATTTCCAATTTGATAATTTTTATTGCTTCAAAATTATTTTTACTTCCTTGTTTGAATATACTACAAATAATTTAATATTCCAATAAATTCCCACCTTTTTTACTTATTTCATTTACCTATTTTCAAAGATTTAAACCGTTCTTTATATATTTGGTTTTTCTATATAAACTTTTAAAATAATAATAATTAAAATTTTTTTTAAAAGAGGACGTAGCTTCTCATTGGCGCACAACTCTATCAAAAGTTTTTGCTAAAAACATTTCTTAAGCTTATTTCTTTAAATACAGTTCAAGTTTGCAGTTTAAACTTATTCTGGTATTAAGAGTTCTTGAACTTGGCGAATCCTTAATCAGGAAATCTTCAGATAAATTGGATTCTTTTACTAAAATGAATCCTTTATAAGTACTCTTTTTTTTGCCTCATTTAACTTCTAAGCAATTTCCAAGGAAAGAATTTAGTATCTTATTTAAATTATTATATGAAATACTAATAATAAACTAATTATAGTGGCTCTACCAATATTAAATTAACCAATTTTAAGTTTACTTGCATTTGCTTTTATAAATTTTCTACTGCTTCCTTTGAAATTGCTCAAATAATTTTTTTTTCCTTTTTTTCTTCGCCTCAATCTTCATCTTGCTCTGAGTTTTAATTCTCTTCTTCCTCTTTGATTATCCCGCATTCTTTAGTTCCTTCAAACATTTTTCAATATTGTAATATCTATTTCCTTTATAGATTAAAAGCATTTTTAGTTCTTAATAGAGTTTCCTTCTATAGATTTTACCTTCTGTTAAACAATATTTATAGCTTCAATTATGCCCATAGTCTTTTTCCTCTATTATCTTCTTTATTTGAACTTCTAAAATAGTCTTAAGATATTTCCTTTCTTCTTGATATACTTATCCGATTATATATATAAATTATTTTTTTATTTTTTCAATGTCCATAAGATCTCCGTTATTTTATTTTTATTGGACTATCAATTAAATCTATAAAATATACTGATTGTGTCTCATTCTATTCATTTTAGTTGCAAATTTACCTATTCCACTTCCAATTTGCTGCATATTTCCTTTTTTAATTTATTATTTCTTGCTAAATATTCACCACTGTGTATTACAAGGTATTAAGTTTTTCGCTTAATTTCAGAACTTAAGATTTTAAGATTTGATTCTCCAAAAGCAGTTGCTATATATGTAAAATAGTTCACAGTTATGGTTGCTTATTTTTTTGAAGAAGAAGTTTAATTCAGTTTATTATATATTATAAATACGGAGGAAAGTCCTTTCTTTCGGATACTGCTTGGAGGCCCAGCAAGGCAATTAAAAAATGAGCACGGACGGAGGATAAATCGGAGAAAGAGAAACCAATAACAAGAGAATGAAGATTCGACAAGCTGGAGAACTCTGAATGCCATTTGAAAACCTTCTTCATCATAGGTCGGGGAAAGATGTACCTGTAATCGCATATTACATCCTATGCTTTGGAAAGAAAAATTACAGGGACGTACTGTAGGTAGAGAAAACAAGGATAGAGAGACCCATAAAATTTTATTTTTCGACATTAAATAAAATTAATTTAAAGAGCTGCGCACCAACGAGAGTGCTACACGCTCTATAATCCAATTTATTTATTTATATATAATAATACTAGTTTTAAGTTTGACATTTTCGTAGATATTTAAATCTTTTTCACATCAATCTCAAAAAGATTCTAAATATTAATAAAATGGTTTAATATCTTTCTCCTCTCTCATAATTCTCATTCTTTAATAGCTGAATTCAAATAATTTTCTCAGTTTTGATGCTTCTTTTCTTATGCAAATAACCCACTTGATTGAAATAAATTCTTTCTTTTTTCTTCTCATGTTTATTCTGTATTATTCTTTTGTTTAGTCATAATTTCATTTTCTAGATTTAGTATCTGTAACTAAATTTCCGAAATATTGTACATCATTTAAAAAATCCCTTTAAGAATTACAAAAGTTGCATCTTTTCTTTTAATCCTTCTAATTACTTCTTCTAAATTATTATTAAGTTACTTTTTTATCTTGCTGAAAATTTGTATTGTAGTTAAAATAAATTTAATTTTTTGTGTTAGTTTGATTTGCACATCTTTCTACTTCTTTTCATATCTTAAAGAATGAATAAATACTCTAGATCTATTATATGTTCCAGAAAGTGTTTAGATATTTTCCTGAGACAAGAGTCTTAATTTATATTATTCAAATAGTTCTGGTTTTTCATTAAGTTTTTTATTAACATTAAAGTTTCTTGACCATTTCCTAGAGGTTCAGCACCACTTTGACTAGCTGTTTATTGTTTCTCTACTCCATTATTGTGAATTTCTATATTTCTTACTATAACATAATATTTGCCTATTTTTTAGGTTTTTCTTCAGAGGAGGAATATCGATTTGAAAGTCAATCTACTTATCTACTTTCCCTTAAAAATATAAATTCTAGATGCTGTTTATTTCTACTTTTTGGGAGGAAGAAAACTTTTTCATGTTCCTTATATATTTGTTGAATCTTTTAAGATTCATAACCAAATTCATGATAAAATTTATATTTACTTAAGTATAAAAGTTGACATTTTTTTTATTTCTCTATCATTTTTAAAATTTACTTACTCATTATTTCAAAAAAACTCTCTCTCAAATAATCTTACTTTTTTACTTTTCTTCTAAACTTAATTTACTTTTAACTACTATAGAAACCAATCTTGCTCTTTATAATGATAATATTTTATAATAAAAATGAATTATAGTAAATCTATCTTTCAAATAGATTCATCACTGTAAAGTTTATTACTTTATTGAAATGATCTATTTTCAGTCTTCTTCAAGATCATCTTCTTTTAATACATAACTGGCCGTACTGCATTAACTCTTTTTATAAAAAGGTATCTTGCTTCAGTCGAATTCAATTCTAATCATATTATATTTGCTTCTTTATTGAGCTTGAGCAATTTCTATCAGATTTCATTCCCTTGTACATTTTTCCCAATATAATAGCCCTTCTGGAGAGTAATATAGATAAGTGAATGATTATTGTAAATTTAAATTTTCATTTTATTCATTTAGTTTGAAGTTTTAGCAGTATCTAAACGTATGTCCAAATATCCTACAATATCAGCATTGTTTTTTCTCTTATATAAGTAAATATTTTCTTGATGATCTTTAGGTTCTAAATCATCGGATCATTCATCAACATATTAAAAAAAAAATATTTTCAGTCAGCTCTACAAATTAGCTGAACTTAGTTTCTAATTATTCGATTCTTATCTTGCTGTAGGATTTTAATTTTTTTATTCTTATGTGATAACCATCAGGTAGAAATATTTCCTTAAAGCTTTATACATTCTTAAATTTTGGAATTCTCCTATTGCATAACTTTGAGTTCATAAAGTATATTTTGGTAATAATAATTTGATTGGGATTGATTGTGTTTAAAAGAGATTTTTGCAATAAATGTTCACTTTTCTTTTGAATATAATATATAGTAAATATTAGAATTATTGAAAGTATTATAAGTCTAAATACTCATCTAGAGTATTTTAGTACTATAACTATTTATAATATCTATATTTAAATTCTTTCTTTTGTTTACTGTAAAGTATACTTCATTAATATTTATATATATCGTTTGAAATGCAAACTGATTAGGTAAAAAAGAAATAAAGCTAATTTATTTAATGAACAAATTAATAAAAGAATCAATAATCTTTATAGCATGGTAAACATTTAAAAAGGCTTACAAATAAAATGCTCCAAAAATAATTTATATTTAGTAAAGGCTAAGAAAGTTTGTAGACTAAGGGAAAATAAGTGAAAGACCAAGAAAAGGATGAAGAAAAAGAGGAAGAGAAAAGAAGAGCAAGCGGAAAATTAGAAGGAATAAACTGATACGAAGATGAAGATGAAAGCGCGAAAAGTTGAAAAATTTTTTACAGCATTATGCTTCTTTAATTGAAGGAAACATTTCAACAATGAAAAGATGTCACTAGACTCTTTTAAATAAATTTATTAAAGTTTAAATTATTCAAGTAATTAACACTTTATAATTATTCGTTAAGGAATAAATTTTAATTTAGTAAAAATGTTTATTTAACTATTACTTTCTAAAACCTTTTTTAAAGGTATTTTTTATTTAAAAATTGTATTTTTATGTATTTTTGGTAGTTAAAATGTTATTAATTAATCATAAATGCATTATATTGTTTTGACTCTCTTAGAATATTAAATATATGTATCAATAGATATCTGTTTATTCCTTAATTTTATTGATTCTTAATTTTTCTGAGTTTTTTAATTTTCAAATTTTATTTCTTATTAAAATAATTAATTTGAAATTTAAGATCAAAATAAAGTTAAAAATGGAGAAAAAAAAACAAAAAGGAAAAAGTTAGGAGATAAGTCAGACTAGAAGAGAAAAAGTAAATTCACTAGAATCTTCATCATCATATAAAGGAAAATTAATATAGAGAAAAAGGAAATCTCTTCAATAATATAAAAGGAAAACGCATCTGTATCTGAATAACATGACTAAATTTAGAAAATTCTCAACAAACAAGATGAGATCTTTTATATTCTTTAAGAGTGAAGAAGAGAATTGACGATACACAGTGAGTTGTTTACCTAATAAACGACATTGTTACGGAAATAACGCGTTCAAAATAAAGTCTTAAGAGAAGACAATTATACTGTTAAATCTAAGCCAACTAAATAGAAATTTTCCAATTATTGCAGCAGAAATTAAGATTGATATCGTGAATATTCAATTATTGACCAAACAAATTTGAAAGAACTGAGATAACAATTAAATTGGATAAATTTGAGAAATTTATTATTCAGAAGTAAAAACATAAATAGAAGATTAAGAGGTACTGATATTGTAATTCTTCTGAAAATCTAATGAAGTAATTCTCTGGCTTAAAAGAATTTAAAAGACAAAAAAATTAAAAAACTTGAAAAGAACTAGCAGACTTTTATAAATAGCAATAGGATTAAAAAATTGGAAGTACAAGAGACTTCAGTCAGACGAAGGAGAAGTTTTTACCATCTACATAATAAAAATGGTTGAGGAATCCAGCCTCGAGAAAAAAAATGGATATTAGGAATTGGTTTAAAATTAAAAGAAACAAACATTTAAAATTTTTAGTTGATTATAATAATAATTAAAGATTAATAGAAATTTAACTTTTACAAAATGTATTAATTATAAAATTAACTAATCACTTAAGTTTTTTTCTTAAATAGTAAAATTATCTTAAGATCAGTCTAAATAAATGAATTTCTAAAATTAAAATTAAATCATTTAGATTCAAAAATTTGAAATATAAAGATTATGATTAATTGCAAATAAAATGGCTCCTAAAATGAAATTCACCTAAAATCAGTCTCCATACTATAATAAAGTACTTTGATTGAGATTTACTCGTTTTAGGCTGAGAACAAAAAACTATAAGATGCAGCACAGATATTAATTCAGCAAACAATCAGCATAAATATAAAAATTTAACTCTAAAATGATAATAAAACCCTTAATACAGAATTGAGCTTAAAAGCTTCTACACATTTATTTAATTAAGAAATTAAAAGAGCAGAAGATAAAATATTAGATTCAAAATTTTAATTAAATTAACCATTAACAATATATGAATAAAAAAGTATGATCCAGTGGAGATTGAAAAAAAATTAAAATATTTATAAATATTGAAAAATTTGGTAATTCATCGAGAAAAAAAACCCAACTATGTGCTGATTACAGCGAAGGCTAGGGTACATAAAAAATCTTGTTGAGAATATAAAAAATTACTGAAAAATTAAACTAAAAAAGTCTGAAAAAACTTAAATTAAAACTTATTTTACATTTAACTATAAAGGAAAAAATATTACAAACCAGACAAAAAGCGCCTTTCATTTAAAAAACAGTCAAATAATATAATAGAAAATGATACGAATTTGATTTATAAGACAAAACTAAGAAAAATAATATAACAAGCATAAGATTTGAGAAAGAAAAAACTTAATAAGTTTGAAGTGAATTCATTTATTTAGCATTAAACTTTTATTTCGTAATTAACCTAATAAAGGGAAAATCACGTTAATTAATTATTAATATTATTAAATTAATCCGATTACTTATTATGATCATCAACAAAGTTATTTTTATTTGATTAACTATTTTTAAGTTAATTTTACTTTATATAAATACTAATATGATTTTAATTATATTTTAAATATTTAGTAAGAAGTTTAGATTCTTAGCTTATTTAGCAAATGTATAAATAGCGAAATAGATATTGAATCTTCAAAATAAGAATGCATAATGACTACTTTATTCATTTAATGCTTTAGATATTATTCTTTGAAGTTACCTTATTTTATTTCCTAATAACTAATATGACTTATTTATATAATCATTTTATTTAAATAATGTGATTATATTTTTTCTTATGGACCTACTTAGAGGCCCAACAAGACAAAAAATGAGGGCGCTGCTGAAAGATTTACTTTAGTAGAAGAATCCAATGCCTCAAGAGATTTTCTGATGAAAAATTCGCCAAGCTCAAGACTTCTAAATATTGAAGAAATTCTCTTCCATCATCGTACGAAAAAGTAATACTTTTACTATGATGGTGGATATGACTTTACCTAAATTAAAAAATTCTTCTCTCAAAAAAATTAATGGTGATAATTAGAGACTAAGAAAGCGCTTCACGAATTACAGAAAATGAAAGAATAAAACAAAAAATATACCTAAGCAAACAATTCTTCTACGATATTTCGTGGAGAATTTATGGGAAGCGTTGGACTAGAATGAGAAGAAGATAGAAAATAATTCTTTAGCGCAAAAACGAAATGGACATTTATCAGAAATGTAGTTTAAGCAACATACATGAATATCAAAACTAATAGAAACATATGAAAAATTGCTTCAAAAAAGATGCCCAACGTGGAAAGGAAGTAAAAAGAGCTTCCAATTAAGCAAAACGACCTATCTTTTATAAGTGCTAAAATATAAGCCAAAAATAATTATAAATTATATTATTAATTATAATTGTAAAATTCTTAATTTAATACATCTATTTAAAATACTATTTACTACAAAAAATCTAAGTTACTATCTTTTTATTCAATTAAAATCTTTTATAAAATGTTATCATAATAGTAAGTGGTTGAATAAAGATTATCAGTGAGTAAGCTTAATTTTAGTGGTTTCAATTTCAATTTTTTTTTCCGTTTTGTTAATTCACAAAATGTAAGTATATTCTCAAAAAAAATAGATGCAAGTGTAATTTCTCTGAGAGATAATAAAATTAATTTTTAAACTTGGTAACTATTTATCTTTAATAACTAATAAAATAAAATAATTTTTATATTTGGATAACAAAAAATATTCGTATTTAGAAAAAATATCTAAGAAGCTTAGTTTATCTAATATATAATAATAATAGTAAACTAAAAGTAATTAAAGTTTAGCATTCCCTGGATTTTCAACCAGGTTTTTGCTACCATTTTTTTAGCGTGGAAGGATACCACGCCATTTTTTTATGTGGATGGAACCACAGAGGATCTTCTGTCTTTTATGTGAATAGTTTTCTCTTGTAAATCCCTGTTTAGGTTATTCAGAGTCTGCTGAGTATGCTTAACGTTCTTTATTGTTCTTTTATCTAAATTTATCTTCACTAATCGCAATTTTGTAATAAGTGTCACTTTGATTTGCAATAATAGCATTGTTTGCCTTGTTTTTTCTTGAATCTCTTCAGAAATACTTTTTTTTCAAGTTAATCGATTCTTTTGATTAAATCTATATTAATCTTTTAGTCATTCTATTTTTCTTAAACGTTTGCTTATGTAGAAACATTTTCGATAATCATATTTTGTTCTTGCTTAAAATTCGATTGAGATTATTCATATAGTTACTATTCCGTGACTAGATTATTCTAAATCAATTATCGTCTAATTATTAGAAGCTCGTTATTTTAATCTTCGATAGTATTCATTAGTTCTCTTATTTTTTCCCCTTGGTTGTAAATTGTTTCCTAATAATTTTGTATTATTGTTTTCATTTGGTCAAGCTATATTTATATTTCGGATTATTTTTATACCTTTACTGGATTCGATTCTATTGTTCCGATTATGATTTTTCCTTCAGAGGAGGAACTTGATTTATCTTCTTCTTGTTGTTGTCTCTGCATTTGTTTCGCAGCTTTCCTTTTTGCGTTCTTAATTTGGTTTTTGGAAAGGCGAATAGATTATTCCATTTTTTTATTTATCTAATATATATGAAAGTTAAATATTATGCTAATATATTCTTAATTACTTAAGAGCTATTATCTTAATTATATTACTTTATTTTATTATCTCTTTTTATAATAGAGATTTTTTATAATTATTATGCCAATAATTTGCATTTTTTATTTTATTAAAATCATTATTTAGACAATTAATTTATCTTAATTAATTTAGATTTAATTTTAAAAAGAATAGTTCATTTATTGGTCATAATTTTTAAGTTATTATCTAAAATATGAAATATTTTTTAATATTATAGTTATATATATATCAATAGTTAGTAATTTATAAATATTTTATTATTTAACTAACTATTTTAGTTTAATATTATCATTTTTTAAGTTTAATTTAAAATTATAATATGAAAAGTTTAACTATCAAGCATTTAAACTCTTTCTTCTAACTCTATTGCTTATTGAAGACTTATTTAAAAGGTTTTAATGTCTTTAATCAGTAATTTAGTAACAATAAATTTCTATTAACTATTATTATTCTTATGCCAATTTAAATGTCCTTTTTACTATTTAAACTTCTCCATTGCCATTTTAGTATATTCTTTCCTTAAATTTTTATTTCCTATTTATTTTTTATTTATTTTTTATTTCTGTTTTCTAAAATTTACTTTTAAATTTTAATTTTAATATATTTTTTGTAGAGAATCTTCTTTGATATATATTGATGACATTATATCTTTTATTACAAAATTTTTACTTTTTAACTCTATATTATGATATAAGATTGCAAATTTAATATCTTGGTATTATTGCATTTATTACTTATTTTAAATTTTAAACTTTAAACTTTAAATTTCTTATTCTAGAAAAATTTATTTTATTAACTTAATATGTTTCAGAAGCTTTTTAAATCCTTCTCATATGACTTTAATCTTTAGTTTGCTTTAACTAGAAGAGTTTTAATATAACTTTTCCCATTCTTTATAATAGTTTGACTTCTTCCTATAAAATAAACATAATTTTAATAAATTTTTAACTATTAGATTATTCATACGCTGAATAAAAAATACGAAACTTCTTATTTTATACTATTTACTTGATTTCTATTTAGTAATAGAAACCTCAGTTTTACATGTGATTCTTAGGTTATTTATTGAATTTTAATTAATTAATTTTATATTAAATATTGTAAATTCTTTTTCTTATTTACTTTGAAATATTTTTTAAAAATCTATTATAAATTTCATTTATATTTTAATTTAAAAACAAACAAACATTTTTTATCAATTTATTTCCTAAAATTTTATTTTAGCTTTTTTATTTAACTTGTTTTTACAAAAATTTTAGAAGATACAAGTAAACTTTTTACCTATTTATATTTAAAAAAAATAAATATTACTATTTTAATTTAATGGATTTAGTGTTATTTTATGAGTCCAAAATAATTTTTTTAATTACTTTTTCTCCTTTAATTATATCATTTAAACGTCCCCCTTTAATTAGTATTCTCAAAACTGCAAAAGATATTTAATGAAACAAAATTGACATAAGTAATAATTATTAAGTATTTTAATTATCTTTCATATAAGAAACTCTTCTATAAAAAGTTTTAAAATATCTTCTTCTAAATTTAAATCAAAGTTATTAATATAGTTTTAAATACCTTTCTTGATTATAACTTTTAAATAATTTTTTTAATAAAAGCTTTATTTTTATGTACTATATATAATTATTAAACCATTATATTTGTTTTTAATTTATATAAACTATGGAATAAATTTTGGATATTGAGAAATTAAAATAAACTTTTACATTTATATTTTTAAATTAATTCAACTTATTAATGATACACTATATTTAAGATTTAAAAATTATATTTTTTATATATAAAATATTTATTAAAAGCATGAAATTAGAAATGTAAACTAAAATTATTATGTATAAAGCTAATTTTAATAAATACATATTTCCAATCTTTTATTATTTCTATCTTTTGCTATTTAATTCTAGTAATCCAGAAATTTTTAAGATTTAGCAATTATTTAAAATTAATAAAATTCTATTTAACTAAAAGTTTTAAGAAGGAAATTAAAATTATTTCAGATGTATCTCGCTTTTACATTTATTTACTTTTGTATTTTTGCATTACATGATATAGAATCTATTTCTTCATTATTGATTTAAACATATTAATAATCTTACCATTTTTATGAACTTTATTATAAACTTAAACCTGAAATATCTTTATAAGAAATTTAATTAGAAATTTTAAATTAAGAATTGTTTATTTGAGGCTTTTAATTTAAAAATACTATAAAAGTTATAAGTTTTTTTCCACTTCCTAGTTTTTCTGTCAATCATTGACAAATAAAAATTCGATATATTCCATGTTCTCTTGCATTCATTGATGATGTAAATTTTATAAAGAAAAGTAGCAACAAAATTCTCTTGAACTTGATTCGTATTCTACAAGTGGGCCTCCTAAGGGAGTTCAGACTTAAGATCGACGATTTGAATGCAAAAACTTATTGTGATGCTGGTATTAATGTCACCATGCACTATAAAAACTAATATTTAAAGGCGATCATTCTACAAAATTGGTGATATAATAAGGTTTTTCATTTTTTATTTAATTTTTAAAATCTATTCATCATTGAAAATGTTTATCTTTATTTGTGCTATCAAGATTTTTAGGAAACATTATGGTTATATTTGAGTATTTACTTCAAAAACTATACCATTTCTCAAATTTTTCTTTCACGTAGAATTATCTATTGTCTTAATAGAATAGATTTGGCTGTAAAGGTTTTTCAAAATGTACTTGTTTTTTTATTTCATCAGTTTCTTATTTCATCTATTCTAATTTTTTGCTTGATTATTTAGCTTCTAATCATTTATTTTTCTACTTCTCATAAACTCTAAGTCACTCCGGCATTTCCTAATAATTTCTATATTAATTTGGATTTCAATAAATGAATATTTCTAGCTCAAAAGAGTAATTAAATGTTTGTATGAATGAGTTATTTCAATATAATTCAAAAAACACAATTGAAGTATTCTTGTTATCTTTTAAAATTTCTAAATCAAATATTAATTCTTAAGTTCTATTTAAATCATCTGGAATTTTAAATTAAGAAACTTCAAATAAAGTTGATCGTATGAGTAAGACAAATTACAGAATCATAAAAGCGAATAAATAAGCGTATAGTATGTTTATTTATTTATTTACTTAGAATAGTGTTTTTTGCTTATAAATCGATTTTATATTTCATTATCTATAATGATTCTTATATATTTCCTTAAATTTATTAGCAATTTGCTTTGCTGAAGGTCTATTTTCTGGTTCTATACTTAAACATGAATGTAAATCCATATTTATTTCTTACTAGTAAGAAAGAGTATTTTATTATTTTTTAGAGAATAAAAGATAAGCTATTTTACCAAAGCTGTAAATGTCTACTTTATCAGTTGGTTGATAATTTTATTAATTTAGCTCAGGTGCTGATCATTTTTCAGTTCATGTTATTTATCGATTTGTACCTTAAAAATCGGTAGAACTATCAAAATCACAAATCCTAGCATTATAATTATCATCAAGTAAGATATTTTCAGGATTAATATCTTAATGAATAATTTAGTTTTAATGCAAGTATTCAAGGCCTTAAGCTATATCAATTAATATCTATAATTTTAGTTTATTTTTCATTTCATCGTCAGTAATGCTATTAATCTCCTCTATGCATTTATCTAAAGATCCTTTTCTTTTAAATGGGAAAATAAGATATAGTTTACCTTAGTTATAGCAGAATCCTTAAAATAGTAGAATATTATCATGATTAAGTTTTGAGTGGTTTACTAATTAAGGTATTGAGTTTTCAATTTTATCTCTTTAAATTATTTTAATGGCAAAATCTTATCCATATATTTTACCTTTATAGACTTTACCACTTCCTCCTTCTCCTATTTTATTTTCTTCTTGAATATTAAGTTATTAAAAGGAGAATTCTTTGAGCAATCCAAGTTAATTTAATTGTCTAGGTATATTAATCTCTTAAAGTTAATTGGTAGTCATATATAAAAATAAAGTAGAGTAATAAATAAAGAAAGGTTATAGGATAAATAAGTAAAATATAATATTTTTACATTTAAAAATATAATTTTAATAATATTTAAATATAAAATATAAATATTGCTATAGCATTAAATTATATCTAAAATATATACTTATTCTATTTATTTACTGTTACTACCTAACTTTACTTCAGTTCTTTCCTATCAAATTCTTATCTATAAATGCAACTGTCTAATCTTACAATTAATTATCATAATTCTGTAAAAACCTTTTATTATAGGCAGCTAATTTAGAGGGAAAAAGAAGAAACTATGCTTTAAAATGCTATCTTTAATTTTATTTTTTAAGTCTTAGATAAAATTTAATTAATTATCCTAAAAATAAAAATGTCTAAAATTACTAAAAATCACACCCAAATTATTTTACTTTAATATAATTAACAATAAATGTAGCTAAATGTAAATTAATTAATTAATTTTAACTATAAGGGTTAGGGTCATCTTTAATTAGAGGAAATGTTTCCTCAAATTAAAGACAATCAAAGTTTTTATATTCAATACTCAACTGTACATGTCTTCATCTGAATCAATTTCAAACTGAGATAATTCTTCTTTCTCTTCAATAAGTTCATAGAATTGTTCTTCCATCTTCTTGTAATTTTTCTCCAGCTTCTCTAAACAAATTCTAAGGTCATTGTTGTCCTTTTAAAGCTATTTATTCTGTTACTATTAATTACCAAGATCCTGTTTGATTAGTATTACACTTGAATCATCTAATATCTTCTTTTTTCTGTAAATACCTCCAAAGTAATTACAATATAACCTCCTCGATGTTCCAAATTATTTACGGTGCTGCTTAAACTCTCTTCTTCACTTCGGATATTACCTCCAAAAATGTCCAGCCTTTTGACAACAATAGCAACGTTTTATTAAGGACTTGAATTAGAATTTTTATTCTGTTTACATTTTTTCAATTTCCATATTTTCTGATTGAAGTTAGTTTTTTTTAATTGGTAATCGAATTTCTTCTTTAATTTTCTATTGACTTGTTTCTAGGTTTTTTTCTAATAGTTCAAATTAGGAAGTTAAGGGTTCAATTTAAGACTAGACTTTACTTACCAAGTCTTGGTCTTCCTTTTTTCTATCTTACAAAAGAAGCCGAAGATTCAAGTTTTCCGCCTTCAGGATCTATATTTCGGTATTAATTTTCTCAATTAATGAATAAAGCTAAATAATGTCTTGTTCGTGGGGTTTCTCAAGCTTTTTCAGTTTGCTAGGAAATTCCGTATTTCCCAATCCTTAACAGGAGTAGATTTATCTTTTTTGAATTCTTGGTTCTTGTTAGTTAACTGAGACTTAAGATTGATCTTTAAGGTTAGAATTCAAGGTTTAGATTCCCGGGTTTTTTCATTTTTTTCCTAAATGTAAATGATTAGAATTTATAAAATAATAAATTAATTAAAATAAAAAGGCTAATCCTTTAAGCATAAATGAAAAATAAATCTATCAATAATAAGTAACATTTTATGAATATTAGATAGATAAAAAACTAAATTATTATATTTTTTATGTGGTAGTAGCTTAATATATAATAGCAATTACAAGTATTACTAATAAACTTTCATTGGATTAGAATGTTCAGCTTAAAACTCTATAGAGAAATAGAATTTAACCTTAAACAAAATAAAAACTATTTTATATTAAATTAATAATAATTAAATATGGAGATGATAGGAATGACATGTTCTTCAATATCAAGATTCGCTGGCTAATCATCTGGACTCTTTCCCTTAGAGCGAAGTATTTAATTTTTCTGGTAGGAGCAGACTCAGATAAGGACGATAGAGCTTAATCTACTCTTAGCCTTTATTCAGATACAGAGCATCACTGGAATTTAAGTTCATGAGATTGGGTGAAGATAAAATCTGTAGCAGAGTTGACTGTGATTACAATAAGTATTATAAATTATGGTGTGGTAGGCCCTTACTGTTCTACTTTTAAGAAAACAAGATCTGTTTAATTTAATATTCAATTAACTGTCTTTCAAACTTAAACGTACGATAATTGAATAACTAAATTACAAAGAATCATAATATATAGTCCTTTAAGTTTTCAAGTTCAATATTATTATTATTATACATAAAATGGCTCCTAAGAAATAATCGACCAAAAACTAACAGGAAATTGAACAATAAAACTCTCTAATCGAAATATACTCCCTAGAAGCGGAAAACAAAAAAATGCAACAATCACTTCTAGACTTGATTTAACAATTAGATTCTCTAACTTTTACTGTGCAATAATTATAAAACGAAAATTAATGGTTAAAAACGGAAATAAACACTAAAGCCTTAATGTTGCAAGGTAATTAAAAACTGGAAAAAACGGAGCAAAAAATAGTAGAAATAAATAAACCATACAATTCTAATCTTAATAATGATTCTATGGTAATAGAAGAACAAAATTTAAATTCTTTTTCGGATCGGAAAAAAATTTTCTATTTTTTAAAATGATAAAAATGCTAAAAATGCTTAAAAATAGTCATAACTCGAAATATTGTAAAAAAAGATGTTTTCATTGCTAAAAGGTTGAACTCATCTTTAGAAGATGCAGGTATTTTCAGAAGAAGCAAGAATCTAATAATTGAAAGATATGAAATAACATGACACAATTATACTGTTCTCCAGAAGGAAAAATTTACAAGAAAAAATTATAAGGTTGAGATTAATTACTATTGGATATAGTAATTCCCAAAAAAGAAGGACGAGGAAGATGTTGGGACCTAATTGAGATTGAAGAAAAATTCCTAAGATCAAGAAAGGTTAAATCTGTACAACACGATATGCAATAGAAGAATCAAGCTCTGAAGAAGACCTGAACGATTCATTTACATCTTAAAACTCATAAACTAATTAGTGGAAAACCAAATAAAGGTGAAGTCACTTTAATAAATTATGTTATGTTATAAATAAAATTGTTTCTCCGCTATTAGAAATTTAACTCAGTCAGAAGTACAGAACTTCAAACTTTGTGCTATTTATTAAAATGTTTGGAGCAACGTGGGGTTTATGTGTTACTATTCACAGATTTTTAGCAAGTTTCCGTCCTTGATTTTCTGTCATGACTATGTTATAACTCCATCTTCTTACTATTGTACATACTTTCATTCCTGTTGCAAAAAATCTTGTTTAATCTGATTTTTTCTGTTTGTTTTGCTTATCAGAAATCCCGTTGCTTCTTTTGGAACCTCCGACAATTCCGATATAGGTGTTGTTGGTTTGGCAGCAGAAGTATCTCTTCCTGATCGGTATTAAATCAATTTTGTATAAACGGAAGACAATCAAGTTCAATCAAGTTATATTCATTTAATCTTTAATTTTAAATTAAAAAAACAGACATTTTATAAGGCTTCTTTATTATCTCTTTCTAAAATTAAAAAGGACAGAGAAAGTAAGATGTCACTTCTCCAATCAACCCCACATCTTCACTTAAATCAATCCAATCTCAAACAAAAATTATAATCTTAGACTTAAAAACTTCCGATGCCCTCAAACGACAGAAGCAAACTCTTTAAACCCCAAATATGGAAGAGAGACCAAGAAAGCAGCAAGAGATGGTATTGTATACTAAGTACGATTCTTTATCTTAAACTCCGAACAAGATGATGTAGCATAGCTTGCATTAATGGTGGTGAAACTCTAGGAAGAAGTTTAAAAGTTGAAGTATTGAACAAAAAATACCACTCAAGCTGGAAAAAAAAAGGACTAAATGGACAAGTCTCGTTTAGACAACTATAAGAGTTAGATTTATTATCCAACATCATTAGGATAAGAACTCGACCTAGTGAGGGCTTAAGTTGTAAAATATGAATTGAAAATTCAATTCAAAAGAATCAAGAATGAAATAGCTGTATATTGGATTGATCCCAATTGTCGTCGAGCCTTATTTAACCTTGGAAGAGACTAAAGTTGAATAATTTAGTTAAGTTATTTCTAAGTCTGATTTAACTTTTTGCTTAAAAAGGATGTAGTATTATTATACTTACTTGTAATATTAAAATAATGATATTAATTAAAAAATAGATATTTAATAGCTAATAAATATAATTTAATTCAGCAAGCAGTTAAAATAATAAAAATAGAAATTTAAGAGAAACTTTCTATAAGAACTTATTTATGATTACTGCATAATTTATTTCTATTTAAGAAAAAATTCAAAAAATGCGTTTTCTGGAATTTATCTTACTTAGAACACTAAGTATCTTATTAGAGAGATTATTTTATTATCAAGATGGTAACTTTATCCTATAATTTCCAATAAGCTCTCAGTAATTACAACTAAAAGGCTATTTATAGTATTATTTAAATCTGTGGCTAACGATATAAAGAGATTTATAATATTTAGGAATTTATAAATTAAGCAGAAATTATTCAGTATTTTTAAAGTCAAATAATCTTAAAAGGTAAATATTAAAAGAGATTAATTCTTTATACCTATAATAAATAAATGAGATTATAGAGCTCGTAGCACCTCAATGGTGTGCAGCTCTTTGATCAAGATTTTTAAAGTTAAAAATTTCTTGTTAAAGTCTTCCACAGTTCTAGCATTCCTTGTCAGTTCTGTCTTCTATAGGGCCGCGATTGGAATGCTACCCTAAGAGACCTTAGTATCTGGTATCTTTCGTCATTAATGCTACTTGATGCTCTTCAATCTTGTCTTCTCTTCTCCTGGTTGGCTCTTCGCCTATGGGGTACTTCCTGGTATCAGAGTTTAAGTCAGTTTCAGTTGGAGGATTGCTCCTGCCTATTTATTTATATAAAATGATAATAGCAAGATTTTATAAAAATACAAATGTATTAATTGTAATTGCTACTGAAGAATTTATTTCAATCTATATAAGTAGCCCCTTAAAATATTTAAGATAATGCATAACCTTAAACTTAAAGTGTAAGCATTTAATATTTAATTGTTATCATTATTTTTTCAATTAAAGACATAGTTTTTAAATGTTCATCACAATATTCTCTCTTTCTCATCCGTTCTTTTCAGCGTCCTCTTATTTAACTTTTTCTAACGTAAATAATTCTCGTCTTCTATCGAGTAAAATTTTTGGAATGTTTTTATTTGAAAATCTTAAAACTTTATATTTAAGCTTGGAAATTATTTAATTCAAACTTGATCGTAAAGTATGAGACATCTTAAATCTTAATCCTAACATTTTTCTTTAGTCATCCCTTATATCTTTATAGAAATTATTATTAATAACGTGTTCAAAATTATCAAATTACCCATAAATAAAAAAGGAATTCTCAACAAGATAATGAAGACCCTTGAGTTTAATGGGAAAATATAATGTTGCTTCCTTATTTTATATATACTAATAATTTATTTTCTAAATTGCTTATTCAATTTAGTGTATGTAATATATGGAAATTTTGGATGTTTTGAGATTATTGTAAACATATTTTAGCTCTAAACCTTCTATTATATCTCTAAGATGCGGCTCTATAATTAAATATAAATTTTGTTGTTTCTCATATATTAATATCCTTTATGCTGTATTTATGATCTTAACTGTCTATTTAGATATTTTAAAATTAATTCAAATGCTAAGCATCATCAAAGTATTGATCTCTTTTTTTAATTATTTATAAATAAATACCAAAAAGCTTATTAAAATTTAATTTATTGAACAAATTTAAGAAATATCTGCGCCAAAAATTGTTTGAAAGGCATTCAATTAAAATATATGAAAAAGATTCAATAAAAGTTTATTTATTTATTTAGAAAGATTTCATCAATTTAAATCTTATACTTGCATTGATTCTTAACTTTATGGCAGAAATTCCATTTTGCATACTTCAGATACCTAATTCACTTCATAATCTACTTTGGGAAGCGTAAAATGTCTTGCAATGATTTTAAAAAGTAATGGTGTGACATTTTAAATCTTAGCAATTAGTTTACAGTTTTTTAATTGCCGCTAGATATTTAAAACTTATTTTTTACAATAATTTTTAAATTCCTTTTTAATGTCAAAAATACTCATAAATATGTGACTTTATTTGTTTTAATATGATTGGTTAAATTCTGATCTTAAAATTTAAGTTATAACTATTATATAAGATTATGCATAAAAAAATAAAATAATTATTTAAAAATCAATTTAGGACAAAAAATTAAATTATATCAACTATATAAGAGAAAGATAGCATGCTAATAAAAATTTAATGCTAAGATATTTGTATTATTTTAGTTAGATATAAATATTACTATTTACTAGCGCTTCTAACTATTGAAGCTCTTTTATTTTGTTTTTATTTCATTATTTAATTTATTTTTACAGTTTTTCTGATATAATTTTAGAAATTTTGCATTATTTTTTAGATATTTTTTTATTTAAATTTGATTAAAATTAAATTTAACGTAATTGCTGGCTTTTAATATCAGAATTACTTTCTTCAATTACAACTATTTTATTTTCTCTGAAAAGATCCTCTTTCTCGTTTTTTGTATGATTTCTAGATAAATCAGCTCTTATTCATTTTTCATTATTTAATAAATTACTTCTTAAAGAAAGTAAAGAAAGTAAAGAAAGTAACAATCTAGAAATAAATCGATTTGGAATCCAAAAGATCTACCTACCTTGTAGAAAACTAAATATATACCCTCAATGTCAATCTCCTTATGTTTAGGTTTTCAACCTTATAATAAAATAATTCTTCTAATCCTACTAATACATACAGTCCGATTAATAATTGATTGCGTTGCATTCCCCAGTGGGTTTTAGCAAGCATCTTATATTTACTTTAAAAATAGTTAGAATAAGTTCTGGTTTTATAAATTAGTGTTTTAATATCTATGTTATTTTATTTAAAATTTATATGATAAAATGTTTAATTATATTATTAAACTCAATAGTGCAAACTCTTTAAGTTTAATTACTAAAATGAGTTAAATATTTTAAAACACTTAAACTCTCTAAAATAATAAAACTAAAATATTATAAAATGCTTGCTTTATTTAAAATAGCCTATTAAACTATTTTCTTATAGAAAGAACAAAATAATTTTATTTACCTCAGAGTATTAATTGAGAATTTCACTCTTATGGAGTTACTAAACTATATAATATGTTTAATATTAGTTCATCTACAAAAAAATTACTCCAACAAAGATTTCATGAAAATGATTAATAAAACAAAGATAATATGCATGCACATAAAAAACAGAATGTCTAAAAGTTGATTATTTGAAATAGATTATAGTTAATTCACAAAAAATAAGTGACTGATAGCAAAAACTATAATTTAATTAAAAGAATAAACAATACATAAACTTTAAGAATTATTATTAATCATCAATCATTAAAATAACTGTTCACCTTCCGGCTTAATTGAAGCTTTAAATTTATAATATTTCCGTTCCTTGCATTGCTCTTTTTCCTTGACTTCTCTCTTTTGAATAATCTGAGTTGAGAATTCCTTTTTTCCAGATTTTCCCATTTTCCGATGAGAAGAATTCAGTCGCTCCCTACTTCAGTTACTATTAGATAACATTTATCCAGATATTCATTTTTATTTTTTCTATTGGGGACATTTCTGCCATAAATGTCAAGTGCTGTTGCAAATGAAGTTCTTGCTCTAGGAAATGTCTTTTCTTGTTTCTCTATTTCCATTGGAGTTCCTTATGAAGACTTCTACAGGTTTTCTTCTATTAATTTTGGTCTTTAATCTAATTTTACTATGTTTTTCTCGTCTTGCTCTTGCATTACTCAAATATCATTCTCTAAACTTGCAATTTGCTCATAAACTCAGACTTTAGCTCTTCAGTCTACTATATGGACTTCATCATTATCTTTATGGTTTATCAAATCAGGACTTAATACAAACAACTCTTCCTTCTGGGAGTTTAATTCCTCTTCGATTTTTTATGTTTCTAATAAGTTTATGAATCGGCTGTTTCATCCACTAAGAGTCCATTTATTCTATTTCAGTATTATCTAAATCAAAGGTAAAAGTATCTAAATTGAATTATCGAACTTTACCTTCTTCGATTATTTTTTATTTTTTCGTTATTATTTTTATCGATTCAGTTGAGTGGTCTCTTTTTTCAGTTTTCAATGGAGGTGTTGAGAGCTGTGTTAACTTTTCTGTTCTGAAATTTTTATCTCAGTTCTTACTTGTTCTTTGCTGGAAGATATCTGCTTTATTTTAATCTATAGGAGTTAGAAATTTTTATAAGTTCTTCTAATTTATTTTGTTGTTCTGGTTATTTTTATTAAGAAGAGCTTTAAGTTGAAGAAGACGTGTTGAGAATATGTGCTTCTGGTTTTCTCTTCTGTTCTAAGGAGGTGGTTATAAAGCCCTTCTTGAAGGCAGCCATTTTAAATGATGAAGAATTATTACTATTAAGCATATAATGTTTATATAGCTTTAATTAAATTTGCAATATTTTTCCATTATTATAACATTATCTTCCTAATAGTTTATTTTTAAGTAATTTACTCCATAAACTTTATATTTTTAAGCTTTTTAAACTTATATCTGACTATTATATGAAAAGAGATAATTAATTATAATTTAAAAGTCTAAATTTTGAAGTAAATAAAAGATATTTTTAATTCCAAGTAAATCTTAATTATCTTTTGCAACTAAATTGATTCTTAATTATGTTTGAAGGATTGTAAATATATTTAAAATATAAATAAAAAGCATAGCAAAATATTATATTACATTAATAATAAAAATAAATAAAAACATTTACTTTGAATAGTAATTATATAAATCTAATTATATTTATTCACTATTATTAATTATTAATTTAAATTTTATATCAATAACAGATTATCTATATATTTTTATTCTAAATTTATTAAATTATGGAAAATTAACTATTTACATTTTAGCTTTAGTAAAGTTTTTATTATAGTTTAAGAAACTTACATTACTTTACCAAACTATTTTCTTCATTTTTTCACTCATAATAGTCTAATGAGAAATATATTTCCTTTAAATCTTTATTTTTATAAAGAAATTTATTTCTGATAAATTGTTTACAAATATAAATTAAATGTTAGGTGTTCTTGGAGGCAATTCAACCTTTTTCAAGCCAGCTTCTAGATCGTTCTAGAAGCAAAATTTAAAAGTTTAGATGTCTCTACAACACTTTTTCTTTTTTACATAATGTCACTGAAGTATCCTTTCGCCTAGATAATGATTATTATCTTTGATCTTGTATATCTTTCTGAATCTGTTGCAATATAATCTTTCTCTATCTTTTTTAAATTTATTTGTTGTTCTATCTTCATTTTATTCTCCAACTTCTCTTAGTAATTTCGGCATTCTTATTTAAAGTTTTAAAATTTCTATCATCTTTATCATAGATACTTTTGAGAGTTACAACAATATTATCTTTTAGAATATTTTAGGTTTAAATCTTGAGTTATTTTCTCCTTCAATTATCATTGGGCAATTGCTTATTCTTGTAGGTCCAGTTTACGCTGCAATTTTTGCTTTTTTACTTCTATTTTATCAATTTGCTGATCAGTTCTTTCTGCTTCTATTGTTAGTGTTATAATTATGATTATTTGTTTAAATCTTGTAATATATTTCAAATTGCATTAAAATCTCTTTCTTAGGTCATAAGTTTCGATTCTATTTCCTCTGTAATTTTAAGTTTTTCCATCAGTCTTTTATTAGCTTTCTTCCGTTTTTAATCTCTTCTTGGAGGTCTAGCACCACTTTTATCATCTAATCATAGCTTATTTACTTCTCTGTGATGAGATTCAAGACTTCCAAACATAAAATACTTTTAGTCTATTTCCTACGCTTTTCTCCAGAAGTGGAAGATTCGATTTGATGGATGATCTTTTTGATTTCCTTTTTCTGATCCTAGTCTCTCTAGGATGTCGTTAATTTCTGTCTTTCATGAGCCGTGAAAAATCTTGATTTTAATCCTGATATATTCTTTTATTCCTATAAAATTTTTAATTTACTTAAAATCTCGAACAGATAAAGTTTCTCAAATATTGAAATATTAAATAAATTTTAAACAGTTTTTTCCATTATTTGAATGCATATTAGTTTCTAATTCCAAAAATTGGAAATTGAAATGCTTTGATTAATAGTATCTTTATTATAAATCATACTAAAATAATTATTTATATCCTTTATTTTTGAATGAAGTTTAATTATAGAACAATACTTTTTTCTTTTATGTACTTTTATAATATGAAATATTATCTGCTGACATCTAAGCGTTCAAATTAAAAGGTTGATATTGTAATTTTTTAATTATTAAATCTTGAAAAATGTATATTAAAATGATTTATATACTTTATGAAGAAAATTCTAGCTATTACTAGCAATTAAAGCTTTGATTTGGTATTTGATTTATTTTTAACTTAAAATAGATGATATATATTATTAAATTCTAATTTATACTAGAAATTTTACTATATTATTATGCCAATATTTATATGCTAAACACTTTACTAAAATAAAATTTAGATAATTTAGATAATTTATTTATATTAATTAAATTAGATTTACTATTTAAAACTTAGTTCCTTTATTTATCAATATTCTAACTCCTTTCCTCATATGATGATATAACTTAATAGTTATAATCAAAAATAACTTAAGAATTCAATTAGAAATATTCTATTATAGCTTTAATTAATAAATTATATTTATTTACATTTTAACTCTTTAATCAAAAATAATAAATCTCAGCTTAGTAATCTTGAAGGCATTACAACTCTTATAGCACTAGTGTTTTCTGAATTTAAATAAAGGGTCTAAATGTTTTTAAATATTGCTTTTCTATCTTAATTATTTCTTAAATGGCTAATTTTTTTTATAAATATTAGTATTCCCTTTACACTGTAAACTTCTCTAATATCACTTTAGTATAATCTTTCTTAGTTTTATCTTGCATTTTTGTCTTTTATTATTTATATTTCCTTTTTCCTAAATTATTACTTCTAATCTATTGGAGTTTTTGACATTTTTAAAGGTTTTTGATACATATTAAAAACATTATTTCTTTTTTCAGAAATTATTATCAAATTTATAATTTTTAAATTTTTAATTCTATTAACACTTTATTATTCCTTAATATTTTTATATCATACTACATAACTAATTTTTTATTTTTAATTAATTTTAATAAAAGAGTTTTTTGGGACCGAAACTCCTTTCCGGTTAGACAACCCGACGCTCTCTTTTTAAGGAATAACGAGGGTATCTTGGTGTGTTCCAAACACAGCTGCTAGGGAGCTCCATCACTATGAACACCCAGGCATCAATTCCCTACCAAGAGAGATAATCTCAAAGACAGTGTTCCTTTCAGAAAATGACTCTGACCAGGGACTTTCTCAACGACAGGAGAGGAACTTATTCCTAGCCATAAAGCCAGAAAATTTAGTCAAGAAGGCCATTCTCAGCTTCTACCGTCTTTTTAATTATTCATAAGAAATTATTTCATCTGTTAGTTTTAGTCTTTTATTCTCTGGTTCTAATAGAAAATTTTTTTGTTTATTTCATATTTCAGAGATTTTTTAAATCTTTCTTTTGTGACGTAAGTTTTTTCTAATCCTTTTACTTGTTGAATAGTTATATGTTCTTTATTTCCCTTTAAAATTATTAGAATTTCTCTTACAAAATTGACACTATTTTACAAAAAAATAAATTATTCATCTGATCAGTTTAAAAATAAAATTAAGGGTTCGTGGTGTAACCATTTTAAAATTATATATGTAAACTAAAAATAATTTAAGTTTTCATTCTTACCTGGGATTTCAACCAGCTTTTTGCTGCCATTTTTTTACGTGGATGAATACAACGACCAATTTTTTTACGTGGGAGATAGCCATAGAGAATTTTTTGCACCTCCTGGGAATATTTTTCTCTTGTAGGTTCCATTTTAAGTAATCAAAAGTATTTTTGTTCTTAAAGTTTTTTATTATTCTCAAGCTTAAATCTTCTTTCAGTCATAACATTGCTTTAATAAATTTCATTTTTATTTGCAGTACCAGCAGTATCTTGTTTCTTTTTATAAATTTTTCTGAAATACATTTTTTATGCTAATTAATTCTTTTCAGTAAATCTTAGTAAATCTTTTCATCGTTCTGTTATTCCTGAACATTTATTTAATTAAATTTTTTTCAATAATCATACCTTGGTTTTACTTGGAATTAGTTTATGATTATTTGTATAGTTACTGTTCCGTGACTAAATTATTTAAGATTAACTGACGTCTTATTATTAATAATTCATTATTTTATCATCTATGAAATTCATCAATTCTCTTATTTTTCACCTTGATTGTATATTTTTTCTTGATATTTTTAGATTATTCTTTTCATTTAATTGACTTATAAATAAAGTTCTGATTCTACCTTAATCTTAATTGTATTCTTCTCGATTATACCGATTATAATTTTTCCTTCTGATGAGGAACTTGAATTGTCTTCTATTGATAATTCTTTCTAGAATTGTTTCGCTTCTTTCTTTTTGCGTTTCTAATTTGGTTTTTGGAAAGGCGAATAGATTGTTGCATTGTACATTTTTAATTACTTGGAAGATTTCCTTTTATAATATAATTAAAATTATAATGTGATTTTCTTGAATTTGATTTAAATATTTGATTAACCGTTTTTAAAATAGTGGAGATTGCATTTAAAACTCTTTAGTAATACTTATTATCTAAATTACTGTAAAGACTATTTAAATTTTTAATAAATTAAATAAATTTTTTAATCTAACTATTTCCTAAAACTTCTAGACTTAATGTTAATTTTGCTATCTACTTTTAATAGTTTTATAGAAGCATAAATAAACACGTCTAGTACTTTAACTTTAATAAATAGTATAATTTAGTAATTTTATTTTTAGCTTTTAAATTGAAAGAAATAATAAGCTTATTACTTCGTTGCTCCTTAATGTACTCCATTTTTAGACTTATATTTAAAAGATATATTTAAATAAAATAGATAAAAGTGATAAGAATTTAGCTGCTTTATATTTAAATAAGCTTCTATAAAGCAAAAATATTTTAAAATATCTATTACTAAATTAGTTTAGAGTCTTTAACAAAATTTTGATTTCTAAATACTCACTCTTTAGTAGTCTTTTGCTATGTATATTTAGTAAGCATGTTATTATATTTTTCTATATATGACTATTAGCATTATAATTGATTAGAATTACTAAACTATTAAATAAGTTTATTATTAACTATAAAAATTAAATAAGCAACTAAATAAATGTTGCTAATGCTATCTTTACTAAGGATATTTATAAGATTTAAGATAGAAACCTATTTCGAAAATTTATTATTATTGCTATGTAGTACTCAAGAGCTACTCAATTCAAGTCTATCAAGCATCATTCATTAAACCTTTGGACTTTAGAATGCATATCTTCCTACTTTTCTTTAACTAATCTGCATATATTTCTTTATTTTCCTATGCAGAATTGCTCATGGAATAAATCATGAGTCATATTCTGCTTTAGGGAGTAAAAAGACTTATCTATTTAAAGTTTAAGGAGTGATATTCTAATATTTTAACAACTATAATACGGATCCATTAGCACATTTCTTATATTTTTGTAGTCATTTTAGCAACGAACTTTATAAGATTCGTTTTCAAATACAAGCTCACAGATTTTAAAGCCAAATTAATGAGTTAAATACCTGATAACAATATCATAGAAGATAATGTCTGAACCATGTGCTTTTCCTTACATTATTCCATTATTAGATTATAAATTTATTTAAAATATACCATCTAAATAAGTCTAATATCTAGATTATGATAAAACTATTTAAATATAACCATAAAACCTTTAAGTTACTATATTATTATATTTCCAAATTACATTCTTGAGCAAAATCGTCTTCAATTCTTCCAATCACTTTAGATCCTTTTTTGTAAATAGTAAAATTTCTAACTTATTTGAGTTAATAAGAATGCTACACTTTCTTAACTCATTATTAATTAATTTTTGTAATACAATATGAAATTCCATATTAGCATATTTAATAAGCTCTATTTTTATTCCTCGATTTATTAGTCTCTTTATAATTCCTAAAATCCTTTAAACTATAAAGATTCAATCCTTACAAATTAGAAGTTTATTATTCTTTTACAAGGATACAACTTCTAAAAATATTATAAATCCTTTAATTAATGTTTTTTAGTTCTTCTTCATCATTATTCCTATGCTTGTTGAAAACATTACTTTCCAATTATTAGCAAATTAAGTAAATTATTCTTGATCTATGTATGTAGTTTCTTTTGCTAGGATTTAGAAATTTTCCTTACTTATTTAAACATTTTTTAAAGGGACTAATTAATTACTTCTCTGTATTTTAGTAAATTTTTACTTATATTATCATAAATTATGTTTATACTAACTTGTTTAGTTTTTTCTTATGCTAGTTATATTACTTGCTAATTTACTTTTCTTGCACTCTAATAAGTTATTAAAGTTTAATTCGCAGCATTAAAGCTATTTATCATCTTTCAAGGAATTTATAGTAAGTGTTTTAACATACTTATCCAAGAAGCTGATCAACATTACTATAGAGATGTTGAAGAATATAATTGTATTTTCTAAGTTATCTTCTTCAACTACTTCGAAATAATCTAAGCTTCCAATAAATTTAGTTTAATATTCTTTATTATCATATTTTTAAATTTCTATTTCTTAAAGTTTACTCTAGCAGCGAGTATTAGTGGCTTTCTATTGCTGTTTAAATATGTAATTATAATAGTAATGGAAAAGGATCTGTGCCAAATCACTACTGGATAAAGTTAGAAAGTTAAATAATTGGTTGATATTAATATGGTAATTGGCTATAACATAATCATTGAAATTTGTTCATTATAGTAAAACTTTATTTTATAGAGAAAACTATTAAATACTTAGTTATTTAGTTCATATTACAGTGAGCTAATATCAAATATTCTATTATATCCTCTTTTAACTTCTGGGTCATAAAGGCAAATTATTTTTTGACTTTTCTAATTTATATATAAGTAAGTGTGGAACTTATGCTATTGTATTTCTATAGTATATCATAGTGAATAAAGTCAAAGAATCATATTCTTATAATAATTATTTATCTGTTTTAATTGGCACTGAGTTTCCATCATATGTTACAGAATTTAATCTAAAGGCAATGTAATAAATCTATTTTCTATAGTTGTTAGGAGATTCTGTTTTAATAATCGTTTTGATAGTAAGTATTTAATAAATTAATCGCTTTTAAAATTATACTTCTTTAATAACTCTTCAATATCATTATTTTACAGATAGATATTATGTTATGCTGGACTCAAAATGCTTAATATGTTATGCTTCTTTTTAATTTCTCTTGCCATTTTATGGTAGTAAAATCTAATTAGTAAAAAGAGGTTGAACTTAGCCATTCTATATATTAAAATATGAGGCATCTCTACTGTAATTTAATAATTAACTATATAAATGACTAAGTTAAATAGTATAACTAACTTTATTTTTATTTTTAAAATTCAGATATGTTTTCATATAAATTATGCTTATGTTCAATTTCACACTCATAATATTTGGTCAATTAAATTATATAGTAAATAATTATAATTAAATATTATTATAGAGCACATAGCACTTCGTTGGAGATAGTACTTTTAATATTAATATTTAATATTAAAAAAAGTGTTCTCATACTTCTTGCTGTCGTTCTAGCTGGCCAAAATGTCATGTCAGCTTCTCCAAATAGGGAATCTACTTATTAAAAATTATTCTTGATTCTTAAACCAAATGCTCTAGTCTTCTTGAATAAGATCCATATAAAAATTAGTTATTAAGTCCTTAGTTAGAAGCCCATTAATTAAACGTTCATACTGCTAGAAAGAACCCTCAGACAAGTTAGTCTCTTCCAATCTAGTCCACCCTTCCTTGTGGTGGATTATAGTGTAAGATTACTCGCAATGCAGTATACAATCCACCAGATTACCTACTAGTTCTCTTGACCGCAGCCGACATTGATATTTAATATATTAATAAGTGGTAATATTATTTAGTAAATAGTTAGATTTATTATTACTGTAGTTCTCTAGTAATTGCTTTTATTTTTAGATTCCCTATTAATTTATAATTAGAAATATGTTAAACTTTATATTGTTTAAAGTATTTAATTACGATTCCTAATAATTAACTGACATTTAATTCTATTAGATATTTGAAAGCATATACTTAGTCATATTATTATCTTCTAAGATATCTAGCCCTTTAGAAGATTCTATATGTTTATCATACAAATCTTTTAAACATTTTTATGTTCCAAGAGGGGAAATAATTTTGTAGTCTATTGAAGTACTTATATTCTTATGTTTTTACTATAAATGCTTATGTTTTAGAGTTATATTATTTTATTTTAAAGTAACATAAAGATATTAGTTTATTTGCTTTTAATTGCAGTTTCTTAATAAGATTCTTAACAACCTCATTATTTCTTTAACTCTCTATAGTAAAGTCTAGTCTAAACTGATTTCTTTAATGTAATCAAGCACCTTGCAATGCTAATCCTTAAGATAGCAGTTTCTTTATTTTTAAATAAAGAAGATTCGCTAAGAATAAATCTTTTTATTTGATTTTTCCTTCCATTTTTTGCTAAATAGATATAAAAGTTAATAATAATATTTATATTTAAAATTGTAATACATGCATTAATACTTAAAGTAGATATAGTCAGATTACCTTAGGAATTTATTAAATCTAATAAGCAAATGTGGAGTGAAAAGTGTAAATTATAATAGAAAGATAAATTTTCTTTTTCATATTTATATATTTAATCTTTAAATATTATTTATATCCTTTATTTATTATTAAATATGCCACTCAAGGGAATTCTATAACCACCATACTCCAAAATATTATTTTCCCTAATTGCGCTCCTTAGATTGTTTCGCGAAGTGAAGAGATTATTTCATTATTCAGAAGAAGAAACTGTGATAAGGGCGATTAGAGTCTAGCCTTTCGCAATGTCTGAGTTGAACTATAAAGTTGATGGTAATTTGTTATTGACTACATATTTTGAGAAGATCAATCTTCAAGCATAATATCTTGTGATAATTATATGATTATATTATATGATTTCTAGAATTCAAAAATTCTAAGCTATAGCAAAGTAAATTTTTTAATCCTTAAATTAAATTATGGCAATGAAAGCTTAAAAATTTTAACTAATGTTTTACTAAACTCAATTAAATTAATCTGAATATAGTATGGCTTCTTTTATATTGGTATATATATTTTTATTATTATCATTCTATCTTTTTATTTTCCCATTATTTTTATTATTTTATCTATTTTTCTTTTTGATTAATAGTTGTTTTTGCTAATAAGCTATTAATATTAGTTGCATTAAAGTAGCTGCTTAATAGCTTTTAGTAAATCTAAATTAAATTAATTTAATTGATCTCTATCTTTTTATTTTTAATCTTATCTAATTTATTTATTAATTTTAGTAAATTAAATCTAAAATATAAGCAAAGTATCCTATATTATTTTGATAATTCTACTAGCATTAATTTTATCCTTAAAACCTTTGTTTTTCAGCTAAATATTAATATTTTTAATTATATTATTTACAGTAAGATAATGATATTTATATTAAATTTAATTTTTAAGATCTAAATAACTTAAAATGATAAACTGTAACTTAAATTTAATCTCTATATTACAGAATTAACTTATAAAGTTAGCAGATAACTAAGTTTTAATGTTAGTTGTTTACTATATTTTAATTTATGTATGCTTTAAGATTTATTTAGATTCTAATTATTATGCTTTTAGATAGTCTAATATTCCTAAATTCATTTTTTACTTTTTTTTTGAAAAAAGAAATTCAAATAATCAAAATTACCTCTATTCCACTATTCTCACATACTGAGATTTTAAAAATAGCAAAAACCGTAACTACTTGACACAATTTAAAAACAGGCCTCTTAAAGGTTATCAGGCTTAAAGATGTCGATTATTATTTAAAATTTAATTGCGATATTTTCATTAATTTCATTCTTTTCAGCATCAAGTTAAAGAAGATTTATTCAATTCGCTGAACTCGTTATTATAATAAAAATTTTAGTTTTTTAATTGCTTTATAAAATCTTTGGCGTATTAAATCCCTCTGCTTAAGTTTTTGTTATCATATGGAAAAGGAAATGATATGGTTATATTTGCCTATTTTTTTCAAGCCTAATATAATTTTATTAATTTGAATCCTGCATAATAATTCTGGATGCTAATAGAAAAGATTAGGTTTTAAAAGTTCTTAAAATTAGTAAATTTTTATATATTTTCTATTTCTTATTTCAATAATGCTATCAACTTTATTATTTACCTTCTAATCAAACTCAGTTCAATGAAAGTAAAGTATTCCTTGCAAAAGACCAAACAATTAACTCAGCACTTCAGAAGTTTTTTCTCTATTCTCTTGAGATTCTCTTTTTGTTCGATTGTAACTAAATTATAGATAATTTTAGACATAATATCTTCTTTATATTTTAATAAGGTAAGGCTTGCTTACTAGCCATATATAAAATAGAGGAATGCAATAAATAACGTTTATAGGATAAATAAGCATAACTTTTAAATTTAAAATGAAATGCAATTAATACTGTAAATAGGAGAGTTACAAAAAATAAATGCAGTAATTAATAAAATAAAGATGAATCTTAATAAACATATTTGTAATATTCTTTTAGCTTTATTACAAATATATACTAAGCTACTCCCATTCAAATCATTCTTTATTTCAATATCAATTAAATATATTCTACCTCTTGTACACTATCAATACAGCTTAATCATGGAGACTCTATTGGTACAGAAACAGCAAAAATTAATTTATACTTATAATCGGATAAAATACTAGAAAATAGTACTGAAGGATGAAATAACAATTGCTAAACAAAGTTAATTATTTAACATTAAGCAGTGAATAGAGGAAAATATTTTGGAAAAAACTGAGTCATATATATTGCACATGAGAAGATAAGACTTATAGAAGAAAATTGCATCAAGGAATTAAATTACATGAATCAAAATCGGAAGCAAATAAAATAATATTGAGAAAAATGTTAAAAATAACTAAGGAACTTATAGTTCTAAAAAGAGCAAGATGGGGATTAAGTTGAAGATAAATTATAAGAAGAAAGCTATGAACAATTTCGGAAGCAGTAAGGAAGTTTCTATAAACAATTCTACATTTAAACTTAACTAAGACTATGATGATCCTATTAAAGAGGAAGCATGTAAATTTTTTATTATTACTATTATTATAGTTATTATATATAAAATAAAATGGTACCTAAGAAATAGCAGATCTCCAGTACGCGACTATTGATATTTTTTCTTAGATGATGATCTAAAATTAATGAGGGTTATTAATAATCTTTTTAACTTACTCAAGATATAAATTACACAATGGGGTTTTTATAATCTTAAAACTCAATATTACAATAGGAATTATTTCTAGATCCATCATTGTGGAAAATTTAAGGGATTATTTTATTGAATAAATATATCTTAAGAGAAATTTAAAATACTAGAAACTGTAAGCCAGAACAGATCTAAGTACTAGATGTTTGAATAAAAATAGAACACCAACCTATAAAAATATATATACTCTACCGAAGAGTAACAATACGCTGATATTAGCAAGTGGACAGAACATAAAGTACGAAGTTGCTACTAATATAGACAAAAAAGAAAATAGCAGAAAATGAATGTGAATATTTATTCAGGATTTATTGCAATTAAAAAGGTTTAATTTAAAGGAAAAAGACACTCCAAAATAAAAACTTCCTATATATAATAAGCATTTAATTAATTCAATAGAAAATGATTGATTTTCGATCTATAGAAATAAATCAAAAAAATTTGAAAGAAATAAACTCAGGATAATGAAGATCCTATCAAATTCAAAGTGATTACTACTTTAAAAAATAGATAAATATGTAGTAAAATAAATAAAGATAATAACAATAATAAATTATGCTATTTTGTATTTTAGATTCAATTAAATGATATATAATTTAAAAAGGTAAATTTCGAAAAGGGTTTTCTTGTTCCAAAGGAGAAAACGAGAAGAAGAAGAAGAAAGAAAGTATCTCACTTATTATTCTCTCATAGGAAGCCAGAAAAACACCAACACTCTTCTAAATAGACCGAAAAAATAAATATTAAGAAATTTAAAACTATATAAACCAAAAAATAAGAAAGTTTAAAGCTCAGAATGAAAACTATTACCAGGTTGAGTACAATGAAGATTGGGATGTCCATATGATGTAGAAGAACTACACAAGATGACGGAAGTTTAAGATCCTAAAATTTGCTTCTAAGAAAAAAAGTGAATTAATATTTCCAAGAACCAATTTAATTTCAAGACATGCAGACGTCGGTATACTACCTTAAAGAAGAACTGAAAAAACTGAAAGTATCTAAAATTTAGTTTCCAGAAGTTATAGCTAAATTCAAACCAACCCGTCCATACTGTACAAAACATAACTATAGTAAAATAACCAATAAAAAAATGTTACTAAGATTCTATCTATTTCCTTCTAAAGTGATAATAAGGATTAAAAATTTTAATAATAAAAAAAAAAATTTATGACAAGAAATTAATTCTCTTGTAAAAAAGATTATAAACTTAATTATTTAAATTAATTAAAAATGATAATCAAGTTATTAAATATGAATTAAATCAAATGCTTCAATCAAATATACAATTTTGATCTTTATATTCTTATAAATTATTAATTTACAATTTACTCTAAGAAGTAAACAATTTTTAATAAGTTTTTTAATATTTGCTAATAATTATTTATGATTATCATTAATTTATTCTCTATTTTTTTAACAAAATGTCTTGGTAAAAAGATTTTCATTTGATTTGATACTCTTAATATCATCATTTCAGATTAGACTCAAACTTAAAGATATAATTTACATCAGTTGGAGATTGCATCTATTGTTTTTACCAAATATTTTTCTACATAAAATTCATATTATTTTTGCTAATGCAACTTTTTTAGTGACCTTTATAGTTCAAAATTTGTTTTAAATTTTAAATAGCATACAAGTAAAATTCTTATAATTGAAGCTTTTGAAGCTATTCATATTAAGCTTAGAATCTCTATTAAAATAATTGTCGTATTTGTAAGATTTCCTACTTTGTCGTTGAAATGATATTAAATATTATAAATTATTTTACCATCATATATAAGTTCGTCGAATAACATATGACAAATTCAATAAATAATAGATCACTTCAGGACAAAACTCAAAAAGAAAAATAATAAATTGCTATTTGTATTACTAGACATAGAAAAAATGTTAGATTCAATATCCCACGATTTATTATTTATGCAATTATAAAGGTTTAAAATATCTGAAGAACTTATAAATACACTATAACAATAATAAAAACAAACTTAGCTACACTTTATTTTGGATAATTAAATAACAAGGAAAATAATTTATAAAAACGGTGTACTACAAGGAAGTTCAAGTGGACTATTTTAGCTATAATTTTTTATGATATTATATTAAGACATCTTTAGTAACATGATAAATTAGGTTATAAAATAAGCAATATTTATCACACATAAATGGCATGGGCAGATGATCTTATATTAATATCAGACTCTGAATAAAATATTTAAAAATTAGTCCAGGAAACTTGTTGAATCTTTGGTATTATTCGATTAAACATTAATGTAAATAAAAGTGAATTTTTGTAAATTTTAAAAGGAAATTAAGAAAGATAATAATTATAAATATTTGCAAATAATCAAGAACTATAATAAAAATAAGAAGTTATTTATTTGGGATTTACTATAAATGAAAAATAACTGCTAAAAAGCCATTTACTAGAAATGTATAACAAATTCTAAAAAACAACTTTTTTATTTTAAGCTCAGTTCTATAAGAAATTCTAAAAAACTTACCCAATTAATTTTAAAAATTTGTATAGACTCTTCTGTTTACCGAAACTTGAATATTGCTCTGAAATAATACCTTATAGCATATTGCCAGGAATAATATAAATTAAAAATAGAATTCACACAACTTAAAGATAAGTAATAAGAAAATTTATGAAAATAACACAATCCTCCTGAAATGAACTATAACATATAGATTTTAATTGACTATAATTTGAATAAATGACAGTGTTAAGATACTTTAAATTTCATAAAAAATTATATGATAATATAGAACTAAATAAATCAAAGTAGAATGAGATAAGATTCTTAATTTATACAATTATTCGAACTTAGTTAAAAGAAAAATTCTTCGAACAAAAAAACCTTCAAAAAATATTAAAGTTTTATGATATATCGACGCTGGAAATTGATTAAATTAAAGAAAAAAACTTTTCTATGATAATGATTTTATTATGAAAAGAGTAAAAATACAATTCTTTTAAAATACCATAGAAAGGATAAGAATAGATGAGGAAAGCAATAAAAAAGGACTAAAAACAGCATAAATAGTGTATAAGTAATTTTAAAATGAATTATATTTTCCAAAAATTACTTACATGATTAAAAACAAACATAAAATTAAGCAACAAAAAATAATTTTCAAACTAAGAACTTAATTATTATCATTCAGAGGCAATTTAAATAGTAGAAATGTTATATAATAAGAAATTTAATGTATTTGCAAAAAGGAAGAGGTATATAAACATATATTTGATTGTAAATACTACTAAGAAGAAATATTATAAATAGAAAAAAACATTAAAAATTATATTAAAAAAAATAAAAAACAAAATCAAATAAGCAATATTAACATAAGAGAAAATTTAGAATATAATCAATTTTAAATTAACAAAATAACAAAGAGTAATAAAAATCAAATTGAAGAAATAGATAAAATAGTAAAATAAAGTTGAAGCTAAATTTAGTTCAAAAACAAGACAATAATTAAATTTTAAGAAAAACTACATTCAGAAAGTATACATTGAAAGAATCAAGATAACAAAGAAATAGAAAATTTATTCGATAAATATTTTTAAGTAGAAAAAAACCTTAGAAAACTGAAAATAAGTAATGAATGAGAACCATAGACTTGAAAGCTTTTAAGCTAATATTTATTTTTTAATTTAATTTAATATATAAGTTCGCTCGTATGAGTATACTGTTGACGAGATTCTTTAAATTCCTCATATATTTTATCTTTTAGAAATAATAAATTTCTATCCTAAGCTTAAAACTTATCTATTTTATCTATATTTTAAACTTTTCATTCATAAATAATCAAAATGCCTACAATCTCCTATTAACTTCCCTTTTATAATTATAATGTTAGTATTTAGAAAAGAGATTAATAAATAAGATTAGAGAAATCGTAGCACCTCAATTGTGTGCAGCTCTTTAATAAAAGTTTTAAAGTAAAAAAAATGTATTTTCTGAAGTCTTCCATAGTGCTAGCATTCCATTGTGAGGTCTTAGAAAATGGAGGATTGGTGGTAGTTATTACAATATAATAATAAAGGTATTGAAGAATGGTTTTATTTATAATTATGTTTTATAAATTAGATTAAATTGTTTATATCATTTAGTATATTTAGATTGCTTATTACTTTAAAATAAAGATACAATATATTATTAAAGTAGTATTCAATGAGACTATTAGAATACTTAATCAATTAAAATTAGATAGCTTTATCCTTTTAGTAGTTCTACTTTTTCTTTTTCTCCTTCAAACTAAATTACTATCTAACTCTTATTGAGTGTTCTATAAAAGATAAAATAATTACCTGGTTTAAAAGCAAAAGGTTAATTTTACTTAATCATATAAAAATAAAGATTAATTAGAAAATTGATTCTTATAATAGCTATAGTTACTAATTTTTAATTCAAAAGAGTATTTTTAAATAAAAGAAAGAAGGAATGCTTCAATAAATTCAAAAAATTAAATTAAGCTAGTTAGACTGTTTAATTAACTGATTTATATCATTAATAAAAGCTTAAAACGAGTTAATTGTTTCAAAGATGACATAAATAGCTTGTGAGATTAATCGTAATATAAACTTCACTAGATTATCTACTAGTTCTTTCCACTTCGGTCAACATCTATATTTTAAAATTATTTAATAGCCAATAATAAATCAACTAGAGCTGAGTTATAAAAGCAGAGCTTGTTAAATATGCTAATATGGAATTTCATGATGTATTACTAAAGTTCATTAATAATGAGTTGAGAAAGTGTACCGTTCTAGATTAACTCAAATAATCAAGAAAACTTGCAATTTACAAAAAAGGATCTAAGAGTGATTGGAAGAATTGAAGACCGTCTTCACTCAAAAATATAATTTTAAAATATTTTAATTTTAAAGTATTTAACTCTTTCTTCTAACTCCAGTGTTTACTGAATTTTAATTAAAAAATTTAAATTTATTTATTTTAAGATTGAATATCAGTAAATTTATATTAACGATTATTTTTCTTTTTCAATGTTAATGTCCTTTTAACTTTGTAAATATCTCCATTATCACTTTAATATATTCCTTTTTGATTTTTCCTTGTATTTTCACTATTTCTTTTTATTTTTTATTTATTTTCTGTCTTTTTTCTTTATATTACTTTAATTGTAGGAGTTCTTGATATTTTTTGAAAAGAGTTTTCTATGATAAATATTGATGATATTATTTCTTTCCAGGAATTAAAAAATTTAGTTTTCATTTTCCTACATAAACTCTATATTATGCTATAGAATTGCAAATTGAATATCTTAGAATTACAACATTTATTGCTTATCTATGAAATTTATTTTATTGGCTTAATATGTGTTCCAAAAGCTTTTAAAATCTCAATCTTACAACACAAATTTTTTTTTATTTTTACTAGTAGAAATTCATTAAATCATTAAAATAACTGTTCGCCTTCCGGCTTAATTGAAGTTTTAAATGTATAAAATCTCCTTTCCTGCATGTTCGTTCCTTGTGCTCTTTTTCCTGGACTTCTCTCTTTTTAATAGTCTGAGTTAAGAATTTTTTTTCCAGATTTTCCCATTTCCCGATGGGAAGAATTCCGTCGCTCGCCATTTCAGTTACTAATAGTTAATATTACTCCAAATATCCATTCTTATTCTTTTCTATTGGGGACATTTTCGCCATAGATGTCAAGTGCTGTTGCAAATGTAACATCTTTTCCTTGCTCTAGGAAATATCTTTTCTTGTTTCTCTATTTCCATTGGAATTCCTTAAGAAGGCTTCTACAGGTTTTCTTCTATTAATTTAAGTCTGGAATCTAATTTTACTCAGTTTTTCTCGTCTTGCTCTTGCATTACTCAAATATCATTCTCTAAATTTTAAATTGACTCATAGACTCCGACTTTAGCTCCTCGGTCTACCATATGGACTTCGTCATCATCTTCATGGTTTATCAGATCCTGACTTATTGTAATCTTCCTTCTGGGAGTTTAATTCCTCTTCGAGTTTTTTTATGTTTCTAATAAGTAGATGAATCAGCTGTTTCATCTATTCAGAGTTCATTTGTTCTATTTCAATGTTGTCTAAATCAAAGGTAATAGGATCTATATTAAATTATCGTACTTTACCTTCTTCGTTTATTTTTTATTTCTTCGTTATTATTTTTATCGATTCAGTTGAGTGGCTTCTTTTTTAAGTTTTCAATGGAGGCATTGAGAGCTGTGTTAACTTTTCTGTTCTGAAATTTTTATCTCAGTTCTTACTTGTTCTTTGATGGAAGAGATCTGCTTTATTTTAATTTGTAGGAGTTAGTAATTTTTATAAGTTCTTCTAATCTAAACGATAGTCCTGGTTATTCTTATTAAGAAGAGCTTTAAGTTGAAGAAGACGTGTTGAGAATATGTGCTTCTGGTTTCCTCTCCTGTTCTAAGGAGGTGGTAAAAAACCCTTCTTGAATCCAGCCATTTTATATATACTAGTAGAAATGTAATATATTTTTTCTTGTTCTTTATAATAATTTGATTTCTTTCTATAAATAAGCATAATTTTAATAAATTGTTAACTACTCTATTGTTTATATGCTTAATAAAATATTAGAAATTCTTATTTTGTACTATTTTCGCAATTTCTCTTTAGTAATAGTAAGCTCAGTTTACCGAGTGGCTTTCAGGTTATTTTTTTATTTGAATTATTTAGTTTTTTAAAATCTTGGAAGTTCTCTTTCTAAAATTTTAGAAATACTTTATGCAAAATCTATTATAGATAACATTTTTATTTTATTAAACCAAATAAAATGTTTATCTATTTATTTCCTAAAATTTAATTTTAAATGTTTATCTAATTATTTGTACAAAAATTTAAAAATATAGTAATGGAATAACCTACTTTAATCCTTAAAATAAATGTTAACTTTATATTTTGGTAGATTTAGTTTTTATTTTATAAGTCTAAAATAATTTTTTTAACATAATTAACTACCCCTTTAAGTACAGGATTTTTAAACTTATACAATTTATTTAGTATTCACATAATTGTAAAAGAAAATGTATAAAATAAATTATTTATAAATAATAAACATTAAGTACTTTTATTATTTTATATTTAGATACCCTTCTATAAAACTATATATTTTAAATACTATCACTAAACTTAAAATAAACTCTTTATTATAACTTTTTAAGTAATGTGCTTTAAATAAACACTTTATTTTTTATGTATTATATATCATTATTAAAACATTATATTTATCATAAATTATATAAACTATGGGATAAATTTTGAATTTTGAGAAATAAAATAGAATAAGAAATTAAAATAAATTTAACATTTTTAATTAATTAAATTTATTAGTACACTATATTTAAGATTTAAAAATTATGATTAAATTTAAATTTTTATATTTTTTATAATTATAAAATATTTCCTAAATACATAAAATTAAAATGTAAAATACTAAAATTATTATGTATAAAGCTAATTTTAATAAATACATATTTCCAATCTTTTATTATTTCTATCTTTTGCTATTTAATTCTAGTAATCCAGAAATTTTTAAGATTTAGCAATTATTTAAAATTAATAAAATTCTATTTAACTAAAAGTTTTAAGAAGGAAATTAAAATTATTTCAGATGTATCTCGCTTTTACATTTATTTACTTTTGTATTTTTGCATTACATGATATAGAATCTATTTCTTCATTATTGATTTAAACATATTAATAATCTTACCATTTTTATGAACTTTATTATAAACTTAAACCTGAAATATCTTTATAAGAAATTTAATTAGAAATTTTAAATTAAGAATTGTTTATTTGAGGCTTTTAATTTAAAAATACTATAAAAGTTATAAGTTTTTTCCACTTCCTATTTTTTCTATCATTTCTTGACAAATAAAAATTCGATATATTCAATGTTCTCTTGTATTCATTGATTATATAACTTTTATAAAGAAAATTAGCAACAAAATATATTTGAACTTGATTCGTATTCTACAAATGGGCCTCCTAAGGGAGTTCAGACTTAAGATCGACGATTTGAACTCAAAAACTTATTGTGATGCTTGTATTAATGTCACCATGCACTAAATAAACTAATATTTAAAGGATATAATTCTATAAAATTGGTGTCATAATAAGGTTTTTCATTTTTTATTCAATTTAAAAAATCTTTTCATCATTGAAAATTTTTATCTCTATTTGTTCTATCAAGTTTTTTAGGAAACGTTATGGTTATATTTGAGTATTTACTTCAAAAACTATACCATTTCTCAAATTTTTCTTTCGCGTAGAATTATCTATTGTCTTAATAGAATAGATTTGGCTGTAAAGGTTTTTCAAAATGTACTTGTTTTTTTATTTCATCAATCTCTTATTTCATCTATTCTAATTTTTTAGCTTGATTATTTAGCTTCTAATCATTTATTTTTCTACTTCTCATAAACTCTAAGTCACTCCGGCATTTCCTAATAATTTCTATATTAATTTGGATTTCAATAAATGAATATTTCTAGCTCAAAAGAGTAATAAAATGTTTGTATGAATGAGCTATTTCAATATAATTCAAAAAACACAATTGAAGTATTCTAGTTATCTTTTAAAATTTCTAAATCAACTAATAATTGTGAAAGTTCTATCTCTATCATCTGGAATTTTAAATTAAGAAACTTCAAATAAAGTTGATCGTATGAGTAAGACAAATTACAGAATCATAAAAGCGAATAAATAAGCGTATAGTATGTTTATTTATTTATTTACTTAGAATAGTGTTTTTTGCTTATAAATCGATTTTATATTTCATTATCTATAATGATTCTTATATATTTCCTTAAATTTATTAGCAATTTGCTTTGCTGATGGTCTGTTTGCTGGTTCTATACTTAAACATGAATATAAATCCCTATTTATTTCTTACTAGTAAGAAGGAGAATTTTCAGAGAATAAACGATTAGCTATTTTACCAAAGCTGTAAATGTCTACTTTATCAGTTGGTTGATAATTTTATTAATTTATCTCAGGTGCTGATCATTCTTCAGTTCATGTTATTTATTGATTTGTACCTTAAAAATCGGTAGAATTCTCAAAATCACAAATCCTAGCATTATAATTATCATCAAGTAAGATATTTTTAGGATTAATATCTTGATGAATAATTTAGTTTTAATGTAAGTATTCAAGGCCTTAAGCTATATCAATTAATATCTATAATTTTAGTTTATTTTTCATTTCATCGTCAGTAATGCTATTAATCTCCTTAATGCATTTATTTAAAGATCCTTTTCTTTTAAATGGGAAAATAAGATATAGTTTACCTTAGTTATAGCAGAATCCTTAAAATAGTAGAATATTATCATGATTAAGTTTTGAGTATTTTATTAATTAAGGTATTGAGTTTTCAATTTTATCTCTTAAATTATTTTAATGGCAAAATCTTATCCATATATTTTACCTTTATAGACTTCACCACTTCCTCCTTCTCCTATTTTTTCTTGAATATTAAGTTATTAAAAGGAGAATTCTTTGAGCAATCCAAGTTAATTTAATTGTCTAGGTATATTAATCTCTTAAAGTTAATTGGTAGTCATATATAAAAATAAAGTAGAGTAATAAATAAAGAAAGGTTATAGGATAAATAAGTAAAATATAATATTTTTACATTTAAAAATATAATTTTAATAATATTTAAATATAAAATATAAATATTGCTATAGCATTAAATTATATCTAAAATATATACTTATTCTATTTATTTACTGTTACTACCTAACTTTACTTCAGTTCTTTCCTATCAAATTCTTATCTATAAATGCAACTGTCTAATCTTACAATTAATTATCATAATTCTGTAAAAACCTTTTATTATAGGCAGCTAATTTAGAGGGAAAAAGAAGAAACTATGCTTTAAAATGCTATCTTTAATTTTATTTTTTAAGTCTTAGATAAAATTTAATTAATTATCCTAAAAATAAAAATGTCTAAAATTACTAAAAATCACACCCAAATTATTTTACTTTAATATAATTAACAATAAATGTAGCTAAATGTAAATTAATTAATTAATTTTAACTATAAGGGTTAGGGTCATCTTTAATTAGAGGAAATCTTTCCTCAAATTAAAGACAATCAAAGTTTTTATATTCAATACTCAACTGTACATGTCTTCATCTGAATCAATTTCAAACTGAGATAATTCTTCTTTCTCTTCAATAAGTTCATAGAATTGTTCTTCCATCTTCTTGTAATTTTTCTCCAGCTTCTCTAAACAAATTCTAAGGTCATTGTTGTCCTTTTAAAGCTATTTATTCTGTTACTATTAATTACCAAGATCCTGTTTGATTAGTGTCACACTTGAATCATCTAATATCTTCTTCTTTCTGTAAATACCTCCAAAGTAGTTACAATATAGCCTCCTCGATGTTCCAAATTATTTACGGTGCTGCTCAAACACTCTTCTTCACTTCGGATATTACCTCTAAAAATGTCCAGCCTTTTGACAACAATAGCAACGTTTTATTAAGGACTTGAATTAGAATTTTTATTCTGTTTACATTTTTTCAATTTCCATCTTTTCTGATTGAAGTTAGTTTTTTTTAATTGGTAATCGAATTTCTTCTTTAATTTTCTATTGACTTGTTTCTAGGTTTTTTTCTAATAGTTCAAATTAGGAAGTTAAGGCTTCAATTTAAGACTAGACTTTACTTACCAAGTCTTGGTCTTCCTTTTTTCTATCTTACAAAAGAAGCCGAAGATTCAAGTTTTCCGCCTTCAGGATCTATATTTTGGTATTCATTTTCTCAATTAATGAATAAAGCTAAATAATGTCTTGCATGTGGGGTTTCTCAAGCTTTTTCAGTTTGCTAGGAAATTCCGTATTTCCCAATCCTTAACAGGAGTAGATTTATCTTTTTTGAATTCTTGGTTCTTGTTAGTTAACTGAGACTTAAGATTGATCTTTAAGGTTAGAATTCAAGGTTTAGATTCCCGGTTTTTTTTCATTTTTTTTCCTAAATGTAAATGATTAGAATTTATAAAATAATAAATTAATTAAAATAAAAAGGCTAATCCTTTAAGCATAAATGAAAAATAAATCTATCAATAATAAGTAACATTTTATGAATATTAGATAGATAAAAAACTAAATTATTATATTTTTTATGTGGTAGTAGCTTAATATATAATAGCAATTACAAGTATTACTAATAAACTTTCATTGGATTAGAATGTTCAGCTTAAAACTCTATAGAGAAATAGAATTTAACCTTAAACAAAATAAAAACTATTTTATATTAATGAATAATAATTAAATATGGAGATGATAGGAATGACATGTTCTTCAAATCAAGAGTCACTGGCTAATCATCTGGACTCTTTCCCTTAGAGCGAAGTATTTAATTTTTCTGGTAGGAGCAGACTTAGATAAGGATAATAGAGTTTAATCCACTCTTAGCCTTAATTTAATTACAGAGCATCACTGGGCTTGGAAGCTCATGGGATTGGGCGAAGATAAAACCTGTTGCAGAGTTGAATGTGATTATAATATGTATTATATTTATGGTGCAGCATGTCCTTACTGTTCTACTTTTAACCAAACAAAATTCTTTCAATTAGATTTAATTTAATATTCAATTAACTGTCTTTCAAACTTAAATGGACGATAATTGAATAACTAAATTACAAAGAATCATAATATATAGTCCTTTAAGTTTTCAAGTTCAATATTATTATTATTATACATAAAATGGCTCCTAAGAAATAATCGACCAAAAACTAACAGGAAATTGAACAATAAAACTCTCTAATCGAAATATACTCCCTAGAAGCAGAAAACAAAAAAATGCAACAATCACTTCTAGACTTGATTTAACGATTAGATTCTCTAACTTTTACTGTGCAACAATTATAAAACGAAAATTAATGGTTAAAAACGGAAATAAACACTAAAGCCTTAATGTTGCAAGGTAATTAAAAACTGGAAAAAACGAAGCAAAAAATAGTAGAAATAAATAAACCATACAATTCTAATCTTAATAATGATTCTATGGTAATAGAAGAACAAAATTTAAATTCTTTTTCGGATCGGAAAAAATTGTCTATTTTTTAAAATTATAAAAATGCTAAAAATGCTTAAAAATAGTCATAACTCGAAATATTGTAAAAAAAGATGTTTTCATTGCTAAAAGGTTGAACACATCTTTAGAAGATGCTGGTATTTTCAGAAGAAGCAAGAATCTAATAATTGAAAGATATGAAATAACATGACACAATTATACTGTTCTCCAGAAGGAAGACTTTACAAGAAAAAATTATAAGGTTGAGATTAATTACTATTGGATATAGTAATGCCCAAAAAAGAAGGACGAGGAAGATGTTGGGACCTAATTGAGATTGAAGAAAAATTCCTAAGATCAAAAAAGGTTAAATCTGTACAACACGATATGCAATAGAAGAAGCAAGCTCTGAAGAAGACCTGAACGATTCATTTACATCTTAAAACTCATAAACTAATTAGTGGCAAACCAAATAAAGGTGAAGTCACTTTAATAAATTATGTTATGTTATAAATAAAATTGTTTCTCCGCTATTAGAAATTTCATTCAGTCAGGAGTACAGAACTTCAAACTTTGTGCTATTTATTAAAATGTTTGGAGCAACGTGGAGTTTATGTGTTACTATTCACAGATTTTTAGCAAGTTTCCGTCCTTGATTTTCTGTCATGACTATGTTATAACTCCATCTTCTTACTATTGTACATACTTTCATTCCTGTTGCAAAAAATCTTGTTTAATCTGATTTTTTCTGTTTGTTTTGCTTATCAGAAATCCCGTTGCTTCTTTTGGAACCTCCGACAATTCCGATATAGGTGTTGTTGGTTTGGCAGCAGAAGTATCTCTTCCTGATCGGTATTAGTCTCTTCCAAGGTTAAATAAGGCTCGACGACAATTGGGATCAATCCAATATACAGCTATTTCATTCTTGATTCTTTTGAATTGAATTTTCAATTCATATTTTACAACTTAAGCCCTCACTAGGTCGAGTTCTTATCCTAATGATGTTGGATAATAAATCTAACTCTCTTATTGTCTAAGCAAGACTTGTCCATTTAGTCCTTTTTTTTTCCAGCTTGAGTGGTATTTTTTGTTCAACACTTCAACTTTTAAACTTCTTCCTAGAGTTTCACCACCATTAATGCAAGCTATGCTACATCATCTTGTTCGGAGTTTAAGATAAAGAATCGTACTTAGTATACAATACCATCTCTTGCTGCTTTCTTGGTCTCTCTTCCATATTTGGGGTTTAAAGAGTTTGTTTCTGTCGTTTGAGGGCATCGGAAGTTTTTAAGTCTAAGATTATAATTTTTGTTTGAGATTGGATTGATTTAAGTGAAGATGTGGGGTTGATTGGAGAAGTGACATCTTACTTTCTCTGTCCTTTTTAATTTTAGAAAGAGATAATAAAGAAGCCTTATAAAATGTCTGTTTTTTTAATTTAAAATTAAAGATTAAATGAATATAACTTGATTGAACTTGATTGTCTTCCGTTTATACAAAATTGATTTAAAGTTGAATAATTTAGTTAAGTTATTTCTAAGTCTGATTTAACTTTTTGCTTAAAAAGGATGTAGTATTATTATACTTACTTGTAATATTAAAATAATGATATTAATTAAAAAATAGATATTTAATAGCTAATAAATATAATTTAATTCAGCAAGCAGTTAAAATAATAAAAATAGAAATTTAAGAGAAACTTTCTATAAGAACTTATTTATGATTACTGCATAATTTATTTCTATTTAAGAAAAAATTCAAAAAATGCGTTTTCTGGAATTTATCTTACTTAGAACACTAAGTATCTTATTAGAGAGATTATTTTATTATCAAGATGGTAACTTTATCCTATAATTTCCAATAAGCTCTCAGTAATTACAACTAAAAGGCTATTTATAGTATTATTTAAATCTGTGGCTAACGATATAAAGAGATTTATAATATTTAGGAATTTATAAATTAAGCAGAAATTATTCAGTATTTTTAAAGTCAAATAATCTTAAAAGGTAAATATTAAAAGAGATTAATTCTTTATACCTATAATAAATAAATGAGATTATAGAGCTCGTAGCACCTCAATGGCGTGCAGCTCTTTGATCAAGATTTTTAAAGTTAAAAATTTCTTGTTAAAGTCTTCCACAGTTCTAGCATTCCTTGTCAGTTCTGTCTTCTATAGGGCCGCGATTGGAAGGCTACCCTAAGAGACCTTAGTATCTGGTATCTTTCGTCATTAATGCTACTTGATGCTCTTCAATCTTGTCTTCTCTTCTCCTGGTTGGCTCTTCGCCTATGGGGTACTTCCTGGTATCAGAGTTTAAGTCAGTTTCAGTTGGAGGATTGCTCCTGCCTATTTATTTATATAAAATGATAATAGCAAGATTTTATAAAAATACAAATGTATTAATTGTAATTGCTACTGAAGAATTTATTTCAATCTATATAAGTAGCCCCTTAAAATATTTAAGATAATGCATAACCTTAAACTTAAAGTGTAAGCATTTAATATTTAATTGTTATCATTATTTTTTCAATTAAAGACATAGTTTTTAAATGTTCATCACAATATTCTCTCTTTCTCATCCGTTCTTTTCAGCGTCCTCTTATTTAACTTTTTCTAACGTAAATAATTCTCGTCTTCTATCGAGTAAAATTTTTGGAATGTTTTTATTTGAAAATCTTAAAACTTTATATTTAAGCTTGGAAATTATTTAATTCAAACTTGATCGTAAAGTATGAGACATCTTAAATCTTAATCCTAACATTTTTCTTTAGTCATCCCTTATATCTTTATAGAAATTATTATTAATAACGTGTTCAAAATTATCAAATTACCCATAAATAAAAAAGGAATTCTCAACAAGATAATGAAGACCCTTGAGTTTAATGGGAAAATATAATGTTGCTTCCTTATTTTATATATACTAATAATTTATTTTCTAAATTGCTTATTCAATTTAGTGTATGTAATATATGGAAATTTTGGATGTTTTGAGATTATTGTAAACATATTTTAGCTCTAAACCTTCTATTATATCTCTAAGATGCGGCTCTATAATTAAATATAAATTTTGTTGTTTCTCATATATTAATATCCTTTATGCTGTATTTATGATCTTAACTGTCTATTTAGATATTTTAAAATTAATTCAAATGCTAAGCATCATCAAAGTATTGATCTCTTTTTTTAATTATTTATAAATAAATACCAAAAAGCTTATTAAAATTTAATTTATTGAACAAATTTAAGAAATATCTGCGCCAAAAATTGTTTGAAAGGCATTCAATTAAAATATATGAAAAAGATTCAATAAAAGTTTATTTATTTATTTAGAAAGATTTCATCAATTTAAATCTTATACTTGCATTGATTCTTAACTTTATGGCAGAAATTCCATTTTGCATACTTCAGATACCTAATTCACTTCATAATCTACTTTGGGAAGCGTAAAATGTCTTGCAATGATTTTAAAAAGTAATGGTGTGACATTTTAAATCTTAGCAATTAGTTTACAGTTTTTTAATTGCCGCTAGATATTTAAAACTTATTTTTTACAATAATTTTTAAATTCCTTTTTAATGTCAAAAATACTCATAAATATGTGACTTTATTTGTTTTAATATGATTGGTTAAATTCTGATCTTAAAATTTAAGTTATAACTATTATATAAGATTATGCATAAAAAAATAAAATAATTATTTAAAAATCAATTTAGGACAAAAAATTAAATTATATCAACTATATAAGAGAAAGATAGCATGCTAATAAAAATTTAATGCTAAGATATTTGTATTATTTTAGTTAGATATAAATATTACTATTTACTAGCGCTTCTAACTATTGAAGCTCTTTTATTTTGTTTTTATTTCATTATTTAATTTATTTTTACAGTTTTTCTGATATAATTTTAGAAATTTTGCATTATTTTTTAGATATTTTTTTATTTAAATTTGATTAAAATTAAATTTAACGTAATTGCTGGCTTTTAATATCAGAATTACTTTCTTCAATTACAACTATTTTATTTTCTCTGAAAAGATCCTCTTTCTCGTTTTTTGTATGATTTCTAGATAAATCAGCTCTTATTCATTTTTCATTATTTAATAAATTACTTCTTAAAGAAAGTAAAGAAAGTAAAGAAAGTAAAGAAAGTAACAATCTAGAAATAAATCGATTTGGAATCCAAAAGATCTACCTACCTTGTAGAAAACTAAATATATACCCTCAATGTCAATCTCCTTATGTTTAGGTTTTCAACCTTATAATAAAATAATTCTTCTAATCCTACTAATACATACAGTCCGATTAATAATTGATTGCGTTGCATTCCCCAGTGGGTTTTAGCAAGCATCTTATATTTACTTTAAAAATAGTTAGAATAAGTTCTGGTTTTATAAATTAGTGTTTTAATATCTATGTTATTTTATTTAAAATTTATATGATAAAATGTTTAATTATATTATTAAACTCAATAGTGCAAACTCTTTAAGTTTAATTACTAAAATGAGTTAAATATTTTAAAACACTTAAACTCTCTAAAATAATAAAACTAAAATATTATAAAATGCTTGCTTTATTTAAAATAGCCTATTAAACTATTTTCTTATAGAAAGAACAAAATAATTTTATTTACCTCAGAGTATTAATTGAGAATTTCACTCTTATGGAGTTACTAAACTATATAATATGTTTAATATTAGTTCATCTACAAAAAAATCACTCCAACAAAGATTTCATGAAAATGATGAATAAAACAAAGATAATATACATGCACATAAAAACAGAATGTCTAAAAGTTGATTATTTGAAATAGATTATAGTTAATTCACAAAAAATAAGTGACTGATAGCAAAAACTATAATTTAATTAAAAAGAATAAACAATACATAAACTTTAAGAATTATTATTAATCATCAATCATTAAAATAACTGTTCACCTTCCGGCTTAATTGAAGCTTTAAATTTATAATATTTCCGTTCCTTGCATTGCTCTTTTTCCTTGACTTCTCTCTTTTGAATAATCTGAGTTGAGAATTCTTTTTTCCAGATTTTCCCATTTTCCGATGGGAAGAATTCAGTCGCTTGCTACTTCAGTTACTATTAAATAACATTTATCCAGATTTTATTTTTATTTTTTTTATTGGGGACATTTCTGTATAAATGTCAAGTGCTGTTGCAAATGAAGCATCTTTTTCTTGCTCTAGGAAATATATTTTCTTGTTTCTCTATTTCCATTGGAGTTCCTTATGAAGGTTTCTACAGGTTTTCTTCTATTAATTTGGGTCTTTAATATAATTTTACAATTTTTCCTCGTCTTACTCTTCATTACTCAAATATCATTCTCTAAACTTGCAATTTGCTCATAAACTCCGACTTTAACCTTCAGTCTACTATATGGACTTCATCATTATCTTCATGGTTTATCAAATCCTGACTTAATACAAACAACTCTTCCTTCTGGGTGTTTAATTCCTCTTCAATTTTTTATGTTTCTAATAAGTTTATGAATCGGCTGTTTCATCTACTAAGAGTCCATTTATTCTATTTCAGTATTGTCTAAATCAAAGGTAATAGGATCTATATTAAATTATCGTACTTTACCTTCTTCGTTTATTTTTTATTTCTTCGTTATTATTTTTATCGATTCAGTTGAGTAGTCTCCTTTTTCAGTTTTCAATGGAGGCATTAAGAGCTGTGTTAACTTTTCTGTTCTGAAATTTTTATCTCAGTTCCTGCTTGTCCTTTGATGGAAGAAGTCTGCTTTATTTTAATTTGTAGGATTTAGTATTTTTTATTAGTTCTTCTAATCTATAAGATAGTTCTGGTTATTTTTATTAAGAAGAGCGTTAAGTTGAAGAAGACGTGGTGAGAATATTTGCTTCTGGTTTTCTCTCCTGTTCTGAGGAGGTGGTAAAAAACCCTTCTTGAATCCAGCCATTTTATATATACTAGTAGAAATGTAATATATTTTTTCTTGTTCTTTATAATAATTTGATTTCTTTCTATAAATAAGCATAATTTTAATAAATTGTTAACTACTCTATTGTTTATATGCTTAATAAAATATTAGAAATTCTTATTTTGTACTATTTTCGCAATTTCTCTTTAGTAATAGTAAGCTCAGTTTACCGAGTGGCTTTCAGGTTATTTTTTTATTTGAATTATTTAGTTTTTTAAAATCTTGGAAGTTCTCTTTCTAAAATTTTAGAAATACTTTATGCAAAATCTATTATAGATAACATTTTTATTTTATTAAACCAAATAAAATGTTTATCTATTTATTTCCTAAAATTTAATTTTAAATGTTTATCTAATTATTTGTACAAAAATTTAAAAATATAGTAATGGAATAACCTACTTTAATCCTTAAAATAAATGTTAACTTTATATTTTGGTAGATTTAGTTTTTATTTTATAAGTCTAAAATAATTTTTTTAACATAATTAACTACCCCTTTAAGTACAGGATTTTTAAACTTATACAATTTATTTAGTATTCACATAATTGTAAAAGAAAATGTATAAAATAAATTATTTATAAATAATAAACATTAAGTACTTTTATTATTTTATATTTAGATACCCTTCTATAAAACTATATATTTTAAATACTATCACTAAACTTAAAATAAACTCTTTATTATAACTTTTTAAGTAATGTGCTTTAAATAAACACTTTATTTTTTATGTATTATATATCATTATTAAAACATTATATTTATCATAAATTATATAAACTATGGGATAAATTTTGAATTTTGAGAAATAAAATAGAATAAGAAATTAAAATAAATTTAACATTTTTAATTAATTAAATTTATTAGTACACTATATTTAAGATTTAAAAATTATGATTAAATTTAAATTTTTATATTTTTTATAATTATAAAATATTTCCTAAATACATAAAATTAAAATGTAAAATACTAAAATTATTATGTATAAAGCTAATTTTAATAAATACATATTTCCAATCTTTTATTATTTCTATCTTTTGCTATTTAATTCTAGTAATCCAGAAATTTTTAAGATTTAGCAATTATTTAAAATTAATAAAATTCTATTTAACTAAAAGTTTTAAGAAGGAAATTAAAATTATTTCAGATGTATCTCGCTTTTACATTTATTTACTTTTGTATTTTTGCATTACATGATATAGAATCTATTTCTTCATTATTGATTTAAACATATTAATAATCTTACCATTTTTATGAACTTTATTATAAACTTAAACCTGAAATATCTTTATAAGAAATTTAATTAGAAATTTTAAATTAAGGATTGTTTATTTGAGGCTTTTAATTTAAAAATACTATAAAAGTTATAAGTTTTTTCCACTTCCTAGTTTTTCTGTCAATCATTGACAAATAAAAATTCGATATATTCCATGTTCTCTTGCATTCATTGATTATATAACTTTTATAAAGAAAAGAAGCAACAAAATATTTTTGAACTCGATTCGTATTCTACAAATGGGCCTCCTAAGGGAGTTCAAACTTAAGATCGACGATTTGAACTCAAAAACTTATTGTGATGCTTATATTAATGTCACCATGCACTATATAAACTAATACTTAAAGGATAAAATTCTACAAAATTGGTACCATAATAAGATTTTTCATTTTTTATTTAATTTTTAAAATCTATTCATCAATGAAAATTTTTATCTCTATTTGTTCTATCAAGTTTTTTAGGAAACGTTATGGTTATATTTGAGTATTTACTTCAAAAACTATACCATTTCTCAAATTTTTCTTTCGCGTAGAATTATCTATTGTCTTAATAGAATAGATTTGGCTGTAAAGGTTCTTCAAAATGTACTTGTTTTTTTATTTCATCAATCTCTTATTTCATCTATTCTAATTTTTAGCTTGATTATTTAGCTTCTAATCATTTATTTTTCTACTTCTCATAAACTATAAGTCACTCCGGCATTTCCTAATAATTTCTATATTAATTTGGATTTCAATAAATGAATATTTCTAGCTCAAAAGAGTAATTAAATGTTTGTATGAATGAGTTATTTCAATATAATTCAAAAAACACAATTGAAGTATTCTTGTTATCTTTTAAAATTTCTAAATCAAATATTAATTCTTAAGTTCTATCTCTATCATCTGGAATTTTAAATTAAGAAACTTCAAATAAAGTTGATCGTATGAGTAAGATAAATTACAGAATCATAAAAGCGAATAAATAAGCGTATAGTATGTTTATTTATTTATTTACTTAGAATAGTGTTTTTTGCTTATAAATCAATTTTATATTTCATTATCTATAATGATTCTTATATATTTCCTTAAATTTATTAGCAATTTGCTTTGCTGATGGTCTGTTTGCTGGCTCTATACTTAAACATGAATATAAATCCCTATTTATTTCTTACTAGTAAGAAGGAGAATTTTCTTATTTTTCAGATAATAAACGATTAGCTATTTTACCATAGCTGTAAATGTCTACTTTATCAGTTGGTTTATAATTTTATTAATTTAGCTCAGGTGCTGATCATCCTTCAGTTCATGTTATTTATTGATTTGTACCTTAAAAATCGGTAGAATTCTCAAAATCACAAATCCTAGCATTATAATTATCATCAAGTAAGATATTTTTAGGTTTAATATCTTGATGAATAATTTACCTTTTATGTATATATTTAAGTCCTTAAGCTATATCAATTAATATCTATAATTTTAGTTTATTTTTCATTTCATCGTCAGTAATGCTATTAATCTCCTTAATGCATTTATTTAAAGATCCTTTTCTTTTAAATGGGAAAATAAGATATAGTTTACCTTAGTTATAGCAGAATCCTTAAAATAGTAGAATATTATCATGATTAAGTTTTGAGTATTTTATTAATTAAGGTATTGAGTTTTCAATTTTATCTCTTTAAATTATTTTAATGGCAAAATCTTATCCATATATTATACCTTTATAGACTTCACCACTTCCTCCTTCTCCTATTTTTTCTTGAATATTAAGTTATTAAAAGGAGAATTCTTTGAGCAATCCAAGTTAATTTAATTGTCTAGGTATATTAATCTCTTAAAGTTAATTGGTAGTCATATATAAAAATAAAGTAGAGTAATAAATAAAGAAAGGTTATAGGATAAATAAGTAAAATATAATATTTTTACATTTAAAAATATAATTTTAATAATATTTAAATATAAAATATAAATATTGCTATAGCATTAAATTATATCTAAAATATATACTTATTCTATTTATTTACTGTTACTACCTAACTTTACTTCAGTTCTTTCCTATCAAATTCTTATCTATAAATGCAACTGTCTAATCTTACAATTAATTATCATAATTCTGTAAAAACCTTTTATTATAGGCAGCTAATTTAGAGGGAAAAAGAAGAAACTATGCTTTAAAATGCTATCTTTAATTTTATTTTTTAAGTCTTAGATAAAATTTAATTAATTATCCTAAAAATAAAAATGTCTAAAATTACTAAAAATCACACCCAAATTATTTTACTTTAATATAATTAACAATAAATGTAGCTAAATGTAAATTAATTAATTAATTTTAACTATAAGGGTTAGGGTCATCTTTAATTAGAGGAAATCTTTCCTCAAATTAAAGACAATCAAAGTTTTTATATTCAATACTCAACTGTACATGTCTTCATCTGAATCAATTTCAAACTGAGATAATTCTTCTTTCTCTTCAATAAGCTCATAGAATTGTTCTTCCATCTTCTTGTAATTTTTCTCCAGCTTCTCTAAACAAATTCTAAGGTCATTGTTGTCCTTTTAAAGCTATTTATTCTGTTACTATTAATTACCAAGATCCTGTTTGATTAGTATTACACTTGAATCATCTAATATCTTCTTTTTTCTGTAAATACCTCCAAAGTAATTACAATATAACCTCCTCGATGTTCCAAATTATTTACGGTGCTGCTTAAACTCTCTTCTTCACTTCGGATATTACCTCCAAAAATGTCCAGCCTTTTGACAACAATAGCAACGTTTTATTAAGGACTTGAATTAGAATTTTTATTCTGTTTACATTTTTTCAATTTCCATATTTTCTGATTGAAGTTAGTTTTTTTTAATTGGTAATCGAATTTCTTCTTTAATTTTCTATTGACTTGTTTCTAGGTTTTTTTCTAATAGTTCAAATTAGGAAGTTAAGGGTTCAATTTAAGACTAGACTTTACTTACCAAGTCTTGGTCTTCCTTTTTTCTATCTTACAAAAGAAGCCGAAGATTCAAGTTTTCCGCCTTCAGGATCTATATTTCGGTATTAATTTTCTCAATTAATGAATAAAGCTAAATAATGTCTTGTTCGTGGGGTTTCTCAAGCTTTTTCAGTTTGCTAGGAAATTCCGTATTTCCCAATCCTTAACAGGAGTAGATTTATCTTTTTTGAATTCTTGGTTCTTGTTAGTTAACTGAGACTTAAGATTGATCTTTAAGGTTAGAATTCAAGGTTTAGATTCCCGGGTTTTTTTTCATTTTTTTTCCTAAATGTAAATGATTAGAATTTATAAAATAATAAATTAATTAAAATAAAAAGGCTAATCCTTTAAGCATAAATGAAAAATAAATCTATCAATAATAAGTAACATTTTATGAATATTAGATAGATAAAAAACTAAATTATTATATTTTTTATGTGGTAGTAGCTTAATATATAATAGCAATTACAAGTATTACTAATAAACTTTCATTGGATTAGAATGTTCAGCTTAAAACTCTATAGAGAAATAGAATTTAACCTTAAACAAAATAAAAACTATTTTATATTAAATTAATAATAATTAAATATGGAGATGATAGGAATGACATGTTCTTCAATATCAAGATTCGCTGGCTAATCATCTGGACTCTTTCCCTTAGAGCGAAGTATTTAATTTTTCTGGTAGGAGCAGACTCAGATAAGGACGATAGAGCTTAATCTACTCTTAGCCTTTATTCAGATACAGAGCATCACTGGAATTTAAGTTCATGAGATTGGGTGAAGATAAAATCTGTAGCAGAGTTGACTGTGATTACAATAAGTATTATAAATTATGGTGTGGTAGGCCCTTACTGTTCTACTTTTAAGAAAACAAGATCTGTTTAATTTAATATTCAATTAACTGTCTTTCAAACTTAAACGTACGATAAACTGAATAACTAAATAACAACTTAATATCGGAGCTTTATTATCAGGTTCCGAAGTGTCAGCCTCAGAAATTTCTTGCCTTCGCATGAACGGATTGGAAAAATAAGACAATTGATTTAAAATAATTTAGTCACGGAATAGTAACTATATGAATAATCTCAATCGAATTTTAAGCAAGAACAAAATATGATTATTGAAAAAGTTTCTACATAAACAAACATCCAAGAAAAATAGAATGACGAAAAGATTAATATAGAATTACTCCAAAGAATCGATTAACTTGAAAAAAAAGTATTTCCGAAGAGACTCAAGAAAAGACCAATCAAAAATTGCTATTATTGCAAATCAAAGTGACACCTATTACAAAATTGCGATCAGTGAAGATAAATTTAGATGAAAGAACAACAAAGAACGTTAAGAATGCTTAGCAGACTCTGAATCACCGAAACGGGAATTTACAAGAAGAAGATATTCGTATAAAAGACAGAAGATTCTCAGAGGTTCCATCCACAAAAAAAATGGCGTGGTATCCATCCACGCTAAAAAAATGGTAGCAAAAGCCTGGTTGAAAATCCAGGGAATGCTAAACTTTAATTACTTTTAGTTTACTATTATTATTATAAGATATTCTATGGATGAAGGTTTTGATGAATAACGAATCTTTGTGCAAGTACTTGAGTCCTTTAGCTATATCTACTAAAATTCCAAGCTTAATTTTATTTTTCCTTTCATTATCCTAAATACTATTGATTTCATTAATGCATTTATCTAAAGATCCTTTACTTTAAAAAGGAAAAATTAGATATAGTTTATTTTCGGAAAAGCAGAATCCGTTGAATAAAAGAATATTAGAGTGATTAAGAATAGCTTGCTTTTCTAAAATCTCAAATATTCTTAAACTTATAAATCTTTTACTACTTTTATAGCAAAGTCTTGTCCTTTTATCCTACTTTAGTATACTTTGCTATTTTATCCTTCTCCATTTACATTTTCTTCCTTAATATAAAAATAATAAGTAGAAAATTCTTAAAGAACGCCAAGATTAGCAAGTTTTCTTAAATTACTGATATCTACTTACTAACTGCTTTACATGATAATAATTTGCCTAATTATGTTAGTTAAAATAAATGACTAAGAAAATATAAAATAAAATAATGTTTTAATTTAAAAGTAATATCAATATTATTTATTATATACTACTGTCTATTATTAACTATGCTATTATATTATCATTTATATCTTTTTTAGTTTATTTAATCTATTTTCTAATTGTTTAATACCTTTTAAATATGAGGCTTAATTGATATTAACATTTAGAAAATATTATATTCTTTATACACTTATTTTTTAATTTCTACATTTATCCATTTCTGTTTTTATAATGATAAAAACAATAGAATATATAAACTAAATATGTTTACTTTTAAATAAATTATACTAAATATTTATATCATGCTAAAATTGTTTACGGATAGTTTATTTAATATGTTTTAGTATTTCTTTATTGCATTATATTTTACTTATTATATAAATTTAAATTACTTTTTTGTTAATTTCACTTTTTTTTAATTCTGACTACTCTTTTTTATGCTATATGATTTAATATTATATCTATTTGAAATTATTGTATTCAATGCTATTTAGCAGTTCAGATTTTTTATCTCTGATTCTTTGAAAAGATATATTTAATTTAGCTAATTACAGGCTTCTGAATCGTTTTAATCTCTCTCTTGTAGTTCAAGTATTAAAAGAATCTTAACTAATGAAGTGTTTTTTAAATTAAATTAAATTAAATTAAATTAAAGTGTTAAAGAAGGATCGTCTACTTAAAAGCTTCCTACTTCCCTATCCAACCAATAGGAACTTGATCTCTAGGTGGTCTTCTCCTCCCTTCACTGTCAAGTTTTCGGAATGGTTGTCTCTTCATATAGCTTGCTTTCTTCTTATAAATTTCTCCATTCCTGGTTGGGTAAAATTAGGTTAGGTCATTCCATATTTTCTATTAAATCTCCTTTCTCTTCCAGCATCGTCTCCATAGGTGGTCTGTTCTCCTGCAGATGTAACATTTTTTCCTAAAATATTTCTCTTTAGTTTACTCAATTGGCTTATTATTCTCTTATTCGATCTCCATTGGGATAGATTGCATAGCCTATTATTTTACACTTGTCTCTAATTTTTCCAATTTGATATGAATATTTTCATTCGATTCGTATAATTGTTCCAGCTGCCTATCGAATTCGTCAATTCTGATATTCATTGCAGCCTGGTTTAAGTTTCTAGGAGCATGGGTTTCCTCATCTTCTAAATGTTCTTGCTGTTCTTAAGCTAGTTCTTCAATCTGTTTTTCCAGATCTTTATTTTTTCCTATTAATGCTAAGATAAGCTTAGCCATTTCCTCCTTCGTCATTCCTAAGATTTGTTCTTTATTGAGATCTCCGAGGTCCATGTAGGGGTTGAATGTCCTAATCTAGGCCTGAAAGTTACTAATCTTTTGCTTCTTGGGAAGGTCCTCAGTCGATATTGTTGCATGTTAGTGTTTCTAGGGTTGTCTGGGGGGTGTTGTTTAGAGTTGCTCCTATATGGTTTAAGAAGAAGGTTTGGTTTTGGAAGATGACGTGTGGTGTTTAGAAATTTAGGTTTCCTGCTTCCTCTCTTCCTTTTTAGCTTAGAAAGAGGTGGTATAGAAGCCCTTTTTGAAACCTTCTACCATATTTTTTTTTTTATCAACTAATGAAGTGTAATTATAGTTTTTCATTGTTCTTTACAATAGTTTTATTTCTTCTTAAAAATAAAGTTTTTTTACTAAAATGCTAGAAATTCAATTAAATCAGTTAAAAAATAAGAAGTTCTTTTTGTAACGCAGAATTAAAATAATTCCACAAATTATTTTTTGATGTAGATGCCTCAGTTTATAATTTGGTTTTTAAGGTATTGCTTCAATTTCCTTTATTTACTATTTTTAAAATCTTGGATATTTCTTTCCTAATTAGTCTCTTATATATTTTGTCAAAATTATTAATTATAATTTTTAAATATTACGATGGAGTTTCCTAAGCTTTAGCTTGCTATAGCGGGTGGAATCTTCAGCATGAACTTAATCCAATAATTGGGAGGTGATGAAAAAGTTATCTTCATTCTTGATTGAGGAAGTTAAATACACATAATCGATTATGTCTTCCTCAGCTTGGACTGATCCTTGGATCTGGAACAGAATGGACTTTGGCTTTAAAGATTATTTGTCTTGGAATCTGACTTGGGGTGATATTTGAGCTTTTACCTTGATAGTCTTAAGAGATGCAATTTGCCATGAATCTATTTTCCAAGATATATCCTCTTTAACATTATTGAACATTTAAAATAGTGTTTAATCTAATAATGATGAAGCCATTTTAATTAATTATGTAATGTTGTAACCAATATTAATATCGATAAAATAAAAACTATTTATATTATTATTTTTATTTATAATTAAATATAGCACTGAAGGGAAATTAAACATTAACCATAAATCCTAGTTATTTTTTGGCTACTTGAGTCCTTTAGATATTCTGTGAGGTCACGTACCTATTTATCTTTTCGGGAAGATGAAGTTCAATAAGGACAATTGAATTTAGCTTTTTCAATAGCTGTGCTAGGATTGTAGAGTCTACGGTGGGTTGGTATTGCCTTCAGTTAGTCGGAGAAGATAATTCCTTAAATATAATTTCTTGTGAGGATACTATGTATTGTACTTAATGAGTTTCTGTAAGTTAAAAATCTTGATCTCTTAAGCAACTTTAGAATCTTAATTTTAATGATATATAATCTATAATTGATACTTTTCTTAATTAATTAATATTTAAATTAGGCTAGTAATTATAATTAGAATAAATAGAAAAATAAAAGTATATTAATAAAACTTTAATCAATTCTTTATTTAAACTTATCACTTTAGTCAGAGTTTCAATTCCAAAGGATTATAATATTTTACAATTAATCAGTTAATTAATATAGCTAAACTGCTTATAAATAGAAAAATGTGAGGAAATTTAATTTTTATATTTTACTACTAGTAAAAAGTAAAGATATTAATATAGATACTCTAATGTTAAAATTATTAATTCCTATAAAAGTATTTAAAATTATACTAAAACAATATTTATTAATTAATTCAAATCTTTAATTCACTTTTACAGTTTGAGGGTTATCTAGCTCTCGATATGCTGTGTTTTCTGAACTTCTTTGACGAACATAACGGGGATATTCTGTTGTTATCAGTTTCTACAAACAAGATTGACTTTTGTATTGAATGCATATTCCATGATTATTTGTTTCAAGTCATACTGAAACCGAATAATTTCAAGATGGTTCCTTTAAAACCTTGATTTAATGAGGAACCTTCCTAATGATTGGAGTATAATTAAGAAGTTAAAAATCTAACTCTAAGCATACTTTTAATTATTAATAAGAAGTTAATAAATTAAAAAGTAACTTAAATTGCTTCATTTAAATACATTAAATGCTTTACTTCTAACTATACATTTTTTAATATAATTAGTTATATAAAATAAGTACAAATCAACTGTAATGTAAAATAGCTCTAGCACTGATTTAATTATAATATATATTTTAATTTTTAGATAATTTTACAGTTTAAATATTAAATACAATAAAATTACAAATCTTGGTCAATTTTATTTCTCAAATAAACAATATTAAGTAATCTTTAGCAGTTTCATAGAATGTAGATTGATAATAAAAAAACTACAAATTTATAACCTTATTCAGTAAATTAAAGAGATTACCAATCAAATCTTTTCCTTATATTTTATAGGATAAAACTTCAAAAGAAAGTAATCATCATTCTGATCACTTTGTTTGCTCTTAAATATTGCCCTTTAATTTAAACTTTCAATAAGGAGTAAAAGAGTCTTTAAAAGATTTTGATAATTAAATTAAATAAGATGCTTAGTAAGAAACAGATAATTTTTCAAGAGAAATTAAATTCTAATGAAAGCAAAACAGTTTTATTTCTACGTTAATAACCCTGGAAAAATGGAGAGTAACAAAAAATAAATAATTTAGCTAAGAAAGGTTAAGAGATAAACAAGAACTAGAAATAAAAATAAAAATCACAATTCACCAAAATCTTCATCGTCATATCCAGAGAAAACGATTATAAGCAAAATAAATTAAATAATCATTAATTTAAAAAATATTAACCTTAAATTAAAAAAACAAATGTGAAAATCTTTTTTTACCAAACACGATGAGATAATCTACAATCTTTCAGAGAGAATAAGCACTCATAAAATTCATTGAGCAACTTAATTTATAAACGACATACTTATGAAAATAATTTCTTTTTATTAAGCTTTAATAGAAGAACAACTGTGGCTTTCATCAAAATTTAAATCAATAAAGAAAATTTCAATTATCACATAAGTAATTAATAATGATATCATGAATAATTAAGTAAATTACTATCTAAAAATTTAAAGAACTGAAATAGCTAAAAGATTGAAAAAACTAAAAAATAAAATTTTCAGTGTAAAAAGCAGAAATAGAGATTAAGAGATGCTGATATAGCGCTTCTTTCCAACATCATATTAAAATTATGGTTCCAAAATATTTAAAAGACAAAAGATTAAAGAATCTTAGAAGTACTAAAAAAATATTTTTAAATTCAAACAGAGTATCAAAAAAAGATTATACACAGAAAAAATTAGCCAGATAAAGAAGGAGTGATAACATTCACATTAAAAAATGGAAGAGGAATTTAACCTTGATAAAAATGTACAGCTGAAATTGGTAGAAAACCATTCGAAAACAAATATGTTTAAGCTTTAGTTGATAATAATAATTAATCTTCTATTCAAATTTTTGTGCAATTGAAATAAGCTATACAGAAGAAAGCTATTTAAAGCACGAAATTGGAATAGATAGAAATAGATGCAAACGAAAAACATAAAAAGTCATATTAGATGATAAGCCAGATGCAGTAAGATAATATGTGATGGTAAAAACTCCAGATTTTCAGATGCCTAAAGTAAGAATGGTGAAAAAGATTAGAGACATAAAGTTGGAAATGGTGAATTTATTAATATGAGAAAAGACTTAAATAAATATGATTTGTATATAAATTTTAGGTTGCATTTAGGTTTTAAGAAGAATATAATATTCAGGAATAATTAAATTTGATTTGGTTATAATTAAGAAATAAATGATTTGGTATGTTTAAATATGAATAAAATAGAAATAGTTTAGGATTAAAAATAGATTTTGAATATAAATTTAAGATAATAAAGAAAATAAGTTAAACTGATATGCTAATTAATTAATTATAGGTTTAAATACTTATAGTTTTAAATTATCTAAAGCATTATTAATCCATTAAAAAATATTGCTCTTAAGATAAAATTTAACTTTCTTAGTTGTAATAAAATTGAAGCATTCATACTTTTGTCATAATTTATATTTAATAAAAATTATCTTATAAAAAGGGATAAAGATTTAAAGTTTAAAGTAATTTTCTTAAAATAGTAAAATAAAATAGTTGATTAAAGATATGAAAGTAAGCTAGAATATTAATTAAGTAGTGTATTTTATATATTAAGGCTAGAGTTATAAATAAATATAAAATAATTAGTATAAAGTGTATAAAAGGCTTACTGTTGTAGCTTTAAATTTAGAAACTATAATAAGTTAAATAAGCAAATTATCTATTTAATTTTATATTTTAGCAAACTATGAAAATAACTATGTTATGCAATTAGTCTTTAAATTATTAAAATTATATAAAAGTAAATTAAAATTTATTAATCCAAAGCTTTAAATCAAACTAAATTCAATTTCTATTAGATATTTTAGCTAAATCAAACTCTTATAGTTTAAACATTCTTTATGTAACATTTTTACCTAAATTATTCTGCATCAATTCATTAAAATTTATCTCTACCTAAATAATATTCTTCTTGAGGGTGTAATCAAAATGGCAGGAGGTCTCAAGAAGGGTTCCAGGCTCCATAGATAAAGGAGCAAAAGCCAGACACTTCTAATTCTTCATCCATCAAGTCTTCCTTAATAAAATAATAATCTTCGTATTATTAATAGCCTCCAATAGTTGAAAATTTAAGACAATCTTAAATAAAATAAGAACTTAAATAAGTATAAACAGAATAAAGCTAATAATAAAATATCGACTTTCTTCCTAAACCGAGACCAAGTAACTATAGGAAAAAAGAGAATCCAAAAAAGATGCAAAAACAGACAAATGAAGAATAATTATTAATTGAAAGTCTTTTGAAATCTGTACGTATTCTGTAAGAAGAAGTAAAAATACTAAGATAAGAAAACAAAAAATTATTAGAAAAAAGTTAAAATACTGAAGAAAGATTAGTCAAATAAGAAATCGAAGTATAGCAACTTGGACAAAAAAGAATAGAATCTCTAATCTAAGAAATAAAATTTGAAATAGAAGATGATAGGCAAATAGAACCAACCAATATTAGAAGGACCCTCAAGCGATGTTACCTGTGCTTATCAAGATTTCATAGATTCAAGAGTTGCAAGATATACGGGGAAAAGATGAAGAGAAATAGCGAAGAAATCTGAAGAGAATTAAAAAGAATTTACGTGACGATGGAAAGAAGAATTTACAGAAGAAGAATTTTCATTTGAGTTCCAGAACTCCGAAAAAACTGGATGACCCGAACTTTTATTTTAAGCATCCAGAAGGGATTATTGGATGTCAGTGGAAATGAAGTTGAATTACCTCAAAGCTACAAACACTTTAATTAAGTTTATTATTATTATTATTATATTGTTCTTGAGTAATTTTCAAACTATTTATAGAGAAAACTCAATTTATTAGAAGGTTGATAGTATCTTGCTAGATCTTAGGAGAAAAAATAAAAAAGGTAAAATGATTAAGCTTTGTTAGCAATAACAATATGACTACCAAGTTTAAACAGTAAATTGATATAATTTAAATGACCTGATAGAAATAGCCAGAATAATAAAGATTATGAAGAGTTTAAACTAATTAAAAATAAATTATGATGTATTACTAAATTCTATAATAAATTATTACTTAAAAAGAATAAATTCTTTTTATACTGATAAAATAAAGAATAAATAGAAGTATTTATATAAAAGATAAGAGTGTTAAGGAAGAAAAAAAAGATTTATGAATTCTGAAAAGAATTCTTCACAATAAAAAAAATTATAAAAGATAATTATTTTATAAATCCATATTTCCTAAATAAATAGACTATATTTTCTTTTCTAAATTATTATTTATAATTAATAAAACGCAAGTCATTTTAATTTTCGACGAGCAAGTCTTTAGAGAAAAAACTAAAATCACCAAGGTTGCACCTCAAGGAGTTAAAGCTAGTGTTATCATAAAGTGATTGATAAACTAATAGCTGATTAATGAAAAAATGATGCTAGATTAAATTAACTTTACTTACTTTTAGGATAAAAAGTAGATTAGTTTTTTATATGCTGCTAGTTAAGAGTAATACATTCCAAAATTAGTATGTGAACAAAGCAAAGAAGATTGCAGCTCTGATAAGAAAATGATAATAATAGAAATTATTGCCAAAAACAAATAAGATTAGCAATAAATATTATAGTCAGCTTCATTAAATTAACTTTAGCATTAGAATAGAATGAAAAGCCACATTTTATAATTAAAAGGAAAAGCGAAAAATAAGGATTAAAGATCACGATCGAGAAGCTCATAAGCATTAAACCGTTAATAAAGCATAAATTAAAGTATAGAAGAAAACAGTTACTTGAATTCTAAGAGTTCTAAAATACATAGAAAGACTGAAAGAAAGATATGGGAAGTAGTAGAAATGATGAATACTTATAATAAAAGAGTTTAATGAGTTATAGGATAAAATAATTAAGGCTTTAAGGAGAGAAATTTACTATCTCAAAAAGACAAAATATGTGAGGAATTAAAAGAATCTCGTTCAACAGTATATGGTTATGAACGACATCTATATAAGATGGGTCAAAATTGGTTTTTTGATATTTAATAGCATTTCTAAGACAAAATTGGAACTCTCTACAAATACAATGATGAGATGAAGAAATCGGTAAAATACTCTATTTAAAACTTCAAAAGTAGTCATATATAAGAATTTTACTAGTATGTTATTAAGAATTTAAAGCAAAATTTAATCTATTTAGGCCATAAGGAATGCTGCATCAACAGAAATAATTTGACTTTTGATTAGAAAAATATGCTAGTAGAAATAATAAATGCCATAATTAAGAAAGTTGATAAAGGATCTTCTAATATATTGAATAAATAACTGGATCTTGTCAATACAATCAACTGACAAAAGTTGGGATGGAATCAACCTGAATCGGATTCTATTTAAGAAGAAGTTTTATAAATTAATACAAACCCCTAAAGCGAAAATCTTAACCTTCAATAAAAAGACAACTTCCAAGAGTAAAATTTAAATCTTCACCAGAATTTTGATTAATAAGTCGATAATTTGTAGTTTAAAATTCCATCCGATGTAAAATTGTATTCCTAAGTATGAACTTAATCTCAGAACGATGAAATTTAGAGTGTCAAATAGAAAGAAGATCTCCCTTCTTAGAAGTTTTGCTAAGATTAAATAGAGAATAAACTAACGATAATTATAAATAATTATTAGCAAATATTAAAAAGCCTATTAGAAGTAGGTTACTCCTTAGAGTAAATTGTAAGCTGCTGGATATAAAATGAAGGTAATATTTAGCTTATTTTGAAAAGTTTAAATGAATCTTATCCTAATTAATATAAAATTCATAATGAAGAAGTTTTCAAGTTTATTGAGTATCTATAATAAAGCTCTGTGAAGAAATAAAAATAGTTCATATAAAGGGCAGCCTTATATATAATTGAATATATGACTTAGGAAGACTAAAGCTAGAATGCTAAATTAGAATAAATTTAATATAATCAATTTGAAAATTAGAATCCAAAAAATTTAGATTGACTGAACTAAAGTGAATGGGAATAATCTAATAGTTTGTTTTAAAGCTTTTAGATTAATAAAGTAGAGAATTACCAGGATTAGTAAATTTTAGGAAATTTTATTACAACATATAATAAAAGCGAAATAAACTAAAATGATGAAGAATGAAATAATATCACTTATACTCAAGAAAATCCCTAAAATAAAATATAAGAGGAGGAAGAATAGATACTAGATTTCATGCAAAGAGATTACGTATAAGAATATAAAAATCAAGATTGTAGATTTGAATTTGACATTTGATCTAACGGAAATTTGCATAATTGACTATTATTTATAAAGTTATTAATATTAGTAAGGGAATTAACTTTTGCTAAATGTTCTTAAATTTCATAGAAATAAAAGGATTAAATAAATTAATAGTTTTAAATACTTCTTAAGTTTTAAAAAGCTATAAAATTGATAAAGAAGATATTATCATTTTATTATATATTGAACGCATTTTTTGATTTTACTCATTTAAATGAATCTAAAGTTTAAAGTAATAAGCATTATAATTAAAAAGGTTAGAGTAGCTTAATTATAATAGATAAAACTCCTTATGATATTTTACTTTTTAGACTTATATCTAACAACTATTTTCTATAAGTATCTTTAAATAATAAACTTATTCAAACTAAGTTTTAACCTAAAAAGAATTTGATTAATAACATTTTTACTTATTTGTTTATGCTAATATCAATCTATAAGATATTATTTCTTAAAAAAGAACTCTATTTTATCTAATCATTTACTCTATCATTTTCACCTTCAATTCAAACTATTTAATTATATCGAGTCATATCTAGTAAATCCTTAAAACATTTAATAATAAGTGATTTAGAGAAAAAATTGTAAATTAGATATTAAGTGCATTATATAAAAAATTAAGCTATCTATATATAATACCAAACATATTTTTATTATATCAAAAATGCTACTTTTCTTTCAAAAAATCTCTTCTGAACAGGATCCATCCCAATCCAATTACGATTAGCAAAAATACTCTAAGAATTCAAAGCTATGTAATAGGAGAATTTTAAACTTTTAAGAAACGTACAAGAGTTTGAAGGAAAAATCGCATACCTAATGTCTAACACATAAATACTAAAAAATTAAAATTTACAACCAGTCAATCTGAGAATTGAACAAATAGAATCTAAATTCAATCAATTAGCGGAACTGACTGAAATCTTATTTCTAAAAAATACATCAACAAATTACCTCATAGATGTAGAGCCAAATCCTCGAACAGCAAAAATTCCTTAGCAAAGAATAGAGAGTAATGCTGGTATTGCAGGAAATATGATCACATTTTAAGATATTGAAAAAAACTCTAATAAAATAAAAACTTGAAAGCTTTAAGTTATGGAGATCCATAAGTAATCTATACTGCACTCCAGAAGGTTTATTATAAAAAAATAAATAGGGAGGAGCAGTCTAACTGCTAAGAACATAATCTGGTACCAGGAAGAACCCCTTAGTTGAAGAACCAAAAAGAGGAGAGAAGATCGAAGAGGCATCAAGTAGTATTAATGATGAAAGATATCAGATACAAAGGTCTCTTGGGGTAGCATTCCAATCGCCGCCCTATAGAAGACAAATTCACAAGGATGTGCTAGCACTACGGAAGATTTAGCAAGGAATTTTTTTAACTTAAAGTATCTTTATTAAAAAACGCATCATTATGCGCTTTATAATCTCATTTATTTATACAGAAAAAAGATATACATGAGAGATGATGAAGGACATCGCATTTGCATAATAAAGAATAAATTTGAATATGTTTGGAATCGAACTTGATTGAAGCAAGATGCCCGTAATTAAAAAGAATGAACGGAGTACTACAAGATATGTCAAAGAAGACTCAGAAGAAGATTGAAAATGGAATAAAACTTAATACAATTTTAAACTTTAAACTTTTTTATTAGTGGTAAACCAAATAAAAGTGACGCCACGTTAATATATTATGCTATGTTACGTTATATTTTTTTAGCATAACATATGCTTTTCTTCAATTATTTATACTCCTTGATTGATTTAATAAAATAAATGATGAACTCATAGCAAACTAAAAAAGGTATAAATATTTTTAATTTGGTAATAAGTTATTAAAATTAAAGTTATTAAATTCTATATATAGAAAAAATGGAAAATTTCTTGTAAAAAACCTCTTCTCAAAAGGATTCATCTTACGAGCAATAAAATATATTTTAAGCACTCCAATTGCTGTAATAAGAAAATTTCAACCTCCTAAGAACAGTTCAAGAACTAGAAAGAGAAATAGAGCACCTGATGTACAGTTAATAAGAATAAATGAAAAATGAAAATAAATAGACAGGAAACAACAAAATAGAAAAGCTAGAGAAAAAATTCGACTAATTCGCAGAACTAGCTGAAAGCATATTTTTGCAAAATATACAGGGGAATGATCCTATGGATGTGGAGAAACAGCCTGCAATAAAAGATATTCCCTATAGGAAAATACTGCGATGCTGATACTGCAAGAGACCAGGACACAAAGTTAGAAACTGCTTCTAATTCCAATAAAAACAGAAAGCAGAAAATTTAAAGCTATGAAGAACCATAAGTAAACTATATTGCACTGCGGAAGGAAGAATTTATAGAAGAAAGATGTACGCAGGGCATGAAATTCTAGAAGACGTGATTATAGCAGGACAAAGAAGAAATGAACAAATGCTTGGAATGAAGATTGATTGAAGCAAGATTACGAAAATAAAAAAGGGAGAACTCAGCACAGATAGATATGTGCTTCAAGAAGAAGACCCAGAAGAATACTGGAAATGGAAATTTTAACAAAATTATTAAACTTTAAAAAGTGACGAACCTTATTGATAGGTGGGATCACTATAATTAATTAATTATTATTATATAATTATTTTAAATTATTTATATCTATAATATTTATGACTGATTTGATGTCTCAAACTATTTATTTTGATTAAAAACAACAATTTGATATATTAATTTTAGATAATCTAATTAAATAATTTTATTTTCTTATTCTTTAAAATATTAATTTTTCTATTTCTTAATTCTAAATCTTTTTCTTTAATATAGCTCACATTTAATTTTTAATGAAACTATTAATTTGTAACAAAAAAGTAAGATGTAATAAAAAGGGAATTTAAGATGAAAGTCTAAACAATAATTTTGGAGAGGAAATAGAGCCTTGAATATGTTACTTGATATTCAATTCTTAAATCTTGCTAAGATTTATTAATATATTTAGTATTTACTAATAGTTAAAAACTCTAAGTAAAAGTACCAATACTGATTTTCTCATGCCACCATTCTCGAACTTGGATTGCTTGGTATATTGCAAAAAGGTATGAAGAGGTTTCGAAGTTATGCTAGAAATCTTTGCAAATGCTGAAAAAAATGCTAACTTATAGGTATAGGATCTGTAAGTATCCTTAATTAAAAAATGTGTCTTTCTTTGTAAAATTTTATTGAAATTCAGAACCAAGGAGAAGCTAACAAGACTCAAATTGAGAACTTAACAAGATAGAACATTTTTTTAAAACGCTTATATATCTTATGGTGCAATGTGATCAATTAAAGAACTTATAAAACAAAAAATATTTTTCTCTAGGTTGACCTAATAATGGTAGAGCCATGTAAATTAACTTATTTATGGATTTATGAATTTAATTAGATTTTATCAAAATTAAAAAAATATTTTAAAATAAAATGTAGAAAATTATTTTTGATAAAGAATAAAAATATTAGTATATCTTAATTTTTATAATTTTTAGATTTAAATAATTTTTAATTATTATAAACAGTTTTTGCAATAAATTAAAGTTAAAATTAATTTTAAGGAAAATGATTTAAAAGTTATAAATTAGATTAAATGAAGTTATAAGAAGGATAGAGTTATTTCATATATCAAATGCTATTTTATATAGTTTATATCTTTATTTTTTGATTTTTCACTTTTCTTTGATATATCTTGTTGTATTAAGTTTTGAAAGTTACTAGCATTTTTTCTTATTTGTCTACATATATTACATTTCTCCAGCCTTGCTAATTTTTAAATATGAATCATTTAGGCTTTTTATTTGTGTATAGCACTATTTATGATAGCTCTATGTTTTAAAATTGCTTTCTTTTATATAGTTTCTTATGGAAGATTGATCAGCTTTTATTTTTTCTAGTCTTCTTTAAGTAAATGCAATTTTTAACTAAATATCTTATTTTCTTGTAATACCAGCATTTCTTAAGTCTCTTTTGCTATTTAGTTTAATTGGGATTTATGTTTCAATTTTAATGTATCTCTTAGATAACTTTAGCAACCTATTAATTTACTTTCTTTTGGAGTTTAAGCATATAGATAATCAGGTTGAATATTTTATTGTTGAGATCTTTAATTTGCAGTTCTTATCTCTAATTTTAGATAGATATTTTTTGATTCTCAGATTACATTCTATAAAATCGTTTAAAATAGTTAATCTAATTTATTCTGAGAATAGAGTATATCAGTGGTACTTAGTTTTCTATTTAATTGCTTAGAATATTTAATCTAATTATTACTCTTTTATTTTATTTTCAGTCGATTTAGATAATATCTTTAATATTATATTTTTTTAACCTATATAGGAAATTGCTTATAAACCTTTGCCATTTCTTTTAGTCTTCTTATTACTAAATTGGTAGATTCTTGCTTGAAATAAAATTTTATTATGGATTTATTTTGCATATACGTAAAAAGATGGCGATCTCAGAAAGAGATTTTTACCGCTTTAAGGAAATAGGAATCTTATAACCAACAACAATATTAGAAAAACATAGGAATCTAAAAACCACTCTTATCTGCTCTTAGATATGAAAAGTTTTTAATATTTGTAAAATTTAAATGGATTATTTCTGTTTTCTTTTATTAATTGAGAAAATTTTGAAAAACTTACATTTCCAATTTTATAATTTTTATTGCTTCAAAATTGTTTTTACTTCCTTGTTTGATTATACTACAAATAATTTAATATTCCAATAAATTCCCACCTTTCTTACTTATTTCATTTACCTATTTTCAAAGATTTAAACCGTTCTTTATATATTTGGTTTTTCTATCTAAACTTTTAAAATAATAATAATTACAAAATTTTTAAAAAGAGGACATAGCATCTTATTGGCGCACAACTCTATCAAAAGTTTTTTTTAAAAACATCTCTTAAGCTTATTTCTTTAAATACAGTTCAAGTTTGCAGTTTAAACTTATTCTGGTATTAAGAGTTCTTGAACTTGGCCAATCCTTAATCAGGAAATCTTCCAGATAAATTGGATTCTTTTACTAAAATGAATCCTTTATAATTGCTCTTTTTTTTTTGGCCTCAGTTAACTTCTAAGCAATTTCCAAGGAAAGAATTTACTATCTTATTTAAATTATTATATGAAATACTAATAATAAACTAATTATAGTGGCTCTACCAATATTAAATTAACCAATTTTAAGTTCACTTGCATTTGCTTTTATAAAATTTCTACTGCTTCCTTTGAAATTGCTCAAATAATTTTTTTTTCCTTTTTTTCTTCGCCTCAATCTTCATCTTGCTCTGAGTTTTTATTCTCTTCTTCCTCTTTGATTATCCCGCATTCTTTAGTTCCTTCAAACATTTTTCAATATTGTAATATCTGTTTCCTTTATAGATTAAAAGCATTTTTAGTTCTTAATAGAGTTTCCTTCTATAGATTTTACCTTCTGTTAAACAATATTTATAGCTTCAATTATGCCCATAGTCTTTTTCCTCTATTATCTTCTTTATTTGAACTTCTAAAATAGTCTTAAGATATTTCCTTTCTTCTTGATATACTTATCCGATTATATATATAAATTATTTTTTTATTTTTTCAATGTCCATAAGATCTCCGTTATTTTATTTTTATTGGACTATCAATTAAATCTATAAAATATACTGATTGTGTCTCATTCTATTCATTTTAGTTGCAAATTTACCTATTCCACTTCCAATTTGCTGCATATTTCCTTTTTTAATTTATTATTTCTTGCTAAATATTCACCACTGTGTAATACAAGGTATTAAGTATTTCGCTTAATTTCAGAACTTAAGATTTTAAGATCTGATTCTCCAAAAGCAGTTGCTATATATGTAAAATAGTTCACAGTTATGGTTGCTTATTTTTTTGAAGAAGAAGTTTAATTCAGTTTATTATATATTATAAATAAGGAGGAAAGTCCTTTCTTTCGTATACTGTTGGAGGCCTAGCAAGGCAACTAAAAAATGAGCACGGACGGAGGATAAATCGGAGAAAGAGAAACCAATAACAAGAGAATGAAGATTCGACAAGCTGGAGAACTCTGAATGTCATTTGAAAACCTTCTTCATCATAGGTCGGGGAAATATGTACCTGTAATCGCATATTACATCCTATGCTTTGGAAAGAAAAATTACAGGGACGTACTGTAGGTAGAGAAAACAAGGATAGAGAGACCCATAAAATTTTATTTTTCGACATTAAATAAAATTAATTTAAAGAGCTGCGCACCAACGAAAGTGCTACGCGCTCTATAATCTAATTTATTTATTTATTTATATATAATACTAGTTTTAAGTTTGGCATTTTAGTAGAAATTTAAATCTTTTTTACATCAATCTCAAAAAGATTCTAAAGATTAATAAAATGGTTTAATATCTTTCTCCTCTCTCATAATTCTCATTCTTTAATAGCTGAATTCAAATACTTTTCTCAGTTTTGATGCTTCTTTTCTTATGCAAATAACCCACTTGATTGAAATAAATTCTTTCTTTTTTCTTCTCATGTTTATTCTGTATTATTCTTTTTTTTAGTCATAATTTCCTTTTCTAGATTTAGTATCTGTAGCTAAATTTCCGAAATATTGTACATCATTTTAAAAATCCTTTTAAGAATTACAAAAGTTGCATCTTTTCTTTTAATCTTTCTAATTACTTCTTCTAAATTATTATTAGGCTACTTTTTTATCTCAGTGAAAATTTGTATTGTAGTTAAAATAAATTTAATTTTTTGTGTTAGTTTGATTTGCACATCTTTCTACTTCTTTTCATATCTTAAAGAATGAATAAATACTCTAGATCTATTATATGTTCCAGAAAGTGTTTAGATATTTTCCTGAGACAAGAGTCTTAATTTATATTATTCAGATAGTTCTAGTTTTTCCTTAAGTTTTTTATTAACATTAAAGTTTCTTGACCATTTCCTAGAGGTTCAGCACCACTTTGACTAGCTGTTTATTGTTTCTCTACTCCATTATTGTGAATTTCTATATTTCTTACTATAACATAATATTTGCCTATTTTTTAGGTTTTTCTTCAGAGGAGGAATATCGATTTGAAAGTCAATCTACTTATCTACTTTCCCTTAAAAATATAAATTCTAGATGCTGTTTATTTCTACTTTTTGGGAGGAAGAAAACTTTTTCATGTTCCTTATATATTTGTTGAATCTTTTAAGATTCATAACCAAATTCATGATAAAATTTATATTTACTTAAGTATAAAAGTTGACATTTTTTTTAATTTCTCTATCATTTTTAAAATTTACTTACTCATTATTTCAAAAAAACTCTCTCTCAAATAATCTTACTTTTTTACTTTTCTTCTAAACTTAATTTACTTTTAACTACTATAGAAACCAATCTTGCTCTTTATAATGATAATATTTTATAATAAAAATGAATTATAGTAAATCTATCTTTCAAATAGATTCATCACTGTAAAGTTTATTACTTTATTGAAATGATCTATTTCCAGTCTTCTTCAAGATCATCTTCTTTTAATACATAACTGGCCATACTGCATTAACTCTTTTTAAAAAAAGGTATCTTGCTTCAGTCGAATTCAATTCTAATCATATTATAGTTTCTTCTTTATTGACCTTGAGCAATTTCTATCAGATTTCATTCCCTTTGTACATAATTCCCAATATAATAGCCCTTCTGGAGAGTAATATAGATAAGTGAATGATTATTGTAAATTTAAATTTTCATTTTATTCATTTCGTTTGAAGTTTTAGCAGTATCTAAACGTATGTCCAAATATCCTACAATATCAGCATTGTTTTTTCTCTTATATAAGTAAATATTTTCTGGTTGATCTTTAGGTTCTAAATCATCGGATCATTCATCAACATATTAAAAAAGATATATTTTCAGTCAGCTCTACAAATTAGTTGAACTTAGTTTCTAATTATTCGATTCTTATCTTGCTGTAGGATTTTAATTTTTTTATTCTTATGTGATAACCATCAGGTAGAAATATTTCCTTAAAGCTTTATACATTCTTAAATTTTGGAATTCTCCTATTGCATAACTTTGAGTTCATAAAGTATATTTTGGTAATAATAATTTGATTGGGATTGATTGTGTTTAAAAGAGATTTTTGCAATAAATGTTCACTTTTCTTTTGAATATAATATATAGTAAATATTAGAATTATTGAAAGTATTATAAGTCTAAATACTCATCTAGAGTATTTTAGTACTATAACTATTTATAATATCTATATTTAAATTCTTTCTTTTGTTTACTGTAAAGTATACTTCATTAATATTTATATATATCGTTTGAAATGCAAACTGATTAGGTAAAAAAGAAATAAAGCTAATTTATTTAATGAACAAATTAATAAAAGAATCAATAATCTTTATAGCATGGTAAACATTTAAAAAGGCTTACAAATAAAATGCTCCAAAAATAATTTATATTTAGTAAAGGCTAAGAAAGTTTGTAGACTAAGGGAAAATAAGTGAAAGACCAAGAAAAGGATGAAGAAAAAGAGGAAGAAAAAAGAAGAGCAAGTGGAAAATTAGAAGGAATAAACTGATACGAAGATGAAGATGAAAGCGCGAAAAGTTGAAAAATTTTTTACTGCATTATACTTCTTTAATTGAAGGAAACATTTCAACAATGAAAAGATGTCACTAGACTCTTTTAAATAAATTTATTAAAGTTTAAATTATTCAAGTAATTAACACTTTATAATTATTCGTTAAGGAATAAATTTTAATTTAGTAAAAATGTTTATTTAACTATTACTTTCTAAAACCTTTTTTAAAGGTATTTTTTATTTAAAAATTGTATTTTTATGTATTTTTGGTAGTTAAAATGTTATTAATTAATCATAAATGCATTATATTGTTTTGACTCTCTTAGAATATTAAATATATGTATCAATAGATATCTGTTTATTCCTTAATTTTATTGATTCTTACTTTTTCTGAGTTTAATTTTCTGATTTATTTAATTTTCAAATTTTATTTCTTATTAAAATAATTAATTTGAAATTTATAATCAAAATAAAGTTAAAAAATGGAGAAAAAAACAAAAAGGAAAAAGTTAGGAGATAAGTCAGACTAGAAGAGAAAAAGTAAATAACAAAATCTTCATCATCATATAAAGGAAAATTAATATAGAGAAAAAGGAAATCTCTTCAATAATATAAAAGGAAAACGCATCTTTATCTGAATAATATGACTAAATTTAGAAAATTCTCAACAAACAAGATGAGATAATTTATATTCTTTAAGAGTGAAGAAGATAATTGACGACGCATAGTGAGTTGTTTACCTAAGAAGCGACATTGTTACGGAAATAACGCGTTCAAAATAAAGTCTTAAGAGAAGACAATTATACTGTTAAATCTAAGCCAACTAAATAGAAATTTTCCAATTATTGCAGCAGAAATTAAGATTGATATCGTGAATATTCAATTATTGATCAAACAAATTTGAAAGAACTGAGATAACAATTAAATTGGATAAATTTGAGAAATTTATTATTCAGAAGTAAAAACATAAATAGAAGATTAAGAGGTACTGATATTGTAATTCTTCTGAAAATCTAATAAAGTAATTCTCTGGATTAAAAGAATTTAAAAGACAAAACAATTAAAAAACTTGAAAAGAACTAGCAGACTTTTATAAATAGCAATAGGATTAAAAAATTGGAAGCACAAGAGACTTTAGTCAGACGAAGGAGAAGTCTTTGCCATCTACATAATAAAAATGGTTGAGGAATCCAGCCTCGAGAAAAAAAATGGATATTAGGAATTAGTTTAAAATTAAAAGAAACAAACATTTAAAATTTTTAGTTGATTATAATAATAATTAAAGATTAATAGAAATTTAACTTTTACAAAATGTATTAATTAGAAAATTAACTAATCACTTAAGTTTGTTTCTTAAATAGTAAAATTATCTTAAGATCAGTCTAAATAAATGAATTTCTAAAATTAAAATTAAATCATTTAGATTCAAAAATTTGAAATATAAAGATTATGATTAATTGCAAATAAAATGGCTCCTAAAATGAAATTCACCTAAAATCAGTCTCCATACTATAATAAAGTACTTTGATTGAGATTTACTCGTTTTAGGCTGAGAACAAAAAACTATAAGATGCAGCACAGATATTAATTCAGCAAACAATCAGCATAAATATAAAAATTTAACTCTAAAATGATAATAAAACCCTTAATACAGAATTGAGCTTAAAAGCTTCTACACATTTATTTAATTAAGAAATTAAAAGAGCAGAAGATAAAATATTAGATTCAAAATTTTAATTAAATTAACCATTAACAATATATTAATAAAAAAGCATGATCCAGTGGAGATTGAAAAAAATTAAAATATTTATAAATATTGAAAAATTTGGTAATTAATCGAGAAAAAAACCCAACTATGTGCTGATTACAGCGAAGGCTAGGGTACATAAAAAATCCTGTTGAGGATATAAAAAATTACTGAAAAATTAAACTAAAAAAATCTGAAAAAAACTTAAACTAAAATTTATTTTACACTTAACTATAAAGGAAAAAATATTACAAACCAGACAAAAAGCTCCTTTCATTTAAAAACAGTCAAATAATATAATAGAAAATGATAAGAATTTGATTTATAAGACAAAAATAAGGAAAATAATATAACAAGCATAAGATTTGTGAAAGAAAAAACTTATAAGTTTGAAGTGAATTCATTTATTTAGCATTAAACTTTTATTTCGTAATTAACCTAATAAAGGGAAAATCACGTTAATTAATTATTAATATTATTAATTTAATCCGACTACTTATTATGATCATCAACAAAGTTATTTTTATTTGATTAACTATTTTTAAGTTAATTTTACTTTATATAAATACTAATATGATTTTAATTATATTTTAAATATTTAGTAAGAAGTTTAGATTCTTAGCTTATTTAGCAAATGTATAAATAGCGAAATAGATATTGAATCTTCAAAATAAGAATGCATAATGACTACTTTATTCATTTAATGCTTTAGATATTATTCTTTGAAGTTACCTTATTTTATTTCCTAATAACTAATATGACTTATTTTTATAATCATTTTATTTAAATAATGTGATTACATTTTTTCTTATGGACCTACTTGGAGGCCTAACAAGACAAAAAAAAGAGGGCGCTGCTGAAAGATTTACTTTAGTAGAAGAATCCAATGCCTCAAGAGATTTTCTGATGAAAAATTCGCCAAGCTCAAGACTTCTAAATATTGAAGAAATTCTCTTCCATCATCGTACGAAAAAGTAATACTTTTACTATGATGGTGGATATGACTTTACCTAAATTAAAAAATCCCTCTCTCAAAAAAATCAATGGTGGTAATTAGAGACTAAGAAAGCGCTTCACGAATTACAGAAAATGAAAGAAAAAAACTAAAAAATATGCCGAAGCAAACAATTCTTCTGCGATATTTCTTGGAGAATTTAAGGGAAGCGTTGGACTAGAATGAGAAGAAGATAGAAAATAATTCTTTAGCGCATAAACTAAATGGACAGTTTATCAGAAATGTAGTTTAAGCAACATACATGAATATCAAAACTAATAGAAACATATGAAAAATTGCTTCAAAAAAGATGCCCAACGTGGAAAGGAAGTAAAAAGAGATTCCAATTAAGCAAAACTACCTATCTTTTATAAGTGCTAAAATATAAGCCAAAAATAATTATAAATTATATTATTAATTATAATTGTAAAATTCTTAATTTAATACATCTATTTAAAATACTATTTACTACAAAAAATCTAAGTTACTATCTTTTTATTCAATTAAAATCTTTTATAAAATGTTATCATAATAGTAAGTGGTTGAATAAAGATTATCAGTGAGTAAGCTTAATTTAGTGGTTTCAATTTCAATTTTTTTCCGTTTTGTTACTTAACAAAATGTAAGTATATTCTCAAAAAAAATAGATGCAAGTGTAATTTCTCTGAGAGATAAAAAAATTAATTTTTAAACTTGGTAACTATTTATCTTTAATAACTAATAAAATAAAATAATTTTTATATTTGGATAACAAAAAATATTCGTATTTAGAAAAAATATCTAAGAAGTTTAGTTTATCTAATATATATGAAAGTTAAATATTATGCTAATATATTCTTAATTACTTAAGAGCTATTATCTTAATTATATTACTTTATTTTATTATCTCTTTTTATAATAGAGATTTTTTATAATTATTATGCCAATAATTTGCATTTTTTATTTTATTAAAATCATTTTTTAGACAATTAATTTATCTTAATTAATTTAGATTTAATTTTAAAAAGAATAGTTCATTTATTGGTCATAATTTTTAAGTTATTATCTAAAATATGAAATATTTTTTAATATTATAGTTATATATATATCAATAGTTAGTAATTTATAAATATTTTATTATTTAACTAACTATTTTAGTTTAATATTATCATTTTTTAAGTTTAATTTAAAATTATAATATGAAAAGTTTAACTATCAAGCATTTCAACTCTTTCTTCTAACTCTATTGCTTATTGAAGACTTATTTGAAAGGTTTTAATGTCTTTAATCAGTAATTTAGTAACAATAAATTTCTATTAACTATTATTATTCTTATGCCAATTTAAATGTCCTTTTTACTATTTAAATTTCTCCATTGCCATTTTAGTATATTCTTTCCTTAAATTTTTATTTCCTATTTATTTTTTATTTCTTCTTTATTTTTTATTTCTGTTTTCTAAAATTTACTTTTAAATTTTAATTTTAATATATTTTTTGTAGAGAATCTTCTTTGATATATATTGATGACATTATATCTTTTATTACAAAATTTTTACTTTTTAACTCTATATTATGATATAAGATTGCAAATTTAATATCTTGGTATTATTGCATTTATTACTTATTTTAAATTTTAAACTTTAAACTTTAAATTTTAAACTTTAAATTCCTTATTCTAGAAAAATTTATTTTACTAGCTTAATATGCTTCAGAAGCTTTTTAAATCCTTCTCATATGACTTTAATCTTTAGTTTGCTTTAACTAGAAGAGTTTTAATATAACTTTTCCCATTCTTTATAATAGTTTGACTTCTTCCTATAAAATAAACATAATTTTAATAAATTTTTAACTATTAGATTATTCATACGCTGAATAAAAAATACGAAACTTCTTATTTTATACTATTTACTTGATTTCTATTTAGTAATAGAAACCTCAGTTTTACATGTGATTCTTAGGTTATTTATTGAATTTTAATTAATTAATTTTATATTAAATATTGTAAATTCTTTTTCTTATTTACTTTGAAATATTTTTTAAAAATCTATTATAAATTTCATTTATATTTTAATTTAAAAACAAACAAACATTTTTTATCAATTTATTTCCTAAAATTTTATTTTAGCTTTTTTATTTAACTTGTTTTTACAAAAATTTTAGAAGATACAAGTAAACTTTTTACCTATTTATATTTAAAAAAAATAAATATTACTATTTTAATTTAATGGATTTAGTGTTATTTTATGAGTCCAAAATAATTTTTTTAATTACTTTTTCTCCTTTAATTATATCATTTAAACGTCCCCCTTTAATTAGTATTCTCAAAACTGCAAAAGATATTTAATGAAACAAAATTGACATAAGTAATAATTATTAAGTATTTTAATTATCTTTCATATAAGAAACTCTTCTATAAAAAGTTTTAAAATATCTTCTTCTAAATTTAAATCAAAGTTATTAATATAGTTTTAAATACCTTTCTTGATTATAACTTTTAAATAATTTTTTTAATAAAAGCTTTATTTTTATGTACTATATATAATTATTAAACCATTATATTTGTTTTTAATTTATATAAACTATGGAATAAATTTTGGATATTGAGAAATTAAAATAAACTTTTACATTTATATTTTTAAATTAATTCAACTTATTAATGATACACTATATTTAAGATTTAAAAATTATATTTTTTATATATAAAATATTTATTAAAAGCATGAAATTAGAAATGTAAACTAAAATTATTATGTATAAAGCTAATTTTAATAAATACATATTTCCAATCTTTTATTATTTCTATCTTTTGCTATTTAATTCTAGTAATCCAGAAATTTTTAAGATTTAGCAATTATTTAAAATTAATAAAATTCTATTTAACTAAAAGTTTTAAGAAGGAAATTAAAATTATTTCAGATGTATCTCGCTTTTACATTTATTTACTTTTGTATTTTTGCATTACATGATATAGAATCTATTTCTTCATTATTGATTTAAACATATTAATAATCTTACCATTTTTATGAACTTTATTATAAACTTAAACCTGAAATATCTTTATAAGAAATTTAATTAGAAATTTTAAATTAAGAATTGTTTATTTGAGGCTTTTAATTTAAAAATACTATAAAAGTTATAAGTTTTTTTCCACTTCCTATTTTTTCTATCATTTCTTGACAAATAAAAATTCGATATATTCCATGTTCTCTTGCATTCATTGATTATATAACTTTTATAAAGAAAAGAAGCAACAAAATATTCTTGAACTTGATTCGTATTCTACAAATGGGCCTCCTAAGGGAGTTCAAACTTAAGATCGACGATTTGAACTCAAAAACTTATTGTGATGCTTATATTAATGTCATCATATATTATATAAACTAATACTTAAAGGATAAAATTCTGCAAAGATGGTGACATAATAAGGTTTTTCATTTTTTATTCAATTTAAAAAATCTATTCATAATTGAAAATTTTTATCTTTATTTGTTCTATCAAGATTTTTAGGAAACATTATGGTTATATTTGAGTATTTACTTCAAAAACTATACCATTTCTCAAATTTTTCTTTCGCGTAGAATTATCTATTGTCTTAATAGAATAGATTTGGCTGTAAAGGTTCTTCAAAATGTACTTGCTTTTTTATTACATCAATCTCTTATTTCATCTATTCTAATTTTTAGCTTGATTATTTAGCTTCTAATCATTTATTTTTCTACTTCTCATAAACTATAAGTCACTCCGGCATTTCCTAATAATTTCTATATTAATTTGGATTTCAATAAATGAATATTTCTAGCTCAAAAGAGTAATTAAATGTTTGTATGAATGAGCTATTTCAATATAATTCAAAAAACACAATTGAAGTATTCTAGTTATCTTTTAAAATTTCTAAATCAACTAATAATTGTGAAATTCTATCTCTATCATCTGGAATTTTAAATTAAGAAACTTCAAATAAAGTTGATTGTATGAGTAAGACAAATTACAGAATCATAAAAGCGAATAAATAAGCGTATAGTATGTTTATTTATTTATCTGCTTTGAATAGTGTTTTTTGCTTATAAATAGATTTTATATTTCATTATCTATAATATTTCAATTATATTTATTTAAGATTTTCAACAATTAGCCTTGCTGATGGTCTGTTTGCTGGCTCTATACTTAAACATGAATATAAATCCCTATTTATTTCTTACTAGTAAGAAGGAGGATTTTCTTATTTTTCAGATAATAAAAGATTAGCTATTTTACCAAAGCTGTAAATGTCTACTTTATCAGTTGGTTTATAATTTTATTAATTTAGCTCAGGTACTTCTCATCCTTCAGTTCATGTTATTTATCGATTTGTACCTTAAAAATCGGTAGAATTCTCAAAATCACAAATCCTAGCATTATAATTATCATCAAGTAGGATAGACTAAGGCGTAAGATTTTAATGAATAATTTACCTTTTATGTATATATTTAAGTCCTTAAGCTATATCAATTAATATCTATAATTTTAGTTTATTTTTCATTTCATCGTCAGTAATTTTATTAATCTCCTCTATGCATTTATATAAAGATCCTTTTCTTTTAAATGGGAAAATAAGATATAGTTCACCTTAGTCATAGCAGAATCCTTAAAATAGTAGAATATTATCATGATTAAGTTTTGAGTGGTTTACTAATTAAGGTATTGAGTTTTCTATTTTATCTTCTTAAATTATTTTAATGGCAAAATCTTATCCATATATTTTACCTTTATAGACTTCACCACTTTCTCCTTCTCCTATTTTTTCTTGAATATTAAGTTATTAAAAGGAGAATTCTTTGAGCAATCCAAGTTAATTTAATTGTCTAGGTATATTAATCTCTTAAAGTTAATTGGTAGTCATATATAAAAATAAAGTAGAGTAATAAATAAAGAAAGGTTATAGGATAAATAAGTAAAATATAATATTTTTACATTTAAAAATATAATTTTAATAATATTTAAATATAAAATATAAATATTGCTATAGCATTAAATTATATCTAAAATATATACTTATTCTATTTATTTACTGTTACTACCTAACTTTACTTCAGTTCTTTCCTATCAAATTCTTATCTATAAATGCAACTGTCTAATCTTACAATTAATTATCATAATTCTGTAAAAACCTTTTATTATAGGCAGCTAATTTAGAGGGAAAAAGAAGAAACTATGCTTTAAAATGCTATCTTTAATTTTATTTTTTAAGTCTTAGATAAAATTTAATTAATTATCCTAAAAATAAAAATGTCTAAAATTACTAAAAATCACACCCAAATTATTTTACTTTAATATAATTAACAATAAATGTAGCTAAATGTAAATTAATTAATTAATTTTAACTATAAGGGTTAGGGTCATCTTTAATTAGAGGAAATGTTTCCTCAAATTAAAGACAATCAAAGTTTTTATATTCAATACTCAACTGTACATGTCTTCATCTGAATCAATTTCAAACTGAGATAATTCTTCTTTCTCTTCAATAAGTTCATAGAATTGTTCTTCCATCTTCTTGTAATTTTTTTCCAGCTTCTCTAAACAAATTCTAAGGTCATTATTGTCCTTTTAAAGCTATTTATTCTGTTACTATTAATTACCAAGATCCTGTTTAATTAGTGTCACACTTGAATCATCTAATATCTTCTTCTTTCTGTAAATACCTCCAAAGTAGTTACAATATAGCCTCCTCGATGTTCCAAATTAATTACGGTGCTGCTCAAGCACTCTTCTTCACTTCGGATATTACCTCCAAAAATGTCCAGACTTTTGACAAACAATAGCAACGTTTTATTAAGGACTTGAATTAGAATTTTTATTCTGTTTACATTTTTTCAATTTCCATCTTTTCTGATTGAAGTTAGTTTTTTTTAATTGGTAATCGAATTTCTTCTTTAATTTTCTATTGACTTGCTTCTAGGTTTTTTTCTAATAGTTCAAATTAGGAAGTTAAGGCTTCAATTTAAGACTAAATTTTACTTACCAAGTCTTGGTCTTCCTTTTTTCTATCTTACAAAAGAAGCCGAAGATTCAAGTTTTCCGCCTTCAGGATCTATATTTCGGTATTCATTTTCTCAATTAATGAATAAAGCTAAATAATGTCTTGCATAATGGGGTTTCTCAAGCTTTTTCAGTTTGCTAGGAAATTCCGTATTTCCCAATCCTTAACAGGAGTAGATTTATCTTTTTTGAATTCTTGGTTCTTGTTAATTAACTGAGACTTAAGATTGATCTTTAAGGTTAGAATTCAAGGTTTAGATTCCCGGGTTTTTTCATTTTTTTCCTAAATGTAAATGATTAGAATTTATAAAATAATAAATTAATTAAAATAAAAAGGCTAATCCTTTAAGCATAAATGAAAAATAAATCTATCAATAATAAGTAACATTTTATGAATATTAGATAGATAAAAAACTAAATTATTATATTTTTTATGTGGTAGTAGCTTAATATATAATAGCAATTACAAGTATTACTAATAAACTTTCATTGGATTAGAATGTTCAGCTTAAAACTCTATAGAGAAATAGAATTTAACCCTAAACAAAATAAAAACTATTTTATATTAAATTAATAATAATTAAATATGGAGATGATAGGAATGACATGTTCTTCAAATCAAGAGTCACTGGCTAATCATCTGGACTCTTTCCCTTAGAGCGAAGTAATTATTTTTACTGGTAGAAGTAGATTTCGATAAGGATAATAGAGTTTAATCTACTCTTAGCCTTTATTCAATTACAGAGCATCAATGGAATTTAAGTTCATGAGATTGGGCGAAGATAAAATCTGTAGCAGAGTTGACTGTGATTACAATATGTATTATAAATTATGGTGTGGTAGGCCCTTACTGTTCTACTTTTAAGAAAGCTAGATCTGTTTAATTTAATATTCAATTAACTGTCTTTCAAACTTAAATGTACGATAAACTGAATAACTAAATAACAACTTAATATCGGAGCTTTATTATCAGGTTCCGAAGTGTCAGCCTCAGAATTTCTTGCCTTCGCATGAACGGATTGGAAAAATAAGACTGAAACTAATTTAATTTTTAAATTTAATTTAGAAAAATTTAGAACTTATAAGAAATTTATTTCATAAGAATGACGATTCCTCTAAGGTCTTCACTATCCAACCTTCGGAATGAAAATCAAAAAGAGGGAGTTTTTTTTCAATTTTAAAAAGACTGAGAGAAACAGAAGAACAGTAAACTTTTAATTCTTGAAAAGTCAAACAAAGGCGACATCACATCAATAGCTTATTATTATTATTATTTCATAGTTGATATATTTCTTAAAAAAGATCTGCAAATTTCATCAATTTAAAAAATTAAAGAAATTAAAGCTAAAAGATAAAATATAAACAAATAAAATAAAATTAAACTATTATTAAGCTAAAATAATTAATAAGAGAAATATAAAATTAAGATTTTAAATGTCTAATAATTAATTAAATTAAAATAGTAAAGTAGATTTAATCTAAAGTATATTTATTTAAGATTTTATAAAAGCATACTTTTCTGGTATTATGATATAACATTCAGAAATTTAGAGATATTCTTTTAAATAAACAGCTACTCTAAATATAATTAAAAAAATTAAAATGGATGTTCTTTTAGCATTTTATACAATTCTTCTCCCCAATAATTGTCTGAAATTTAAATAAAAAGTTTAATTGTCTTTTTTCAAAATTAAGATCTTGCATGATCTCTTAATAAAGGCTTTCTGTTATCCTTGTTAGATTTCTTTTTCATCTACTATTCCTAGATTATAAGCAATAAAATTTGTATTAAATCTTCCTGATACTTTTACTATATTATCTTACTAAGCAGATCTATTTTTATACTTTTTTTTTAAAAATAATTTATGAAAGACAAAAGTTTTAACATTTTTTGAAAGATATTTTTGATGTGACTGAATTGAATTCCCTATTCTAGTTTTATTACAAGCTTAAAAAATGAATTTTCCTTCTACAAAGACTTAGATTTTGATTGCATTTTTTTATTTTTTATATTTTTCCTCAAATTTTCATTATTATTCTTTGAATGCTTAATCTTTTCTCCTAAATTTATTTCTACTTTTAATTATTAACTCAAAAATCCGATGATCAGCGATAACCAATTAAAATACTCCTTATTTTAAATTATTTTACTTATTTTTAGGTTTTTTAAGAAAAAGAATTGTTTTTTCATAACTGCCCTTCTGTTTGTTATTTGTCTGATCTTTTGCATCTATTTCTTTGGTTCTTAAAAAATAGTATTAATTAGCTTCTTAAATTTTTATAGACTGATAAAATTAAGATTTAATATGATTAAAAAATATGAATAATAAATGTATAGCTAAATCTATGATGAAGTTATAATATAATCTATATTTAAGAATAAATAAAACGTATCTAAAAGTAAAATTTCTTACTAAATATGAGTAAATAAATTAAATATTTATAGAATTCCTTTATTTTAGTTTATATGCTATATTAATAGTTTAGACACTTAAAATTAATATCTAAATGCTTTATTTAAAGTAAAGTTCTAATTTAAAGTTTTCGCTTCATTTCTTTTCTCTTTATTTGCTGAATAAAAAATCAATAAAGTCTTTATTTTTTTCCCACCATTAACTCAACAAATTATATTTAGCAAAACAACAAAAATCCGAAGAACTTGATTCTCATTTTACTATCGGTCCTCCAATTGGCGTTCAAACTTAATAAACTCGATTGGAATATAAAAATTTACTATGGTGTTATCATTAATGTCACATATCTTCATAGAAGGGAATTTATTAACCTTCTAATTCCCAAAAACTTGTTCGATAATAAAATTTTTTATTTTGAAGTTAATTATAAAAGTCATGCTTCCATTAAAATGATTTATCTCAATTTCTTCCATTTAATAACTGAGGGAACTCTAATGTTATGTTTGAATACTTATTTCATAATTAGTAGTATTTCTCAAATTTTATTTTAACTATATTTTCGTCGGGATTTGGATCAAACGGATTTGGTTTTACTTCTTCATAGAAACCAATTTACTTCTTAATGTTTTATAACTCTTTTTCTTCTTTATTTAGTTATGCATCAGTTTAAGAGTAACTTAACCATTTGTTTTTCTGCTCATTATAGACTTATAGTCATTTAGGAATATCTCCTTAGTTTTTATAAAAATCAGCATTTCAATAAATGGACATTTCTAGTTCAAAAGAAGTTGAAATAGTTTATAAGTTCTAGTTATTTCAGTTAAACTCAAACAAAACTAGAGAAACATTTTATTAGTCTAAAATCCCTAAATTTTGGATTAGTTAATAAGTACTATTTTTATCATTTCCATTCTTAAATTTAGTTTTATTATTTACAATTGAAAGAGTAAGAAGAATCTAAAACAAAACCATGCAAGAAAATAGCTGAGCATATCAGAATCTAATCGCTTTATTTTATTTAGGTTTCTTTCTTTTATTCTTATGAGATTTAATATTTCATTAACCATATTTCTATTTGTATATTTCTTTTAAGTTTACTACTATTTTTCTTGCTGTGAGTCTAATGTCTGCATTTTCACTCAAGCAAAGCCTTAAAATGTCATTTATTTATTATAGGAAGAAAGAGGAGTTTTCTTATGATTCAGAGAATAAAAGCTAACCTATTTATCCAAAATTATAAACATCTACTTTTTCAGTTGGTTAGTAATTTTGATTATTTATCTCAGGTGATAATAATTCTTCAGCTATTTAAGCTTTTCTATCTTTTAAATTTATAGAATCTGAAAAATTACATAACCTAGCATTAAAGTTATTATCAAATAAGATATTTTATGGATGAAGGTTTTGATGAATAATGAAATGCTTGTGCAAGTACTTGAGTCCTTTAGCTATATCTACTAAAATTCCAAGCTTAATTTTATTTTTTCTTTCATTATCCTAAATACTATTGATTTCATTAATGCATTTATCTAAAGATCCTTTACTTTAAAAAGGAAAAATTAGATATAGTTTATTTTCAGAAAAGCAGAATCCGTTAAATAAAAGAATATTAGAGTGATTAAGAATAGCTTGCTTTTCTAGACTTCTCAAATATTCTTAAACTTATAAATCTTTTATTACTTTTATAGCAAAGTCTTGTCCTTTTATCCTACTTTAGTATACTTTGCTATTTTGTCCTTCTCCAATTACATTTTCTTCCTTAATATAAAAATCATCAGTAGAAAATTCTTAAAGAACGCCAAGATTAACCAGTTTTCTTAAATTACTGATATCTACTTACTAGCTGCTTTACATTATAATAATTTGCTTAATTCTGCTAGTTAAAGTTAATTACTAAGAAAATATAAAATAAAATTATTTTTTATTTTAAAAGTAATATCAATATTATTTTATCTACATACTGCTATTTTTATTTAAGCTGCTTTATTATTATTTGTATAATCTAAAAAGTGTTTTTTAATATGAAAGATTTCATAAACATTTTTAATTTTATTTTATTTATGAAGTTTGACAATATATTCATTTTAGAAACCTTTCAAAAAAAATTTAAAATTTGAAATTGTTAAATGTATTGAAGAATTTTAAAGTTAAGTCAGAGCAATTAACTTAAAAACTGCAAGAGAAAATGCTGTTATAATAAGTTATAGCATAACAAGGGACTATAAATGCTGCTAAAAATTTTAAAGTATAAGAAAAAATAAAAAACTGTTTGAATGCTTATATAGAAACATTTTAGATAATTAAAGTAAAAATAAAATTTAAATTAAAAAAATGTAATTAATATATAGTAAAATTGTTTTTATTTAAAAAAGATAATCAAAATTATAAAATTTTGTTTAGAATCAATCAAGATGAGAAAAGAAACTCTGAATTTTGTATATAAAATTTAGAAAAAATGCCATATTAAATGTCTGAAATTGTTTAATTCATTTAATTATTCTAAATTTTCAAAATTTATGATTATTTATTTATCAGATATAATTAAAAATTTTTGGTATTTGTAATACTAAAATAGCAAAATTAAAATACTTAAATTTTTTGTTAATTTATAGTAATTAAAATTAAAAATTATTAATTCAATAAAAAAAGATCACATAGAATATGATCTATTAAAATTTGTTATTTAAAATTTTATTTTCATTTAATATATTTAAAAAAATTTCTAAAAAAAGAAATCTCAATTTAATTAAGCAAGGAAATTTTAATTAATATGTTTTTTCAATTTTAAGATTTATTATTCAAATGAACAAAATCTAAAGCAAACTATTATTTTTTAATAGCACTTTTTCATTTAGCAACTCTAATAAATTTTATATTTCAAAAAATCTAAAATATAAAAAAAAATGCAAAGCGTTGACAGAGTGGGTTTTTATCAAAAAAATAGTAAAATTTAAATTCATTTATGTTTATTTATTATTTTTTTATTACATTTTAGGATTTGAATTTATGAGATATCTTATTTAGTAGTTAAGTCATTTTCATTTTTTTAGAATATTATAACTTTGCATTTTTATCTAATTAAATATTAAATATAAATTTTTCCGTAAAAATTTTAATTTTTTAACTTCACTTTTTAAAAATTGACTCCATCTATTTAATTAATAGTAAAATAATATTTTGAGATTAGTTTTAGCTAATTAAACTATATAGAAAGCTTATTTCTTTTTAATTTTTTTAAAATGAATATTTAAAAAATAATTATATTTAACTTATACTTAAAAATATTAATTAACTTAATTTTACTTATAGTATATGTAAAGAATAATTTAATAATTAATTTATGCATTAAAATAGTTATATTGTAAAAAAAATATCAAATAGAAATGGAAATGCTATTTAATTTTTCAATGTTTAAAAATTAAATTCAAAAGTTAATTAATTGTTTTGCTTTTTATCTTCATTAAACGAAATTAAAAATTTAAATAAAAAATAATTTATAGATTGTTTAATTTATATTTTAAAAACAAAATTAAAAATTTTAAATTAAATTAAAATAAAATAAAATATATCAAGGAAAAGAAAAATATGTCTTCAATAAATTTCCAGCCCCTGAGTAACCTATAGATCCCCGAGTTCCCTAATTTATGGTCTTTTCAATTCTAGGGCTATGCTACTTTCAATTACTGAACTTATTCAATATCTTACTATCACTTGATGGATAAAAAAGTTTTTAACTATTTTAAAATTTACTTTTAACTTCCAAATTTAATTGCAACTTTCCAGAAATGTTATGTACTTTAAAGAAATAATTCTTTCAGATTTTTTTTTGTTTAAATTATCCTTATTTACATTGTGATTGATTTATTTTCTCTTATTATTGCTATTTATCTTTTATTTTAAAAATATGAAATTTGAAAGATTTAAACTTTTTAATCTTACTTTTTAGTTAAAATATTTTTAATATAATTGCTACATTAGTTTTGATATTATATTATAAAATTATCCTTTTTTATATTTGTCTTTGAGTAAATAAAACGAGAAAGATAAAAATTAATTTAATTAAAAAATAAAAATCTTATTCTATTAAAATTATAGATATTAAAAAATTAAGGCAACATTAATTATATTATAAATTAATTTGGCTAAAATTTAATTTATATATATGTTAAACTTTTAATTAGATTCTAAATGTTTTAATTAAAAATAATTTTTTTAATTCATTTTTTAACTTTATTTATGTGAAAAATAAAATTAAAATTCTCAAATTATTTTCTTCATTCATATTACCAATCATTATTAGCAGAAAAATTAAAACTCAAACTGATTAATATAATTTCAAATAAGTTTCTAAACTGATAATCTGGCTTAAAAGTGTTGCTATTACTAAAAAAATTATCTACGGTTATTCTTTTGAATATAATTCTTTAAAATATCAAATTAATTTAAATTTCTTTTTGTTTTGAATTTTTATTTAAAATATTTTTATATTTTGCTTTAATTTTTAAATCTTTTATAAATTCTTATTTTAACTTTTTTTACTTAATTATATAAAAACAAGATCTTATGAAAATATTTGCAAAATTATTTCAAATCTTATATAAAATCTTTTATTCAGCATCATTTTTTTAATTTTGTTTGCAGAAAAATTTTTTTATTAAAGATTTTTTAAAGCTAGCTTATTTTTTATTTTATTAATTAACTCAACTTTTAAAATTTGTTTTTAACTATTAAAATTTTATTTTCTACTATTTTAAAATTTAATTCTCTTTGGCATATAAAACAATATGAATAAATCATACTTTCAAAATATTTTACATTATATCAAAAAACTCTAAAATTTATGAGACTTTTAACAAAAATCCAAAATAAGCAGAAAATGTAAGAAATATAAAAATTGTTAATGAGTATTTCATAGTTGAAAATTTTTTTAAATATTAAATAGGATAAAATTAAGTTCTTAATCTTACAAAAATACTTGACAGCTAACTTCAATTTGTTAGTGCTTTCTACTAACTAAAAATGTCAAAGGTTTCGAAAGTCCACCATTCTTGACTCCCTCAAAATCCATTTGTCCTCATCTCCTTCTACAATTGTTATTCTTCTTTTAGATTCATAAGTTTGTAATTTTTGTAAATATATTTATCCTATCCTTGTTGGTCAGATTTTTAAAAGTTCTTCTAATATTTACTTCTTATTTTTTTAATTCATGTTTTTTCTCAATTTTTTTTCAGTAATAATTCTTTCTAACATATGTTGTAAAGGAATTTTTTAAGAGAGTAATTTATCTTTCTTTTATCTTGTTATTGAAATTCAGATTTTATTTCCATAATAATACTTGATGATTAATACAATGCTTTTTAAATTTCTACTTCTCATAATTTTTTTTTCTTAAAGATTTTTTATTCGATAAGAAAATTAAGAAAATTTGAGGATCTTCATTGAAATGCTTGCAGTTTTTTTACACTTTAATTACTATTTATGTTTAGATCTAATTAAAAGTATCTTCCATTGATGGAATCTATAGGACTGAATTAAAAATAAGATTAACTAGTATTTTTAAATCTTTATATAAACGTTTATTTATAAAATTAATATAATAAAAAGGATTATAGTTGTTGGACTAATTTCGTATATGCTACGTCTTACATCTTTTTAAGCTTTATGAGACTCTTTTTGAGTTTATGACTTTACTATTCTTGTTTAATAACAATAGAAATATAAAAAAAATAAAAATCTTTAATAATACAAAAACGAAAAAAAAACAAAAACACGAAAAATCTTTTAAATCTTCAAATATTAATGTTGGAGTCAAATAAGCAATCTACAATTCGAAAGACAATGAAACAAAAAAAATCTAAAAAAAAGTGCGTTAAAAATAAAAGAAAGAAAATCGAAAAGCTGGTATACTTAAAAAAAAATTATCAATTAAAAAAAACGCTCAAAAAAAAAGATTAAAAAACATTTCAAAAAAAAATCTGATAGGGGTTAGAATAAAAATTTTTAAAACAAAAAAATAATCTTAAAGAAAAGAAAAAAAAAAAAAAAAAAAGAAAAAAAAAGAATCTTTGACTATCTCACAATTCTCTAAAAAATTTCCCTTCACATCTGTATTTATCAACTCTATCCATTCCAATTCTTTCTATCCACTTATCTAACTTATATCTTTCACATCTCTCATCTATATCTTCTTTAGTTCTTTTCCTAGTATTGGTAATTCTATTTCCTTAGGTCAACCTACTATTTATATTTCTTATCATTTCTTATTACATTTGTTCATCCTTTTCTTTATCTTCTTACATACTTTTTTTGAAAATTACTATGCATCTATACTTAATTTATTCACCTTTGTTAGTTATTTCAACGTCCATTTCAACCTGCTTTCTACATACTACTCATCCTAATTATATACTTCTATCTTCAAATTCTTCAATCTATAATCAAAATTTCTCAGATACCTATTCACTTATTATAAACCACAAATATCACTTTTCTTTAAAAACTAAATCACCTATTAAAGAATGTACACATTTTATCAAAAGTTTATCTTACAACTCTTCTTCTTTCCCTTCTTTTCTTCTTCTTCTCCTCTCTTCCTCTTTATACCAACCTCCATTTTTTATTTTACTTTCTTCCATCACTTATAATTTCTTTCATAATTAATTTTTATTTCATAATTAATAAATTAAAAATAATATTTTTGTTTTATTCAAAATGCTTTAAATTCATCTTCTTCTTCTTTTCACTTCTTATTTTCACTCTTCGATACCACTATTCCAATTCCTTCACCTTTCTTATCTTCGTATAAGATATATCCAAACTTCTTAATGTTCTTGGATACTCACTTACAAATCCTTCTTATGTTATCTTCTGATTCTAACTCACATCCAATTTTACTAACTTCTTACACTTTCTCATTATTTCTACTATATCATCATTTTCCAAATTACATGCAATCAATCTCAACTCTCTTATTTCTTTCATATTCACTATCTCTTCTATCATGTCTTTAATTGAACTCCAACTATATGTAAAACTCTATACCTCACTACTCATTACTTATAACGTCTATCTACTCACTTCTCTCATTGAATTCAATTCTATCTTTCTCAACTTCCTACAATTCATAAATATATTATTCAAACTTTCATTTCTTATTTAATTCATGTACCCTAATGTCAACTATACATAATTTCCTCCATATCTTCCTATTTACTCTACTGCTTCACTTTTCACTTTTAATTATATTAAACCCAATTTTCTCAACTATAAACTATTTTATAATAACGATAATAAATTTTACTCACCAAATCCTTCACTTCCATTTATCTCTACATGCTCTAATCTATCAAAATATCTATTCCAAAAATTACTCCATCCTTTACTATCTTAATCTCTCATTCTCAAATACTTCAAACTATATCTCTTCATCTTTTCTTTTTTTAATGTTTTTTTATTTTTTTTACCTTTGATTTAACTATTTCTTTACTTGTTTTTATTTTTTTTATTTTTTTTAATATTATTTTTAATGTCTTTCTTTCCTTTTTTCTCTTTTTCTGTACTTCCTTTTAATTTTTCCTTTCAAAGTTTAGGATGTAATATGCGATTACTTCTTCTTTTATCCGATTTATGATGATGATAGTTTCATCCTGGCATTCAGATTTTTCCAGCTTGTCACATCTTCCTTCATTTTTCATTGGTTTCTCTTCCTCCGATTATCTTCCTTCCGCGTTCATTTTTTGTTGCCTTGCTGGGTTTCCAAGCTGCATCCGAAGGAATAAGCTTTCCACCTTGATTAAATTATATTATAAATAAATTTGATTATAGAGCGCGTAGCGCTCTCTTTGGTGCGCAGCTCTTTAAAAAAAAATATTTCATACTGACAAGAATGTTTCTTACTGATAAAATTATCAGATACTGATAAACCTTGTTCAATACTGATATAATTATTCAGTACTGATAAAAATGTTTAATACTGTTATAATTTTAGAATACTCGTAATCTTTAATACTTGCTGGAGGTCCAAGGAAATGGCAGGATTGTGTCTCATTGCATCACCAAAGCAGAGGACGACATGTGTCAATTATGGGTACTTAAATTCCCCACCTCTGATGAAGCTCGTAATATTATTTCTTTTTCGTTCCAGAATTAAAAATAAACAAAGCCAAGCCAAGCCAGTGTCGAAGGTCTAAGAATCTTATGTCTCGAGGCCAAACCAAAGCAGAAGAAGACATAAAGTCGATTATGGGTACTTAACTTCCCCAACCTCTGATGAAGACGACCTTGTTGTTCACCTTCGAACAACTATGGCGGTTTTAAAAAAAATATATAATAATTTTTTAATTTGTTTCTTTATTTTTTTCTTTTCGATTTTGATTTTGATTTTTTTGATTTTTTATTAATTTTTTTGATTGAACATATTATTTTTGATGTACTATTTTATTCGTTTAATCGGATATTTCAAACAGATCATTTGATTTTTTCTCAACGTGATCTTTTATCTTCATTTTTCTTCTCTTTTTTAAATTTTCTTAATTTATCATGTATTTTTTTATAAAGTTTGACTATCAATTGAAGGGCTCTACTTTTTAAATTTAAAAGTAATCTTTTAAAGATACAAATTTATTCTGTATTTTTTTGATAAATTTTTCATATATTTTCGTTTTTTAATATCACTAAAACTATTAAATTAAAAACAAATAAAGATACGACATTGATTGTAGTTTTAATATTAACTATCATAAATGTAACAATATATAATAAATATTTTGTAAGAAAATAAATTTTTCAAATTTTTTTTAATTTTTAGATTAAATTTCATTATTTTATGATATTCTCTATTAAATTAATTTTTTAATATTTTTAACTTTCTATGCCTTTTGTTCTTTGTTAAATTTATTTGTTTTATTTCTTTTTTTATCTAAAATTTTTTTTATTTATCAATAATTTTTTATGAATAATTTAAATTAAATTTCAAATTAAATTTTTTAAATATAAAAATTAAGGACTTAATAAAAGGATATTTAAGGTGATAGATTAAGATATAGATAAACTAAATTATTTTAAAAATTACATTTTTTTTAAGCATTTTTTTGGGAATAAAATAACAAAATTTAATATTTTTATGCTAAATTTTATAAACGCAATTTTGAGATATTTTTAATTTTAATTTTAATTTTAAAAATTTTCAAAAAAAAATTAAATTAAATTTTTTTTAAATTTTATTCAAAAGTACTTAGAATTATTTATAAAATATTAATTTTTTTAGAATATAAATTGTATACAATATATTATTAATACTTTGAATAATTTTAACTTTGATTTTTAATATTAAATTTTTAAGAAGAATTTTGAATAATAATAATATTTTTCTTATAGGTTTAAGAAAGAATTTTTCTTTTCCCACAATTTTCAACCTGTTTGAAGCGGTCAAAATTTTAAACTATCGTTGGTTTCCACGGTCTTTATGGAAAGGAAAATTATACGGAATTTTTTTTATATGAGATTCATTAAAATTTTTTTATACAATCCAGATTTTTTATGATAGATTCTTACCAATCCTTTTGTATTTTTTACTTCCTCTTTTTTTTTCTATTTGTTAAAAGTTATAAATTGTATGACAATATCAGCATTTCTTCCTGGTAACTTTTCTTTGTGCTTTTTTCCTAATTTTTCAATATCTTCTATTCTTTAAGTAAGGGCGCCTAAATCTTTACTAATTTCTTATTAAACTTGATATTAGGAACGGTTACATGTATATTTAATTTTCTATTTACATTTTTAAATATTAAAAGTATGGAAGTTAAGTTTTAGAGCAGATTTGATCTTCATAATATAATTTCCTCTCCAGTAAATCTTATAGCTAATCAATATCGATTTTATTTGATCATAATTGGTTAAAATTTCTCTCATCTAATTGGAAATATTAAAGATAACTTATTCTTGTTTAACTATGACTTTCATAGGGTTTTCAATTTTATGCTTTTTTAGATTAGCAGATTCGGGATTTGGCATACGCTTGCTTTATGAAGGAGATGAAGAGCTTGATTAATTGATAACCTTCAATTTTTATTTTTAGATCTTAATAACTTTTCTTCTAGCCTTCTTGATTTCTCATTTGGTAAAATGTTGTCCAATATTAAATTCCAATCTTTAAAGTAAATTTAGAAATAAAATAAGTTCAAAATATTAGATTATTTTAGTTTTATAATTTTAAAGGTAAAATTAAAGGGTTGATACTTAGATATTTTAGTAAATATTTATAAATATATATTAATTAACTTTTATAGATTTTAATTGCTTTATATTATAAATATATAAAATTAATTGTCATCATATTATTCTTTAAAAACTCTAGAATAAATAATAAGAAGACTGATAAATATTATTACAGATATATTCACTTAAAGAACAAATTAGATGTCTGGTATCTATTACTATACTAAATTAATAAATAGATAATAATTTCGAGTCTTAAATTATCAGCTATCTTTAGTTATAAAATCTCAATTTGCGAATATGGCCGACAGAAGAAAGTTAAAGAGGTTCGCTTATACTACTAAAGGCCTTATTTTGGATAAGTTTTCTCTTAACGATCGTTTCGAGTAGAACAAGCAGTATATCCAGCGAAAGGAAGTGGAAAAAAAAGATTAACTAAATGATGATTCTATAAAAAGAATGAACATTCATAAGTAATTGCTGGAAATTTGAAAAAAACAAAAAAATGGGGATAATAACATAGAGACCATAAATTAAACTAAGTAAATTATGTATTACCCCAGAGAATAATAATTATGGACTTAAGATATACAAAGTAAAGATTAACAGAATAAAGGTAAAGAAATTCAAGATGTAAACTTAAATTAAAATTTAGCAATTAATTGAATTTACGCCAAATGGATATAATAAAACCAAGAGAAGAGTAATAGTTGAATTTTTATCATGAAACACAGAACAGAGAAAGAAAATGAAGATTCTACTGTGATACATTATTTAGAAATTAGCTAAGATTAAAATAGTGATAAAATATTAAAGATAGAATCATTCAATTCATATTATCTAGTTTATAAAAATATTCTAAAAAAATAGATCTGATGAAATTAAATGAAAGCTATATATATTTAAAAACTCGTATAATTAAAATATTAATAATTTCTAATTTTTTATGATTTTATAATTTCACTTAAGTTATAATCTATTTTAATTTACAGTAAAATTAATTTTATATAATAATTTCATTTTAAAATAAAACTTAATAGTGTTTTTATATTTTAAAATTTTAATATTGATAAAATATTAATACTTAACATTTTTAAATAGTTATCTATCTATTAAAAATATAGCATTTTAAATTTTAAATTATATATAAAATTGGATATTATTTTTTATAAATAAAAAGATCAATTATCTTTTAAAAAAAAAAAAAAAATATTTTTCAGATATAGAACATCTTTTATTTTTTCTCCAATTTTAGTCTTTATTATAATGTAAATTTAATTTTATACTACATCTCATGATCAAAAATTTATTATTTTATAAAATTTATATATATTTCTGATACAGGGTTAATTATATTTAATTTATCCTCTTAAAATTTAAATTATGCAGCTAAAAAATTAAAAAATTTCTCATTAAAATATTTTCAAAGAAAAATACATTTTTCACTTCAAATTTATCATAAATTAAATTTAAACAATTTATTTTATCCTAAGCTGATAATTTTACATTTTTAAAACTATAAAAATGTTTGTTATTAAATATTATTTAAATTAAATAAAAGCTTAAGATTTCATATTATTTTTATAGCTATGTTAATAAATTGATGCTTTATATAAAATTTTTAAATTTTTATTAGCATAGCAATATTTATTAATGTGACATCGCCTTATTAGGTTCTTCGCATATTATTTTATAAAAATATTACGAATCATCGTAAAATCATTGAAATAGTCCATTTCTTTTCAGGTTTTTTATTTTTGAATAACATAGTTATGATAGCTAATATATTCTTTTTTTACTTTTGGCTTTTTTCAATCTAGTTCTTTCCAAACGAATGCTTGACTCTTTTTTTAAGTATCTTCTTTCTGTTAGAGTAATTAGTTTCCACCAATCGTTTATTCCTATGAAGATCACCTTCAGATATAAAATAAATCTTGGTTAGGCTTTTCTATATTTTTCTTCTGCTTTTTTAATTTTTTAATTAGAGGCTTAGAAATTTTTAAGCTCAATTATATTCTAAAGATTTTATCATCATATTAGAGTTAGTTAATTGTTAATCATAGTGTTTTTTTTTTGTTGAATTAATTGCTGTACTGCATTCTTTAATTTTTTCTTCTCAGTCTATTACGGATAAATCTCAAGCAAGGTAACTCAATGTTAATTGAGAGTTGATTTATGCAAATTGTCTCCTAGGCTTCTTTTTATTATATATTATAAATGAATGTCGGCCGCATCAGAGATCTAGTAGGTAATATGGTGAAGTTTATACTGCATTGCGAATAATCTCGCACTAGATACCACCACGGGGAAGGGTGGATAAGCTCCGTTGAGACATACCTAACTTATCCCGAGGATTCTCTAGCAGTATGTAAGTTTGATGACGGGCCATCTATTTACCGACTTAATAACTAATTATTTTTTGGACTTTATTCAAGAAGACTGAAGCATTTGACTCAAAATTTAAGAATAAATTTTAATAAGCTGATTCCCCATTTGGAGAAGTTGACATGACTCATCGGATCTCTAGAATTTAACAAGAAACATGAAAATATTTTTCATAATATTAAATATTAATATTGAAAGAGCTGCGCGCCAATGAGGGGCTACGCACTCTATAATCATTTTTATTTATTTATATAAAATCCTATCTAAGAAATATATTTTCTAAAATGAATTAGAAATAAAATTATTTTTTTTAATTAAATTATCCATTAATCATTAAAATAAATGTTCGCCTCCCGGCTTAATTAAATTTTTAAATGTATAATATCTCCGTTCCTGCATGTTCGTTCCATGAATTGTTCTTTTTCCTTGACTTCTCTCTTTTGAATAATCTGAGTTTAAAATTTTTTCCTCAGATTTTCACATTTCCCGATGGGAAGAATTTCGTAGCTCGCTACTTCAATTGTTATTAGTTAATATTTCTCCAGATATTAATTCTTATTTTTTTCTATTGGGGACATTTCCTCCATAAATATCAAGTGCTGTTGCAAATATAGTATCTTTTTCTTGCTCTCGGAAAAGTCTTTTCTTGTTTCTCTATTTCCATTGAAGTTCCTTATGAAGGCTTCTACAGGTTTTCTTCTATTAATTTGAGTCTCGAATCTAATTTTACTCAGTTTTTTTCGTCTTGCTCTTGCATTATTCAAATACCATTCTCTAAACTTGTCATTTGCTCATAAACTCCGACTTTAGCTCTTCGGTCTACCATATGGGCTTCATCATCATCTTCATGATTTATCAAATCCTGACTTAATACAAACATCTCTTCCTTCTGAGAGTTTAATTCCTCTTCATGTTTTTTTTATATTTCTAATAAGTTAATGAATCAGTTGCTTCATCTACATAAGAGTCCTTTTGTTCTATTTCGGTATTGTCTAAATAAAAGGTAATAGGATCTATATTGAATTATTGTACTTTTCTTCCTTCATTTATTTTTTATATTTTCGTTATTATTTTTATTGATTTCAGTTTAATGCTCTCTTTTTTCAATTTTCAATTGAGGTGTTGAGAGCTGTGTTAACTTTTCTGTTCTGAATTTTAATCTCAGTTCTTATTTGTTCTTTTGATGAAAGGGATCTGCTTTTAAATTTGAAGGAGTTAGTATTTTTATAAGTTCTTCTAATCTATTAGATAGTTCTGGTTACTTTTATTAAGAAGAGCGTTAAGTTGAAGAAGACGTGGTGAGAATATTTGCTTCTGGTTTTCTCTCCTGCTCTGAGGAGATGGTAAAAAAACCCTTCTTGAAGCTAGCCATTTTATTTTTTTTAATTACATAAAAAATAAATTATTAATGAAATCTTAAAAATCTTCGTTGTTTGTCGTATGAACAAATATAGAACCTTACTAGTAGATTTAAGACTTGCTGGATGAATTTATAGCTAAATTAAGATGAAAAAAGAAAATTCGAACTCCTTTTATGCAAGAAGACCTGTCATTTGCTACTGTATCTTATGTATGAATGAAGCTTCCGTTTCTTAAACACAAAATCAATATCTTTCACTAAGATGCGGGCTTTATTTTATGTAAAGGCTACAATAACCGAGCTGAAGAAACAAAAGTGAAAGGTTTTTAGATTAACTATAAAGTCAGTGAAGGATTAATTCCCATATAATCATGATTGAATTTTAGAAAAAGGAAAAATCAATTGGGAAAACCTTTAGTTTAACTCAGATCGACAACAAATTCTTGCTCTGTAATTTAATTTTAATTTTGAAAAATGGAAAATCCACATAAAATGGAGAGTTTATTAGCTCGTACATTCCATAAAACTAGAATTTAATGTGGGCGGCAGAGGAGTAAATATAGAGATGTATTAATGCTTATCAGGTTTTTCAAACGCAAACCACACAGATCATCTAAGCCAACTGTGATAAGATTCGTTTGATGATTTGCTTAGCATCATTCTGTTTCTAATCACCTCTCCATAGAGTCATCTTATTCCTAAAGTAGATAGATAACGTAATTTTTTTAAAAGATAAAGATTGCGATTATTTTTTGAGATAAGTGTGATCCAAGTAATATATTTCACTTGAATCAAACAAGAGAGAAAAGGTCAATTTAAATTTATTTAGTCTCTTCAGTAGTGTGAATCCTGGCCTTTTTATTAATATTTTAAGAAACAACATGGAAATTTGAAAATTAAAAGATTGTTGAGTCCGAAAATAAAAGCCTTCTAAGAGCTGAAATTGACATAAAAAGACTTTCAAATATAGAATTTAATCTAAATTTAATTTCAATTTAATTAATTTATTCTAATTTTTTTAAATTTTTAATTATAATGCAATTAAAATATAGATCTGAATTAAAAAAAAATTTATTTAATAAATTTTTTTAATTTTTATTTTTTTTTGTTGGCAACAATAGATTAAAATTTATAATTTTTCTTAATTATATCTTAAAAAGGTATAAAAATATTTGCATTAAATTTATAAATTCAACTATTTATATATTTTTAGAATTGAAAATTAAAATTAAAAAAATTAATTATTAATTAGAGTAAATATTGATAATATATTTAGAAAAATTTGTAAAATTATTGTTTATGCTTTATTTATCTTAATTAACTTAAATATTCTTAGAATTTTTCAAACTTTATTTTAATTATTTAATTAAATAATTATGTTAATATAATAATTATGTTAATATAATAGTCAAAAAATCACTTTATATTTTCTTTGCTTTGAAAAAAGAAATCTAAGTACTCAAAATTACTTTTAATCCATTATTCTCACATAATAGATTTAGCAAAACAGCAAAAATCTCTATTACTTGATGAAAATTAAAAAATTGGTCCACCTACTGGTATTCAAACTTGATGATACCGATTACTATTTAATAGTTAGTTATGATATTTTCATTAGTGTCATTCTTCATAAAAATAAGGAATTTAAAAACTCTAAATTTCTTAGAAATTTGTATCGTAGTACTATCTTTAGTTTGTCCACATTTTTTTAAAATCTTTAAAATATTCAATTCCTCTGCTTCATTTTGTATTATCATAAAGAGTAGGAAAATTGATGCTTTTCTTTGTATATTTTGATCATACTTAATATCATTTTTAAAATTTTTACTCTGTAACTCAATAATTTTCATTATTATAAAAAAGATTTGGTAATATTCTTCCTCAAAACTTAGTCTAATTTTTTATTTCATCTATTTCTTTTTTTAATTATGCTAACTATAAACTTGATTATTTGGCTTATTATCATTTATTTTTCTCTTACTAAAATACTTTAAGTCATTCCGGCATTTCCTGTTAATTTTTATATTAATCCGGATTTCAATAAATAAACGTTTCTAACTCGAAAGAGAAATCGAATGTTTATAAGTATTTTTTATTTCAATAAAATTCAAAAATAACCAATGAAACATTTTCATTATCTTTTAAAATGTTCAAATCAATTAATATATTATTAACTTTCTCTACATTGTTTCCATTTTTAAAATTATCTGGATCATATAAAGTTGAGTGGAATAAAAAGAAAATTTATAAAATCATAAAAGATAGCAGCTGTGCATAACAGAATTAAATTGCTCTATTATCTAATTATATTTTTTTGTTCCTTCAGATTAATTTTATATTTCATTACTTATAATATTTTTTATATATCTATTAAAGATTTATAACAATTAATCTTGCTGAAGGTCTATTTTCTGGTTCTATACTTAAACATGAATGTAAATCCCTATTTATTTCTTACTAGTAAGAAGGAGAATTTTCTTATTTTTCAGATAATAAATGATTAGCTATTTTACCAAAGCTGTAAATGTCTACTTTATCAGTTGGTTGATAATTTTATTAATTTATCTCAGGTGCTGATCATCCATCAGTTCATGTTATTTATCGATTTGTACCTTAAAAATCGGTAGAACTATCAAAATCACAAATCCTAGCATTATAATTATCATCAAGTAGGATAGACTAAGGCGTAAGATTTTAATGAATAATTTACCTTTTATGTATATATTTAAGTCCTTTAGCTATATCAATTAATATCTATAATTTTAGTTTATTTTTCATTTCATCGTCAGTAATTTTATTAATCTCCTCTATGCATTTATATAAAAATCCTTTTCTTTGAAATGGGAAAATAAGATATAGTTTACCTTAGTCATAGCAGAATCCTTAAAATAGTAGAATATTATCATGATTAAGTTTTGAGTATTTTATTAGTTAAGGTATGGATTCTTTAATTTTATCTCCTTAAATTATTTTAATGGCAAAATCTTATCCATATATTCTACCTTTATAGACTTTACCACTTTCTCCTTCTCCTATTTTTTCTTGAATATTAAGTTATTAAAAGGAAAATTCTTTGAGCAATCCAAGTTTCTTTAATTGTCTGAGTTTATTAATCTCTTAAAGTTAATTACTAGTCATATATAAAAATAAAGTAATTTAATAAATAAAGAAAGTTTATAGGATAAATAAGTATAGCTTTTACATTTTTAAATATGTAAATATAGTTTAAATAATCTAATGAAATATATATAATATCTTACAAAACTAAATTTATAGATTTTGCTAAATATAAATATTCCCATTTTTCTAATATATCAGGAAGTTATTTTTTAGTAAATCCTTTAAATTAATACTTTATACTTTGCTTTATTTCAATGCTTTCTATCTTTTTACTCAAATTATATTGCTTAAAAGAAAGACACCTTGTTGTGACAAGTCAATCCTCTTTCTTTAATGATGTAAGAGGGAAAGAAAGACATATCGTAGAAAAATGTTTAGAATACAAAGAAAGAAGATAAATATGTATTTGAAATTTAAAAGCTATAGGAATAGAGAAATCATTTATGGAACTATTGATATAATATGAGTTACGGCCAAATTATAGAAATTTATTAGAATCTAAGAAGAGTAAAAAAGAACTAAAGCTGACTTTATAAATAAATTGGGTACTAGAGCGCATAGCACTCTCGTTGGCGCGCAGCTCTTTAAATTAATTTTATTTAATGTCATAAAAATTTTTTATAGCTCTTTCTTTCCTTGTTTCCTCTTCCTGCGGTACGTCCCTGTAATTTTTCCTTCCAAAGCATAGGATGTAATATGCGATTACTGCTACATTTCTCCGACTTATGATGAAGAAAGTTCCCTCCTGGCATTCAGAGTTCTCCAGCTTGTCACATCTTCCTTCTCTTGTCATTGGTTTCTCTTCCTCCGATTTATCCTCCTTCCGCACTCATTTTTTGTTGCCTTGCTGTACCTCCAAGCAGCATCCGAAGGAAAAAGTTTTCCACCTTATTTAAATTATATTATAATAAAAGATTATATCAAAGATATACTAGAAAAAAGGATACATAGAAAAGAAAATTTAATGAAAAAATGAAATAAGAAAATGATAATTTTTGTGAGTTTATAATAGCTTGAATAAGAAGAAAATAATTTGAAACGAAAATTAGAAAGATATGTAAGAAAAAATAAAGGAAACTTGCAATAAAGATCTAATAAAACGTAGATAGATAGAAGTCAGAAGAACAAGAGATAATGAAAAGAAAAATGATGAAGATATATAACTAATAAGGGAAGAATTTCTATTAGTTGGAGGCTTACTTGAAGAAACAGACATATATTGAGATATGGAAAGAGCTGCGCACCAACGAGGTGCTACATGCTCTATAATAAAATTAATTAATTTATTATTACATAGAGTTAGTTTATTTTAATTTCAAAGTTGTTTTTTTGCTGAATTTTTTTCTATACTGCATCCTATAGTTTTTTCTCAGTCTATAAAGAATAAACATCAATCAATGTATCTATTATTAATCAAAAAATTTATTTTAGGTGAATTGCATCTTAGGTTCCTTTTTTATTTGCCAATAATATCAATCATTATTAGGTGCATAAAAAATTCTGAATACAAAAAGAAAATTGCAACATGAAATAATTTTAATTTAAATAAACTTAAAAAATTCAACAATAAATGAAAAAATTTATTAAGAGATCAAGATTTTGAACTTACAGAAGTCATTAAGTACAATACATAGTATCCTCGCAAGAAGTTAATTTTAAGGATTTATCTTCTTCGCTTTATCTGTAGGCAATACCAAGCCACAATTGACTGAAATCCCAGCACAGATATTGAGAAAGTTTAAACTTAATCGTCCTTATCGAACTCATCTTCCCGAAAAGATAAAAAGGTACGATCATGAAACTATCTAAAGAGCTCAAGTAGTCTAAAAATAAAAAGGATTTAGGCTTCATGTGCCATTTCCCTTTAGTGATATATTTAACTATAAATTAAAAGTTTTAAAAATAAAAAGATAGATAGTTTTTATTTTGCGATATGAATATTTATTATAACATTACATAATAAATTAAACTGGTTTCATCATTATTAGATTAACCACTATTTTAACTGTTCAATAATGTTAAAGAGGATGCATTTTGTGAAAATAGAGTCATGGCAAGTTACATCTCTCAAGGCTATCAAGGCCTCTAGTCACATATCACTCCAAGTCAGATTCCAAGACAAATAATCATTAAACCAAAGGCCATTCCATTCTAGATTCATAGATCAGCCAAAGAAGAGGGAGAAATAATCGATTATAGATACTTAACTTCCTGAATCAAGAATGAAGATATCGTTTACTTCACCTTCCAATTAATGGCTTAAGTTCCTGCGGAGTTTCCTCCCACTATAGCAAGCTAAATCTTAGGGATCTCCATAATAATTTTGACAAAAAATATTAGAGACAAATTAGAAAAGGAATATCCAAGATTCAAAAATAGTAAATAAAGGAAATTGAAGCAATACCTTAAAAACCACATTATAAACTGAAGCATTTAATCAAAAGATAATTTGCGGAATTATTTTAATTCTGTGTTACAAAAAGAACTTCTGATTTTTTTAAACTGATTTAATTGAATTTCTAGCATTTTAGTAAAAAAAATGTATTTTAAGAAGAAATAAAACTATTGTAAAGTATTAATGAAAAACTATAATAACACTTCATTGATTGAAATTCTATTAATACTTGAACTACAAGAGAAAGATTAAAAAGATTCAGAAGCCTGTAATTAGCTAAATTAAATTTATCTTTTCAATGAATCAGAGATAAAAAATCTGAACTGCTAAATAGCATTGAGTAAAATAATTTAAAATAGATATAGTATTAAATTTTATAGCATAAAAAGAGTAGTAAAAATAACTTTACAAAAAAGTAATTTAAATTTATATAATTAATAAAACATAATAAAATAAAGAAAAACTAAAAATATTAAATAAACTATCGTAAACTATTTTAGCATGATATAAATATTTATTATAATTTATTTAAAAGTAAACATATTTAATTTATATATTCTATTATTTTTATCATTATAAAAACAGAAATGCATAAAACTAGAAATTAAAAAATAAGTGCATAAAGAATAAAATATTTTCTAAATATTAATATCAATTAAGCTTCATGTATAAAGGTATTAAAACTATTAAAAAATAGATTAAAATTAATAAAATTAAAAAAGATATAAATGATAATATAATAGCATAGTTAATAATAGATAGTATTGATATTACTTTTAAAATAAAAAATCCTTTTATTTTATATTTTCTTAGTAATTAACTTTAACTAGCAGAGTTAAGCAAATTATTATAATGTAAAGCAGCTAGTAAGTAGATATCAGTAATTTAAGAAAACTGGTTAATCTTGGTGTTCTTTAAGAATTTTCTACTGATGATTTTTATATTAAGGAAGAAAATGTAATTGGAGAAGGACAAAATAGCAAAGTATACTAAAGTAGGATAAAAGGACAAGACTTTGCTATAAAAGTAATAAAAGATTTATAAGTTTAAGAATATTTGAGAAGTCTAGAAAAGCAAGCTATTCTTAATCACTCTAATATTCTTTTATTTAACGGATTCTGCTTTTCTGAAAATAAACTATATCTAATTTTTCCTTTTTAAAGTAAAGGATCTTTAGATAAATGCATTAATGAAATCAATAGTATTTAGGATAATGAAAGAAAAAATAAAATTAAGCTTGGAATTTTAGTAGATATAGCTAAAGGACTCAAGTACTTGCACAAGCATTTCATTATTCATCAAAACCTTCATCCATAAAATATCTTATTTGATAATAACTTTAATGCTAGGTTATGTAATTTTTCAGATTCTATAAATTTAAAAGATAGAAAAGCTTAAATAGCTGAAGAATTATTATCACCTGAGATAAATAATCAAAATTACTAACCAACTGAAAAAGTAGATGTTTATAATTTTGGATAAATAGGTTAGCTTTTATTCTCTGAATCATAAGAAAACTCCTCTTTCTTCCTATAATAAATAAATGACATTTTAAGGCTTTGCTTGAGTGAAAATGCAGACATTAGACCCACAGCAAGAAAAATAGTAGTAAACTTAAAAGAAATATACAAATAGAAATATGGTTAATGAAATATTAAATCTCATAAGAATAAAAGAAATAAACCTAAATAAAATAAAGCGATTAGATTCTGATATGCTCAGCTATTTTCTTACATGGTTTTGTTTTAGATTCTTCTTACTCTTTCAATTGTATATAATAAAACTAAATTTAAGAATGGAAATGATCAAAATAGAACTTACTAACTAATCCAAAATTTAGGGGTTTTAGACTAATAAAATGTTTCTCTAGTTTTGTTTGAGTTTAACTGAAATAACTAGAACTTATAAACTATTTCAACTTCTTTTGAACTAGAAATGTCCATTTATTGAAATGCTGATTTTTATAAAAACTAAGGAGATATTCCTAAATGACTATAAGTCTATAATGAGCAGAAAAACAAATGGTTAAGTTACTCTTAAACTGATGCATAACTAAATAAAGAAGAAAAAGAGTTATAAAACATTAAGAAGTAAATTGGTTTCTATGAAGAAGTAAAACCAAATCCGTTTGATCCAAATCCTGACGAAAATATAGTTAAAATAAAATTTAAGAAATACTACTAATTATGAAATAAGTATTCAAACATAACATTAGAGTTCCCTCAGTTATTAAATGGAAGAAATTGAGATAAATCATTTTAATGGAAGCATGACTTTTATAATTAACTTCAAAATAAAAAATTTTATTATCGAACAAGTTTTTGGGAATTAGAAGGTTAATAAATTCCCTTCTATGAAGATATGTGACATTAATGATAACACCATAGTAAATTTTTATATTCCAATCGAGTTTATTAAGTTTGAACGCCAATTGGAGGACCGATAGTAAAATGAGAATCAAGTTCTTCGGATTTTTGTTGTTTTGCTAAATATAATTTGTTGAGTTAATGGTGGGAAAAAAATAAAGACTTTATTGATGTTTTATTCAGCAAATAAAGAGAAAAGAAATGAAGCGAAAACTTTAAATTAGAACTTTACTTTAAATAAAGCATTTAGATATTAATTTTAAGTGTCTAAACTATTAATATAGCATATAAACTAAAATAAAGGAATTCTATAAATATTTAATTTATTTACTCATATTTAGTAAGAAATTTTACTTTTAGATACGTTTTATTTATTCTTAAATATAGATTATATTATAACTTCATCATAGATTTAGCTATACATTTATTATTCATATTTTTTAATCATCATAATTAATTTTTATTTTCATCGGTTCTTAAAAAAATGGCAGAATAAACTTGAAAATTCTTTAAACTCGAAAGAGTCAGAAATAATGAGATGAATGTATAACAGAGAGAAAAATTTCTATGAATAAGAAATTTTTATTTTTAAAGTAACCCCAAATAGGTAAAAATTAATTTTGGTTAAAAAGTATTTAAATTCAAATTTTTTAACAATAGGATTTTGAATATTTAGTTAAAGTAGCATAGAATTTGCATGAAGAGATCAATCATTTAAAGAAGAATAATGAAAAATTTATGAGGCACTTTATAAAAAAATAAACAGATAACTGATATTTATGCTTTAGGAAAAAGTCTCAATTTCTTCTAAATAAAAACAGTAAAAGCAAAAAATGATAAAATAAATTAAATTAAAAAATCGATATTTATAAATATTGGCATATAGCTTTAGTACTTATATCTATTATTTAGCGTATAAAATAAATAAAAAAGCATTTAAATAGAACACAGGTAAATTCAATAAAACAAGATTCATTGAATACTGAATTCGAAAATAAAAAATGTATCTTTCAATTATTCTTTGTATATTAGTAATTTAGTTAATTTTCACTTTATTTCAGGGTAAAAAACTTATGAAATAATATCTAACTCTTTTTCCTCTTAAAGTAAAATAAAAGTTACACTTAAAATTTTAAAGATTATTGAATATAATTCTTCAGGATAAAATATAAAAAATTAGTTTCTTTTATTATTTTTTTAATATTATTACGAGGCATCTCTATGCAACTTGCAATTTTTTGACTTTCTAATATTTTAAATAAGATATTTAGTCTTTTTTAATTTATTGAAATGACTAATGAGACTTAAATTTAAAGCTGTTTAATTTTCTTTTTATTAATTAATTAAAAAATGTAATATTCATTTAACTATTTTATCTGTTAATTATGAATATGCGAAATCTTTATATGTGGATTTTAATATTTTATGTGAATCCTTTAGTTTTCGGACTTTTTAAATTAAGCAATTATCTAAGATCAAAGCTACAAAACTTCAGAAATTTGAATCCCAGTTGCTTATGATTTTCTTAAAAATATCTCACTACTTTATCATAATATAAAATCGCATTTATATAGATCTGTGATTAGTTCCTTGTAAGAATCAATTTTTTATAAATCAAATATTATTATTAATCAAGAGAATTAAGGAATAAAATATTAAATTATCTCATTATATCTCTAACTTTAGATAATTCCCTGGTTGGATACATCTTCTTAAAATGAGTGCTTCTGAAAGATTATCCGGCCTTAATAGGAGTTTCAAGCTATGATTATAGAATATACATTAATTACTCATGATTCTTCCTGTTTACAGAAACAAATTAAAAGTGAATCAAGGAAATAAACTTAAAAAAAGTCTAAAATCTGTGTAATTATATCAAGATAAATTACTGCAAGGAAATTAAGAAGGGATTTAAATTTTTGAATAAGAAAAACAGTCCATGTATGTATGGGTATTGCGACAAAATGAAGAAATTTCTCAGTATATTAGATGAGCTTATCTACAATCTTTCAAACATAATAAGAGAACTCATAACACATATTGAAATCAAAGTCTAAAAATGACATACTTATTAAAGCAACTTGCTAAAATAAATAATAACAGAAGAAATGATGTATCGTTAACATAATAAAAAATAGAGGAAGTTTAAATTAATATTGAAACAATTGAGATTGATATCGGGATAGTTTCAATTGAATGATTATATATAAACAATACTTAATAGCCAAAAAATTATAAGGACCCATATAATATTTATTTTAACGAAAACAGAATAAGAAGATAAAAAATTATATTGCTATTTAGCTAGATATCTTATAAAATATTGCTTTAACTTTAAAATACTTAAAAAATAAGAGGATTAATTAATTTAAACTATAAAAGTTTTTGGACCGGAAACTCCTTTCCGATTGCACGACCCGACGCTCTCTTTTTATGGAATAACGGGGATATCCTGTTGTGCTCCAGGCACAGCTGCTAGAGAGTTCCATCGCTATGAGCAGCCAGGCTTCAAGCCCTTACCAAGAGCAGATAATCTCAAAGACAGTGTTCCTTCAGAAAATGACTCTAACCATGGACTTTCTCAGCGTCAGGAAAGGAACTTGTTCCTAGCCATAAAACCAGAAAGTGTTGTCACGAAGGTCACTCTCAGCTCCCTCCATCTTTTCAATTATAAAAATAAAAGGATTAAAGAATTTGAAAAGAGCTCACAAAATTTTATTTATAAGCAGCAAACAAAAAAGAGAAAGAACTGATTTTAGTATATTTTATATTTAAAAAAGTAAAATTTATACTTATTTATCCTATAAACTTTATTTATTTAATTAAATCAATAAATTTATTTTTATCTATGCCTAATAAATCTTAAATATAAAAGTTAAGTAATCTCAGATATTTGTGGAACTTGGTGTGATAAAATAATTTTCTTTTAATTATTTAATTTTAGAGAAGAAAATAAAATTGGAGCAGGAGAAAGTATTTAAGTCTATAAAGTAGCATATTTTGTTTTGATTTTGCCATTAAAGTAATTTAGATAAAATTGAAGAATCAATACCTTAATTAGAATAATGCGCAAAAATTAATAATGAAAATATTCTTTTATTTTTATCATTCTTCTAAACTTAAGAACTATATTTTATTTTGCCATTTAAGGAAAAGTATCTTTGGACAAGTGTATTCATGAATAATATTACTAATAATGAAATAAAAATAAAAAATTATAGATATTAATTGATATAGCTAAAGGTCTTAAATAAATACATTAAAAATTAATAAATAGCATTTCTTCGTTTCTCGTTTAGATTTTAATATTGAGCTTCTGTCAACTTCGATTATTATTGAATCTTTTTCTTTTTTTCTTAGTTCCGCTTATCGCAGCATTATTTTGAATTTTTTTTCTTTTTGCATTCTACTGCCCAATTTCGTCTGCTTCTAAAGCTAGTTTTTGATTAGTTACTCTGGCTTTTTTAAATACTTCAGAAGGACTTAGGTAATTTTTTTAAACTTTAAGTCTTGATTTTATATTTTCTGTTACATCTAGACTCTCCATTAGTTTCTTGTTGTTTTTTTAAACTTCTTGATCTCCTCCAGTATGTCCAGTATCATTTAAATCATCTAATCATAATTAATTTACTGCCCAATAAATAATTCAAACTTTTGAGGACATTATTTTTTTCTATTTCCTAAATTTTTTTTCAGAAATTTGAGCCTTAGTTTAGTGGATGATCTTTATGATACCCTTTCTAGATCCAAGCTTCTTTAAACTGTTATTTGTTTTATGCTTTTTGGAGCTGTATAAGGTCCAAATCCAAATCCTTACATATATTTTTGCAAATAGCTTTTAAATTTCAAAAAAATGTGTCATTAAACATATATTTTATGAAAAATAACAAAAATGAAATTTAATTGTTTCCTTTTCTAATCTTTAATTATTTCAATTATAAAAACAATAATAAAAACTAAATTTTAAAATAAACAAAAAAGAATAAAATAAAATAAAATTGCTTAAAAAATATTTTGCTTTTTCTATAAAAACTTAAAAGTAAAAATAAAAAAAATGAAATATTACAGATTAAAAAGAATAAAATTAAAATAGAAAATAAATTTAATTTTGTTAAAAAAGAAGGTTCTGAGCTTATTAATAGCTCTAAAAAAATTAAGAAAAATTAATTTAAAATTATAAGATTTATGAAAGAATATTATTAGAATATTATTATTTTTTAATTGATTAAATTATAAAATTTGTTTAAATTTTAATATTTATAAAGAGTTAAGAAGGAATTAAAAGATTCTTCCAAAAGTTAATGAAATAGAAGCAAAAAAAATAAAAAAAACACCCATAAAGTCATTTACTAAATTGAGACTCTCACTTCTGAAGAATAGTGTCGGAAGAAAAAGTTTAAATTTGCATTAAGCTAAAATGTCTCTCAATTTTCCGCGATTGAATATTATTAAATTATTAAAAACGTTGAATTTATAAGTTAAATAAAAAATTAAAGCAACCATTAAACAATTAAAAATACTCATTACAATGTCGAAAGAGAGAAATTTAAAAGTATTTGAAAACATTTAGAAAGCATAAAATATTAACATTTATTTTAGGAACATTAAATTAAGGAATAATAAAACTGAAAATAATATAATAGTTAGCAAGAATTAAAATTTTAAGCAATATACCAAAGAAAGGAGATGAAATAATCCAAATTTATTATGTAAAAAAAGAACCTACTTCCACAAAAGAAAGATGTAATTTATGTTTTTCTCGAAAAAATCTCTAAATAAAATCTTGAAGATTTCAGAATTAAAAAGTAAATTTCAAAAAAAAGATGATTAAAAATAGAAAAATAAAAATATAATAAAAGAATATTTTAAGAAGGTATATATAAAAGTTATATCAACGCTCTCAAAAAGTAAGAACAAATGGAATTCTAAAATTTCTAGGGTTATTGAAAAGTTCTTAAGAAGGTCACTCATCAGATTGCAACTTTAATATCTATAATCTTTGAAATAAGCTATTATAGCTTGCATTAGAAAATAGCAACATTTTTTTGAGGAAGAGATAAGCTTCGCATAATTAGTTAAAATTGTGCTAAATTTCAAGAAAAAGGTTAAAGGATTAAAAAGTTAATTGTAAACTTTAGGATAGCTTTTAAAAGCAAGAGAAAATAGATTCAAGACTAATGTAGTAAGAACGGGATCTCAATGTCCTATGAAACGTGTAAAAATTAAATGCAGCTAATTCCATAACTATGACAAAAAATAAAAATTTAATTAAATTAAGAAAAATTTAATAGAGCCATAAGTTGAAAAGCAACTACATCTATTAAATTTGACTGAATTTAAGTTAATAAAAGAGGATATGATACAGAATAAATAACTTAAGAAAAAGAGAAAAACCAAGAAAATTATAGATGCTAATTTTGAAATAAGCAAGGTCGTCTCTATAATCACTTTCATAAACTCCGGAAATTTAATGAATATTACTGGAAAATAGGGAGATACAACAAAAAAAGAAAAGATAATATCTAATAAAAATAAGAAAATAACAAGAAAAGTTAGATTTCAATGAAACAGTAAAATATAAACGATAAAAGTCAAAAACTAATATTAGATAAAAAGCATCCAAATGAATCAAAAGAAAAAGGATAAAATCAAAATTTTTTTGAATTTTTATTAATCTTCGGATATTTTTGTATTTTTTGGGAAAAAGATTGTAATGTCTCAAATATCACCAACTTTATCATATTATTTTTATTATATAATTTAATTTAAATAAGGTGGATCTTACTTTTTAAGGTCGCAAGAAGAATTCCCCAGAGATTAACTGACTGTAAAAAACTTTTACTAATGTTGGACCTGAATAATCTCTTCATCATGGGTTGGAAATCTATCTGTAATCGCCTGTTGGCGTCCTGTTCTTTGGAGATTTTGATCTGCAACTTTGCGCGCAAATAGAAGAGAGAATGCTTTGGGAATATTGGAGATTGAAGAGACTTATAAATTGACTTTTTTAAAGAGATGCACCCTATTGAAGGGCTACGCCCTCTATAATAACATTTTTTTAATTAAAATTAAATGCTCAAAAAATTTAAGAAATAATAAAGTAAATTTATTTAGCAATGATTTCTTAGAAATTTATAGAATAATAGTCATTAATATTGCAAAATACAAATATTTTTTAAGAGAAATATGCAAGATATTAAATCACTGAGCAAAACTATTAAGGGACTTTAATTTTATTATAATATATTCATTTTTTAAATGGATTTTTATTTCTAGTCGACCGAGTAGGCAATCCGGTGCAGTCATGCTTGTACTGCAAGTACTCTTGCAATAGATGTCACCATAAACAAGTAAGGACAGTCTCATTGCGTGAAAAGCTTTACTTGTTTGAGGGTTCTCTCTATCGGAACGAGAAGTCGACTAGAGGGAACCGAAATTCAGATATAAGAGTTATCCTGATTTTAAATGTCGCTATTCTGATCAGGAATTTAGAAAACAACAAAGACATGACTGAGATCACAAATAACTATTATTTAGAAGAATTTAACTTAATTGGGTCATTTACACAAATATTAGAATGCTCTCTAACTACAGCCTTTAGAAGAATTACAAGAATCTAAAGAGTGAAGACAATCAATTTTGATTATAAAAACGGAGAGAAGAAGATAAGAATCAAAGAGACCAGATGAATCTAGAAGCATTTCAAGCCTATTATTAATAATTAAATTTGGTTTTTTTATTTTTTCGTGGTGAGCCAAACAATGGTGGCGCCACACTAATTTAATTAATTATTTATTTATTTATAGAACTTTTGAGTTAAATTGAAGTTAAATGAGTAGTAGTTAAAGTAAACATATGAACTATAAGCTTTTAAACATAATTATCAATGATACTATAAATAATATACTATATTTAAATAAAGTAAAATATTATAAATTTTTATAACTAGTTTTTAATTTTTAAATATACTAAAGTGTGATTTATTTACATTTCATTTATATAAACAAAAATAAACAATTCTTTAAATCTATTTATGGAATTTTTTTATTATTAATTTGATAATTTTTATTTATTCAAAAACTGTTTATAATAATTATAAATTATTTAAATCTAAAAATTATAAAAATTAAGATATATTAATATTTTTATTTTTTATCAAAAATAGTTTTCTACATTTTATTTTAAAATATTTTTTTTAATTTTGATAAAATCTAATTAAATTCATAAATCCATAAATAAGTTAATTAGCATGGCTCTACCATTATTAGGTCAACTTAGAGAAAAGATGTTTTTGGTTTTATAATTTTTTTTGATTGAGCACATTGCACCATAAGATATCTAAGCGTTTTAAAAAAATGTTCTATCTTGTTAAGTTCTCAATTTATGTCTTGCTAGCTTCTTCTTGGTTCTGAATTCCAATAAAATTTTACAAAGAAAGGACACATTTTTTAATTAAGGATACTTGCAGATCCTCTATCTATGATGAAGCAGATTTTCTTTTTTCAGCATTTACAAAGATTTCTAGCGTAACTTCGAAACCTCTTCATACTTTTTTGCAATATACCAAGCAATCCAAGTCCGAGAACTGCGGCATGCGAAAATCAGTATTGGTACTTTTACTTAGAGTTTTTAAATATTAGTAAATACTAAATATATTAATAAATCTTAGGAAGATTAAAGAAATGAATATCAAGCAACATATTAGAGGTTCTATTTCCTTGCCAAAATTATTGTTTAGACTTTCATCTTAAATTCCCTTTTTATTACATCTTACTTTTTTGTTACAAATTAATAGTTTCATTAAAAATTAACTGCGAGCTATATTAAAGAAAAATATTTAGATATCAGAAATAAAAAAATAAATATTTTAAAGAATAAGAAAATAAAATAATTTAATTAGATTATCTAAAATTAATATATCAAATTGTTGTTTTTAATCAAAATAAATAGTTTGAGACATCAAGTCAGTCAAAAATGTTATAGATATAAATAATTTAAAATAATTATATAGAATTTAATAACTTTAAGTTTAATAACTTATTACCAAATTCAAAATTATTAATACCTTTTTTAGTTTCTAATTCGTTTAAAAATGTCTCATAAAGTTTTTAAGTACTTTTATTAAATATTATTTAAATCGATGATAAATAAAGAGTATGAGTTCATCATTTATTTTATTAAAATCAATCAAGGAGTATAAATGATTAAAGGGTCAAGCATAAGTTATGTTAAAAAAATATAGCATAACATTATATATGAACGTGGCATCACTTTTGTTTGGTTGCCACTAATCAAAAAGTTTAAAATTTAAAATTGTCTTAAGTATTATTCCATTTCCAATCTTCTCTGAGTCTGTTTCTTGGAATATATATCTTGTAGTACTCCGTTCACCCTTTTTAATTGCAAGTATCTTGCTTCAATCAAGTTCGATTCCAAACATATTCAAATTTCTTCTTTATTGAGCAAATGCGATGTCCTTCAAGAATTAATTTCCTATATAATTATTTTTTCTGTATAAATAAATTATAAATAAATGAGATTATAGAGTGCATAATGGTGCACAGCTATTTAATAAAGATGTTTTAAGTTAAAAAATTCCTTACTGAAATTTTTCTCAGTGCTGTCACTCCCTTGTGAATTTTATCTTCTATAGGGCGGCAATCGGAATGCTACCCCAAGAGACCTTAGCATCTGACATCTTTCATCATTAATACTACTTGATGCCTCTTCGATTTTTTCTTCTCTTTTCTTTGTGGTTCTTCAACTATGGGGTATTTCCTGGTACCAGATTTAGTCATCTCCAGTTGGAGGACTGTTCCTCCCTATTTATTTTATTTTATTATAATAAACCTTCTGGAGTACAGCATAGAGATTACTTATGAATCTCCATAACTTAAAGCTTTCAAGTTTTTATTTTTATTAGAATTTTTTCAATATCTTAAAATGAGATCATATTTTCAGCAATACCAGCATTACTTTCTATTCTTTGCTATCGGAATTTATGCTGTTTGAGGATTCGGCTCCACATCTATGAGATCATTTTTTGATGTATTTTTTAGAAATAAGCTTTCAGTCAGTTCCGCTAATTGATTGAATTTAGTCTCTATTTGTTCAATTCTCAGATTGACTGGTTGTAAATTTTAATTTTTTAGTATTTATATGTTAGACATTAGGTATGCGATTTTTGCTTCAAACTCTTGTACGTTTCTATAAATTTTAAAATTCTCCTATTACATAGCTTTGAATTCTTAGAGTATTTTTACTAATCGTAATTTGATTGGGATGGATCCTGTTCAGAAGAGATTTTTGTTGAAAGAAAAGTAGCATTTTTGATATAATAAAAATATGTTTGGTATTATATATAGATAGCTTAATTTTTTATATAATGCACTTAATATCTAATTTACAATTTTTTCTCTAAATAACTTATTATTAAATGTTTTAAGGATTTGCTAGATATGACTCGATATAATTAAATAATTTGAATTGAAGGTGAAAATGATAGAGTAAATGATTAGATAAAATAGAGTTCTTTTTTAAGAAATAATATCTTATAGATTGATATTAGCATAAACAAATAAGTAAAAATGTTATTAATCAAATTCTTTTTAGGTTAAAACTTAGTTTGAATAAGTTTATTATTTAAAGATACTTATAGAAAATAGTTGTTAGATATAAGTCTAAAAAGTAAAATATCATAAGGAGTTTTATCTATTATAATTAAGCTACTCTAACCTTTTTAATTATAATGCTTATTACTTTAAACTTTAGATTCATTTAAATGAGTAAAATCAAAAAATGCGTTCATTATATAATAAAATGATAATATCTTCTTTTTATAGCTTTTTAAAACTTAAGAAGTATTTAAAACTATTAATTTATTTTAATCCTTTTATTTCTATGAAATTTAAGAACATTTAGCAAAAGTTAATTCCCTTACTAATATTAATAACTTTATAAATAATAGTCAATTATGCAAATTTCCGTTAGATCAAATGTCAAATTCAAATCTACAATCTTGATCTTTATATTCTTATACGTAATCTCTTTGCATGAAATCTAGTATCTATTCTTCCTCCTCTTATATTTTATTTTAAGGATTTTCTTGAGTATAAGTGATATTATTTCATTCTTCATCATTTTAGTTTATTTCGCTTTTATTATATGTTGTAATAAAATTTCCTAAAACTTACTAATCCTGGTAATTCTCTACTTTATTAATCTAAAAGCTTTAAAATAAACTATTAGATTATTTCTATTCCCTTTAGTTCAGTCAATCTAAATTTTTTGGATTCTAATTTTCAAATTGATTATATTAAATTTATTCTAATTTAGCATTCTAGCTTTAGTCTTCCTAAGTCATATATTCAATTATATATAAGGCTGCCCTTTATATGAACTATTTTTATTTCTTCACAGAGCTTTATTATAGATACTCAATAAACTTGAAAACTTCTTCATTAGGAATTTCATATTAATTAGGATAAGATTCATTTAAACTTTTCAAAATAAGCTAAATATTACCTTAATTTTATATCCAGCAGCTTACAATTTACTCTAAGGAGTAACCTACTTCTAATAGGCTTTTTAATGTTTGCTAATAATTATTTATAATTATCGTTAGTTTATTCTCTATTTATTCTTAGCAAAACTTCTAAGAAGGGAGATCTTCTTTCTATTTGACACTCTAAATTTCATCATTCTGAGATTAAGTTCATACTTAGGAATACAATTTTGCATTGGATGGAGTTTTAAACTACAAATTATCGATTTATTAATCAAAATTCTGGTGAAGATTTAAATTTTACTCTTGAAAGTTGTCTTTTTATTGAAGGTTAAGATTTTCTCTTTAGGGGTTTGTATTCATTTATAAAACTTCTTCTGAAATTTAAGCCGATTCAGGTTGATTCCATCCCAACTTTTGTCAGTTGATTGTATTGACAAGATCCAGTTATTTATTCAATATATTAGAAGATCCTTTATCAACTTTCTTAATTATGGCATTTATTATTTCTACTAACATACTTTTCTAATCAAAAGTCAAATCATTTCTGTTGATGCAGCATTCCTTATGACCTGAATAGATTAAATTTTGCTTTAAATTCTTAATAACATACTAGTAAAATTCTTATATATGACTACTTTTGAAGTTTTAAATAGAGTATTTTACCGATTTCTTCATCTCATCATTGTATTTATAGAGAATTCCAATTTTGTCTTAGAAATGGTATTAAATATCAAAAAGTCAATTTTGACCCATCTTATATAGATGTCGTTCATAGCCATATACTGTTGAACGAGATTCTTTTAACTCCTCACATATTTTTTCTTTTTGAGATAATAAATTTCTCTCCTTAAAGCCTTAATTATTTTATCCTATAACTCATTAAACTCTTTTATTATAAGTATTCATCATTTCTACTACTTCCCATATCTTTCTTTCAGTCTTTCTATGTATTTTAGAACTCTTAGAATTCAAGTAACTGTTTTCTTCTATACTTTAATTTATGCTTTATTAACGGTTTAGTGCTTATGAGCTTCTCGATCGTGATCTTTAATTCTTATTTTTCGCTTTTCCTTTTAATTATAAAATGTGGCTTTTCATTCTATTCTAATGCTAAAGTTAATTTAATGAAGCTGACTATAATATTTATTGCTAATCTTATTTGCTTTTGGCAATAATTTCTATTTTTATCATTTTCTTATCAGAGCTGCAATCTTCTTTGCTTTGTTCACATACTTATTTTGGAATGTATTACTCTTAACTAGCAGCATATAAAAAACTAATCTACTTTTTATCCTAAAAGTAAGTAAAGATAATTTAATCTAGCATCATTCTTTCATTAATCAGCTATTAGTTTATCAATAACTTTATGAGAGCACTAGCTTTAACTCCTTGAGGCTCAATCTTGGCGATTTTAATTTTTTCTCTAAAGACTTGCTCATCGAAAATTAAAATGACTTGCATTTTATTAATTATAAAGAATTATTTAGAAAACAAAATATAGTCTATTTATTTAGGAAATATGGCTTAATAAAATAATTATCTTTTATAATTTTTTTATTGTGAAGAATTCTTTTCAGAATTCATAAATCTTTTTTTTCTTCCTTAACACTCTTATCTTTTATATAAATACTTCTATTTATTCTTTATTTTATCAGTATAAAAGGAATTTATTCTTTTTAAGTAATAATTTATTATAGAATTTAGTAATACATCATAATTTATTTTTAATTAGTTTAAACTCTTCATAATCTTTATTATTCTTGCTATTTCTATCAGGCCATTTAAATTATATCAATTTACTGTTTAAACTTGGTAGACATATTGTTAATGCTAACAACAGGAGAATCGAATCCGCTTAAATTTACTTTATTTAATTTTAATACGTCATTCAACCCATTACGTGATTGAATCTATAAGTTATTAGTTTTAGGCATAATTTAAAAGGATTTTAATTCCTCTTTTGCTGTCCTTTTTTGTATTTTGTAATAGTTTTTATATTTAGATTGTTGTTTGCTGTATAAATATAGGATGTATTTATTACTAGTTAATATCAAATAAGATAATTAGCATACTTTTTAAAATAGAGTTTTGCTAGAAAGTTTAATTATTTTACCTGTTTTATTTTTTACTCCTAAGATTTAGCAAATTACTATCAAACTTTCTAATAAATTGAGTTTTCTCTATAAATAGTTTGAAAATTACTCAAGAAAAATATTATAATAATAATAATAAACTTAATTAAAGTGTTTGTGGCTTTGAGGTATTTCAATCTCATTTCCACTGACATCCAGTGATCACTCCTGGATGCTTAAAATAAAAGTTCGGGTCATCCAGTTTTTTCGGAGTTCTGGAACTCGAATGGAAAATTCTTCTTCTGTAAATTCTTCTTTCCATCGTCATGTAAATTCTTTTTAATTCTCTTCAGACTTCTTCGCTGTTTCTCTTCATCTTTTCCTTGTATATCTTGTAACTTTGAATCTGTGGAATCTTGATAAGCACAGGTAACATCGCTTGAGAATCCTTCTAATATTAGTTGGTTCTATTTGCCTATCGTCTTCTATTTCCATTTTTATTTCTTAGATTAGAGGTTCTATTCTTTTTGTCCAAGTTGCTATACTTCGATTTCTTATTTGATTAATCTTTCTTCAGTATTTTAACTTTTTTCTAATAATTTTTTGTTTTATTATATTAGTATTTTTACTTATTCTTACAGAATACGTACAGATTTCAAAATACTTTCAATTAATAATTATTCTTCATTTGTCTGTTTTTGCATCGTTTTTGATTCTCTTATTTCCTATAGTTACTTGGTCTCGGTTTAGGAAGAAAGTCAAAATTTTATTATTATTTTTATTCTGTTTATGCTTATTTAAGTTCTTATTTTATTTAAGATTGTCTTAAATTTTCAACTATTGGAGGCTATTAATAATACGAAGATTATTATTTTATTAAAGAAGACTTGATGGATGAAGAATTAGAAGTGTCTGGCTTTTGCTCCTTTATCTATGGAGCCTGGAACCCTTCTTGATACCTTCTGCCATTTTGATTACACCCTCAAGAAGAATATTATTTAGGTAGAGATAAATTTTAATGAATTGATGCAGAATAATTTAGGTAAAAATGTTACATAAAGAATGTTTAAACTATAAGAGTTTGATTTAGCTAAAATATCTAATAGAAATTGAATTTAGTTTGATTTAAAGCTTTGGATTAATAAATTTTAATTTACTTTTATATAATTTTAATAATTTAAAGACTAATTGCATAACATAGTTATTTTCATAGTTTGCTAAAATATAAAATTAAATAGATAATTTGCTTATTTAACTTATTATAGTTTCTAAATTTAAAGCTACAACAGTAAGCCTTTTATACACTTTATACTAATTATTTTATATTTATTTATAACTCTAGCCTTAATATATAAAATACACTACTTAATTAATATTCTAGCTTACTTTCATATCTTTAATCAACTATTTTATTTTACTATTTTAAGAAAATTACTTTAAACTTTAAATCTTTATCCCTTTTTATAAGATAATTTTTATTAAATATAAATTATGACAAAAGTATGAATGCTTCAATTTTATTACAACTAAGAAAGTTAAATTTTATCTTAAGAGCAATATTTTTTAATGGATTAATAATGCTTTAGATAATTTAAAACTATAAGTATTTAAACCTATAATTAATTAATTAGCATATCAGTTTAACTTATTTTCTTTATTATCTTAAATTTATATTCAAAATCTATTTTTAATCCTAAACTATTTCTATTTTATTCATATTTAAACATACCAAATCATTTATTTCTTAATTATAACCAAATCAAATTTAATTATTCCTGAATATTATATTCTTCTTAAAACCTAAATGCAACCTAAAATTTATATACAAATCATATTTATTTAAGTCTTTTCTCATATTAATAAATTCACCATTTCCAACTTTATGTCTCTAATCTTTTTTATTTTAGGCATCTGAAAATTCCTGGAGTTTATACCATCACATATTATCTTACTGCATCTGGCTAATCATCTAATATGGCTTATGCTTTTCGTTTGCATCTATTTCTATCTATTATAATTTAATGCCATATAAAATTAAAAAAATTATTGAAGGTTTTAAGTCAGGCTTCTATACCACCTCTTCCTAAGCCAAAAAGGAAGGGAGAAAGCAAGAAACCAAGTCTTAATAATCTTAACAATCTTCTCTATCACAACCTTAACCAACACTGAACTAACAACTTGGAATCTAACAAAACGAACGAAAGCCAACCTTGAAGAATATACACACGGAAACTCCAACCTCAAGCGAGAAACCGAGGAAACAGATGAAGTCTGCTCTCCACCAGGAGCCAGATGAACATGGAGTAGCTCATCAAAGTGGTACTGAACCTCTAGGAAGATGCCAAGAGATTGAAGAAGGACAATTATATGCTGATGGCAAAGCTAGACCCAGCAGAAGGAATTGAGTCAAGACTTATATCCTAGGAAAGAGATCTTAACGCCTTTTGGAATATCTCATAAAGTCAGACTAACGAATCCTAAAATTAGTTTTAGAAACAGACTGAACTGGATAACAGACTCGGAAAAGTATAAGAGAAATTGTAAACTTTTAAGGAAGAGTAAAGCGAAACTGGAGCTATACAAATGGAAATTGAAGCCTAGAAAGAGCAAACAAATTAAGGAAAATGATTCAAAATAAAAAAGAAATGTTTCTGCTGTGGAAGCGTATGACATTTTTATCGGAAGTGTTAGAATTTCTAAAAGAAATAAAGAAACTATTGGATAAAAGAACAACAAAAGAAGAAAAAAGAAGAAACAAGAATGAAAAGAATATATTGCAACCCGGATGGTTCAATATACAAGATTAAGATGGAACATATCAAGCAAAAGGAAGGAAAACCTGGAAAAATCCGAGTTTCCAATCTCGCTAAAATTGGGCGATCCGAACTTTTATATTTAACAGCAGGGAACATGAACTGCTGTATTCCTGACGGGGCTGGAAATCACTAAAACGGAAAACTTAAAATTAATATTATTATTATAATTTCGTGCTTTAAATAGCTTTCTTCTATATAGCTTATTTCAATTGCACAAAAATTTGAATAGAAGATTAATTATTATTATCAACTAAAAGCTTAAACATATTTGTTTTCGAATGGTTTTCTACCAATTTCAGCTGTACATTTTTTATCAAGGTTAAATTCCTCTTCCATTTTTTTAATGTGAATGTTATCACTCCTTCTTCATCTGGCTATCTTTTTTCTGTGTATAATCTTTTTTTATACTCTATTTGAATTTAAAAATATTTTTTAGTACTTCTAAGATTCTTTAATCTTTTGTCTTTTAAATATTTTGGATCCATAATTTTTATTAGATGTTGGGAAGAATTGCTATATCAGCATCTCTTAATCTCTATTTCTGCTTTTGCTACTGAAAAATGTGATTTTTTAGTTTTTTCTATTTTCTAGTTATTTCAGTTCTTTAAATTTTTAATTAGTAATTTACTTAATTATTCATGATATCATTATTACTTACTTTAGTGATTATTTAAATTTTCTTGATTGGTGAAATTTAGATGAAAGCCACATTGGTCTTCTGTTAAAACTTTTTATTTAATTTATTTTCGTAAGTATGTCTTTTATAATATAAGCTGTTCAATTAATTTCATGAGTTTTCATATTCTCTCTGAAAGATTGTAGATTATCTCATCGTATTTGCTAAAAGAGGTTTTCGACATTGCTATGCTAATTTATGGTTAATATTTTTTTAATTAGAGGAATTTTATTTTAATTTCCTTATAATCATTTTTTCTGGGTGTGATAACGAAGATTTTGGTTAATTTTGATTTTTCGTTTCTAGTTCTTGCTAATATCTTAGCTTTTCTTAGCTGAATTATTGATTTTTGTTACTCTCCATTTTTCAGGTTTTTTTTCGTAGAATCAAAGTGTTTTGCTTTAATTTACATTTAATTTCTCTGAAAAAGCCATTAATCCCTGACTAAGTATCTTATTTACTTGAATTATAAAGAACTCTTAAAGTCTCTTTATATCCTTATTGAGAGTTTAAATTAAAGGCCAATATTTAAGAGCAAATGAAGAATGTTGAGAATGATAATTATTTTCTTTTGTAATAAATTATACCAAACATAAGGAAAATATTTAATTGTTAAGTTCTTTAATTTACTTAATAAAGCTTTAAATGTTTAGCTTTTTTATTACCAATCTACATTCTATGAAACTAGCTTAAGATTATTTAATATGGTTTACTTGAGAATTTAGAAATAAACTTGACCAAGATTTGTAATTTTATTGTATTTAATGTTTTAACTGTAAAATTAACTAAAAATTAAATATATACTTTAATTAAATCAGTGCTAGAGCTATTTTACATTTGATTAGTACTTATTTTATATAATTAATTATATTAAATATAGTTTGAAGTAAAGCATTTGGTGTATTTAAATGAAGCAGTTTAAGTTACTTTTTAGTTTTAATTTATAAACTATTTATTAATAATTAAAAATATGGTTAGAGTTAGATTTTTAAATTCTTAATTATACTCCAATCCTTAGAAAGATCCCTTATTAAATCAAGGTCTTGAAAGAAACCATCTTGAGATTATTCGGTTTCAGTATGACTTTAAATACATAATCATGGAATAAACATTCAATACAAAAGTCAGTCCCTGTTTGTAGAAACTGATAAGAGCAGAATCTCCCAGTTATGTTCGTCAAGAGGCCGTTCAGAAAACGCAGCACGTCCAGGCATTGGTAAAATTCTAAAATTGAATAATTAAGTAAAGATTTTAATTTAATTAATAAATATTATTTTAATATAATTCAAAAAGCTCTTTATACGAATTAATAATTTTAACATTAGAGTAACTATATTAATATCTTAAATTTTTACTAGTAGTAAAATATAAAATTTAATTCCCTCTAATTTTTTGATTTATAGGCAGTATAGTTATCTTAATTAACTGATTAATTGTAAAATATTTTAATTCTTTGATATTGAAACTCTGACTAAAGTATAAATTTAAAGAATGAATTAAAGTTGATTTATATAGTTTTATTTTTCTATTTATTATAATTATAATTATTAGCCTTAATTTAAAATATAGTTAATTAAGAAAAGTATCAATTATTAGAGTATATATAATTAAAACATTAAGATTAAAATATTTGCTTTGCTTATCTAAGTTAGCACTTTGTATTTTTTAAACTTATATTTAAATTAAATAACTTTATTTTAACTTTTACTTAAATCTAATTAAAGCTTTTAATTCTGAGACTTCTCAGTCTTTTTAATAAATTAATTGGTTATTCAATTAAATAAAGATGTTTAATAACTGACTATTTTTGTGGAATTGGTTCTTTTTATTTGGTTATACTGTTAGTAAACCAATGCTTTATTTAATTATCTTCTTATATAAACTTTTAATTTTTTATTTAAATAAAGCTGCTTTATCATGTTCTTAATCTATTTCTTTAATTACATGAACTCAATTATATTTAAGTATAATTTGATTTGTAGCATTAAAAATATAAAAGAACTTTAAAACTATTAATAGCTAATATATTATATCTTTATAATATAAATCAAAAAGCAATGCTTGAAAGTTACAGCAATAGAGACTAATATACATAATTAAGGGTGCAAATATAAATAATTATATAAATATTTGCTTATTAAGATTGCTTTATTTCAATTTATTATGCTATAACATTCAACAGCAGTATAAACATTTATTTGACGGCTCTTCTAATTAATTACTTAATAACTAATTCTTATTTGCACCTTATTCAACAAGTCTGAACCATTTTACTCAAGATTTAAGAATCATTTTTAATAAGAAGATTCCCCATTTCAAGAAGATTAAGTGACTCTTTTGACGAATTTAATTAAATCAAGCTTTTGAGAACACTTTTTTATATTAAATATTAATACTGAAAGAGCTGTGCACCAATGAGGTGCTACGCGCTTTATAATCAAATTTATTTATTATTTATATAAAAAAATTATTAGAATCTGTTGAAGTTGTGCATACGAACTAACCCTCTAGAAAATGCAAATAATGATATTATCAAAAAGATTGAAATATTAACAAATAATATTTAGATTAAATTTTTATTATTATTTAAAAATTAAAAATTACTAATAAACTTAAAAAAAGATTCTAAATAAAATAAACTATAAGAAGTTTACTAATTTATGAATTCTTATTATTTTAATACTAATACAAATTTTAAAATTAATAAAAACTAAAGATAAAAAGTTTATGTGAATTCAAATAACCTTTATGGATCTAAACCAATTCTTATAATTTTAAGAGATTTAGACTTTCACTTCTTCAATAAAATTAGAAAATTAAAGTTCATGTTTAAGTTAATTTATCTTCACTTAAATTAAAATATAGTTTAAATCAATTTAATTTTTGCTTATTTTGGATAAGTAAACTTTATTAAACTATTAGAATTCCTATGCTATTTCTATTTTACATTTTTTTGAATGTTATTTTTAAGAGATTTAAAATAATTAAAAAAGCAAATTATTTTATTTAAAATTTTATTTAAATAGGGTGGAAAGCCCTTTCCTTCGGATGCTGCTTGGAGGCCCAGCAAGGCAACTAAAAAATTAGCGCGGACGGAGGTTAAATCGGAGGAAGAGAAACAAATAACAAGAGAAGGAAGATGTGACAAGCTGGAGAACTCTGAATGCCAGGAGGAAACTTTCTTCATTATAGGTCGGGGAACTGAACCCGTAATCGCATATTGCATCCTATGCTTTGGAAGGAAAATCTACAGGGACGTATCGCAGGAAGAGGAAACAAGGAAAGAGAGACCTATAAAAAAATTTTGACATTAAATAAAATTAATTTAAAGAGCTGCGCACCAACGAGAGTGCTACACGCTCTATAATCGAATTTATTTATTTAATATTAAAAAAATACCTGATTATTTCGTAAAAAGGCATTTTTACACCTCCTAATAGTAGGAGAGAAAGCCAGAAACGTCATTTCTCCAACTCACATCTTACCTTAAATCGACATAATCTTCTTCTAAAGTCAAAAAAAACTCTTAGAGGAAGTAAAGCAAGATAAATATCTCTATCCTAACTTCAAGGAAGATAAACTAAAAAGATTAAATAAGACCTTAAAGAATAAATATGCAGGGAACAGTAATATCAGAAGAAAATCCACACAAACGATAGGAAATTACTATGTACTAGGAAGTAAGTATCTTCAAATTCGGAAATGATCAAGTCAATATTGCTCAACTTGCACTATAAATCGTTAACCTCCAGGAAGTAGTAAAGAAGTTTTAATATCTTAACCAGAAAATTACAGTAAAGCTAGAAGAGAAAAATAAACAGGATGCATCCAATAGATGCCCTCCTCAAAATTTAGATCTAAAATTGCATCTCAAACCTGCTGAATGAGCGAGATAGCAATTCTGAATAAGAGCTACAATAATTAAAATAAAGACTAAAGCAAATTAGCAACAAAATAATGCCAATTGATATGAAACCTAAAGAGCAGTCTCAGAAAGAAAAACTGATATAGATTAAGAAGAAAATATTCTGCTGCGGAAGCACACGAAAATTTTATCGGAAGTGTTAGAAATTTTTATATAGAAACAAAACTATTGGATTCAAGAGAAAAAAGATAAAAGAGAATAAGGTAGACTGAACAGAAAGTGTTGAACCCTGAGTGCAGTAATTTTAAAAATCTAAGAGATGAGAATAACCTAAGACCACAAAATGAAGAAGAAAAACCCGGAGAAGCCCGAGTTTCCATTCTCGCCAAAATTGAGTGTCACTAACATTAATATAAAACAACAGAAAGTATGAACTGCTGTCCAGCGGACGGGATGGAGATTCTTCTATCGAAAACATTTTAAAGTTAATAAATAAAATTCTAAATATAAAAGATGGAAATGGTAAGGAATATTCTACTGTCTAAAAGTTAGGCAAGAATTGTAAGAAGAAAAGTGAATAAGGAACAAGAGAAGAAGCATAAATCAATAGCGAAATCATAAAGTTACTCTAAAGAATGCAAAGTAATGGTTGGACAAGTTGAAGCAAGCATTTCAAATTCCAAAATTTTTAACATTTAGTTAATAACATTTATTAATTAATTTCAACTAAAAAAGTTTTTGGACCGGAAACTCCTTTCCGATTGCACGACCCGATGCTCTCTTTTTATGGAATAAAGGGGATATCCTGTTGTTCTCCAGGCACAACTGCTAGGGAGCTCCATCGCTATGAGCAGCCAGGCTTCAAGCCCCTACCAAGAGTAGATAATCTCAAAGACAGTGTTCCTTTCAGAAAATGACTCTGACCAGGGACTTTCTCAGCGACAGGAAAGGAACTTGTTCCTAGCCATAAAGCCAGAAAGTTTTGTCACGAAGGTCACTCTCAGCTCCCACCATCTTTTCAATTAGCCGTTCTTTCTTATAAATCTATTTTTTTGTTTCATAATTAACTTTATATTTTATCATAAAATAAATTTAATTTAACTTATAAAAGTTAGAACTAAATTTAAGCTTACTTATTAAAAGATTTATAAACATGTTTCTAATTATATCAAAAAGTTTAAATTAACAGTTTAATTTTTAATTTATAATTCTTTATTATTTAATTAATTTAACTTTTTTTACTTTTTATTCTGTTTTAAGAAAATGGACGGAGAGTCCTAATCAACTAAGAAGGTAATACTGTACAAAGTAGACTGCATTAAGAATTCTCATGATAGATGCGCCAAGGATTGAGAATGAATATGCCCTTTGTGTGATAAACCTTAATTATTCGAGTGCTTTCCCTTGCGGTAAGAAGTAGCTGACTAACGACTAACTATCAGTACTTGGTATAATGGGCTTGAAGTATCCAGTTCTCAGAGTTTTTCTGTCTTCATATGTCGTTAATTTGTGAGGAGCTAGAAAATATCTAAAGACATGGCTGAGACCAATTAAATTTTGTTTAGAAGGATTTAAACTGGTTGTGATATTTAGCACGAAAATTGTAATTCTCTTTATCACCATCTAATTTAAGTCTTCGGAAAGAATATATAATAATTTAGAGAAAGAAGGTAATCAATTTTGATATAAAAATGGAGAAAAGAAAATAATAAAATCCATAGAAGGAAAACGAGACAAGACAATGTTAATCATAAGCTTACATAGAAGAAGTAGTAATGCAAACTAGCAATGATGGTACCATTTTAATATATTATTATTATTAAATTTATCCATTTTCTAATTTAAAAACAATATTTATAAATAAAATTTACATAAAATTACAGTTAGATAAAAAAATTTTATACTAAAATCTAAACATTTTTAGCAATAATAACTTATTATAAATTAAAAATGAATAATATGAATAATCATTAAAAATTTTAGGAAATAAGATCTTTTTATTATTTAATTTTTAAATATAGCATAAGCTATTAACTTAAATATTTCTCTTTGGATATTAATATATTAATAATTAAATATTTTAGATTTATTATATTTATTAATTGTTAATTAATTTTTTAAGTTTAATCATCGCTCTTTAAATCTTTCGTATTTTGCTTGTAATCAAAAACGGAATTAAAATACTCTAAATTACTTTAGATCCATTAGTTTCACATAGCAGATTCAACAAAACAACAAAAATCTCTACGACTTGATGAGGATTGAAAAACTGGCCCTCCTATCGGTAGTCAGAATTAATGATGCCTATTGCTATTAAGTAATTGATTATGATTTCTATGGTAATGTCATTCTTCATGAAAGTAAGGAATTTTTAAATTTTAGATTTCTTTGTAATCTGTATCATAATAGGCTTTTTTATTTTAAAACGATTTTTTTATATCTTTTATTAATTCTATTTTTTTGCTTCAATTTTTATTATTATATGTAGTAGGAAATGTTATATTTATATTCGCATGCTTTTATCATATTTTATATCATTTTATAAATTTTTTCTCTGCCACTTCATTTTAAATATTTTCAAAAGGACTTAATATTATTTTTTCATAAAATAAAAATTAATTTTTAATTTCTTCTATTTATTTTTTTAATTAAGCTAATTATAAGTTTTATTACTTGGCTTCTATTCATTCATTTTTTTATTTTTAATATACTTTAAGTCATTCTGGCATTTCCTGCTAATTTTTATATTAATCCGGATTTCAAAAAATGAAAATTTCTAATTCAAAAGAAAAATCAAATGTTTATAAGTATTCCCCATTTCAATAAAATTCATAAAAGACCACGGATACATTTTCATTATTTTGTAGAATATTTAAATCAAGTAACAATTTATTAACTCTATCTACATCATTTCCATTTTTAAAGTTACCTTCATCTCACGCTGCTGAATGAAGAAGAAAAATAATTTATAAGATCATTAAAGCAAACAGTTGTTAATATAAGCAGCTAATCATTTTGTTTTATTTTGGTGGTGGTTTATAAACTTATTTATTTTATTTATTTATTTAACCATATTTCTATCGGTAAATTTCTTTAATGTTTTAAACAATTTGATTTGCTGAAGGTCTATTTTTTGGTTCTAAACTCAAGCAATTGTTTTGATTTTTATTCAATTGTTATAAGAAAGCAGGAGGATTTTCTCATCTTTCAGAGAATAAATAATCGATTATTTTACCAAAACTATAAATGTCTACTTTATCAGTTGGCTTATAATTTAATTAATTTATCTCAGGTGCTTATCATTTTTCAGTTCATGTTATTTATCGATTTGTACCTTAAAAATCGGTAGAACTATCAAAATCACAAATCCTAGCATTATAATTATCATCAAGTAAGATATTTTAGGGATTTATATCTTAATAAATAATTTACCTTTAATGTAAGTATTCAAGGCCTTAAGCTATATCAATTAATATCTATAATTTTAGTTTATTTTTCATTTCATCGTCAGTAATGCTATTAATCTCCTCTATGCATTTATCTAAAAATCCTTTTCTTTTAAATGGGAAAATAAGATATAGTTTACCTTAGTCATAGCAGAATCCTTAAAATAGTAGAATATTATCATGATTAAGTTTTGAGTGGTTTACTAATTAAGGTATGGATTCTTTAATTTTATCTCCTTAAATTATTTTAATGGCAAAATCTTATCCATATATTATACCTTTATAGATTTCACCACTTTCTCCTTCTCCTATTTTTTCTTGAATATTAAGTTATTAAAAGGAGAATTCTTTGAGCAATCCAAGTTTCTTTAATTGTCTGAGTTTATTAATCTCTTAAAGTTAATTACTAGTCATATATAAAAATAAAGTAGTTTAATAAATAAAGAAAGTTTATAGGATAAATAAGTATAGCTTTTACATTTTTAAATATGTAAATATAGTTTAAATAATCTAATGAAATATATATAATATCTTACAAAACTAAATTTATAGATTTTGCTAAATATAAATATTCCCATTTTTCTAATATATCAGGAAGTTATTTTTTAGTAAATCCTTTAAATTAATACTTTATACTTTGCTTTATTTCAATGCTTTCTATCTTTTTACTCAAATTATATTGCTTAAAAGAAAGACACCTTGTTGTGACAAGTCAATCCTCTTTCTTTAATGATGTAAGAGGGAAAGAAAGACATATCGTAGAAAAATGTTTAGAATACAAAGAAAGAAGATAAATATGTATTTGAAATTTAAAAGCTATAGGAATAGAGAAATCATTTATGGAACTATTGATATAATATGAGTTACGGCCAAATTATAGAAATTTATTAGAATCTAAGAAGAGTAAAAAAGAACTAAAGCTGACTTTATAAATAAATTGGGTACTAGAGCGCATAGCACTCTCGTTGGTGCGCAGCTCTTTAAATTAATTTTATTTAATGTCAAAAATTTTTTATAGATCTTTCTTTCCTTGTTTCCTCTTCCTGCGGTACGTCCCTGCAATTTTTCCTTCCAAAGCATAGGATGTAATATGCGATTACTGCTACATTTCTCCGACTTATGATGAAGAAAGTTCCCTCCTGGCATTCAGAGTTCTCCAGCTTGTCACATCTTCCTTCTCTTGTCATTGGTTTCTCTTCCTCCGATTTATCCTCCTTCCGCGCTCATTTTTTGTTGCCTTGATGGGCCTCCAAGCAGCATCCGAAGGAAAAAGTTTTCCACCTTATTTAAATTATATTATAATAAAAGATTATATCAAAGATATACTAGAAAAAAGGATACATAGAAAAGAAAATTTAATGAAAAAATGAAATAAGAAAATGATAATTTTTGTGAGTTTATAATAGCTTGAATAAGAAGAAAATAATTTGAAACGAAAATTAGAAAGATATGTAAGAAAAAATAAAGGAAACTTGCAATAAAGATCTAATAAAACGTAGATAGATAGAAGTCAGAAGAACAAGAGATAATGAAAAGAAAAATGATGAAGATATATAACTAATAAGGGAAGAATTTCTATTAGTTGGAGGCTTACTTGAAGAAACAGACATATATTGAGATATGGAAAGAGCTGCGCACCAACGAGGTGCTACATGCTCTATAATAAAATTAATTAATTTATTATTACATAGAGTTAGTTTATTTTAATTTCAAAGTTGTTTTTTTGCTGAATTTTTTTCTATACTGCATCCTATAGTTTTTTCTCAGTCTATAAAGAATAAACATCAATCAATGTATCTATTATTAATTAAAAAATTTATTTTAGGTGAATTGCATCTTAGGTTCCTTTTTTATTTGCCAATAATATCAATCATTATTAGGTGCATAAAAAATTCTGAATACAAAAAGAAAATTGCAACATGAAATAATTTTAATTTAAATAAACTTAAAAAATTCAACAATAAATGAAAAAATTTATTAAGAGATCAAGATTTTGAACTTACAGAAGTCATTAAGTACAATACATAGTATCCTCGCAAGAAGTTAATTTTAAGGATTTATCTTCTTCGCTTTATCTGTAGGCAATACCAAGCCACAATTGACTGAAATCCCAGCACAGATATTGAGAAAGTTTAAACTTAATCGTCCTTATCGAACTCATCTTCCCGAAAAGATAAAAAGGTACGATCATGAAACTATCTAAAGAGCTCAAGTAGTCTAAAAATAAAAAGGATTTAGGCTTCATGTGCCATTTCCCTTTAGTGATATATTTAACTATAAATTAAAAGTTTTAAAAATAAAAAGATAGATAGTTTTTATTTTGCGATATGAATATTTATTATAACATTACATAATAAATTAAACTGGTTTCATCATTATTAGATTAACCACTATTTTAACTGTTCAATAATGTTAAAGAGGATGCATTTTGTGAAAATAGAGTCATGGCAAGTTACATCTCTCAAGGCTATCAAGGCCTCTAGTCACATATCACTCCAAGTCAGATTCCAAGACAAATAATCATTAAACCAAAGGCCATTCCATTCTAGATTCATAGATCAGCCAAAGAAGAGGGAGAAATAATCGATTATAGATACTTAACTTCCTGAATCAAGAATGAAGATATCGTTTACTTCACCTTCCAATTAATGGCTTAAGTTCCTGCGGAGTTTCCTCCCACTATAGCAAGCTAAATCTTAGGGATCTCCATAATAATTTTGACAAAAAATATTAGAGACAAATTAGAAAAGGAATATCCAAGATTCAAAAATAGTAAATAAAGGAAATTGAAGCAATACCTTAAAAACCACATTATAAACTGAAGCATTTAATCAAAAGATAATTTGCGGAATTATTTTAATTCTGTGTTACAAAAAGAACTTCTGATTTTTTTAAACTGATTTAATTGAATTTCTAGCATTTTAGTAAAAAAAATGTATTTTAAGAAGAAATAAAACTATTGTAAAGTATTAATGAAAAACTATAATAACACTTCATTGATTGAAATTCTATTAATACTTGAACTACAAGAGAAAGATTAAAAAGATTCAGAAGCCTGTAATTAGCTAAATTAAATTTATCTTTTCAATGAATCAGAGATAAAAAATCTGAACTGCTAAATAGCATTGAGTAAAATAATTTAAAATAGATATAGTATTAAATTTTATAGCATAAAAAGAGTAGTAAAAATAACTTTACAAAAAAGTAATTTAAATTTATATAATTAATAAAACATAATAAAATAAAGAAAAACTAAAAATATTAAATAAACTATCGTAAACTATTTTAGCATGATATAAATATTTATTATAATTTATTTAAAAGTAAACATATTTAATTTATATATTCTATTATTTTTATCATTATAAAAACAGAAATGCATAAAACTAGAAATTAAAAAATAAGTGCATAAAGAATAAAATATTTTCTAAATATTAATATCAATTAAGCTTCATGTATAAAGGTATTAAAACTATTAAAAAATAGATTAAAATTAATAAAATTAAAAAAGATATAAATGATAATATAATAGCATAGTTAATAATAGATAGTATTGATATTACTTTTAAAATAAAAAATCCTTTTATTTTATATTTTCTTAGTAATTAACTTTAACTAGCAGAGTTAAGCAAATTATTATAATGTAAAGCAGCTAGTAAGTAGATATCAGTAATTTAAGAAAACTGGTTAATCTTGGTGTTCTTTAAGAATTTTCTACTGATGATTTTTATATTAAGGAAGAAAATGTAATTGGAGAAGGACAAAATAGCAAAGTATACTAAAGTAGGATAAAAGGACAAGACTTTGCTATAAAAGTAATAAAAGATTTATAAGTTTAAGAATATTTGAGAAGTCTAGAAAAGCAAGCTATTCTTAATCACTCTAATATTCTTTTATTTAACGGATTCTGCTTTTCTGAAAATAAACTATATCTAATTTTTCCTTTTTAAAGTAAAGGATCTTTAGATAAATGCATTAATGAAATCAATAGTATTTAGGATAATGAAAGAAAAAATAAAATTAAGCTTGGAATTTTAGTAGATATAGCTAAAGGACTCAAGTACTTGCACAAGCATTTCATTATTCATCAAAACCTTCATCCATAAAATATCTTATTTGATAATAACTTTAATGCTAGGTTATGTAATTTTTCAGATTCTATAAATTTAAAAGATAGAAAAGCTTAAATAGCTGAAGAATTATTATCACCTGAGATAAATAATCAAAATTACTAACCAACTGAAAAAGTAGATGTTTATAATTTTGGATAAATAGGTTAGCTTTTATTCTCTGAGTCATAAGAAAACTTCTCTACCTTCCTATAATAAATAAATGACATTTTAAGGCTTTGCTTGAGTGAAAATGCAGACATTAGACCCACAGCAAGAAAAATAGTAGTAAACTTAAAAGAAATATACAAATAGAAATATGGTTAATGAAATATTAAATCTCATAAGAATAAAAGAAAGAAACCTAAATAAAATAAAGCGATTAGATTCTGATATGCTCAGCTATTTTCTTACATGGTTTTGTTTTAGATTCTTCTTACTCTTTCAATTGTATATAATAAAACTAAATTTAAGAATGGAAATGATCAAAATAGAACTTACTAACTAATCCAAAATTTAGGGGTTTTAGACTAATAAAATGTTTCTCTAGTTTTGTTTGAGTTTAACTGAAATAACTAGAACTTATAAACTATTTCAACTTCTTTTGAACTAGAAATGTCCATTTATTGAAATGCTGATTTTTATAAAAACTAAGGAGATATTCCTAAATGACTATAAGTCTATAATGAGCAGAAAAACAAATGGTTAAGTTACTCTTAAACTGATGCATAACTAAATAAAGAAGAAAAAGAGTTATAAAACATTAAGAAGTAAATTGGTTTCTATGAAGAAGTAAAACCAAATCCGTTTGATCCAAATCCTGACGAAAATATAGTTAAAATAAAATTTAAGAAATACTACTAATTATGAAATAAGTATTCAAACATAACATTAGAGTTCCCTCAGTTATTAAATGGAAGAAATTGAGATAAATCATTTTAATGGAAGCATGACTTTTATAATTAACTTCAAAATAAAAAATTTTATTATCGAACAAGTTTTTGGGAATTAGAAGGTTAATAAATTCCCTTCTATGAAGATATGTGACATTAATGATAACACCATAGTAAATTTTTATATTCCAATCGAGTTTATTAAGTTTGAACGCCAATTGGAGGACCGATAGTAAAATGAGAATCAAGTTCTTCGGATTTTTGTTGTTTTGCTAAATATAATTTGTTGAGTTAATGGTGGGAAAAAAATAAAGACTTTATTGATTTTTTATTCAGCAAATAAAGAGAAAAGAAATGAAGCGAAAACTTTAAATTAGAACTTTACTTTAAATAAAGCATTTAGATATTAATTTTAAGTGTCTAAACTATTAATATAGCATATAAACTAAAATAAAGGAATTCTATAAATATTTAATTTATTTACTCATATTTAGTAAGAAATTTTACTTTTAGATACGTTTTATTTATTCTTAAATATAGATTATATTATAACTTCATCATAGATTTAGCTATACATTTATTATTCATATTTTTTAATCATCATCATTAATTTTTATTTTCATCGGTTCTTAAAGAAATGGCAGAATAAACTTGAAAATTCTTTAAACTCGAAAGAGTCAGAAATAATGAGATGAATGTATAACAGAGAGAAAAATTTCTATGAATAAGAAATTTTTATTTTTAAAGTAACCCCAAATAGGTAAAAATTAATTTTGGTTAAAAAGTATTTAAATTCAAATTTTTTAACAATAGGATTTTGAATATTTAGTTAAAGTAGCATAGAATTTGCATGAAGAGATCAATCATTTAAAGAAGAATAATGAAAAATTTATGAGGCACTTTATAAAAAAATAAGCAGATAACTAATATTTAAGCTTTAGGAAAAAGTCTCAATTTCTTCTAAATAAAAACAGTAAAAGCAAAAAATGATAAAATAAATTAAATTAAAAAATCGATATTTATAAATATTGGCATATAGCTTTAGTACTTATATCTATTATTTAGCGTATAAAATAAATAAAAAAGCATTTAAATAGAACACAGGTAAATTCAATAAAACAAGATTCATTGAATACTGAATTCGAAAATAAAAAATGTATCTTTCAATTATTCTTTGTATATTAGTAATTTAGTTAATTTTCACTTTATTTCAGGGTAAAAAACTTATGAAATAATATCTAACTCTTTTTCCTCTTAAAGTAAAATAAAAGTTACACTTAAAATTTTAAAGATTATTGAATATAATTCTTCAGGATAAAATATAAAAAATTAGTTTCTTTTATTATTTTTTTAATATTATTACGAGGCATCTCTATGCAACTTGCAATTTTTTGACTTTCTAATATTTTAAATAAGATATTTAGTCTTTTTTAATTTATTGAAATGACTAATGAGACTTAAATTTAAAGCTGTTTAATTTTCTTTTTATTAATTAATTAAAAAATGTAATATTCATTTAACTATTTTATCTGTTAATTATGAATATGCGAAATCTTTATATGTGGATTTTAATATTTTATGTGAATCCTTTAGTTTTCGGACTTTTTAAATTAAGCAATTATCTAAGATCAAAGCTACAAAACTTCAGAAATTTGAATCCCAGTTGCTTATGATTTTCTTAAAAATATCTCACTACTTTATCATAATATAAAATCGCATTTATATAGATCTGTGATTAGTTCCTTGTAAGAATCAATTTTTTATAAATCAAATATTATTATTAATCAAGAGAATTAAGGAATAAAATATTAAATTATCTCATTATATCTCTAACTTTAGATAATTCCCTGGTTGGATACATCTTCTTAAAATGAGTGCTTCTGAAAGATTATCCGGCCTTAATAGGAGTTTCAAGCTATGATTATAGAATATACATTAATTACTCATGATTCTTCCTGTTTACAGAAACAAATTAAAAGTGAATCAAGGAAATAAACTTAAAAAAAGTCTAAAATCTGTGTAATTATATCAAGATAAATTACTGCAAGGAAATTAAGAAGGGATTTAAATTTTTGAATAAGAAAAACAGTCCATGTATGTATGGGTATTGCGACAAAATTAAGAAATTTCTCAGTATATTAGATGAGCTTATCTACAATCTTTCAAACATAATAAGAGAACTCATAACACATATTGAAATCAAAGTCTAAAAATGACATACTTATTAAAGCAACTTGCTAAAATAAATAATAACAGAAGAAATGATGTATCGTTAACATAATAAAAAATAGAGGAAGTTTAAATTAATATTGAAACAATTGAGATTGATATCGGGATAATTTCAATTGAATGATTATATATAAACAATACTTAATAGCCAAAAAATTATAAGGACCCATATAATATTTATTTTAACGAAAACAGAATAAGAAGATAAAAAATTATATTGCTATTTAGCTAGATATCTTATAAAATATTGCTTTAACTTTAAAATACTTAAAAAATAAGAGGATTAATTAATTTAAACTAAAAAGTTTTTGGACCGGAAACTCCTTTCCGATTGCACGACCCGACGCTCTCTTTTTATGGAATAACGGGGATATCCTGTTGTGCTCCAGGCACAGCTGCTAGAGAGTTCCATCGCTATGAGCAGCCAGGCTTCAAGCCCTTACCAAGAGCAGATAATCTCAAAGACAGTGTTCCTTCAGAAAATGACTCTAACCATGGACTTTCTCAGCGTCAGGAAAGGAACTTGTTCCTAGCCATAAAACCAGAAAGTGTTGTCACGAAGGTCACTCTCAGCTCCCTCCATCTTTTCAATTATAAAAATAAAAGGATTAAAGAATTTGAAAAGAGCTCACAAAATTTTATTTATAAGCAGCTAACAAAAAAGAGAAAGAACTGATTTTAGTATATTTTATATTTAAAAAAGTAAAATTTATACTTATTTATCCTATAAACTTTATTTATTTAATTAAATCAATAAATTTATTTTTATCTATGCCTAATAAATCTTAAATATAAAAGTTAAGTAATCTCAGATATTTTTGGAACTTGGTGTGATAAAAATAATTTTCTTTTAATTATTTAATTTTAGAGAAGAAAATAAAATTGGAGCAGGAGAAAGTATTTAAGTCTATAAAGTAGCATATATGGTTTTGATTTTGCCATTAAAGTAATTTAGATAAAATTGAAGAATCAATACCTTAATTAGAATAATGCGCAAAAATTAATAATGAAAATATTCTTTTATTTTTAGCATTCTTCTAAACTTAAGAACTATATTTTATTTTGCCATTTAAGGAAAAGTATCTTTGGACAAGTGTATTCATGAATAATATTACTAATAATGAAATAAAAATAAAAAATTATAGATATTAATTGATATAGCTAAAGGTCTTAAATAAATACATTAAAAATTAATAAATAGCATTTCTTCGTTTCTCGTTTAGATTTTAATATTGAGCTTCTGTCTACTTCGATTATTATTGAATCTTTTTCTTTTTTTCTTAGTTCCGCTTATCGCTGCATTATTTTGAATTTTTTTTCTTTTTGCATTCTACTGCCCAATTTCGTCTGCTTCTAAAGCGTGTTTTTGATTAGTTACTCTGGTTTTTTAAATACTTCAGAAGGACTTAGGTAATTTTTTTAAACTTTAAGTCTTGATTTTATATTTTCTGTTACATCTAGACTCTCCATTAGTTTCTTGTTGTTTTTTTAAACTTCTTGATCTCCTCCAGTATGTCCAGTATCATTTAAATCATCTAATCATAATTAATTTACTGCCCAATAAATAAATCAAACTTTTGAGGACATTATTTTTTTCTATTTCCTAATTTTTTTTCAGAAATTTGAGCCTTAGTTTAGTGGATGATCTTTATGATACCCTTTCTAGATCCAAGCTTCTTTAAACTGTTATTTATTTTATGCTTTTTGGAGCTGTATAAGGTCCAAATCCAAATCCTTACATATATTTTTGCAAATAGCTTTTAAATTTCAAAAAAATGTGTCATTAAACATATATTTTATGAAAAATAACAAAAATGAAATTTAATTGTTTCCTTTTCTAATCTTTAATTATTTCAATTATAAAAACAATAATAAAAACTAAATTTTAAAATAAATAAAAAAGAATAAAATAAAATAAAATTGCTTAAAAAATATTTTGCTTTTTCTATAAAAACTTAAAAGTAAAATTAAAAAAAATGAAATATTACAGATTAAAAAGAATAAAATTAAAATAGAAAATAAATTTAATTTTGCTAAAAAAGAAGGTTCTGAGCTTATTAATAGCTCTAAAAAAATTAAGAAAAATTAATTTAAAATTATAAGATTTATGAAAGAATATTATTAGAATATTATTATTTTTTAATTGATTAAATTATAAAATTTGTTTAAATTTTAATATTTATAAAGAGTTAAGAAGGAATTAAAAGATTCTTCCAAAAGTTAATGAAATAGAAGCAAAAAAAAATAAAAAAAACACCCATAAAGTCATTTACTAAATTGAGACTCTCACTTCTGAAGAATAGTGTCGGAAGAAAAAGTTTAAATTTGCATTAAGCTAAAATGTCTCTCAATTTTCCGCGACTGAATATTATTAAATTATTAAAAATGTTGAATTTATAAGTTAAATAAAAAATTAAAGCAACCATTAAACAATTAAAAATACTAATTACAATGTCGAAAGAGAGAAATTTAAAAGTATTTGAAAACATTTAGAAAGCATAAAATATTAACATTTATTTTAGGAACATTAAATTAAGGAATAATAAAACTGAAAATAATATAATAGTTAGCAAGAATTAAAATTTTAAGCAATATAGCAAAGAAAGGAGATGAAATAATCCAAATTGATTATGTAAAAAAAGAACCTACTTCCACAAAAGAAAGATGTAATTTATGTTTTTCTCGAAAAAAATCTCTAAATAAAATCTTGAAGAATTCAGAATTAAAAAGTAAATTTCAAAAAAAAGATGATTAAAAATAGAAAAATAAGAATATAATAAAAGAATATTTTAAGAAGGTATATATAAAAGTTTTATCAACGCTCTCAAAAAGTAAGAACAAACAGAATTCTAAAATTTCTAGGGTTATTGAAAAGTTCTTAAGAAGGTCACTCATCAGATTGCAACTTTAATATCTATAATCTTTGAAATAAGCTATTATAGCTTGCATTAGAAAATAGCAACATTTTTATTGAGGAGGAGATAAGCTTCGCATAATTAGTTAAAATTGTGCTAAATTTCAAGAAAAAGGTTAAAGGATTAAAAAGTTAATTGTAAACTTTAGGATAGCTTTTAAAAGCAAGAGAAAATAGATTCAAGACTAATGTAGTAAGAACGGATCTCAATGTCCTATGAAACGTGTAAAAATTAAATGCAGCTAATTCCATAACTATGACAAAAAATAAAAATTTAATTAAATTAAGAAAAATTTAATAGAACCATAAGTTGAAAAGGAACTACATCTATTAAATTTGACCGAATTTAAAGTAATAAAAGAGGATATGATACAGAATAAATAACTTAAGGAAAATAGAAAAAACCAAGAAAATTATAGATGCTAATTTTGAAATAAACAAGGTCGTCTCTATAATCGCTTTCAAAAACTCCGGAAATTTAATGAATATTACTGGAAAATAGGGAGATACAACAAAAAAAGAAAAGATAATATCTAATAAAAATAAGAAAATAACAAGAAAAGTTAGACTTCAATGAAACAGTAAAATATAAACGATAAAAGTCAAAAACTAATATTAGATAAAAAACATCCAAATGAATCAAAAGAAAAAGGATAAAATCAAAATTTTTTGGAATTTTTATTAATCTTCGGATATTTTTGTATTTTTTGGGAAAGAGATTGTAATGTCTCAAATATCACCAACTTTATCATATTATTTTTATTATATAATTTAATTTAAATAGGGTGGATCTTACCTTTTAAGGTCGCAAGAAGAATTCCCCAGAGATGAACTGACTGTAACAAACTTTTTCTAATGTTGGACCTGAATAATCTCTTCATCATGGGTTGGAAATCTATCTGTAATCGCCTGTTGGCGTCCTGTCTTTTGGAGATTTTGATCCGCAACTTTGCGCGGAAATAGAAGAGAGAATGCTTTGGGAATATTGGAGATTGAAGAGACTTATAAATTGACTTTTTTAAAGAGATGCACCCTATTGAAGGGCTACGCCCTCTATAATAACATTTTTTTAATTAAAATTAAATGCTCAAAAAATTTAAGAAAGAATAAAGTAAATTTATTTAGCAATGATTTCTTAGAAATTTATAGAATAATAGTCATTAATATTGCAAAATACAAATATTTTTTAAGAGAAATATGCAAGATATTAAATCACTGAGCAAAACTATTAAGGGACTTTAATTTTATTATAATATATTCATTTTTTAAATGGATTTTTATTTCTAGTCGACCGAGTAGGCAATCCGGTGTAGTCATGCTTGTACTGCAAGTACTCTTGCAATAGATGTCACCATAAACAAGTAAGGACAGTCTCATTGCGTGAAAAGCTTTACTTGTTTGAGGGTTCTCTCTATCGGTACGAGAAGTCGACTAGAGGGAACCGAAATTCAGATATAAGAGTTATCCTGATTTTAAATGTCGCTATTCTGATCAGGAATTAGAAAACAACAAAGACATGACTGAGATCACAAATAACTATTATTTAGAAGAATTTAACTTAATTGGGTCATTTACACAAATATTAGAATGCTCTCTAACTACAGCCTTTAGAAGGATTACAAGAATCTAAAGAGTGAAGACAATCAATTTTGATTATAAAAACGGAGAGAAGAAGATAAGAATCAAAGAGACCAGATGAATCTAGAAGCATTTCAAGCCTATTATTAATAATTAAATTTGGTTTTTTTATTTTTTCGTGGTGAGCCAAACAATGGTGGCGCCACACTAATTTAATTAATTATTTATTTATAGAACTTTTGAGTTAAATTGAAGTTAAATGAGTAGTAGTTAAAGTAAACATATGAACTATAAGCTTTTAAACATAATTATCAATGATACTATAAATAATATACTATATTTAAATAAAGTAAAATATTATAAATTTTTATAACTAGTTTTTAATTTTTAAATATACTAAAGTGTGATTTATTTACATTTCATTCATATAAACAAAAATAAACAATTCTTTAAATCTATTTATGGAATTTTTTTATTATTAATTTGATAATTTTTATTTATTCAAAAACTGTTTATAATAATTAAAATTATTTAAATCTAAAAATTATAAAAATTAAGATATACTAATATTTTTATTTTTTATCAAAAATAGTTTTCTACATTTTATGTTAAAATATTTTTTTTTTATTTTGATAAAATCTAATTAAATTCATAAATCCATAAATAAGTTAATTAGCATGGCTCTACCATTATTAGGTCAATTTAGAGAAAAGATGTTTTTGGTTTTATAATTTTTTTTGATTGAGCACATTGCACCATAAGATATCTAAGCGTTTAAAAAAAATGTTCTATCTTGTTAAGTTCTCAATTTATGTCTCGCTAGCTTCTTCTTGGTTCTGAATTCCAATAAAATTTTACAAAGAAAGGACATATTTTTTAATTAAGGATACTTGCAGATCCTCTATCTATGATGAAGCAGATTTTCTTTTTTCAGCATTTACAAAGATTTCTAGCGTAACTTCGAAACCTCTTCATACTTTTTTGCAATATACCAAGCAATCCAAGTCCGAGAACTGCGGCATGCGAAAATCAGTATTGGTACTTTTACTTAGAGTTTTTAAATATTAGTAAATACTAAATATATTAATAAATCTTAGGAAGATTAAAGAAATGAATATCAAGCAACATATTAGAGGTTCTATTTCCTTGCCAAAATTATTGTTTAGACTTTCATCTTAAATTCCCTTTTTATTACATCTTACTTTTTTGTTACAAATTAATAGTTTCATTAAAAATTAACTGCGAGCTATATTAAAGAAAAATATTTAGATATCAGAAATAAAAAAATAAATATTTTAAAGAATAAGAAAATAAAATAATTTAATTAGATTATCTAAAATTAATATATCAAATTGTTGTTTTTAATCAAAATAAATAGTTTGAGACATCAAGTCAGTCAAAAATGTTATAGATATAAATAATTTAAAATAATTATATAGAATTTAATAACTTTAAGTTTAATAACTTATTACCAAATTCAAAATTATTAATACCTTTTTTAGTTTCTAATTCGTTTAAAAATGTCTCATAAAGTTTTTAAGTACTTTTATTAAATATTATTTAAATCGATGATAAATAAAGAGTATGAGTTCATCATTTATTTTATTAAAATCAATCAAGGAGTATAAATGATTAAAGGGTTAAGCATAAGTTATGTTAAAAAAATATAACATAACATTATATATGAACGTGGCGTCACTTTTGTTTGGTTGCCACTAATCAAAAAGTTTAAAATTTAAAATTGTCTTAAGTATTATTCCATTTCCAATCTTCTCTGAGTCTGTTTCTTGGAATATATATCTTGTAGTACTCCGTTCACCCTTTTTAATTGCAAGTATCTTGCTTCAATCAAGTTCGATTCCAAACATATTCAAATTTCTTCTTTATTGAGCAAATGCGATGTCCTTCAAGAATTAATTTCATATATAATTATTTTTTCTGTATAAATAAATTATAAATAAATGAGATTATAGAGCGCATAATGGTGCACAGCTATTTAATAAAGATGTTTTAAGTTAAAAAATTCCTTACTGAAATTTTTCTCAGTGCTGTCACTCCCTTGTGAATTTTATCTTCTATAGGGCGGCAATCGGAATGCTACCCCAAGAGACCTCAGTATCTGACATCTTTCATCATTAATACTACTTGATGCCTCTTCGATTTTTTCTTCTCTTTTCTTTGTGGTTCTTCAACTATTGGGTATTTCCTGGTACCAGATTTAGTCATCTCCAGTTGGAGGACTGTTCCTCCCTATTTATTTTATTATAATAAACCTTCTGGAGTGCAGCATAGAGATTACTTATGAATCTCCATAACTTAAAACTTTCAAGTTTTTATTTATATAAGAATTTTCAGCAATGCCAGCATTACTTTTTATTCTTTGCTATCGGAATTTATTCTGTTTGAGGATTCGGCTCCACATCTATGAGATCATTTTTTGATGTATTTTTTAGAAATAAGCTTTCAGTCAGTTCCGCTAATTGATTGAATTTAGTCTCTATTTGTTCAATTCTCAGATTGACTGGTTGTAAATTTTAATTTTTTAGTATTTATATGTTAGACATTAGGTATGCGATTTTTGCTTCAAACTCTTGTACGTTTCTATAAATTTTAAAATTCTCCTATTACATAGCTTTGAATTCTTAGAGTATTTTTACTAATCGTAATTTGATTGGGATGGATCCTGTTCAGAAGAGATTTTTGTTGAAAGAAAAGTAGCATTTTTGATATAATAAAAATATGTTTGGTATTATATATAGATAGCTTAATTTTTTATATAATGCACTTAATATCTAATTTACAATTTTTTCTCTAAATAACTTATTATTAAATGTTTTAAGGATTTGCTAGATATGACTCGATATAATTAAATAATTTGAATTGAAGGTGAAAATGATAGAGTAAATGATTAGATAAAATAGAGTTCTTTTTTAAGAAATAATATCTTATAGATTGATATTAGCATAAACAAATAAGTAAAAATGTTATTAATCAAATTCTTTTTAGGTTAAAACTTAGTTTGAATAAGTTTATTATTTAAAGATACTTATAGAAAATAGTTGTTAGATATAAGTCTAAAAAGTAAAATATCATAAGGAGTTTTATCTATTATAATTAAGCTACTCTAACCTTTTTAATTATAATGCTTATTACTTTAAACTTTAGATTCATTTAAATGAGTAAAATCAAAAAATGCGTTCATTATATAATAAAATGATAATATCTTCTTTTTATAGCTTTTTAAAACTTAAGAAGTATTTAAAACTATTAATTTATTTTAATCCTTTTATTTCTATGAAATTTAAGAACATTTAGCAAAAGTTAATTCCCTTACTAATATTAATAACTTTATAAATAATAGTCAATTATGCAAATTTCCGTTAGATCAAATGTCAAATTCAAATCTACAATCTTGATCTTTATATTCTTATACGTAATCTCTTTGCATGAAATCTAGTATCTATTCTTCCTCCTCTTATATTTTATTTTAAGGATTTTCTTGAGTATAAGTGATATTATTTCATTCTTCATCATTTTAGTTTATTTCGCTTTTATTATATGTTGTAATAAAATTTCCTAAAACTTACTAATCCTGGTAATTCTCTACTTTATTAATCTAAAAGCTTTAAAATAAACTATTAGATTATTTCTATTCCCTTTAGTTCAGTCAATCTAAATTTTTTGGATTCTAATTTTCAAATTGATTATATTAAATTTATTCTAATTTAGCATTCTAGCTTTAGTCTTCCTAAGTCATATATTCAATTATATATAAGGCTGCCCTTTATATGAACTATTTTTATTTCTTCACAGAGCTTTATTATAGATACTCAATAAACTTGAAAACTTCTTCATTAGGAATTTCATATTAATTAGGATAAGATTCATTTAAACTTTTCAAAATAAGCTAAATATTACCTTAATTTTATATCCAGCAGCTTACAATTTACTCTAAGGAGTAACCTACTTCTAATAGGCTTTTTAATGTTTGCTAATAATTATTTATAATTATCGTTAGTTTATTCTCTATTTATTCTTAGCAAAACTTCTAAGAAGGGAGATCTTCTTTCTATTTGACACTCTAAATTTCATCATTCTGAGATTAAGTTCATACTTAGGAATACAATTTTGCATTGGATGGAGTTTTAAACTACAAATTATCGATTTATTAATCAAAATTCTGGTGAAGATTTAAATTTTACTCTTGAAAGTTGTCTTTTTATTGAAGGTTAAGATTTTCTCTTTAGGGGTTTGTATTCATTTATAAAACTTCTTCTGAAATTTAAGCCGATTCAGGTTGATTCCATCCCAACTTTTGTCAGTTGATTGTATTGACAAGATCCAGTTATTTATTCAATATATTAGAAGATCCTTTATCAACTTTCTTAATTATGGCATTTATTATTTCTACTAACATACTTTTCTAATCAAAAGTCAAATCATTTCTGTTGATGCAGCATTCCTTATGACCTGAATAGATTAAATTTTGCTTTAAATTCTTAATAACATACTAGTAAAATTCTTATATATGACTACTTTTGAAGTTTTAAATAGAGTATTTTACCGATTTCTTCATCTCATCATTGTATTTATAGAGAATTCCAATTTTGTCTTAGAAATGGTATTAAATATCAAAAAGTCAATTTTGACCCATCTTATATAGATGTCGTTCATAGCCATATACTGTTGAACGAGATTCTTTTAACTCCTCACATATTTTTTCTTTTTGAGATAATAAATTTCTCTCCTTAAAGCCTTAATTATTTTATCCTATAACTCATTAAACTCTTTTATTATAAGTATTCATCATTTCTACTACTTCCCATATCTTTCTTTCAGTCTTTCTATGTATTTTAGAACTCTTAGAATTCAAGTAACTGTTTTCTTCTATACTTTAATTTATGCTTTATTAACGGTTTAGTGCTTATGAGCTTCTCGATCGTGATCTTTAATTCTTATTTTTCGCTTTTCCTTTTAATTATAAAATGTGGCTTTTCATTCTATTCTAATGCTAAAGTTAATTTAATGAAGCTGACTATAATATTTATTGCTAATCTTATTTGCTTTTGGCAATAATTTCTATTTTTATCATTTTCTTATCAGAGCTGCAATCTTCTTTGCTTTGTTCACATACTTATTTTGGAATGTATTACTCTTAACTAGCAGCATATAAAAAACTAATCTACTTTTTATCCTAAAAGTAAGTAAAGATAATTTAATCTAGCATCATTCTTTCATTAATCAGCTATTAGTTTATCAATAACTTTATGAGAGCACTAGCTTTAACTCCTTGAGGCTCAATCTTGGCGATTTTAATTTTTTCTCTAAAGACTTGCTCATCGAAAATTAAAATGACTTGCATTTTATTAATTATAAAGAATTATTTAGAAAACAAAATATAGTCTATTTATTTAGGAAATATGGCTTAATAAAATAATTATCTTTTATAATTTTTTTATTGTGAAGAATTCTTTTCAGAATTCATAAATCTTTTTTTTCTTCCTTAACACTCTTATCTTTTATATAAATACTTCTATTTATTCTTTATTTTATCAGTATAAAAGGAATTTATTCTTTTTAAGTAATAATTTATTATAGAATTTAGTAATACATCATAATTTATTTTTAATTAGTTTAAACTCTTCATAATCTTTATTATTCTTGCTATTTCTATCAGGCCATTTAAATTATATCAATTTACTGTTTAAACTTGGTAGACATATTGTTAATGCTAACAACAGGAGAATCGAATCCGCTTAAATTTACTTTATTTAATTTTAATACGTCATTCAACCCATTACGTGATTGAATCTATAAGTTATTAGTTTTAGGCATAATTTAAAAGGATTTTAATTCCTCTTTTGCTGTCCTTTTTTGTATTTTGTAATAGTTTTTATATTTAGATTGTTGTTTGCTGTATAAATATAGGATGTATTTATTACTAGTTAATATCAAATAAGATAATTAGCCTACTTTTTAAAATAGAGTTTTGCTAGAAAGTTTAATTATTTTACCTGTTTTACTTTTTACTCCTAAGATTTAGCAAATTACTATCAAACTTTCTAATAAATTGAGTTTTCTCTATAAATAGTTTGAAAATTACTCAAGAAAAATATTATAATAATAATAATAAACTTAATTAAAGTGTTTGTGGCTTTGAGGTATTTCAATCTCATTTCCACTGACATCCAGTGATCACTCCTGGATGCTTAAAATAAAAGTTCGGGTCATCCAGTTTTTTCGGAGTTCTGGAACTCGAATGGAAAATTCTTCTTCTGTAAATTCTTCTTTCCATCGTCATGTAAATTCTTTTTAATTCTCTTCAGACTCTTCGCTGTTTCTCTTCATCTTTTCCTTGTATATCTTGTAACTTTGAATCTGTGGAATCTTGATAAGCACAGGTAACATCGCTTGAGAATCCTTCTAATATTAGTTGGTTCTATTTGCCTATCGTCTTCTATTTCCATTTTTATTTCTTAGATTAGAGGTTCTATTCTTTTTGTCCAAGTTGCTATACTTCGATTTCTTATTTGACTAATCTTTCTTCAGTATTTTAACTTTTTTCTAATAATTTTTTGTTTTATTATATTAGTATTTTTACTTATTCTTACAGAATACGTACAAATTTCAAAATACTTTCAATTAATAATTATTCTTCATTTGTCTGTTTTTGCATCGTTTTTGATTCTCTTATTTCCTATAGTTACTTGGTCTCGGTTTAGGAAGAAAGTCAAAATTTTATTATTAGCTTTATTCTGTTTATGCTTATTTAAGTTCTTATTTTATTTAAGATTGTCTTAAATTTTCAACTATTGGAGGCTATTAATAATACGAAGATTATTATTTTATTAAAGAAGACTTGATGGATGAAGAATTAGAAGTGTCTGGCTTTTGCTCCTTTATCTATGGAGCCTGGAACCCTTCTTGAGACCTTCTGCCATTTTGATTACACCCTCAAGAAGAATATTATTTAGGTAGAGATAAATTTTAATGAATTGATGCAGAATAATTTAGGTAAAAATGTTACATAAAGAATGTTTAAACTATAAGAGTTTGATTTAGCTAAAATATCTAATAGAAATTGAATTTAGTTTGATTTAAAGCTTTGGATTAATAAATTTTAATTTACTTTTATATAATTTTAATAATTTAAAGACTAATTGCATAACATAGTTATTTTCATAGTTTGCTAAAATATAAAATTAAATAGATAATTTGCTTATTTAACTTATTATAGTTTCTAAATTTAAAGCTACAACAGTAAGCCTTTTATACACTTTATACTAATTATTTTATATTTATTTATAACTCTAGCCTTAATATATAAAATACACTACTTAATTAATATTCTAGCTTACTTTCATATCTTTAATCAACTATTTTATTTTACTATTTTAAGAAAATTACTTTAAACTTTAAATCTTTATCCCTTTTTATAAGATAATTTTTATTAAATATAAATTATGACAAAAGTATGAATGCTTCAATTTTATTACAACTAAGAAAGTTAAATTTTATCTTAAGAGCAATATTTTTTAATGGATTAATAATGCTTTAGATAATTTAAAACTATAAGTATTTAAACCTATAATTAATTAATTAGCATATCAGTTTAACTTATTTTCTTTATTATCTTAAATTTATATTCAAAATCTATTTTTAATCCTAAACTATTTCTATTTTATTCATATTTAAACATACCAAATCATTTATTTCTTAATTATAACCAAATCAAATTTAATTATTCCTGAATATTATATTCTTCTTAAAACCTAAATGCAACCTAAAATTTATATACAAATCATATTTATTTAAGTCTTTTCTCATATTAATAAATTCACCATTTCCAACTTTATGTCTCTAATCTTTTTTATTTTAGGCATCTGAAAATTCCTGGAGTTTATACCATCACATATTATCTTACTGCATCTGGCTAATCATCTAATATGGCTTATGCTTTTCGTTTGCATCTATTTCTATCTATTATAATTTAATGCCATATAAAATTAAAAAAATTATTGAAGGTTTCAAGTCAGGCTTCTATACCACCTCTTCCTAAGCCAAAAAGGAAGGGAGAAAGCAAGAAACCAAGTCTTAATAATCTTAACAATCTTCTCTATCACAACCTTAACCAACACTGAACTAACAACTTGGAATCTAACAAAACGAACGAAAGCCAACCTTGAAGAATATATACACGGAAACTCTAACCTCAAGCGAGAAACCGAAGAATCAGATGAAAAATGTTCTCCACCGGGAGCCAGATGATCATGGAGTAGCTCATCAAAGTGGTACTGAACCTCCAGGAAGATGCCAAGAGATTGAAGAAGGACAATGATATGCTGATGGCAAAGCTAGACCTAGCAGAAGGAATTGAGTCAAGACTTATGTCCTAGGAAAGAGATCTTAACGCCTTTGGAATATCTCACAAAGTCAGACTAACGAATCCTAAAATTAGTTTTAGAAACAGACTGAACTGGATAACAGACTCGGAAAAGTAGAAGAGAAATTGTAAACTTTTAAGAAAGAGTAAAGCGAAACTGGAGCTATACAAATGGAAATCGAAGCCTAGAAAGAGCAAACAAATTAAGGAAAATAATTCAAAATAAAAAAGAAATGTTTCTGCTGTGGAAGCGTATGACATTTTTATCGGAAGTGTTAGAATTTCTAAAAGAAATAAAGAAACTATTGGATAAAAGAACAACAAAAGAAGAAAAAAGAAGAAACAAGAATGAAAAGAATATATTGCAACCCGGATGGTTCAATATACAAGATTAAGATGGAACCAAGGAAAGTTAAAGGATGGAAAACCTGGAGAAGCCCAAGTTCCCGATCTCGCTAAAATTGGACGTCCCAAACATTTATATTTAACAGCAGGGAGCATGAACTGCTGTATTCCTGACGGGGTTGGAAATCACTAGAACGGAAAACTTAAAATTAATATTATTATTATAATTTCGTGCTTTAAATAGCTTTCTTCTATATAGCTTATTTCAATTGCACAAAAATTTGAATAGAAGATTAATTATTATTATCAACTAAAAGCTTAAACATATTTGTTTTCGAATGATTTTCTACCAATTTCAGCTGTACATTTTTTATCAAGGTTAAATTCGTCTTCCATTTTTTTAATGTGAATGTTATCACTCCTTCTTCATCTGGCTATCTTTTTTCTGTGTATAATCTTTTTTTATACTCTATTTGAATTTAAAAATATTTTTTAGTACTTCTAAGATTCTTTAATCTTTTGTCTTTTAAATATTTTGGATCCATAATTTTTATTAGATGTTGGGAAGAATTGCTATATCAGCATCTCTTAATCTCTATTTCTGCTTTTGCTACTGAAAAATGTGATTTTTTAGTTTTTTCTATTTTCTAGTTATTTCAGTTCTTTAAATTTTTAATTAGTAATTTACTTAATTATTCATGATATCATTATTACTTACTTTAGTGATTATTTAAATTTTCTTGATTGGTGAAATTTAGATGAAAGCCACATTGGTCTTCTGTTAAAACTTTTTATTTAATTTATTTTCGTAAGTATGTCTTTTATAAATTAAGCTGTTCAATTAATTTCATGAGTTCTCATATTCTCTCTGAAAGATTGTAGATTATCTCATCGTATTTGCTAAAAGAGGTTTTCGACATTGCTATGCTAATTTATGGTTAGTATTTTTTTAATTAGAGGAATTTTATTTTAATTTCCTTATAATCATTTTTTCTGGGTGTGATAACGAAGATTTTGGTTAATTTTGATTTTTCGTTTCTAGTTCTTGCTAATATCTTAGCTTTTCTTAGCTGAATTATTGATTTTTGTTACTCTCCATATTTCAGGTTTTTTTTCGTAGAATCAAAGTGTTTTGCTTTAATTTACATTTAATTTCTCTGAAAAAGCCATTAATCCCTGACTAAGTATCTTATTTACTTGAATTATAAAGAACTCTTAAAGTCTCTTTATATCCTTATTGAGAGTTTAAATTAAAGGCCAATATTTAAGAGCAAATGAAGAATGTTGAGAATGATAATTATTTTCTTTTGTAATAAATTATACCAAACATAAGGAAAATATTTAATTGTTAAGTTCTTTAATTTACTTAATAAAGCTTTAAATGTTTAGCTTTTTTATTACCAATCTACATTCTATGAAACTAGCTTAAGATTATTTAATATGGTTTACTTGAGAATTTAGAAATAAACTTGACCAAGATTTGTAATTTTATTGTATTTAATGTTTTAACTGTAAAATTAACTAAAAATTAAATATATACTTTAATTAAATCAGTGCTAGAGCTATTTTACATTGATTAGTACTTATTTTATATAATTAATTATATTAAATATAGTTTGAAGTAAAGCATTTGGTGTATTTAAATGAAGCAGTTTAAGTTACTTTTTAGTTTTAATTTATAAACTATTTATTAATAATTAAAAATATGGTTAGAGTTAGATTTTTAAATTCTTAATTATACTCCAATCCTTAGAAAGATCCCTTATTAAATCAAGGTCTTGAAAGAAACCATCTTGAGATTATTCGGTTTCAGTATGACTTTAAATACATAATCATGGAATAAACATTCAATACAAAAGTCAGTCCCTGTTTGTAGAAACTGATAAGAGCAGAATCTCCCAGTTATGTTCGTCAAGAGGCCGTTCAGAAAACGCAGCACGTCCAGGCATTGGTAAAATTCTAAAATTGAATAATTAAGTAAAGATTTTAATTTAATTAATAAATATTATTTTAATATAATTCAAAAAGCTCTTTATACGAATTAATAATTTTAACATTAGAGTAACTATATTAATATCTTAAATTTTTACTAGTAGTAAAATATAAAATTTAATTCCCTCTAATTTTTTGATTTATAGGCAGTATAGTTATCTTAATTAACTGATTAATTGTAAAATATTTTAATTCTTTGATATTGAAACTCTGACTAAAGTATAAATTTAAAGAATGAATTAAAGTTGATTTATATAGTTTTATTTTTCTATTTATTATAATTATAATTATTAGCCTTAATTTAAAATATAGTTAATTAAGAAAAGTATCAATTATTAGAGTATATATAATTAAAACATTAAGATTAAAATATTTGCTTTGCTTATCTAAGTTAGCACTTTGTATTTTTTAAACTTATATTTAAATTAAATAACTTTATTTAACTTTTACTTAAATCTAATTAAAGCTTTTAATTCTGAGACTTCTCAGTCTTTTTAATAAATTAATTGGTTATTCAATTAAATAAAGATGTTTAATAACTGACTATTTTTGTGGAATTGGTTCTTTTTATTTGGTTATACTGTTAGTAAACCAATGCTTTATTTAATTATCTTCTTATATAAACTTTTAATTTTTTATTTAAATAAAGCTGCTTTATCATGTTCTTAATCTATTTCTTTAATTACATGAACTCAATTATATTTAAGTATAATTTGATTTGTAGCATTAAAAATATAAAAGAACTTTAAAACTATTAATAGCTAATATATTATATCTTTATAATATAAATCAAAAAGCAATGCTTGAAAGTTACAGCAATAGAGACTAATATACATAATTAAGGGTGCAAATATAAATAATTATATAAATATTGCTTATTAAGATTGCTTTATTTCAATTTATTATGCTATAACATTCAACAGCAGTATAAACATTTATTTGACGGCTCTTCTAATTAATTACTTAATAACTAATTCTTATTTGCACCTTATTCAACAAGTCTGAACCATTTTACTCAAGATTTAAGAATCATTTTTAATAAGAAGATTCCCCATTTCAAGAAGATTAAGTGACTCTTTTGACGAATTTAATTAAATCAAGCTTTTGAGAACACTTTTTTATATTAAATATTAATACTGAAAGAGCTGTGCACCAATGAGGTGCTACGCGCTTTATAATCAAATTTATTTATTATTTATATAAAAAAATTATTAGAATCTGTTGAAGTTGTGCATACGAACTAACCCTCTAGAAAATGCAAATAATGATATTATCAAAAAGATTGAAATATTAACAAATAATATTTAGATTAAATTTTTATTATTATTTAAAAATTAAAAATTACTAATAAACTTAAAAAAAGATTCTAAATAAAATAAACTATAAGAAGTTTACTAATTTATGAATTCTTATTATTTTAATACTAATACAAATTTTAAAATTAATAAAAACTAAAGATAAAAAGTTTATGTGAATTCAAATAACCTTTATGGATCTAAACCAATTCTTATAATTTTAAGAGATTTAGACTTTCACTTCTTCAATAAAATTAGAAAATTAAAGTTCATGTTTAAGTTAATTTATCTTCACTTAAATTAAAATATAGTTTAAATCAATTTAATTTTTGCTTATTTTGGATAAGTAAACTTTATTAAACTATTAGAATTCCTATGCTATTTCTATTTTACATTTTTTTGAATGTTATTTTTAAGAGATTTAAAATAATTAAAAAAGCAAATTATTTTATTTAAAATTTTATTTAAATAGGGTGGAAAGCCCTTTCCTTCGGATGCTGCTTGGAGGCCCAGCAAGGCAACTAAAAAATTAGCGCGGACGGAGGTTAAATCGGAGGAAGAGAAACAAATAACAAGAGAAGGAAGATGTGACAAGCTGGAGAACTCTGAATGCCAGGAGGAAAACTTTCTTCATTATAGGTCGGGGAACTGAACCCGTAATCGCATATTGCATCCTATGCTTTGGAAGGAAAATCTACAGGGACGTATCGCAGGAAGAGGAAACAAGGAAAGAGAGACCTATAAAAAAAAATTTTGACATTAAATAAAATTAATTTAAAGAGCTGCGCACCAACGAGAGTGCTACACGCTCTATAATCGAATTTATTTATTTAATATTAAAAAAATACCTGATTATTTCGTAAAAAGGCATTTTTACACCTCCTAATAGTAGGAGAGAAAGCCAGAAACGTCATTTCTCCAACTCACATCTTACCTTAAATCGACATAATCTTCTTCTAAAGTCAAAAAAACTCTTAGAGGAAGTAAAGCAAGATAAATATCTCTATCCTAACTTCAAGGAAGATAAACTAAAAAGATTAAATAAGACCTTAAAGAATAAATATGCAGGGAACAGTAATATCAGAAGAAAATCCACACAAACGATAGGAAATTACTATGTACTAGGAAGTAAGTATCTTCAAATTCGGAAATGATCAAGTCAATATTGCTCAACTTGCACTATAAATCGTTAACCTCCAGGAAGTAGTAAAGAAGTTTTAATATCTTAACCAGAAAATTACAGTAAAGCTAGAAGAGAAAAATAAACAGGATGCATCCAATAGATGCCCTCCTCAAAATTTAGATCTAAAATTGCATCTCAAACCTGCTGAATGAGCGAGATAGCAATTCTGAATAAGAGCTACAATAATTAAAATAAAGACTAAAGCAAATTAGCAACAAAATAATGCCAATTGATATGAAACCTAAAGAGCAGTCTCAGAAAGAAAAACTGATATAGATTAAGAAGAAAATATTCTGCTGCGGAAGCACACGAAAATTTTATCGGAAGTGTTAGAAATTTTTATATAGAAACAAAACTATTGGATTCAAGAGAAAAAAGATAAAAGAGAATAAGGTAGACTGAACAGAAAGTGTTGAACCCTGAGTGCAGTAATTTTAAAAATTTAAAAGATGAGAATAACCTAAGACCACAAAATGAAGAAGAAAAACCCGGAGAAGCCCGAGTTTCCATTCTCGCCAAAATTGAGTGTCACTAACATTAATATAAAACAACAGAAAGTATGAACTGCTGTCCAGCGGACGGGATGGAGATTCTTCTATCGAAAACATTTTAAAGTTAATAAATAAAATTCTAAATATAAAAGATGGAAATGGTAAGGAATATTCTACTGTCTAAAAGTTAGGCAAGAATTGTAAGAAGAAAAGTGAATAAGGAACAAGAGAAGAAGCATAAATCAATAGCGAAATCATAAAGTTACTCTAAAGAATGCAAAGTAATGGTTGGACAAGTTGAAGCAAGCATTTCAAATTCCAAAATTTTTAACATTTAGTTAATAACATTTATTAATTAATTTCAACTAAAAAAGTTTTTGGACCGGAAACTCCTTTCCGATTGCACGACCCGATGCTCTCTTTTTATGGAATAAAGGGGATATCCTGTTGTTCTCCAGGCACAACTGCTAGGGAGCTCCATCGCTATGAGCAGCCAGGCTTCAAGCCCCTACCAAGAGTAGATAATCTCAAAGACAGTGTTCCTTTCAGAAAATGACTCTGACCAGGGACTTTCTCAGCGACAGGAAAGGAACTTGTTCCTAGCCATAAAGCCAGAAAGTTTTGTCACGAAGGTCACTCTCAGCTCCCACCATCTTTTCAATTAGCCGTTCTTTCTTATAAATCTATTTTTTTGTTTCATAATTAACTTTATATTTTATCATAAAATAAATTTAATTTAACTTATAAAAGTTAGAACTAAATTTAAGCTTACTTATTAAAAGATTTATAAACATGTTTCTAATTATATCAAAAAGTTTAAATTAACAGTTTAATTTTTAATTTATAATTCTTTATTATTTAATTAATTTAACTTTTTTTACTTTTTATTCTGTTTTAAGAAAATGGACGGAGAGTCCTAATCAACTAAGAAGGTAATACTGTACAAAGTAGACTGCATTAAGAATTCTCATGATAGATGCGCCAAGGATTGAGAATGAATATGCCCTTTGTGTGATAAACCTTAATTATTCGAGTGCTTTCCCTTGCGGTAAGAAGTAGCTGACTAACGACTAACTATCAGTACTTGGTATAATGGGCTTGAAGTATCCAGTTCTCAGAGTTTTTCTGTCTTCATATGTCGTTAATTTGTGAGGAGCTAGAAAATATCTAAAGACATGGCTGAGACCAATTAAATTTTGTTTAGAAGGATTTAAACTGGTTGTGATATTTAGCACGAAAATTGTAATTCTCTTTATCACCATCTAATTTAAGTCTTCGGAAAGAATATATAATAATTTAGAGAAAGAAGGTAATCAATTTTGATATAAAAATGGAGAAAAGAAAATAATAAAATCCATAGAAGGAAAACGAGACAAGACAATGTTAATCATAAGCTTACATAGAAGAAGTAGTAATGCAAACTAGCAATGATGGTACCATTTTAATATATTATTATTATTAAATTTATCCATTTTCTAATTTAAAAACAATATTTATAAATAAAATTTACATAAAATTACAGTTAGATAAAAAAAAATTATACTAAAATCTAAACATTTTTAGCAATAATAACTTATTATAAATTAAAAATGAATAATATGAATAATCATTAAAAATTTTAGGAAATAAGATCTTTTTATTATTTAATTTTTAAATATAGCATAAGCTATTAACTTAAATATTTCTCTTTGGATATTAATATATTAATAATTAAATATTTTAGATTTATTATATTTATTAATTGTTAATTAATTTTTTAAGTTTAATCATCGCTCTTTAAATCTTTCGTATTTTGCTTGTAATCAAAAACGGAATTAAAATACTCTAAATTACTTTAGATCCATTAGTTTCACATAGCAGATTCAACAAAACAACAAAAATCTCTACGACTTGATGAGGATTGAAAAACTGGCCCTCCTATCGGTAGTCAGAATTAATGATGCCTATTGCTATTAAGTAATTGATTATGATTTCTATGGTAATGTCATTCTTCATGAAAGTAAGGAATTTTTAAATTTTAGATTTCTTTGTAATCTGTATCATAATAGGCTTTTTTATTTTAAAACGATTTTTTATATCTTTTATTAATTCTATTTTTTTGCTTCAATTTTTATTATTATATGTAGTAGGAAATGTTATATTTATATTCGCATGCTTTTATCATATTTTATATCATTTTATAAATTTTTTCTCTGCCACTTCATTTTAAATATTTTCAAAAGGACTTAATATTATTTTTTCATAAAATAAAAATTAATTTTTAATTTCTTCTATTTATTTTTTTAATTAAGCTAATTATAAGTTTTATTACTTGGCTTCTATTCATTCATTTTTTTATTTTTAATATACTTTAAGTCATTCTGGCATTTCCTGCTAATTTTTATATTAATCCGGATTTCAAAAAATGAAAATTTCTAATTCAAAAGAAAAATCAAATGTTTATAAGTATTCCCCATTTCAATAAAATTCATAAAAGACCACGGATGCATTTTCATTATTTTGTAGAATATTTAAATCAAGTAACAATTTATTAACTCTATCTACATCATTTCCATTTTTAAAGTTACCTTCATCTCACGCTGCTGAATGAAGAAGAAAAATAATTTATAAGATCATTAAAGCAAACAGTTGTTAATATAAGCAGCTAATCATTTTGTTTTATTTTGGTGGTGGTTTATAAACTTATTTATTTTATTTATTTATTTAACCATATTTCTATCGTAAATTTCTTTAATGTTTTAAACAATTTGATTTGCTGAAGGTCTATTTTTTGGTTCTAAACTCAAGCAATTGTTTTGATTTTTATTCAATTGTTATAAGAAAGCAGGAGGATTTTCTCATCTTTCAGAGAATAAATAATCGATTATTTTACCAAAACTATAAATGTCTACTTTATCAGTTGGCTTATAATTTAATTAATTTATCTCAGGTGCTTATCATTTTTCAGTTCATGTTATTTATCGATTTGTACCTTAAAAATCGGTAGAACTATCAAAATCACAAATCCTAGCATTATAATTATCATCAAGTAAGATATTTTAGGGATTTATATCTTAATAAATAATTTACCTTTAATGTAAGTATTCAAGGCCTTAAGCTATATCAATTAATATCTATAATTTTAGTTTATTTTTCATTTCATCGTCAGTAATGCTATTAATCTCCTCTATGCATTTATCTAAAAATCCTTTTCTTTTAAATGGGAAAATAAGATATAGTTTACCTTAGTCATAGCAGAATCCTTAAAATAGTAGAATATTATCATGATTAAGTTTTGAGTGGTTTACTAATTAAGGTATGGATTCTTTAATTTTATCTCCTTAAATTATTTTAATGGCAAAATCTTATCCATATATTATACCTTTATAGATTTCACCACTTTCTCCTTCTCCTATTTTTTCTTGAATATTAAGTTATTAAAAGGAGAATTCTTTGAGCAATCCAAGTTTCTTTAATTGTCTGAGTTTATTAATCTCTTAAAGTTAATTACTAGTCATATATAAAAATAAAGTAGTTTAATAAATAAAGAAAGTTTATAGGATAAATAAGTATAGCTTTTACATTTTTAAATATGTAAATATAGTTTAAATAATCTAATGAAATATATATAATATCTTACAAAACTAAATTTATAGATTTTGCTAAATATAAATATTCCCATTTTTCTAATATATCAGGAAGTTATTTTTTAGTAAATCCTTTAAATTAATACTTTATACTTTGCTTTATTTCAATGCTTTCTATCTTTTTACTCAAATTATATTGCTTAAAAGAAAGACACCTTGTTGTGACAAGTCAATCCTCTTTCTTTAATGATGTAAGAGGGAAAGAAAGACATATCGTAGAAAAATGTTTAGAATACAAAGAAAGAAGATAAATATGTATTTGAAATTTAAAAGCTATAGGAATAGAGAAATCATTTATGGAACTATTGATATAATATGAGTTACGGCCAAATTATAGAAATTTATTAGAATCTAAGAAGAGTAAAAAAGAACTAAAGCTGACTTTATAAATAAATTGGGTACTAGAGCGCATAGCACTCTCGTTGGCGCGCAGCTCTTTAAATTAATTTTATTTAATGTCATAAAAATTTTTTATAGCTCTTTCTTTCCTTGTTTCCTCTTCCTGCGGTACGTCCCTGCAATTTTTCCTTCCAAAGCATAGGATGTAATATGCGATTACTGCTACATTTCTCCGACTTATGATGAAGAAAGTTCCCTCCTGGCATTCAGAGTTCTCCAGCTTGTCACATCTTCCTTCTCTTGTCATTGGTTTCTCTTCCTCCGATTTATCCTCCTTCCGCACTCATTTTTTGTTGCCTTGATGGGCCTCCAAGCAGCATCCGAAGGAAAAAGTTTTCCACCTTATTTAAATTATATTATAATAAAAGATTATATCAAAGATATACTAGAAAAAAGGATACATAGAAAAGAAAATTTAATGAAAAAATGAAATAAGAAAATGATAATTTTTGTGAGTTTATAATAGCTTGAATAAGAAGAAAATAATTTGAAACGAAAATTAGAAAGATATGTAAGAAAAAATAAAGGAAACTTGCAATAAAGATCTAATAAAACGTAGATAGATAGAAGTCAGAAGAACAAGAGATAATGAAAAGAAAAATGATGAAGATATATAACTAATAAGGGAAGAATTTCTATTAGTTGGAGGCTTACTTGAAGAAACAGACATATATTGAGATATGGAAAGAGCTGCGCACCAACGAGGTGCTACATGCTCTATAATAAAATTAATTAATTTATTATTACATAGAGTTAGTTTATTTTAATTTCAAAGTTGTTTTTTTGCTGAATTTTTTTCTATACTGCATCCTATAGTTTTTTCTCAGTCTATAAAGAATAAACATCAATCAATGTATCTATTATTAATTAAAAAATTTATTTTAGGTGAATTGCATCTTAGGTTCCTTTTTTATTTGCCAATAATATCAATCATTATTAGGTGCATAAAAAATTCTGAATACAAAAAGAAAATTGCAACATGAAATAATTTTAATTTAAATAAACTTAAAAAATTCAACAATAAATGAAAAAATTTATTAAGAGATCAAGATTTTGAACTTACAGAAGTCATTAAGTACAATACATAGTATCCTCGCAAGAAGTTAATTTTAAGGATTTATCTTCTTCGCTTTATCTGTAGGCAATACCAAGCCACAATTGACTGAAATCCCAGCACAGATATTGAGAAAGTTTAAACTTAATCGTCCTTATCGAACTCATCTTCCCGAAAAGATAAAAAGGTACGATCATGAAACTATCTAAAGAGCTCAAGTAGTCTAAAAATAAAAAGGATTTAGGCTTCATGTGCCATTTCCCTTTAGTGATATATTTAACTATAAATTAAAAGTTTTAAAAATAAAAAGATAGATAGTTTTTATTTTGCGATATGAATATTTATTATAACATTACATAATAAATTAAACTGGTTTCATCATTATTAGATTAACCACTATTTTAACTGTTCAATAATGTTAAAGAGGATGCATTTTGTGAAAATTGAGTCATGGCAAGTTACATCTCTCAAGGCTATCAAGGCCTCTAGTCACATATCACTCCAAGTCAGATTCCAAGACAAATAATCATTAAACCAAAGGCCATTCCATTCTAGATTCATAGATCAGCCAAAGAAGAGGGAGAAATAATCGATTATAGATACTTAACTTCCTGAATCAAGAATGAAGATATCGTTTACTTCACCTTCCAATTAATGGCTTAAGTTCCTGCGGAGTTTCCTCCCACTATAGCAAGCTAAATCTTAGGGATCTCCATAATAATTTTGACAAAAAATATTAGAGACAAATTAGAAAAGGAATATCCAAGATTCAAAAATAGTAAATAAAGGAAATTGAAGCAATACCTTAAAAACCACATTATAAACTGAAGCATTTAATCAAAAGATAATTTGCGGAATTATTTTAATTCTGTGTTACAAAAAGAACTTCTGATTTTTTTAAACTGATTTAATTGAATTTCTAGCATTTTAGTAAAAAAAATGTATTTTAAGAAGAAATAAAACTATTGTAAAGTATTAATGAAAAACTATAATAACACTTCATTGATTGAAATTCTATTAATACTTGAACTACAAGAGAAAGATTAAAAAGATTCAGAAGCCTGTAATTAGCTAAATTAAATTTATCTTTTCAATGAATCAGAGATAAAAAATCTGAACTGCTAAATAGCATTGAGTAAAATAATTTAAAATAGATATAGTATTAAATTTTATAGCATAAAAAGAGTAGTAAAAATAACTTTACAAAAAAGTAATTTAAATTTATATAATTAATAAAACATAATAAAATAAAGAAAAACTAAAAATATTAAATAAACTATCGTAAACTATTTTAGCATGATATAAATATTTATTATAATTTATTTAAAAGTAAACATATTTAATTTATATATTCTATTATTTTTATCATTATAAAAACAGAAATGCATAAAACTAGAAATTAAAAAATAAGTGCATAAAGAATAAAATATTTTCTAAATATTAATATCAATTAAGCTTCATGTATAAAGGTATTAAAACTATTAAAAAATAGATTAAAATTAATAAAATTAAAAAAGATATAAATGATAATATAATAGCATAGTTAATAATAGATAGTATTGATATTACTTTTAAAATAAAAAATCCTTTTATTTTATATTTTCTTAGTAATTAACTTTAACTAGCAGAGTTAAGCAAATTATTATAATGTAAAGCAGCTAGTAAGTAGATATCAGTAATTTAAGAAAACTGGTTAATCTTGGTGTTCTTTAAGAATTTTCTACTGATGATTTTTATATTAAGGAAGAAAATGTAATTGGAGAAGGACAAAATAGCAAAGTATACTAAAGTAGGATAAAAGGACAAGACTTTGCTATAAAAGTAATAAAAGATTTATAAGTTTAAGAATATTTGAGAAGTCTAGAAAAGCAAGCTATTCTTAATCACTCTAATATTCTTTTATTTAACGGATTCTGCTTTTCTGAAAATAAACTATATCTAATTTTTCCTTTTTAAAGTAAAGGATCTTTAGATAAATGCATTAATGAAATCAATAGTATTTAGGATAATGAAAGAAAAAATAAAATTAAGCTTGGAATTTTAGTAGATATAGCTAAAGGACTCAAGTACTTGCACAAGCATTTCATTATTCATCAAAACCTTCATCCATAAAATATCTTATTTGATAATAACTTTAATGCTAGGTTATGTAATTTTTCAGATTCTATAAATTTAAAAGATAGAAAAGCTTAAATAGCTGAAGAATTATTATCACCTGAGATAAATAATCAAAATTACTAACCAACTGAAAAAGTAGATGTTTATAATTTTGGATAAATAGGTTAGCTTTTATTCTCTGAGTCATAAGAAAACTTCTCTACCTTCCTATAATAAATAAATGACATTTTAAGGCTTTGCTTGAGTGAAAATGCAGACATTAGACCCACAGCAAGAAAAATAGTAGTAAACTTAAAAGAAATATACAAATAGAAATATGGTTAATGAAATATTAAATCTCATAAGAATAAAAGAAATAAACCTAAATAAAATAAAGCGATTAGATTCTGATATGCTCAGCTATTTTCTTACATGGTTTTGTTTTAGATTCTTCTTACTCTTTCAATTGTATATAATAAAACTAAATTTAAGAATGGAAATGATCAAAATAGAACTTACTAACTAATCCAAAATTTAGGGGTTTTAGACTAATAAAATGTTTCTCTAGTTTTGTTTGAGTTTAACTGAAATAACTAGAACTTATAAACTATTTCAACTTCTTTTGAACTAGAAATGTCCATTTATTGAAATGCTGATTTTTATAAAAACTAAGGAGATATTCCTAAATGACTATAAGTCTATAATGAGCAGAAAAACAAATGGTTAAGTTACTCTTAAACTGATGCATAACTAAATAAAGAAGAAAAAGAGTTATAAAACATTAAGAAGTAAATTGGTTTCTATGAAGAAGTAAAACCAAATCCGTTTGATCCAAATCCTGACGAAAATATAGTTAAAATAAAATTTGAGAAATACTACTAATTATGAAATAAGTATTCAAACATAACATTAGAGTTCCCTCAGTTATTAAATGGAAGAAATTGAGATAAATCATTTTAATGGAAGCATGACTTTTATAATTAACTTCAAAATAAAAAATTTTATTATCGAACAAGTTTTTGGGAATTAGAAGGTTAATAAATTCCCTTCTATGAAGATATGTGACATTAATGATAACACCATAGTAAATTTTTATATTCCAATCGAGTTTATTAAGTTTGAACGCCAATTGGAGGACCGATAGTAAAATGAGAATCAAGTTCTTCGGATTTTTGTTGTTTTGCTAAATATAATTTGTTGAGTTAATGGTGGGAAAAAAATAAAGACTTTATTGATTTTTTATTCAGCAAATAAAGAGAAAAGAAATGAAGCGAAAACTTTAAATTAGAACTTTACTTTAAATAAAGCATTTAGATATTAATTTTAAGTGTCTAAACTATTAATATAGCATATAAACTAAAATAAAGGAATTCTATAAATATTTAATTTATTTACTCATATTTAGTAAGAAATTTTACTTTTAGATACGTTTTATTTATTCTTAAATATAGATTATATTATAACTTCATCATAGATTTAGCTATACATTTATTATTCATATTTTTTAATCATCATAATTAATTTTTATTTTCATCGGTTCTTAAAAAAATGGCAGAATAAACTTGAAAATTCTTTAAACTCGAAAGAGTCAGAAATAATGAGATGAATGTATAACAGAGAGAAAAATTTCTATGAATAAGAAATTTTTATTTTTAAAGTAACCCCAAATAGGTAAAAATTAATTTTGGTTAAAAAGTATTTAAATTCAAATTTTTTAACAATAGGATTTTGAATATTTAGTTAAAGTAGCATAGAATTTGCATGAAGAGATCAATCATTTAAAGAAGAATAATGAAAAATTTATGAGGCACTTTATAAAAAAATAAGCAGATAACTAATATTTAAGCTTTAGGAAAAAGTCTCAATTTCTTCTAAATAAAAACAGTAAAAGCAAAAAATGATAAAATAAATTAAATTAAAAAATCGATATTTATAAATATTGGCATATAGCTTTAGTACTTATATCTATTATTTAGCGTATAAAATAAATAAAAAAGCATTTAAATAGAACACAGGTAAATTCAATAAAACAAGATTCATTGAATACTGAATTCGAAAATAAAAAATGTATCTTTCAATTATTCTTTGTATATTAGTAATTTAGTTAATTTTCACTTTATTTCAGGGTAAAAAACTTATGAAATAATATCTAACTCTTTTTCCTCTTAAAGTAAAATAAAAGTTACACTTAAAATTTTAAAGATTATTGAATATAATTCTTCAGGATAAAATATAAAAAATTAGTTTCTTTTATTATTTTTTTAATATTATTACGAGGCATCTCTATGCAACTTGCAATTTTTTGACTTTCTAATATTTTAAATAAGATATTTAGTCTTTTTTAATTTATTGAAATGACTAATGAGACTTAAATTTAAAGCTGTTTAATTTTCTTTTTATTAATTAATTAAAAAATGTAATATTCATTTAACTATTTTATCTGTTAATTATGAATATGCGAAATCTTTATATGTGGATTTTAATATTTTATGTGAATCCTTTAGTTTTCGGACTTTTTAAATTAAGCAATTATCTAAGATCAAAGCTACAAAACTTCAGAAATTTGAATCCCAGTTGCTTATGATTTTCTTAAAAATATCTCACTACTTTATCATAATATAAAATCGCATTTATATAGATCTGTGATTAGTTCCTTGTAAGAATCAATTTTTTATAAATCAAATATTATTATTAATCAAGAGAATTAAGGAATAAAATATTAAATTATCTCATTATATCTCTAACTTTAGATAATTCCCTGGTTGGATACATCTTCTTAAAATGAGTGCTTCTGAAAGATTATCCGGCCTTAATAGGAGTTTCAAGCTATGATTATAGAATATACATTAATTACTCATGATTCTTCCTGTTTACAGAAACAAATTAAAAGTGAATCAAGGAAATAAACTTAAAAAAAGTCTAAAATCTGTGTAATTATATCAAGATAAATTACTGCAAGGAAATTAAGAAGGGATTTAAATTTTTGAATAAGAAAAACAGTCCATGTATGTATGGGTATTGCGACAAAATTAAGAAATTTCTCAGTATATTAGATGAGCTTATCTACAATCTTTCAAACATAATAAGAGAACTCATAACACATATTGAAATCAAAGTCTAAAAATGACATACTTATTAAAGCAACTTGCTAAAATAAATAATAACAGAAGAAATGATGTATCGTTAACATAATAAAAAATAGAGGAAGTTTAAATTAATATTGAAACAATTGAGATTGATATCGGGATAGTTTCAATTGAATGATTATATATAAACAATACTTAATAGCCAAAAAATTATAAGGACCCATATAATATTTATTTTAACGAAAACAGAATAAGAAGATAAAAAATTATATTGCTATTTAGCTAGATATCTTATAAAATATTGCTTTAACTTTAAAATACTTAAAAAATAAGAGGATTAATTAATTTAAACTATAAAAGTTTTTGGACCGGAAACTCCTTTCCGATTGCACGACCCGACGCTCTCTTTTTATGGAATAACGGGGATATCCTGTTGTGCTCCAGGCACAGCTGCTAGAGAGTTCCATCGCTATGAGCAGCCAGGCTTCAAGCCCTTACCAAGAGCAGATAATCTCAAAGACAGTGTTCCTTCAGAAAATGACTCTAACCATGGACTTTCTCAGCGTCAGGAAAGGAACTTGTTCCTAGCCATAAAACCAGAAAGTGTTGTCACGAAGGTCACTCTCAGCTCCCTCCATCTTTTCAATTATAAAAATAAAAGGATTAAAGAATTTGAAAAGAGCTCACAAAATTTTATTTATAAGCAGCAAACAAAAAAGAGAAAGAACTGATTTTAGTATATTTTATATTTAAAAAAGTAAAATTTATACTTATTTATCCTATAAACTTTATTTATTTAATTAAATCAATAAATTTATTTTTATCTATGCCTAATAAATCTTAAATATAAAAGTTAAGTAATCTCAGATATTTGTGGAACTTGGTGTGATAAAATAATTTTCTTTTAATTATTTAATTTTAGAGAAGAAAATAAAATTGGAGCAGGAGAAAGTATTTAAGTCTATAAAGTAGCATATTTTGTTTTGATTTTGCCATTAAAGTAATTTAGATAAAATTGAAGAATCAATACCTTAATTAGAATAATGCGCAAAAATTAATAATGAAAATATTCTTTTATTTTTAGCATTCTTCTAAACTTAAGAACTATATTTTATTTTGCCATTTAAGGAAAAGTATCTTTGGACAAGTGTATTCATGAATAATATTACTAATAATGAAATAAAAATAAAAAATTGTAGATATTAATTGATATAGCTAAAGGTCTTAAATAAATACATTAAAAATTAATAAATAGCATTTCTTCGTTTCTCGTTTAGATTTTAATATTGAGCTTCTGTCTACTTCGATTATTATTGAATATTTTTCTTTTTTTCTTAGTTCCGCTTTTTGCTGTATTATTTTGAATTTTTTTTCTTTTTGCATTCTACTGCCCAATTTCGTCTGCTTCTAAAGCGTGTTTTTGATTAGTTACTCTGGTTTTTTAAATACTTCAGAAGGACTTAGGTAATTTTTTTAAACTTTAAGTCTTGATTTTATATTTTCTGTTACATCTAGACTCTCCATTAGTTTCTTGTTGTTTTTTTAAACTTCTTGATCTCCTCCAGTATGTCCAGTATCATTTAAATCATCTAATCATAATTAATTTACTGCCCAATAAATAAATCAAACTTTTGAGGACATTATTTTTTTCTATTTCCTAATTTTTTTTCAGAAATTTGAGCCTTAGTTTAGTGGATGATCTTTATGATACCCTTTCTAGATCCAAGCTTCTTTAAACTGTTATTTATTTTATGCTTTTTGGAGCTGTATAAGGTCCAAATCCAAATCCTTACATATATTTTTGCAAATAGCTTTTAAATTTCAAAAAAATGTGTCATTAAACATATATTTTATGAAAAATAACAAAAATGAAATTTAATTATTTCCTTTTCTAATCTTTAATTATTTCAATTATAAAAACAATAATAAAAACTAAATTTTAAAATAAATAAAAAAGAATAAAATAAAATAAAATTGCTTAAAAAATATTTTGCTTTTTCTATAAAAACTTAAAAGTAAAATTAAAAAAAATGAAATATTACAGATTAAAAAGAATAAAATTAAAATAGAAAATAAATTTAATTTTGCTAAAAAAGAAGGTTCTGAGCTTATTAATAGCTCTAAAAAAATTAAGAAAAATTAATTTAAAATTATAAGATTTATGAAAGAATATTATTAGAATTTTATTATTTTTTAATTGATTAAATTATAAAATTTGTTTAAATTTTAATATTTATAAAGAGTTAAGAAGGAATTAAAAGATTCTTCCAAAAGTTAATGAAATAGAAGCAAAAAAAAATAAAAAAAACACCCATAAAGTCATTTACTAAATTGAGACTCTCACTTCTGAAGAATAGTGTCGGAAGAAAAAGTTTAAATTTGCATTAAGCTAAAATGTCTCTCAATTTTCCGCGACTGAATATTATTAAATTATTAAAAATGTTGAATTTATAAGTTAAATAAAAAATTAAAGCAACCATTAAACAATTAAAAATACTAATTACAATGTCGAAAGAGAGAAATTTAAAAGTATTTGAAAACATTTAGAAAGCATAAAATATTAACATTTATTTTAGGAACATTAAATTAAGGAATAATAAAACTGAAAATAATATAATAGTTAGCAAGAATTAAAATTTTAAGCAATATAGCAAAGAAAGGAGATGAAATAATCCAAATTGATTATGTAAAAAAAGAACCTACTTCCACAAAAGAAAGATGTAATTTATGTTTTTCTCGAAAAAAATCTCTAAATAAAATCTTGAAGAATTCAGAATTAAAAAGTAAATTTCAAAAAAAAGATGATTAAAAATAGAAAAATAAGAATATAATAAAAGAATATTTTAAGAAGGTATATATAAAAGTTTTATCAACGCTCTCAAAAAGTAAGAACAAACAGAATTCTAAAATTTCTAGGGTTATTGAAAAGTTCTTAAGAAGGTCACTCATCAGATTGCAACTTTAATATCTATAATCTTTGAAATAAGCTATTATAGCTTGCATTAGAAAATAGCAACATTTTTATTGAGGAGGAGATAAGCTTCGCATAATTAGTTAAAATTGTGCTAAATTTCAAGAAAAAGGTTAAAGGATTAAAAAGTTAATTGTAAACTTTAGGATAGCTTTTAAAAGCAAGAGAAAATAGATTCAAGACTAATGTAGTAAGAACGGATCTCAATGTCCTATGAAACGTGTAAAAATTAAATGCAGCTAATTCCATAACTATGACAAAAAATAAAAATTTAATTAAATTAAGAAAAATTTAATAGAACCATAAGTTGAAAAGGAACTACATCTATTAAATTTGACCGAATTTAAAGTAATAAAAGAGGATATGATACAGAATAAATAACTTAAGGAAAATAGAAAAAACCAAGAAAATTATAGATGCTAATTTTGAAATAAACAAGGTCGTCTCTATAATCGCTTTCAAAAACTCCGGAAATTTAATGAATATTACTGGAAAATAGGGAGATACAACAAAAAAAGAAAAGATAATATCTAATAAAAATAAGAAAATAACAAGAAAAGTTAGACTTCAATGAAACAGTAAAATATAAACGATAAAAGTCAAAAACTAATATTAGATAAAAAACATCCAAATGAATCAAAAGAAAAAGGATAAAATCAAAATTTTTTGGAATTTTTATTAATCTTCGGATATTTTTGTATTTTTTGGGAAAGAGATTGTAATGTCTCAAATATCACCAACTTTATCATATTATTTTTATTATATAATTTAATTTAAATAGGGTGGATCTTACCTTTTAAGGTCGCAAGAAGAATTCCCCAGAGATGAACTGACTGTAACAAACTTTTTCTAATGTTGGACCTGAATAATCTCTTCATCATGGGTTGGAAATCTATCTGTAATCGCCTGTTGGCGTCCTGTCTTTTGGAGATTTTGATCCGCAACTTTGCGCGGAAATAGAAGAGAGAATGCTTTGGGAATATTGGAGATTGAAGAGACTTATAAATTGACTTTTTTAAAGAGATGCACCCTATTGAAGGGCTACGCCCTCTATAATAACATTTTTTTAATTAAAATTAAATGCTCAAAAAATTTAAGAAAGAATAAAGTAAATTTATTTAGCAATGATTTCTTAGAAATTTATAGAATAATAGTCATTAATATTGCAAAATACAAATATTTTTTAAGAGAAATATGCAAGATATTAAATCACTGAGCAAAACTATTAAGGGACTTTAATTTTATTATAATATATTCATTTTTTAAATGGATTTTTATTTCTAGTCGACCGAGTAGGCAATCCGGTGCAGTCATGCTTGTACTGCAAGTACTCTTGCAATAGATGTCACCATAAACAAGTAAGGACAGTCTCATTGCGTGAAAAGCTTTACTTGTTTGAGGGTTCTCTCTATCGGAACGAGAAGTCGACTAGAGGGAACCGAAATTCAGATATAAGAGTTATCCTGATTTTAAATGTCGCTATTCTGATCAGGAATTAGAAAACAACAAAGACATGACTGAGATCACAAATAACTATTATTTAGAAGAATTTAACTTAATTGGGTCATTTACACAAATATTAGAATGCTCTCTAACTACAGCCTTTAGAAGGATTACAAGAATCTAAAGAGTGAAGACAATCAATTTTGATTATAAAAACGGAGAGAAGAAGATAAGAATCAAAGAGACCAGATGAATCTAGAAGCATTTCAAGCCTATTATTAATAATTAAATTTGGTTTTTTTATTTTTTCGTGGTGAGCCAAACAATGGTGGCGCCACACTAATTTAATTAATTATTTATTTATAGAACTTTTGAGTTAAATTGAAGTTAAATGAGTAGTAGTTAAAGTAAACATATGAACTATAAGCTTTTAAACATAATTATCAATGATACTATAAATAATATACTATATTTAAATAAAGTAAAATATTATAAATTTTTATAATTAGTTTTTAATTTTTAAATATACTAAAGTGCGATTTATTTACATTTCATTCATATAAACAAAAATAAACAATTCTTTAAATCTATTTATGGAATTTTTTTATTATTAATTTGATAATTTTTATTTATTCAAAAACTGTTTATAATAATTAAAAATTATTTAAATCTAAAAATTATAAAAATTAAGATATACTAATATTTTTATTTTTTATCAAAAATAGTTTTCTACATTTTATGTTAAAATATTTTTTTTTTATTTTGATAAAATCTAATTAAATTCATAAATCCATAAATAAGTTAATTAGCATGGCTCTACCATTATTAGATCAACTTAGAGAAAAGATGTTTTTGGTTTTATAATTTTTTTTGATTGAGCACATTGCACCATAAGATATCTAAGCGTTTAAAAAAAATGTTCTATCTTGTTAAGTTCTCAATTTATGTCTCGCTAGCTTCTTCTTGGTTCTGAATTCCAATAAAATTTTACAAAGAAAGGACATATTTTTTAATTAAGGATACTTGCAGATCCTCTATCTATGATGAAGCAGATTTTCTTTTTTCAGCATTTACAAAGATTTCTAGCGTAACTTCGAAACCTCTTCATACTTTTTTGCAATATACCAAGCAATCCAAGTCCGAGAACTGCGGCATGCGAAAATCAGTATTGGTACTTTTACTTAGAGTTTTTAAATATTAGTAAATACTAAATATATTAATAAATCTTAGGAAGATTAAAGAAATGAATATCAAGCAACATATTAGAGGTTCTATTTCCTTGCCAAAATTATTGTTTAGACTTTCATCTTAAATTCCCTTTTTATTACATCTTACTTTTTTGTTACAAATTAATAGTTTCATTAAAAATTAACTGCGAGCTATATTAAAGAAAAATATTTAGATATCAGAAATAAAAAAATAAATATTTTAAAGAATAAGAAAATAAAATAATTTAATTAGATTATCTAAAATTAATATATCAAATTGTTGTTTTTAATCAAAATAAATAGTTTGAGACATCAAGTCAGTCAAAAATGTTATAGATATAAATAATTTAAAATAATTATATAGAATTTAATAACTTTAAGTTTAATAACTTATTACCAAATTCAAAATTATTAATACCTTTTTTAGTTTCTAATTCGTTTAAAAATGTCTCATAAAGTTTTTAAGTACTTTTATTAAATATTATTTAAATCGATGATAAATAAATAGTATGAGTTCATCATTTATTTTATTAAAATCAATCAAGGAGCATAAATGATTAAAGGGTTAAGCATAAGTTATGTTAAAAAAATATAACATAACATTATATATGAACGTGGCGTCACTTTTGTTTGGTTGCCACTAATCAAAAAGTTTAAAATTTAAAATTGTCTTAAGTATTATTCCATTTCCAATCTTCTCTGAGTCTGTTTCTTGGAATATATATCTTGTAGTACTCCGTTCACCCTTTTTAATTGCAAGTATCTTGCTTCAATCAAGTTCGATTCCAAACATATTCAAATTTCTTCTTTATTGAGCAAATGCGATGTCCTTCAAGAATTAATTTCATATATAATTATTTTTTCTGTATAAATAAATTATAAATAAATGAGATTATAGAGCGCATAATGGTGCACAGCTATTTAATAAAGATGTTTTAAGTTAAAAAATTCCTTACTGAAATTTTTCTCAGTGCTGTCACTCCCTTGTGAATTTTATCTTCTATAGGGCGGCAATCGGAATGCTACCCCAAGAGACCTCAGTATCTGACATCTTTCATCATTAATACTACTTGATGCCTCTTCGATTTTTTCTTCTCTTTTCTTTGTGGTTCTTCAACTATTGGGTATTTCCTGGTACCAGATTTAGTCATCTCCAGTTGGAGGACTGTTCCTCCCTATTTATTTTATTATAATAAACCTTCTGGAGTGCAGCATAGAGATTACTTATGAATCTCCATAACTTAAAACTTTCAAGTTTTTATTTATATAAGAATTTTCAGCAATGCCAGCATTACTTTTTATTCTTTGCTATCGGAATTTATTCTGTTTGAGGATTCGGCTCCACATCTATGAGATCATTTTTTGATGTATTTTTTAGAAATAAGCTTTCAGTCAGTTCCGCTAATTGATTGAATTTAGTCTCTATTTGTTCAATTCTCAGATTGACTGGTTGTAAATTTTAATTTTTTAGTATTTATATGTTAGACATTAGGTATGCGATTTTTGCTTCAAACTCTTGTACGTTTCTATAAATTTTAAAATTCTCCTATTACATAGCTTTGAATTCTTAGAGTATTTTTACTAATCGTAATTTGATTGGGATGGATCCTGTTCAGAAGAGATTTTTGTTGAAAGAAAAGTAGCATTTTTGATATAATAAAAATATGTTTGGTATTATATATAGATAGCTTAATTTTTTATATAATGCACTTAATATCTAATTTACAATTTTTTCTCTAAATAACTTATTATTAAATGTTTTAAGGATTTGCTAGATATGACTCGATATAATTAAATAATTTGAATTGAAGGTGAAAATGATAGAGTAAATGATTAGATAAAATAGAGTTCTTTTTTAAGAAATAATATCTTATAGATTGATATTAGCATAAACAAATAAGTAAAAATGTTATTAATCAAATTCTTTTTAGGTTAAAACTTAGTTTGAATAAGTTTATTATTTAAAGATACTTATAGAAAATAGTTGTTAGATATAAGTCTAAAAAGTAAAATATCATAAGGAGTTTTATCTATTATAATTAAGCTACTCTAACCTTTTTAATTATAATGCTTATTACTTTAAACTTTAGATTCATTTAAATGAGTAAAATCAAAAAATGCGTTCATTATATAATAAAATGATAATATCTTCTTTTTATAGCTTTTTAAAACTTAAGAAGTATTTAAAACTATTAATTTATTTTAATCCTTTTATTTCTATGAAATTTAAGAACATTTAGCAAAAGTTAATTCCCTTACTAATATTAATAACTTTATAAATAATAGTCAATTATGCAAATTTCCGTTAGATCAAATGTCAAATTCAAATCTACAATCTTGATCTTTATATTCTTATACGTAATCTCTTTGCATGAAATCTAGTATCTATTCTTCCTCCTCTTATATTTTATTTTAAGGATTTTCTTGAGTATAAGTGATATTATTTCATTCTTCATCATTTTAGTTTATTTCGCTTTTATTATATGTTGTAATAAAATTTCCTAAAACTTACTAATCCTGGTAATTCTCTACTTTATTAATCTAAAAGCTTTAAAATAAACTATTAGATTATTTCTATTCCCTTTAGTTCAGTCAATCTAAATTTTTTGGATTCTAATTTTCAAATTGATTATATTAAATTTATTCTAATTTAGCATTCTAGCTTTAGTCTTCCTAAGTCATATATTCAATTATATATAAGGCTGCCCTTTATATGAACTATTTTTATTTCTTCACAGAGCTTTATTATAGATACTCAATAAACTTGAAAACTTCTTCATTAGGAATTTCATATTAATTAGGATAAGATTCATTTAAACTTTTCAAAATAAGCTAAATATTACCTTCATTTTATATCCAGCAGCTTACAATTTACTCTAAGGAGTAACCTACTTCTAATAGGCTTTTTAATGTTTGCTAATAATTATTTATAATTATCGTTAGTTTATTCTCTATTTATTCTTAGCAAAACTTCTAAGAAGGGAGATCTTCTTTCTATTTGACACTCTAAATTTCATCATTCTGAGATTAAGTTCATACTTAGGAATACAATTTTGCATTGGATGGAGTTTTAAACTACAAATTATCGATTTATTAATCAAAATTCTGGTGAAGATTTAAATTTTACTCTTGAAAGTTGTCTTTTTATTGAAGGTTAAGATTTTCTCTTTAGGGGTTTGTATTCATTTATAAAACTTCTTCTGAAATTTAAGCCGATTCAGGTTGATTCCATCCCAACTTTTGTCAGTTGATTGTATTGACAAGATCCAGTTATTTATTCAATATATTAGAAGATCCTTTATCAACTTTCTTAATTATGGCATTTATTATTTCTACTAACATACTTTTCTAATCAAAAGTCAAATCATTTCTGTTGATGCAGCATTCCTTATGACCTGAATAGATTAAATTTTGCTTTAAATTCTTAATAACATACTAGTAAAATTCTTATATATGACTACTTTTGAAGTTTTAAATAGAGTATTTTACCGATTTCTTCATCTCATCATTGTATTTATAGAGAATTCCAATTTTGTCTTAGAAATGGTATTAAATATCAAAAAGTCAATTTTGACCCATCTTATATAGATGTCGTTCATAGCCATATACTGTTGAACGAGATTCTTTTAACTCCTCACATATTTTTTCTTTTTGAGATAATAAATTTCTCTCCTTAAAGCCTTAATTATTTTATCCTATAACTCATTAAACTCTTTTATTATAAGTATTCATCATTTCTACTACTTCCCATATCTTTCTTTCAGTCTTTCTATGTATTTTAGAACTCTTAGAATTCAAGTAACTGTTTTCTTCTATACTTTAATTTATGCTTTATTAACGGTTTAGTGCTTATGAGCTTCTCGATCGTGATCTTTAATTCTTATTTTTCGCTTTTCCTTTTAATTATAAAATGTGGCTTTTCATTCTATTCTAATGCTAAAGTTAATTTAATGAAGCTGACTATAATATTTATTGCTAATCTTATTTGCTTTTGGCAATAATTTCTATTTTTATCATTTTCTTATCAGAGCTGCAATCTTCTTTGCTTTGTTCACATACTTATTTTGGAATGTATTACTCTTAACTAGCAGCATATAAAAAACTAATCTACTTTTTATCCTAAAAGTAAGTAAAGATAATTTAATCTAGCATCATTCTTTCATTAATCAGCTATTAGTTTATCAATAACTTTATGAGAGCACTAGCTTTAACTCCTTGAGGCTCAATCTTGGCGATTTTAATTTTTTCTCTAAAGACTTGCTCATCGAAAATTAAAATGACTTGCATTTTATTAATTATAAAGAATTATTTAGAAAACAAAATATAGTCTATTTATTTAGGAAATATGGCTTAATAAAATAATTATCTTTTATAATTTTTTTATTGTGAAGAATTCTTTTCAGAATTCATAAATCTTTTTTTTCTTCCTTAACACTCTTATCTTTTATATAAATACTTCTATTTATTCTTTATTTTATCAGTATAAAAGGAATTTATTCTTTTTAAGTAATAATTTATTATAGAATTTAGTAATACATCATAATTTATTTTTAATTAGTTTAAACTCTTCATAATCTTTATTATTCTTGCTATTTCTATCAGGCCATTTAAATTATATCAATTTACTGTTTAAACTTGGTAGACATATTGTTAATGCTAACAACAGGAGAATCGAATCCGCTTAAATTTACTTTATTTAATTTTAATACGTCATTCAACCCATTACGTGATTGAATCTATAAGTTATTAGTTTTAGGCATAATTTAAAAGGATTTTAATTCCTCTTTTGCTGTCCTTTTTTGTATTTTGTAATAGTTTTTATATTTAGATTGTTGTTTGCTGTATAAATATAGGATGTATTTATTACTAGTTAATATCAAATAAGATAATTAGCATACTTTTTAAAATAGAGTTTTGCTAGAAAGTTTAATTATTTTACCTGTTTTATTTTTTACTCCTAAGATTTAGCAAATTACTATCAAACTTTCTAATAAATTGAGTTTTCTCTATAAATAGTTTGAAAATTACTCAAGAAAAATATTATAATAATAATAATAAACTTAATTAAAGTGTTTGTGGCTTTGAGGTATTTCAATCTCATTTCCACTGACATCCAGTGATCACTCCTGGATGCTTAAAATAAAAGTTCGGGTCATCCAGTTTTTTCGGAGTTCTGGAACTCGAATGGAAAATTCTTCTTCTGTAAATTCTTCTTTCCATCGTCATGTAAATTCTTTTTAATTCTCTTCAGACTTCTTCGCTGTTTCTCTTCATCTTTTCCTTGTATATCTTGTAACTTTGAATCTGTGGAATCTTGATAAGCACAGGTAACATCTCTTGAGGGTCCTTCTAATATTAGTTGGTTCTATTTGCCTATCGTCTTCTATTTCCATTTTTATTTCTTAGATTAGAGGTTCTATTCTTTTTGTCCAAGTTGCTATACTTCGATTTTTTATTTGATTAATCTTTCTTCAGTATTTTAACTTTTTTCTAATAATTTTTTGTTTTATTATATTAGTATTTTTACTTATTCTTACAGAATACGTACAAATTTCAAAATACTTTCAATTAATAATTATTCTTCATTTGTCTGTTTTTGCATCGTTTTTGGATTCTCTTATTTCCTATAGTTACTTGGTCTCAGTTTAGGAAGAAAGTCAAAATTTTATTATTATTTTTATTCTGTTTATGCTTATTTAAGTTCTTATTTTATTTAAGATTGTCTTAAATTTTCAACTATTGGAGGCTATTAATAATACGAAGATTATTATTTTATTAAAGAAGACTTGATGGATGAAGAATTAGAAGTGTCTGGCTTTTGCTCCTTTATCTATGGAGCCTGGAACCCTTCTTGAGACCTTCTGCCATTTTGATTACACCCTCAAGAAGAATATTATTTAGGTAGAGATAAATTTTAATGAATTGATGCAGAATAATTTAGGTAAAAATGTTACATAAAGAATGTTTAAACTATAAGAGTTTGATTTAGCTAAAATATCTAATAGAAATTGAATTTAGTTTGATTTAAAGCTTTGGATTAATAAATTTTAATTTACTTTTATATAATTTTAATAATTTAAAGACTAATTGCATAACATAGTTATTTTCATAGTTTGCTAAAATATAAAATTAAATAGATAATTTGCTTATTTAACTTATTATAGTTTCTAAATTTAAAGCTACAACAGTAAGCCTTTTATACACTTTATACTAATTATTTTATATTTATTTATAACTCTAGCCTTAATATATAAAATACACTACTTAATTAATATTCTAGCTTACTTTCATATCTTTAATCAACTATTTTATTTTACTATTTTAAGAAAATTACTTTAAACTTTAAATCTTTATCCCTTTTTATAAGATAATTTTTATTAAATATAAATTATGACAAAAGTATGAATGCTTCAATTTTATTACAACTAAGAAAGTTAAATTTTATCTTAAGAGCAATATTTTTTAATGGATTAATAATGCTTTAGATAATTTAAAACTATAAGTATTTAAACCTATAATTAATTAATTAGCATATCAGTTTAACTTATTTTCTTTATTATCTTAAATTTATATTCAAAATCTATTTTTAATCCTAAACTATTTCTATTTTATTCATATTTAAACATACCAAATCATTTATTTCTTAATTATAACCAAATCAAATTTAATTATTCCTGAATATTATATTCTTCTTAAAACCTAAATGCAACCTAAAATTTATATACAAATCATATTTATTTAAGTCTTTTCTCATATTAATAAATTCACCATTTCCAACTTTATGTCTCTAATCTTTTTTATTTTAGGCATCTGAAAATTCCTGGAGTTTATACCATCACATATTATCTTACTGCATCTGGCTAATCATCTAATATGGCTTATGCTTTTCGTTTGCATCTATTTCTATCTATTATAATTTAATGCCATATAAAATTAAAAAAATTATTGAAGGTTTTAAGTCAGGCTTCTATACCACCTCTTCCTAAGCCAAAAAGGAAGGGAGAAAGCAAGAAACCAAGTCTTAATAATCTTAACAATCTTCTCTATCACAACCTTAACCAACACTGAACTAACAACTTGGAATCTAACAAAACGAACGAAAGCCAACCTTGAAGAATATATACACGGAAACTCCAACCTCAAGCGAGAAACCGAAGAATCAGATGAAAAATGTTCTCCACCGGGAGCCAGATAATCATGGAGTAGCTCATCAAAGTGGTACTGAACCTCCAGGAAGAGGTCAAGAGATTGAAGAAGGACAATTATATGCTGATGGCAAAGCTAGACCCAGCAGAAGGAATTGAGTCAAGACTTATATCCTAGGAAAGAGATCTTAACGCCTTTTGGAATATCTCATAAAGTCAGACTAACGAATCCTAAAATTAGCTTTAGAAACAGATTGAACTGGATAACAGACTCGGAAAAGTATAAGAGAAATTGTAAACTTTTAAGGAAGAGTAAAGCGAAACTGGAGCTATACAAATGGAAATTGAAGCCTAGAAAGAGCAAACAAATTAAGGAAAATGATTCAAAATAAAAAAGAAATGTTTCTGCTGTGGAAGCGTATGACATTTTTATCGGAAGTGTTAGAAATTCTAATAGAAATAAAGAAACTATTGGATAAAAGAGCAACAAAAGAAGAAACAAGAATGAAAAGAATATATTGCAACCCGGATGGTTCAATAAACAAGATCATGACGGAACCATATCAAGCAAAAGGAAGGAAAACCTGGAAAAATCCGAGTTTCCAATCTCGCTAAAATTGGACGTCCCAAACATTTATATTTAACAGCAGGGAACATGAACTGCTGTCCTCTTGACGGGGCTGGAAATCACTAAAACGGAAAACTTAAAATTAATATTATTATAATTATAATTTCGTGCTTTAAATAGCTTTCTTCTATATAGCTTATTTCAATTGCACAAAAATTTGAATAGAAGATTAATTATTATTATCAACTAAAAGCTTAAACATATTTGTTTTCGAATGGTTTTCTACCAATTTCAGCTGTACATTTTTTATCAAGGTTAAATTCCTCTTCCATTTTTTTAATGTGAATGTTATCACTCCTTCTTCATCTGGCTATCTTTTTTCTGTGTATAATTTTTTTTTATACTCTATTTGAATTTAAAAATATTTTTTAGTACTTCTAAGATTCTTTAATCTTTTGTCTTTTAAATATTTTGGATCCATAATTTTTATTAGATGTTGGGAAGAATTGCTATATCAGCATCTCTTAATCTCTATTTCTGCTTTTGCTACTGAAAAATGTGATTTTTTAGTTTTTTCTATTTTCTAGTTATTTCAGTTCTTTAAATTTTTAATTAGTAATTTACTTAATTATTCATGATATCATTATTACTTACTTTAGTGATTATTTAAATTTTCTTGATTGGTGAAATTTAGATGAAAGCCACATTGGTCTTCTGTTAAAACTTTTTATTTAATTTATTTTCGTAAGTATGTCTTTTATAATATAAGCTGTTCAATTAATTTCATGAGTTTTCATATTCTCTCTGAAAGATTGTAGATTATCTCATCGTATTTGCTAAAAGAGGTTTTCGACATTGCTATGCTAATTTATGGTTAATATTTTTTTAATTAGAGGAATTTTATTTTAATTTCCTTATAATCATTTTTTCTGGGTGTGATAACGAAGATTTTGGTTAATTTTGATTTTTCGTTTCTAGTTCTTGCTAATATCTTAGCTTTTCTTAGCTGAATTATTGATTTTTGTTACTCTCCATTTTTCAGGTTTTTTTTCGTAGAATCAAAGTGTTTTGCTTTAATTTACATTTAATTTCTCTGAAAAAGCCATTAATCCCTGACTAAGTATCTTATTTACTTGAATTATAAAGAACTCTTAAAGTCTCTTTATATCCTTATTGAGAGTTTAAATTAAAGGCCAATATTTAAGAGCAAATGAAGAATGTTGAGAATGATAATTATTTTCTTTTGTAATAAATTATACCAAACATAAGGAAAATATTTAATTGTTAAGTTCTTTAATTTACTTAATAAAGCTTTAAATGTTTAGCTTTTTTATTACCAATCTACATTCTATGAAACTAGCTTAAGATTATTTAATATGGTTTACTTGAGAATTTAGAAATAAACTTGACCAAGATTTGTAATTTTATTGTATTTAATGTTTTAACTGTAAAATTAACTAAAAATTAAATATATACTTTAATTAAATCAGTGCTAGAGCTATTTTACATTTGATTAGTACTTATTTTATATAATTAATTATATTAAATATAGTTTGAAGTAAAGCATTTGGTGTATTTAAATGAAGCAGTTTAAGTTACTTTTTAGTTTTAATTTATAAACTATTTATTAATAATTAAAAATATGGTTAGAGTTAGATTTTTAAATTCTTAATTATACTCCAATCCTTAGAAAGATCCCTTATTAAATCAAGGTCTTGAAAGAAACCATCTTGAGATTATTCGGTTTCAGTATGACTTTAAATACATAATCATGGAATAAACATTCAATACAAAAGTCAGTCCCTGTTTGTAGAAACTGATAAGAGCAGAATCTCCCAGTTATGTTCGTCAAGAGGCCGTTCAGAAAACGCAGCACGTCCAGGCATTGGTAAAATTCTAAAATTGAATAATTAAGTAAAGATTTTAATTTAATTAATAAATATTATTTTAATATAATTCAAAAAGCTCTTTATACGAATTAATAATTTTAACATTAGAGTAACTATATTAATATCTTAAATTTTTACTAGTAGTAAAATATAAAATTTAATTCCCTCTAATTTTTTGATTTATAGGCAGTATAGTTATCTTAATTAACTGATTAATTGTAAAATATTTTAATTCTTTGATATTGAAACTCTGACTAAAGTATAAATTTAAAGAATGAATTAAAGTTGATTTATATAGTTTTATTTTTCTATTTATTATAATTATAATTATTAGCCTTAATTTAAAATATAGTTAATTAAGAAAAGTATCAATTATTAGAGTATATATAATTAAAACATTAAGATTAAAATATTTGCTTTGCTTATCTAAGTTAGCACTTTGTATTTTTTAAACTTATATTTAAATTAAATAACTTTATTTTAACTTTTACTTAAATCTAATTAAAGCTTTTAATTCTGAGACTTCTCAGTCTTTTTAATAAATTAATTGGTTATTCAATTAAATAAAGATGTTTAATAACTGACTATTTTTGTGGAATTGGTTCTTTTTATTTGGTTATACTGTTAGTAAACCAATGCTTTATTTAATTATCTTCTTATATAAACTTTTAATTTTTTATTTAAATAAAGCTGCTTTATCATGTTCTTAATCTATTTCTTTAATTACATGAACTCAATTATATTTAAGTATAATTTGATTTGTAGCATTAAAAATATAAAAGAACTTTAAAACTATTAATAGCTAATATATTATATCTTTATAATATAAATCAAAAAGCAATGCTTGAAAGTTACAGCAATAGAGACTAATATACATAATTAAGGGTGCAAATATAAATAATTATATAAATATTTGCTTATTAAGATTGCTTTATTTCAATTTATTATGCTATAACATTCAACAGCAGTATAAACATTTATTTGACGGCTCTTCTAATTAATTACTTAATAACTAATTCTTATTTGCACCTTATTCAACAAGTCTGAACCATTTTACTCAAGATTTAAGAATCATTTTTAATAAGAAGATTCCCCATTTCAAGAAGATTAAGTGACTCTTTTGACGAATTTAATTAAATCAAGCTTTTGAGAACACTTTTTTATATTAAATATTAATACTGAAAGAGCTGTGCACCAATGAGGTGCTACGCGCTTTATAATCAAATTTATTTATTATTTATATAAAAAAATTATTAGAATCTGTTGAAGTTGTGCATACGAACTAACCCTCTAGAAAATGCAAATAATGATATTATCAAAAAGATTGAAATATTAACAAATAATATTTAGATTAAATTTTTATTATTATTTAAAAATTAAAAATTACTAATAAACTTAAAAAAAGATTCTAAATAAAATAAACTATAAGAAGTTTACTAATTTATGAATTCTTATTATTTTAATACTAATACAAATTTTAAAATTAATAAAAACTAAAGATAAAAAGTTTATGTGAATTCAAATAACCTTTATGGATCTAAACCAATTCTTATAATTTTAAGAGATTTAGACTTTCACTTCTTCAATAAAATTAGAAAATTAAAGTTCATGTTTAAGTTAATTTATCTTCACTTAAATTAAAATATAGTTTAAATCAATTTAATTTTTGCTTATTTTGGATAAGTAAACTTTATTAAACTATTAGAATTCCTATGCTATTTCTATTTTACATTTTTTTGAATGTTATTTTTAAGAGATTTAAAATAATTAAAAAAGCAAATTATTTTATTTAAAATTTTATTTAAATAGGGTGGAAAGCCCTTTCCTTCGGATGCTGCTTGGAGGCCCAGCAAGGCAACTAAAAAATTAGCGCGGACGGAGGTTAAATCGGAGGAAGAGAAACAAATAACAAGAGAAGGAAGATGTGACAAGCCGGAGAACTCTGAATGCCAGGAGGAAACTTTCTTCATTATAGGTCGGGGAACTGAACCCGTAATCGCATATTGCATCCTATGCTTTGGAAGGAAAATCTACAGGGACGTATCGCAGGAAGAGGAAACAAGGAAAGAGAGACCTATAAAAAAAATTTTGACATTAAATAAAATTAATTTAAAGAGCTGCGCACCAACGAGAGTGCTACACGCTCTATAATCGAATTTATTTATTTAATATTAAAAAAATACCTGATTATTTCGTAAAAAGGCATTTTTACACCTCCTAATAGTAGGAGAGAAAGCCAGAAACGTCATTTCTCCAACTCACATCTTACCTTAAATCGACATAATCTTCTTCTGAAGTCCAAAAAAATTCTTAGAGGAAGTAAAGCAAGATAAATATCTCTATCCTAACTTCAAGGAAGATAAACTAAAAAGATTAAATAAGACCTTAAAGAATAAATATGCAGGGAACAGTAATATCAGAAGAAAATCCACACAAACGATAGGAAATTACTATGTACTAGGAAGTAAGTATCTTCAAATTCGGAAATGATCAAGTCAATATTGCTCAACTTGCACTATAAATCGTTAACCTCCAGGAAGAAGTAAAGAAGTTTTAATATCTTAACCAGAAAATTACAGAAAAGCTAGAAGAGAAAAATAAACAGGATGCATCCAATAGATGCACTCCTCAAAATTTAGATCTAAAATTGCATCTCAAACCTGCTGAATGAGCGAGATAGCAATTCTGAATAAGAGCTACAATAATTAAAATAAAGACTAAAGCAAATTAGCAACAAAATAATGCCAATTGATATGAAACCTAAAGAGCAGTCTCAGAAATAAAAACTGATATAGATTAAGAAGAAAATATTCTGCTGCGGAAGCACACGAAAATTTTATCGGAAGTGTTAGAAATTTTTATATAGAAACAAAACTATTGGATTCAAGAGAAAAAAGATAAAAGAGAATAAGGTAGAATGAACAGAAAGTGTTGAACCCTGAGTGCAGCAATTTTAAAAATCTAAGAGATGAGAATAACCTAAGACAACAAATTAAAGAAGAAAAACCCGGAGAAGCCCGAGTTTCCATTCTCGCCAAAATTGAGTGTCACTAACATTAATATAAAACAACAGAAAGTATGAACTGCTGTCTAGCGGACGGGATGGAGATTCTTCTATCGAAAACATTTTAAAGTTAATAAATAAAATTCTAAATATAAAAGATGGAAATGGTAAGGAATATTCTACTGTCTAAAAGTTAGGCAAGAATTGTAAGAAGAAAAGTGAATAAGGAACAAGAGAAGAAGCATAAATCAATAGCGAAATCATAAAGTTACTCTAAAGAATGCAAAGTAATGGTTGGACAAGTTGAAGCAAGCATTTCAAATTCCAAAATTTTTAACATTTAGTTAATAACATTTATTAATTAATTTCAACTAAAAAAGTTTTTGGACCGGAAACTCCTTTCCGATTGCACGACCCGATGCTCTCTTTTTATGGAATAAAGGGGATATCCTGTTGTTCTCCAGGCACAACTGCTAGGGAGCTCCATCGCTATGAGCAGCCAGGCTTCAAGCCCCTACCAAGAGTAGATAATCTCAAAGACAGTGTTCCTTTCAGAAAATGACTCTGACCAGGGACTTTCTCAGCGACAGGAAAGGAACTTGTTCCTAGCCATAAAGCCAGAAAGTTTTGTCACGAAGGCCATTCTCAGCTCCCACCATCTTTTCAATTAGCCGTTCTTTCTTATAAATCTATTTTTTTGTTTCATAATTAACTTTATATTTTATCATAAAATAAATTTAATTTAACTTATAAAAGTTAGAACTAAATTTAAGCTTACTTATTAAAAGATTTATAAACATGTTTCTAATTATATCAAAAAGTTTAATTTTTAATTTATAATTCTTTATTATTTAATTAATTTAACTTTTTTTACTTTTTATTTTGTTTTAAGAAAATGGACGGAGAGTCCTAATCAACTAAGAAGGTAATACGGTACAAAGTAGACTGCATTAAGAATTCTCATGATAGATGCGCCAAGGATTGAGAATGAATATGCCCTTTGTGTGATAAACCTTAATTATTCGAGTGCTTTCCCTTGCGGTAAGAAGAAGCTGACTAACGACTAACTATCAGTACTTGGTATAATGGGCTTGAAGTATCCAGTTCTCAGAGTTTTTCTGTCTTCATATGTCGTTAATTTGTGAGGAGCTAGAAAATATCTAAAGACATGGCTGAGACCAATTAAATTTTGTTTAGAAGGATTTAAACTGGTTGTGATATTTAGCACGAAAATTGTAATTCTCTTTATCACCATCTAATTTAAGTCTTCGGAAAGAATATATAATAATTTAGAGAAAGAAGGTAATCAATTTTGATATAAAAATGGAGAAAAGAAAATAATAAAATCCATAGAAGGAAAACGAGACAAGACAATGTTAATCATAAGCTTACATAGAAGAAGTAGTAATGCAAACTAGCAATGATGGTACCATTTTAATATATTATTATTATTAAATTTATCCATTTTCTAATTTAAAAACAATATTTATAAATAAAATTTACATAAAATTACAGTTAGATAAAACAATTTTATACTAAAATCTAAACATTTTTAGCAATAATAACTTATTATAAATTAAAAATGAATAATATGAATAATCATTAAAAATTTTAGGAAATAAGATCTTTTTATTATTTAATTTTTAAATATAGCATAAGCTATTAACTTAAATATTTCTCTTTGGATATTAATATATTAATAATTAAATATTTTAGATTTATTATATTTATTAATTGTTAATTAATTTTTTAAGTTTAATCATCGCTCTTTAAATCTTTTGTATTTTGCTTGTAATCAAAAACGGAATTAAAATACTCTAAATTACTTTAGATCCATTAGTTTCACATAGCAGATTCAACAAAAAAACAAAAATCTCTACGACTTGATGAGGATTGAAAAACTGGCCCTCCTATCGGTAGTCAGAATTAATGATGCCTATTGCTATCAAGAAGTTGATTATGATTTCTATGGTAATGTCATTCTTAATGAAAGTAAGGAATTTTTAAATTTTAGATTTCTTTGTAATCTGTATCATAATAGGCTTTTTTTCTTTAAAACTATTTTTTTATATCTTTTGCTAATTATATTCCTTTGCTTCAATTTTTATTATTATATGTAGTAGGAAATGTTATATTTATATTCGCATGCTTTTATCATATTTTATATCATTTTATAAATTTTTTCTCTGCCACTTAATTTTAAATATTTTCAAAAGGATTTAATATTATTTTTTCATAAAATAAAAATTAATTTTTAATTTCTTCTATTTATTTTTTTAATTAAGCTAATTATAAGTTTTATTACTTGGCTTCTATTCATTCATTTTTTTATTTTTAATATACTTTAAGTCATTCTGGCATTTCCTGCTAATTTTTATATTAATCCGGATTTCAAAAAATGAAAATTTCTAATTCAAAAGAAAAATCAAATGTTTATAAGTATTCCCCATTTCAATAAAATTCATAAAAGACCACGGATACATTTTCATTATTTTGTAGAATATTTAAATCAAGTAACAATTTATTAACTCTCTCTACATCATTTCCATTTTTAAAGTTACATTTATCTCATATTGTTGAATGAAGAAGAAAAATAATTTATAAGATCATTAAAGCAAACAGTTGTTAATATAAGCAGCTAATCATTTTGTTTTATTTTGGTGGTGGTTTAGAAACTTATTTATTTTGTTTATTTATTTAACCATTTTTCTATTGGGAAATTTCTTTAAGGTTTTAAACAATTTGATTTGCTGAAGGTCTATTTTTTGGTTCTAAACTCAAGCAATTGTTTTAATTTTTACTCAATTGTTATAAGAAAGCAGGAGGATTTTCTCATCTTTCAGAGAATAAATAATCAGCTATTTTACCAAAACTATAAATGTCTACTTTATCAGTTGGTTTATAATTTTATTTTTTCATTTCAGGTACTTCTCATCCTTCAGTTCATGTTATTTATCGATTTGTACCTTAAAAATCGGTAGAACTATCCAAATCACAAATCCTAGCATTATAATTATCATCAAGTAAGATATTTTAGGGATTAATATCTTGATGAATAATTTAGTTTTAATGTAAGTATTCAAGGCCTTTAGCTATATCAATTAATATCTATAATTTTAGTTTATTTTTCATTTCATCGTCAGTAATGCTATTAATCTCCTTAATGCATTTATCTAAAGATCCTTTTCTTTTAAATGGGAAAATAAGATATAGTTTACCTTAGTCATAGCAGAATCCTTAAAATAGTAGAATATTACCATGATCAAGTTTTGAGTATTTTATTAGTTAAGGTATGGATTCTTTAATTTTATCTCCTTAAATTATTTTAATGGCAAAATCTTATCCTTATATTCTACCTTTATAGACTTAACCACTTCCTCCTTCTCCTATTTTATTATCTTCTCTAAAATTAAGTTATTAAAAGGAAAACTCCTTAAGTAAACCAAGTTCTACTAATTCTCTTAGCTTTTAAACTTAAGATTAGTTATTCATTAATTTAATTAAAAATATAATACTAAATATATAAAATTAATAGTATAAATAAGTATAAATTTAGCATATTTAAAAAATAAATATAATAATACTTTAAGAAAATAAAGTAAATAATATATGATATAAGCATATTTAAATAAATATGGATATATTAATATATTTTTCATTTATTAAGAATAACTTCATTAGTCTAATCAAATATTATTATTTTTATTAAATACATTATGCTTTATATTTTATTTATTTTATAATAAATTGAAGTAACTCAGTTTTTAGTTCCTTAAAAAATTTTTAATCTTTAAAAATAAAAAATCATAAAATTTAGTTGCTTAAGTTAGATTTATTAATATGTTTATTTTGAAGAAGATAAACTAGATTTATATTAATATAGTAAAAGCTTATAATCAAGACAAATCAAAGGGAAATTATGCATAAGATATTAATCATCATAATAAAAATTTGTTTCAGTAAATGAAGAAAAATTTAACCAAATTATTCATAATCATTTCTTTTTTAGATATCTCATTCTGAACGATAATTCATGAGCTTGGTTATTTAGTAAAAATAATTAGCAAAAAAGGCGATTTCGTAAGCAAAGATGTTAATACTACAAAAATAAGATTATTTATTATTTATTTTTGCATTTACAAAAAGTAAGCAATATAATTAAAATTAAATGACCAACTTAAAAAATTAACTAAAGCAAATTTAAATGGATAAATATAAAAAGCTATAAATGATATAATATTCGAGAAATTGAAAAATTTGGAATTAAAATATTTACAAAAGCAAATGAAACCTATAATAAAATTATTCTTAATTTACAATTTAATATGGAAAAAAATGGTTGAATGTTTCAAGTCAGGCTTCTAAACCACCTCTTCCTAAGCCAAAAAGGAAGAGAGGAAGCAAGAAACCAAGTCTTAATAATCTTAACAATCTTCTCTATCACAACCTTAACCAACACTGAACTAACAACTTGGAATCTAACAAAACGAACGAAAGCCAACCTTGAAGAATATATACACGGAAACTCTAACCTCAAGCGAGAAACCGAAGAATCAGATGAAAAATGTTCTCCACCGGGAGCCAGATGATCATGGAGTAGCTCATCAAAGTGGTACTGAACCTCCAGGAAGATGCCAAGAGATTGAAGAAGGACAATGATATGCTGATGGCAAAGCTAGACCTAGCAGAAGGAATTGAGTCAAGACTTATGTCCTAGGAAAGAGATCTTAACGCCTTTTGGAATATCTCACAAAGTCAGACTAACGAACCCTAAAATTAGTTTTAGAAACAGACTGAACTGGATAACAGACTCGGAAAAGTAGAAGAGAAATTGTAAACTTTTAAGAAAGAGTAAAGCGAAACTGGAGCTATACAAATCGAAATTGAAGCCTAGAAAGAGCAAACAAATTAAGGAAAATAACTCAAAATAAAAAAGAAATGTTTCTGCTGTGGAAGCGTATGACATTTTTATCGGAAGTGTTAGAAATTCTAATAGAAATAAAGAAACTATTGGATAAAAGAACAACAAAAGAAGAAAAAAGAAGAAGCAAAAATGAAAAGAATGTATTGCAACCCGGATGGTTCAATATACAAGATTAAGATGGAACCAAGGAAAGTTAAAGGATGGAAAACCTGGAGAAACCCGAGTTCCCGATCTCGCTAAAATTGGACGTCCCAAACATTTATATTTAACAGCAGGGAGCGTGAACTGCTGTCCTCTTGACGGGGTTGGAAATCCTAAAACGGAAAACTTTAAAATTATTATTATTATTTTTATTATTTACAATTTAATTAAAATCCTCAAATCATTGAATCAGATCCGCATCACTGAACCAAAAGTTTAAGTTAAAATTTTCATGCTTATTTCCTATATTAGCTTACATAATCTTCTTTAATATATCTAGTTTCTCTATTATAAAATTATAAGGTATATTATTATTTTATGTTATAATACAATTTTAATATTATATTTAAAAAATATTAAAAAAATCTATAAATTAAATATATCTCTACCTTACTGATAAATGCTTTTAAAAATAAATTCATTATAATATCAAAAGGTTATAATAGATATAAACTTATATTTATTTTTTAACTCTCAAAAGTAAATTAATTAAGGAAATTTAATTTTAGTAATAATAAATAAGATAAGATTATCTTAACTTTTTATCAGTTATCATATCTTTTATAAATGCTTGAAATAAAGTTACATAACTTTTACTAATTTGATAATAGAGATTTTATTTATAAATTTTTATTTAAAAAGTATGAGATAGAAAGAGAAGATCATGAAAGTTAATATAGAAAAGATGTATTGAAATTAAATATAAAATATCTATTTAAAATAAAAGTCTTTTTTGATGAAATTAGAATATTAATTTATTTTATTTTAATATCCGCATTAATAGAAATTTTATCTATTCATGTAATTTATTTTTTTCTGAACTTTTCAAGCGTTATAAGATTTATCCTTTTTATATTTCCTCTATTTTAATTTACTTTAGAGTTTTATTTCATAAGTTTGTCATTGAACTTTTTCATATTACTTACTTTTTGTAAATTCAAAAATAACTAGAAAATAATCTTTTGTATTATCAACTTTTTTCTTTCGGAATCCTTTTAAATAAGCTTTATTATTTCTACCTAAATTTACATATGCATGAGATATCAATTAGAGTGAAATATTTAGAAACCCTAAATTTTATATTAATAGTATAAAAAGGCACTTAAAACATAAAAGATCTCTCCAAAAAATCTAATAGCTTTTAGTTAGATGTAGACAAGATTTTTTCCTTATTCAATGGAGAATCAAAGATTAGAAAGGATTTTAGTGATCTTTATTATTGAATTTAAGATTTAATAAACTCTATGGAGTATTTAAAATCTGAAAACTCTATTTTAAGAAAGGAATTAACTCTAAATCCGTCCTTGTAGCAAATTTAAAGTGAAATTTTATAGAAAGAATAGATCGTAATACAAATTTAAAATATTTGAAATTTTAAGCCAGAAAAATCCTAAATACTCAAAGATTCAATGGAAACAGAATATTACCTTTCAACAAAAGATATTTTCTACCGAAGAGCAACTTTATGCTGATATTACAAGGTAGCATAACATTAAGAATGGAGTTGCTAACAATCTAGGTTAAAAAAGGAAAATATTTGAAAAGAAATGGCAAAATATTTTTTTAATATATTTAAAACCAAAAAAGAAGCTTCCTATTCTCAAAAAGCATAATGTATTTAATAAAAATAATAATATTTGATTAGATTAATGAAGTTATTCTTAATAAATGAAAAATATATTAATATATCCATATTTATTTAAATATGCTTATATCATATATTATTTACTTTATTTTCTTAAAGTATTATTATATTTATTTTTTAAATATGCTAAATTTATACTTATTTATACTATTAATTTTATATATTTAGTATTATATTTTTAATTAAATTAATGAATAACTAATCTTAAGTTTAAAAGCTAAGAGAATTAGTAGAACTTGGTTTACTTAAGGAGTTTTCCTTTTAATAACTTAATTTTAGAGAAGATAATAAAATAGGAGAAGGAGGAAGTGGTAAAGTCTATAAAGGTAGAATATATGGATATAATAGGGCAATTAAAAAAATTTAAGGAGATAAAATTAAAGAATCCATACCTTAACTAATGAAATATGCAAAACTTAATCATGGTAATATTCTACTATTTGAAGGATTCTGCTCTAATAAAGCAAATTATACATAATAAAATTGATGTTGGTTGCGGTCAGGAGAACTAGTAGGTAATTGGTGCAGTTTATACTTCATTACGAGTAATCTCGCACTAGATGCCACCACGGAAAGAGTGGAAAAACTCAGAAGAGACATGTTTAACTTTTCTGAGGGTTCTCACTAGCAGTATGAACGTTTGACTAACGGGACTGCTAATGATTTCATTATTAAATCTTATTGGACCTTAATCAATAAGACTGGAGCGTTCAAAATTCTAGAATAATCTCTAATAAGGAGATTTTCCCCTTGGAAAAACTGACGTGACTCATTGGACAACTGAAGGGACAAACAAGAAGTATGTGAAATTTTTTTCTTAATATTAAATATTAATATTGAAAAGGCTGCGTCCCAACGAGGTTCTACGCGCTCTATAATCATATTATATATATATAATTTTTTAATAATAATATATAAATTAAATTTAGCAATTATAGAGGATTTTCTCCTCTTCATGATGGACACCATATTAATCCGGTATTAAAAGTAAAATTTTATTAGTCTCTACTCCTCTCTCCTCTCATTGCTCTTGTTATTTCCAATTCTATCTCAATTTCTATCAAAATTTTCTCTTACAGATGTATCCTAATTCATTTAAGTATAATTTTTATCTGATTTGTCTCTACTGCCTTTGTTTTTTCTTCCTCTGCTGTGCTTTTATTCTTCTTTATTGCAATACTACATCTTGAAATTTTGGAATTTCTTGATGCATCTTCACAAGTTTTCGTACGGATTGCAGTAATAGAATTTCTTCACACTTTTCGTTGTTTAATCTTAGTCTTCCTTTTGGTCTCTTCGACCACCGTTGAATCTCTCCTTTGCTTGTCTAGTTTCTTTTATAATTTTTCCTGTTTATTATTCAGATCAGATTGCTTCTGAAGCTAAATAATTTAAGGATTAGTTATTTAGGTTTTAGGATATGTTTCAGAAAGCAAACATTTGATACATTTTTCTTTTTTGAGAATTTACTATTTGATATAGAAATCAGTCTCCATCAATCATTTTTCCTTATAAAAATTTTCTTCAGGTGTACATTTATCTTGGCAATATTTTATCAGAGATTTTTATTTTCACAACTTTTAAATTTTTTATTTCTCCAACAGTTTTATTTTGTATGACCTGGCCTTCTAAAGAATAGGAACATAATTAGTCTTCTTTTTATCAATTAATTAATTAATCAATTGTTTAATTTTTCACGCTTGGATAATATTTAAACTTGATTGTTAATCTCCATTAGTTAGCATGGCCTTACTCTTAACTGATTCGTAGTTATTTAATTGAGATGCCATTTACAATACATTTGAATAAAATTAGAAAACATTTGAATAAATCTTTTATAATAAATGGACAAGAATTTAGTTTAATTTTTATAATTTTATTAATTAATTAAGCACCAGAATGTAAGTCTAATTATAGAATAAGAATAAGTAGACTTATTAGAAAATTAAGCACTTTAAATTTGAATATTTAAAATAATTTATGCTTTCAATTATAATTATATTTATTAAATAAGTTACCTTTTATATCTATTTTAAAACTCTTATGAAAAATAACATACAAAATTAATTAAAGAAAGTTATGAGAGAGACTTTTTTAAATAAAAGACTTATCAAAAATGAGGAGAAATTAAAAGTTTTTTAAACTATATTTTAACTTAATTTAAGTGAAGATGAATTAGCATAAAATTATGTTTTTTTCGACTAATTTATTTAAAAAGGTAAAATGAAAATTGAATAAAAGAAGCATTTTTCTAAATAAAAGCATTAAAAATATGTTATTTTTGGTATAAAAAAAGTTATTTTATAGAGAATAAAAAAGCCTCTAAAAATATGACGAATTTTTAGTTTAAAGATCACTAATTTACTGAAAGAAATTATATTATTGAGAAAGTAGCTACATATAAATGAAAAAATGAAGTATCCTATAAATTAGAAAAAGGTAAAAAATATTAAAAAGTTGAAAGCTGAAAGGAGATTATATTTTAAAAAATTAGCCTTTATATTCATATATTTTGAGAAAGTTTTTCTCTTGAATAAAGTTCAACTTAGTCTCATGAGTCCATCATTCTTATTTATTTATGCACTTTAAATTTAAGCATATTACACATTAAAGTTAAATTTAAAAATGCTAAATTTATTATAACAATTTTTTTTTCATATATATTAATCCTGATTAAGTTGACCATATTTAAAATAAGGTTTTATTATACTTTTTTTTTCTTTTCATAAATTTTGTTTCTTCACCAGCATTTCTTTTAAATAAATTAGTGTGGTACACCATAATTAGAATCACCATAATTAGTAAAATAAATCAAATTTTATTTATTGCAATAAACTATAATGATTCTTGCTTTATCTGGTCTCTTTGATCAACACTGTCTTTTTTCTTCGTTGAATCATATTCTCTTCTTTTCTCGGTTTTTATAATCAAAATTAATTACCTTCTTCTTTAAATTATTGAAGTTCTTTAAGAAGGCTGCAGTTAGAAGGGATTAGAGGATATTCCGATATTTATGCCAAACAAAAAAGTCTAATTAAATTCTTCTAAATAAAATCATAGTCTATCACAGTCATATTTTTAGTTATTTTCCAATACTGTTCAGAATAACGACTAGTTAAGACAGAAGGACTCTGAGACCTGGCCTTCAGAACTCTTAGTCAGCTTCTCGTTTCTCTAGAAAGAGCCTTCTAATAAGTAATGCTTATCACTTAGAGGCATATCCTTACTTATCCGTGGTGACATCTATTTGGAGATTACTCTAAATTCAGTCTACTCTGAACCCGATTATCAATTCTGCTAACTAGAGCAAATCATTCATTCTCCGATTTAAAATATAATAATGCTGCATTTGATATTCATAAACATATTTCTTCATTATCTGATGATTCTTTAAGCAACTTATTAATATAATGCTTAAATTTCCTAAAGTTCTTTTATTTGATATTATAATTAAGAAAAAAAAACTAAAACATTAGGGGGTTTTAATTAAACTGTTTTCAATCTCATCCAGTTTATATTCCATTTTCGATTATATGTTTTTGAATGCTTCTTATATATGGAAATTAAAGGTTTAGTTTTTCACCTGTTTTCTCTTTTCTCTATTCTAGTTTTAAAATTTTATTCTTGTTGCTTGAATTCTTGTTTTAGGTTTAATTTACTCTAAGGCATTGATTATGCAAAATATTTCTGAGATTATCCTCATTTATCTTATTAAAGCGATTATTCAATTAAATTAGATTGTTCTCATTTTTTAGGTAATCGCTGCAAGAGGCCTGTTTATTTTAGATGCCATTTTATTTGATTATAATAAAATAAAATTGTTATATGAAAAATTAAAATTGAAACTTAATCTTTAAATTATAAAAAAAGAGCAGTCTGAATGTTAAAAAATCTGAAAAAAGAAATAAAAATTTTTAGAATTATAAAATACCAAGCAATTAAAATTAAAAGTTAAAAAAATAATTTATTTGATTGACCAGTACTTATAATAACCTTCATTTATAAATTTTTAGATTAGCATTAAATATAATAAATAATAAAAATTGCTTATGATATATTTGCAATGTCTTTATTAGATACTATTACTCTTTTTTCCTTTTTAGATTTTAATTACATACGAAGCTAAAAGAATTATTTAAATATAGATTTTTTATTTCTAAATGTTTCATTTGAAACTAGTTAGTGACTTATAATCTATTTTCAGTTAAATAAGAAAAAAAAAGTTATTATTTCTTAATATAAGTAAATAATATTAAAACCATTTAATACACTTTAACTAATTTAAAATATTATTTCTACTATAATGCTTTAAATATAGTTTAAATATTCAATTTTCATAATTTTTTACTATGAAAGTTCTATATTAAATCTATAATAATGATAAGATATATCATTTATAAAAATACATTCTTTTCATATCCAAAGTTAACAAAGAAATTTATATAATAAAATAGTAGTCTAAAACCATAAAAGATTTATATGAAAATATGTTTATTTTAGTATGTAAATAAGATAAAAATGTACGCAATTAACATAGTTAAAAGTTATTGAACTTTATTTAAATAAATTAATTGTTTTTTTTGAATAGCTTGACATTATGAAGAAAGTTCTAAACAATTAGGATGAACTCATCTACAATCTTTCAGATATATAAGAAAACTAGGTTTTCATATTATACATTTTATTTAGTAAGAACCAACTTGTTTAAAATATTTTTTACAGAGAAATATATGTATTATTAATCCTTATTTAACTAAATTAAGGAAATATATTTATTACTGAAGCAACTAAGAAACTAGAAATGTTATTAGAATATTAATAACAATAAAATTTATTTTTTTAAATCATGGTAATCCGTATAGTGGTGGTACTAAATTAATTAATTAATTTACTTTTTCATATAGAAATTTTTAATTTCATTTTTTGCTTCGTTAATAAAAGATTTTTCTTTTTAATACTGCTTTAAAAAAGAATTTGAACAGATAAATTGTCCTATTTTTCATAAATTTCAGTTTAAAAAAAATTCCTAAACTTTCATTAAAGTATTCTTCACATTTTTTAATTTATATACATAACTTAAATTGCAATCATTTTTTTTTTTGAAAAATTAAGATTTAAAAATAACAAGATGAATTTGCTTAAATACTCAATTATATATCATTATAAGCAAACTTTATAAGAGCAGCAATTTTAATTTTTCAAAATTAAAATTATGCTAAAACAATATTAAGAAAAATCTAAGACATTAATTATTCAAAACTTCCTATGTTTATTAAAAAAATGGCTATAAATATTTAATTTAACAATATTAATGATTTAAATCTAATTTTAATTGAATATTTCATTTATGCTCATAGATTTTATTTTAATTTCTATATAATTAAAAAGTTTCTAAGGCTTTTAACTCAAAAATAGTTTAATGAAACTTATATTATAATTTAGCTTATCAAGTTATTAAAGATTTCTAATATAAATTAACTAAATACAAATTTAAACTAATCACTTTTTTAATTTAAATATACTTTAAATTTTTACACTTTAATATCAAAATTTTAAGCCTTAGAATCTAAAATCTTGCCTCGTTCTTCAATATTTGATAGTTGTACTTAATGAGCATTATTACTTATTCTTTATAATATTTACGTAATTAAAGGATTATATGGTAAGTAATTATATTTTTCAAATATTAAATTCACACTATTAGTGTGCTAATATTGCTAGCCTATAGATTTATTTTTACTCAGTAATTGTTAAATATTTTAGAAAGACAAACATAAAGCTTCCCTTCAGAATAATGTGTTGCTTCTTTTGGAAATATAAGATGTTAGAAGAACTTTTTATCAGATACACTATTTAATGCTAAGCTAGTTCAATAAAATATAAAACGGTAATCATCTAGAAAAGTGTTATATGATTAATATTATAAGAGAGTGGTCTATCTTATGAAGATAGAGGGATTTAAAGAAGAGTTAGTCTTATAGAATATCAGATTAATTATAAGGGAAAATATTTTTAAGAGCTGTATTTTATAAGCTTTTTAATTACCACACTAACCTATTAAATTACTTGTATATCATTAATTAGATATATAACTATTTTCAGATTATTAAACATTTTCCAGAGTGAGAACTCTAAATGATGCTTGGTCAGCATTTGTTCTTGTCAGCCAACGCCAGTTAAACATATAATTGCCTAAATCCGGATCTTCTTCAACCCAAACTAGCTAGTCAGGCTTTATAACCTTAATCTCATTTTAAAATGAGGCTTTTCGGATCAATGCTTAATCACAATTCTCAATAGTTACAAATCTTCTTGAATCTCCTTCTTAATTTCTTCTAAATCATCTCCAGTTAAAACTTGAGCAGCGAGTTTCTTCATCAAGAAAGCCTTAATCTGTTGAAAATAAAATCAAAGGATTAATAGTCCATTTATATTTAGAATCAGGAACAAAATTAGCTTGTTTGGATTCTTCTATAGTTACTGCCCTAAATCTATCCTAGTTACGTTAATACCATCTTCAATTGAATCCTAAATTCTATATTTCTCCATAATAGTCATTGGGACCATTTAAATTACATGGATATATCTTGGATTTTATTTTCTTGGAAGATTTTATCGAATTGTTGAATTTTGCTTCTAGACCATCTAATTATGCTTCATATACTTTACTACATTCTTCAAAGTGTTTTTACCATTAGTTTTTATCAAAATTTTCTCCACATTTTAAAGGACATTCATAGAGAAGTATTTGGCATTTCAATGTGAGATGCTAAATCAAATCATCATAGTAAAATCTTTCGCTTTGTAAGCTACATCCTTAAGCAGGACATCCATAGAATTCTAGCTTTCCTAAAAATTTTTACAAGTTACGGTTTATTTTTTTCAAATTGCAATTTTATTTACAAGTTGGACATTTGCCATCTTTTGCTAACCAGGTATTAATGCAATCTTAGCAATATAATTAATCGCACTGTATGCATTCAACTGGTTCAACAACTAGCAAAGTGCATATAGCGCATATAAATTATTATAGAGCACCTTGATCTAGAGATTATGCATTTTAGATAAGACTTTTCACTGTTTCTCTGTTTATCTCTAAAAGCTCCTAATATTGTTTCTTAAGATCCTGAAGTCGTTACTCCACCATTAATATTAGCTAAAAAAGTAAAAATTTTTTGAATAATAGTTACTTCCTTAAAAATAGACATTGAAAGTAGAACACTCATATATATAATCTTTATTATCTAAGATATTGAACCATTATAAGAGTCTATAGCAATAAGAGTTTCTTTATAATCTGACATAGTAACATTGATTAATAGTATAAGTAACTTAATATTTTCGCTAGACATACCTAACATATACAGAAACTTAAGTTTATACTTAGATTATCTATAAATTACTTCGATTGCTTTCAGATAGTTTCAGATTACTTTGATATCCTTGTTCTAGCTAATGATTCATACTAAGTATTTATTTCTAGTACTTTAGAGATATTAAAGGTTATTAATATTAAGAGAGGAATTTTTTAATTAATCTCAAGCTTGACACTCTTAGTTTTAAGATAGAAGTAAAATAAAGGATTAAAAAGGTAAATAGTAGTATGAATTATTGCCAATCTAATTTAATTATTACGAGATAGTAAAATAATATGATGCTGCTTTTTATACTTTGATCTAAGTTCTAAAGGCCAAGATTAATATTTTTAAATCTGGGATTATTAATTTCTAGTTTCTCTTAACTTGCTTAATGATTATATGGATTTTAATCCTCAATATTGTTCTCTGTATTTTTGATTTAAATTAATTTTAGTTTAAATCGAAGATTGATTAAAGATCTTTTTAATAGATAAACAAACTCAAAAATTCTTATTTTTATCTTTATTATATTTTAGGGTGACTGATATATAAGGAAGAAAAGCTAAGAATGTGCTTATGTTAGATAGATAAGCTAACTATTCCTAACTTCTTCAAAATAAATAGAGAAAGTTATAAATAATTATACAATGCCAATAAGGGCTAAACTTCCTTTCTATAAGGTTAATATATTATTAATAGGATAAGAATAAATTATTATAGATGTAGCCTAATTATTACTTTAAGGTTTTGATTATCGGAGCAGGTCCTTCTGGATTACTATCTTTGAAATATATTAAAGAGCATTCCTCTGTTATCTGCTTTGAAGCTAATGATGTTTTAGGTGGAATGTGAGTTTACTCTTCAAAAACAGAAGAAAATCATCCTGATCTTTAAAGTGACTGCTATTATCGCTTATATGGTCATTTACATAGTTCTCTATATGAAAATCTTGAAAGCAACCTTCCTAAATACTTAATGTAGTGAAATGATCTTTTGCTTAAAAACTAGACAAACTTAAATTCTTTAATTCCAGCTTAGGAATTTCTGGACTACTAGAACATATATGCTAAAAAGTTTGGCCTTTTCGAAGAAATCTAATTTAACTCTTTAGTTACGGAAGTTATTTCTATTAAGAATTTGACCTAGTAAAAGTTTACTGAATTGCAAGCCTTAAATATCTAAGGTTTTGGTAGCATCTAGTAATAAGATCTTTTAAGCTACCAGTTTTTGGTATTAGTATAAAATACTTTGACAAACGAAATAAGGTTTTATGCCTCTAATTTTGTTATAGTATGTAACGGACACTTTTCTAAGCCTTTTATTCCTTTAATTTAAGGTGCTGATTAGTATACAGGTAGAGCACTCCATTCCCATATTTACAGAACTCCTAGTGAATTTTTAAACTAGTCAGTATTTATTATAGGAAAAAGGTTTTCAGCTATTGACATAGCTAAAAGGCTAAGTGAATCAAATTTGTAGATAAAAGTATACAGCCAAGCTTCGAATTACGAAGCACTAACTAAGAGTAATAAAATCAGCTTTGTAAAGAAAATAAAGCAAATAGGACCTGGGAAATAAGTGACCTTTGTGGATGGATAAGCAATAGAAGTAGATGTAATTATGTATGCAACTGGATATCAATTAAGTTTGCCTTTTATAAAAGAAGATTAAAACTTAATCAAAATTAGCTAAGGCACAAATGGCAAATATATGCAACCTTTGCTTAATAAAATGTTTTGCATAAGCAATCCTAACCTTGTTTTTATTGGGCTTACAGAACGAACTCCTTTAATCTAAACTACATTAGAATGATAAGCAAGGGTTGCTTCTAGTTTTATTTAGGGTATTATAAAACTCCCAAGCGAGCCTGAAATGAGAAATTTGCTGAATATTGAAGAGTAAAGCCTACTGTAAAAAGGTGTGAAAATGAAAAAATTCTTTATATTTGTAGAAGGGAATATTGGATACTACGATTATCTAGCTATCTTAGCTTCAATGACAGGTGATGAAGAATAGGCAAATTCCTTCAAATAGTTATAGCAGTTATAGTGAAAAAAATATTGCACAACGAATTGACAAATTTTATTTAATAATGAATGCTTAGAAATTCAAATATCTAATTAATTTAAATAAGTATAAACAGAATTAAAGCATCCTCTTTCAGTTATAAGAATATAAAGAACGTTCTTATTAAATAACATTTATAAGCTTTTTTAATAATTTATGCTGATTCATGTAAAAATTCAAGAAAACGCTAATAAAATAACACAAAAAGTAAAGACATTTTAAATAACCTCTTTAAACTAAATATTTGTCTTTAAAGAGTTAAAGACATTGTCTTTAAGTTTATTCTCAAATAATAATTCAGTTTAAAATTTAAAATTGAATTTTGCCTTTTTTTACTTCTAAGAAGTAATAAATCAGTGAATTTGAACAAAACTAAATTTAAGTATTATTAATCTAAGGGAAGGGAAAATGATAGCCCTGAGGTCAATAATATTTATTTAATTTCATAATGAGCAGCCACTTTGAAGTTTTGTTTATTGACTGATGAAAAGTTTGAAGAGATAGGAATTACTTTTGTAATATATGTTTAAGTGTTAAAATAAATAAATAACTATATTGATTGGTATTATTAACAAGAGCATATTTGCAAATAGATTTTTCATATTTTTCTAATAAAAATACTGAAATTTTATGAAGTAAATTTAAAGAGAAGGTTAAATCACTTTACTCTCTTGAACTTATTCTTAACAAGGAAATTTCGCAAATTGCTTCTATTTAAAATTTGATACTCATTTACCTTCAATTCTTTAATTATCACTTGGATCTCGATTTATCTCAAGAAAAATTAACAGCTTCTTGGTGATTTCAGAATTGGAGCGGAAGAGGAGTTTGTAATATGGAAATACAAGTAGTTTGCTAGAAGTAATTTTGTGTTTAATTATTTATATAAAAGAATGGAAGAAAAATTTTTAGCATGATTAAAGTAATTTTTACTTAAATGGTTATGCTGATTGATAATACTCCTCATAACTGAATGACTCCTATAATCTATGAAAATTACAGAAGATAATGTGATAATATTCATTATCCTTCTGATAGTAGGAGGAATTTTCTTTCCGTAAGCAATTTAATATAATTTTATAGTAATTTCTGTATTCTTCTGCATTTCTTACTACGATTACTTATCATACAACATATTAGAATATCTATCTATGTAAGGATTAATTTAGATGCGATTTGATTTTAATGAATTTATATGGTTCACACTGAAAAGATAAATAATAGTACTGATCAAAATTCCAAAGCATAATGAAACATTGAATTATATATCCCTTGCTCTACTTTCTTTCAGAACTATTTCTTAATGAAAAGATCTATTTTCTACGATAATCTAATAGACAAAGCTTTCTTCATGCTTAACATAGTCAGAATCAACTTAATAATTTGCATTATATTATACCCTTATTTCTCCTTTTATTCTTACATTGTTTTCATTTTGCTAATTTTTCTCTTTCTAGCTGTATAAGTGAATAAGATGATTAGAAAGAAGATCTACTTAAATCAGACTATGTAGAAAAAATTAGAATCATAAATAGGCTGTAAACGTGTATCTTCAGTTCAAAAATATGATAAACAACAAGAACTAATTGAAGAATTGACTTTTAAAGCGATAGTGTGCTCATATTAGAAAGACTAGAAAATAGATAAGTATGAGCTACTTATAAAGTTGCTTTAGGATATATAGATGTAAATTGAAGAAAACTCTATTTTTTCAGGAAGCGTTTCTTAGAAATAACTAGAATTTTCTTTTATGGGGAAAATAATAAAAATAATATTCAGAAGTCTCTAATCAACATTATTAAGGCTGAAAAACTACATCTTAACTTCATTTAGCGCTATTAAATAGGAAGGGGATAATTCATAAGACGCTATTCAATAAGAGAATCGATATTATTCAAGAGTCACTTCCTAATTATTAAGAGTATCTTGGAACTTCTTTGTTTGACTAAGAACTCACAGATCCTTTACTCATAATTCATTTCGAAGAGCAATAAGAATAGCTGAGGATAATGTTTTATAACTGCTAAAATATTTTTAGAGAGTTCTGGTTTTACCTTCTTTAAGTAAACTTGAGTTTATAAGAGTTTTTAATGAGATGCTGAGAGTGTTAGAAAGTAAAGATTGAGTTTAAAAATAAACTGAAAGAAATGTACAAAATGGTATATAAAAATTCTCAAATATCATTAATCTACACAAATTACTTGAGTATCATAAAGCAAAATGAGTTAAAACCAGATAAGAGAAGCAAAGGATATCTCATTTTTGGTCAGAAATCCAGAGAACAAAGTAGATAATAATGAATATCAAAACTTTCAACTGGCAATATAGTTTTGAAACTTTAGTCTTTAGAATAAGTGCTGAAAAATAAAAATTAGGATAGATATTGCAAGTGACAACGAACGTTGAATTAGCATTTGGATATAACTATAAATCACTGTAAAATAAGTGGGTTTAATAACTAATACCAAAGTTAGTGTCTAAGAAGCATTAGGAAAGACTAAACTTAATAACATGAGATATAAAGTACTTTGGAAAGATTAACTATTAATATGCTCAAAATAGCAATAATTTCTTAATCCCCATATAAAAAATTGTATATTTGCTACCAAATATACAAAATGATGAAGGTATGGAATTTATAGCAATCATTTAGAATATTAAAGAGCAATCTTATACAGGAGTGATTCTTATGGATACTAATAAAAAAATTAGCTGCTTTTCTTAAAACATGACTAATTTAATCAATGAAGCAATAGCTAAAGAGTTAATGCAAAATGAAACAAGCATCTACTTCTTAATTCCTGAACTTGCAATTAACTTTGAAGATTTTTGGTTCCGACAGACATTTTATTTTTATCGGTTAATAAAGAAAATTTATATCAAATAAAATAATTTTTTGAGAAGATTAATTAAGACAAATCAAAGATTTAGGAAGTAATTAAATTGCTAATGGACAAAAATGGAGTGAAGAGGACATTCAAACCCCCAAAAAATCGAATGATATTATAAGGTAAAAACAGATAAGCTTAAACATTTTTGAGGAAGTGAACTCATAAGCAATGAATCTTTACAGGTGTTGATACATCACAAAGTTCTACCTTCTTATTCAAAATTTCATCTTTTATATTATAAATTTCAATTAAAGAAAAAAATTTACAAGGTTTAAAGTATTACGTTTTGCCTTTATAGCAAAACTCTAGTGCTTCATTGAAAAATAATATTGCAGTTAAATTGTACATGTCTGAAAAAAAGCTTATTCTTCTTAATATATTAAAGAGCCAAGTAATTACTCAGGAGAAAATAACTAATAGACTAGTATTTAATGATTTAATAAATGTAGTTCTAGAAAATTAATCACTGCATGTCCAAGAAATAACTCCTTAGAGTACTCAATAGGTTACCGTTTTTAAGGTTTTAGGTATTTGTTTATTTTTCCTTTTGCTAGCTTCTGTTATTACTTGCGCTGTAATAATGAATACTTTAATTTCCTATTCCTTGAATATCAGGGAGTTTTCAGGAGAACTAGCTAAATAATATAAATAAAATAACAAAGAAAATCAACTCGCTACTTATCTTTGCTATCAGAAACAAACTTAAACCTTAGAGATGAGAAATTTAAGGAAAAACTAGAGATGAATACGAGTAGGCACAGAGAAAAACACTTTATGATAATATTTTAGAAGCTTAAAAGCTATTGCAAGCAAACTTATGCAATACTTCTTACACTGATAAATACAAAAGCGATATTATTAAGATATGCTTTGGCAAGATAAAAGTCCCTGATTTACATAATTATAAAGTAAAATTTTCAATGGATGCTTTTTAAGCGTCAGATAAGCTAAATGAATAGTGTCTAACGAGATGAGAAACTAGATTAAGTTAAAATAAATGACCCAGAAACGGAATTTATAATATATACTGCTTATAATCCTCTTATAAAGTATTTCAAAGAAGAAGCAGAATACTATTAATAATTGATTGATGATAAAACTCATCGAGCACATCATTAGTAACTCTAAACAAAAATCATTACTTTAACTATCATTCCTTTATTCTGCTTACTAATTGTGATTTTCATGGTTTTAACTCTTAGAAAGATAAAGAAATCTGAGTAAAATGTGTTTCAAATTATTTTCAATATAAACAAGAAAACAAAATTAAACTCGATAGCTTCATTTTAATGCTTAGATTGGAAAAGGAGTAAGAAAAATCCCACAAAGATACTTAATAAAAAGTAAAAATTGAAGTTAATATGCCTAATACCACAGAGCTGGTTATAAATTAAGAATAGGCAATGACAAGTGGAAGATTCAATACTCAAAAATAAGAAATTGTGTCAGAAAAAAAATTTGATAAAATGAGTAAAGAAGACCAAAAGAATAGCAAAAATAAAAAAGTGTTTATTGGCAAATCCGTCATATATAAGGATTTGAATAAAAAATCCGATTTTTTGTTAATCACTAAAGGAAAATTTAAAATCTATATTTATATTAATTTTGGTTTGCGGAATTTGTTTGAGCTATTTGATATTAACATTTAAGATAATTGATAAATATCTAGGAGATACCCTTAGAATTGATGCTTTTATAGCTTCGTCAATTTTAAGAGGATACGTTTCATTAAATAAATCTGCCTATATTCTTGAAGAGAAAGACGAAGATGTGCAGAAATTGCTGATGTAGTAATGGTCAAAGGAGCTGATATAGTTCATCTTAAAGAAGCTAAGCTATTCAAGGAAATCGTTGAAGATAATTCAATCTTTATCAGTTTGAAGAATTAATATTAATATTAATATTCAAACTAAAAAGATTTTTGAACATCTTTAATTGTAAGAATTTCTTCTTCTAATTAATGACATTTAAATTCAAAAGTTTCTTCACATCACTTCCTCTTCATCAACATTTCTTATCTATACATTTTCTGATTATTCCTTCTTTTCTATTTAAAATAGCTCCATTCTTCAATCAAGTAGCAATCGGTGAAATATTTTTATTTTTAATCTATCTCCACTGCTTGACTGCTACGAAACATATTTATATAAACTTAATCATAAAGAATTAAACGTTTTATTTACAAATTCCCAACCCAATACTATAATCATTCCCTTATGTCTGAATAGTAGTTAACTTCATTATATATTTAAAAGTATCATAATATCCACAAATGCAATAAGAGCTATCAATAGGGAAATGACGGTCTTAAAGAGCATTTTGGAAATTGAATTATTGGATTCTGAGCTTATATATACTTATATCTATCTTCTATACGATTATTTAGTCTAGTATAGTTAATTCCTGGAAATTAATATAGATTTTGAAATTATTTACTATATATTTTAGAAGTAGGCATTTTATTAAATCTTTAGGCTGCAGCTGTATAAAATGTATGCAAAATTTACATTTTTATTTGCTTTACTAATTTTTTAAACTGCAATTATGTTCTGAGTTGTCCAATTAAATATTATAGTATGCAACCATATTTTTTAAATCGTCAAAATACTAATATCCTTCTTTCCAATTGTTTTAGAAAAGCATACTTATAGTTGATTGGGGATAATCATTACTTCTCTTCTTATTTTGTAAAAAAATTAAAGAATCTCAGAGCCATAATGTACTTAAAGGGCATTCAATTCAGATCAATTTGGCAAATGATTTTTTTAAATATGGATTCCCATGCTTAGAATGCTTTCCATGAGATGAATCGTATACTTGATTTTATTTATTCATTAAAGCAAAGATTCCTTGTTATGTTCTTCAAGGCACTAGCTCGCCTCCATATTCAGCTTTTGGAAAAGTAAAAATCTACATAAATTTTGAAATACCAAGAAATCACACATTTTTATGATTTTTCAAATTTTTTTAATGCAGAAGAACTTCACATATGTGACTAATTATTTTTAAATGATTGGTTAATCACCAATCTTCAGATTTAATTTTAATTTGTTGTTTCATTCTTTTTTAAAAGATACAAAGCTTCGCACTTAGGTATATTTATCTTTAAATGGGTTCAAGTAAGAACTCTATTCGTTTCGTTTATTATGGCTTCCATATTTTTTTGATTTTGATAAAAGAATTATATCGTCTGACCATCCTCTGCATTCGAAACTATTATCTAAATTTTTCATTTAAATCCCATGAAATTACCTTTATTTTCTAGATATCGAATCACAATGACATAAAACAATAGAGCTAACGCAGATCTATGTGAAATTCCCTACATAGCTACATAGTTCCATTGTTATATTAAACTTATCTAGAATTTTTCCATCTATAAGAAATGATGAACTAAGATTTTCGTAGAACGATTCAAATGTTTTAATAAGTCCTAATTGAAATTTAACTCTTATTAGTTAATCGAAAAGTAATTTCCTCTCAAAGGAATAAAAAAAATTTTTAACGTCTATTAAATTAGAATTTTCCTTAAACTTATTTGTGGAAAATATCCATTATTTATTAGACATCTAGTTCTACTAGTTGTTTATTTTTTCTTCAAAAATCTCATTTGGCTTGGATGAATTAAGTTTCTTTAGTAAATTATATTGAATAATCTTTTCGTTAGAGCTTTATCATACAATTTCAATATACTTCTTTGTGAGGTTTTTGTAAGTTTATTATATTAAGGATCTTGAATAAATTAACCTAATGTTTTGTCTGCATTATCTTATATTTTGCGTTTAATACATGAGTATTAATCCTCTAAATTATCTCTATCAATTTGAAAAAATTCATTATAAGCTTCAAAAAAAGGTTTCTAATATCTCTATCCGTGAATTGGGACTTGCAACATGTCAATTTTATGTTTTATTTAGGTAATTATTCCCAATAGAATATTGTGTTGAAGATAAAATTTTTCGTAATTGTTATATGATCAGTAAATAGTTAATTATTGTGAACCTAGAAATTTGCAAATTGATTAATATTCAGGTGATTGCTTATTATAATATAGTCATTGCAATACATAAATTCTGTTCCTTTATTAATAAAAGTGTTGCTCTTCATATCATTAACTATTTCAAGATCATTCTGAATAAGAAATTCCTAAAACCTATTCGTATATTCAGAGTCAATTCTTGGATTATCTCGATAATCTTATAAGAGATCATTTTAAATCTCCCATCAGTATATATGGATTATTTGAGAATTATTAAGTAGCATATTAATACAATCTTCTACTTGGTCTTTTATGTTCTCATTTTAGCTATTATCTGTCATGTAGCAGGACGTAATAAACATGTTATCCAGTTTGGCTTTGGTAATCGATTCTAGGATCCATCAGATATAATAGTTTCTTCAGTACTATTGAGCTCTTCTTTAATAGCTAGACAAACACATCCTCCTTTTTCTGAACTTTTGTAATAATTTCTATAACCTTATATTAATATTAGAGGGAAATCTTGTTTTTACCAAGTTTCATTAATTGAAAAAATGTAAATACTATTTACTCTTATGAATTCTTCTACTACATATATTTACTTGCTATTCCATTTATGATGACATGTCCAATCATAATCTGATTTGCGCTATTTGTTTTATTGACATTATTTTTAAGAATATCCTATTATAGTTCCATCTATTTACTAAATATCGAAATTGTATTAATATGCCCTATTTTAATATCTAAATTGGATCCACCTTTAAACCCTGGATCATAAATACAAAGAAATTTTTAACCATTTTTAGCTTACAAATGTAGCAAGTTCGGTGCTTATTATATTGAATTTCTGTAACAAATAATAATTAATAAAATCCTTGTATTCTTCCATTAATTTCTGTCTATTTTTGTTTAAACAGGATTTACATTACACGTAGAACGATTTAGCCTACAAGAAAAAGTAATGAATCTATTTTCTATAGTAGTAAAGAAATTCTACTTCTACCATTTTTCGATCTTAAAAACTAAATGAATTACTCACTTCTGAAGATGTATTTCTTTATCAACTATCAATTTTTATATTTAACAGATAATCATCTTACTATATTGGACTAAGTATTTCTTATTTAAATTAAACATCCCCAATCACTTTTTCCAATTTATTTAAGTTTTATATTACTCAAAAAGGGAATACTTATTTATTTTTATTTTCAAATTTAGAAGAATCTACTGAACAAATTTGCTTATTATCATAAATTTCCTAATCTATATTGTTTGAGTAGCTGTACTTCATTTTATAGTTTTCTAAAATTATTTTTCAAAATATCCTACTTCCATTTTTATAGTTCTGATATCTTAGCATAAACCTCGAGTTTTTTTTTCATTTTCACATTCCTAATTTTTGATTAATTAATATATTAGATGTTCAAAGAATTACAATCATCCTGTAGTTTAAGTTATTTTATTTTATTTTTATATTCTAATAATAGTTGACAAACTGGTAGCAATTATAGCATAGTAACATAAGAAATTCTATTAGAAATAAATTAAGTCTAAATTAATATATTTCTCATTTAATATTATTATTCCTACTATTTTATGAAATTTATTTATTTAATTCTATCTAGCAAGAATTATTACTCTATTGCATTTTTATCTTGCTAATTTCCTTTTTTTAGCATGTGTCTTTATTTTAATTTGCTTAGTTTCATTTATAATTTTTATTTATGCTAAATAAATTTTAATTTAATCTAAAACTTTTAAAAATGAAAAATTTGCGTTATGAATATAAAAAAAGTTCTATTTTTACTTTAAATTAAAACTATCTTTTGATGAGTTATCATTTTATATTTCAAATTTAGATTTATTTATATTGTCAAATTTGTATAGTTTAATATCCAAAATTTATTTTCTGTTTGAAGCTTATTTAAAATAATTTGAATTAATTCATAACTATGGACATTTTTATTTATTTCCAAACAATATTTATAAATTCATGCTGCTTATAATAAAATAAGAATCAATTAATTATATCAGTTCTATTTAATTTTTTTTATAAATTTGCGGATATGTTTTATGGAAACTACCATTAAAATAAAAATAATATTGGTTAAAAATTAAAAAAAACTAAGGAAAAAATGGAGTCTTAAAATCTTGCTCCCGGTTTTTTCTTGAGCAAAGAAGAGAAAAAAGCTCTAGAGAAAAAGCAGGCATAAAAAAAGTAGTAAGAGTCTTCTTCTCCCCACTTACAAAACTAATAAAGAACCTAATAACTATATTAAACACCTCCTAAAGTAATAAAAAGAAAAGAATCTAATATAATAACAGGAAAAGAATTTCCATCAAAGATAATTAAAAAGGAAATCAATATTTAACAGTTATTATTTGAAATATCCAATCTCTAGGAAGAGATTAAAGTGCTTAAGTAGGAAAATTAAGAACTAAGAAACTTATTATCGCTTGGATAAGATAACTTAGAGATTAGAATTATTAATTAAGAAAGGGAATTCCAAGCATATTGGAACATTTAAACTGAACATAGATAAGAAACAGCAAGGCTTGGAAATATCGTATAAAAACTAGAGTTGGAGTTTATTAAGCAAAAGAATATTAGCACAAATATAACTAATTAGACAAATTAGATGGAATTAGAATAAAAAGAGGTTATAAATCGAAAACCAATCAGATAAGTAAGGAAGAAATGCTACTACTGTAATAGTAAGTGACATTTGTACAAGAATTGCTAAAAATTTTAGAATTTAAAGAAAAAATTTTGGCATAAAGAATAAGAAAAATACTAGAGGCTCTATTGCAACTAGCATGGAGATATTTACAGAAGAAAATGATGTGAAGTACCTTTTGAAACAATAAGAACAAGAAATCAAAGAAACTGAGAAGACCTTAGTGAAGATAATTTCATTAGAAAGTCAAGAATGATGAGAAGTGTTGCTGATAAAACAATTTATTTTAAACTGTGTCCAGACTGGCACTGTTGAACATTTTAATTTCATTATCATTATCATTATTGGCTAAAAATTATTTAAATATAACTACCATAAATCTTGAATTTATTTAATAGATACTTACCTATAGATAATTTTATAGATACTCTTTTCATAAAAATTTCTAATTTTTTGTAAATTATTGTTAAGAACTTATTCCCTTAAAATGTTCTAAATTATAGCCCATAATTTATAGGTTATAATTTTTAGAATTTTTATATTTTAAATTTATATTTTTTTAATTTAAATTCTATTTAAATTTATTTATGAAATTTAACTTGAAAAAAATAGTTACAGTAATTAAAAATAAATCTTTTTTAAGATAAACGTATTGGTATTTGCATTGATAAATTATCTGTTTATTTATCTGATTATTTTTAAAATTAAATTATTTTATAAATATATAAACATAAAGTAGTTAAGTTCCTTTTTATATTATTTAAGCTGATCATTTTTAATAAAAATGTTTTGCTTTGTAACTGTTTATATTATAAATAAAATAAATAAATCAAAATTATTATAGAGCGCGTAGTACCTCATTGGCGCGCAGCTCTTTCAATATTAATATTTAATATTAAGGAAAATGTTCTCATGTTTCTTGTTAAAATTCTTGAGGTCCGATGAGTTATGTCAGCTTCTCCAAATGGGGAATCTTCTTATTAAAAATTATTCTAAAATCTTGAATCAAATGCTTCAGTCTTCTTGAATAAGGTCCAAATAAGAGATAGTTATTAAGTCGGTAATTAGAAGCAGCTATTCTTAGAGAATTGAATCAAAAAATTAAATGAAAATTAAGACTTTGTCATAAATTTTGGTAAAGAATTAACAAGAGAATAGTTAATTAAAAAAGAAATTTGCAGCATATCTGAAACATAAGATAGACATACAACCAAAAAAATAGAAGGGAAGATAAAACAGTTCATCTTATCTATAAAATCAATAGTCCAATAAACTAAATCAATGGAGACTCTATAGATATTGAGAAAGAAAAAGTCAGTTTTTATCTATAATTTGAGAAATTTATAAATATAATGATACTATAATATAGAAATATAAAAATTAAATTTATAAAAGGAGTTAAAATAATTATTTAATTATTAGATAAAAAATTTAAAATAATAGTTACTGAATAAACTTAAAATCTCTTTATTTTTCTTTGTTGTGAAAAATGTAATCCAAATACTCTAAATTAATTTTGCTTCATTAATCCCACATAATGGATTCAGCAAAACAGCAAAAATCTCTATTACTTGATGAAAATTAAAAAATTGGTCCACCTACTGGTATTCAAAATTAGTGATGCCGATTGCTATTTAATAGTTAGTTATGATACTTTCATTAATGCCATTCTTCATGAAAATAAGGTATTTTATAACTTGATATCTCTTAGAAATTTGTGTCATAATATTATCTTTAATTTTTTCTCTTTCTTTTCAAGTCGTTAAAAATTTCAATTTCTTAGTTTCAATTTCTATTATCATATGAAGTAGGAAATTCTATAGTAATATTTGCTAATTTTTTTCAAACTTTATATCATTTTATAAATTTTTGCTCTGCATTATAAAAATCTGCAGGTTAATAGAAAGGATTTTGCAAAATTTTTTCATAAAATAAAGTGTAATTTTTTATTTCTTCAATTTAGTTTTTCAATTAAGCCAATTTTATGCTTTATTATTAAGCCTCTAATCATTTATTTTTTTATTTTTAATATACTTTAAGTCATTCTGGCATTTCCTTATAATTTCTATATTATTCTGGATTTCAATAAACAAACATTTCCAGCTCAAAAGCAAAATCAACTGTTTGTAAAAAATAACTGTTTCAATAAAGTTCGAAAAAAACCACTGATACATTCTTGTTATTTTGCAGAATATTTAAATCAGTCAATAATTTTCTTGTTCTCTCATCATCATTCCCATTTTTAAAATTACCTTTATCATAAACAGCTGAATGAATGAGAAATATAGTTTATCATATCATTAAAACTAATAACTGAGCATATAAGTAATTTAGCACTTTATTTTCTTGTACTACTTTTATTTTGTTCTAATGAGATTTTATATTTAGTTGCATATAATAACTTTTATGTATTTATTTCAGATTTTAAACTATTAAACTTGCTTTAGGTCTATTTTCTGGTACTTCATCCAAACAAAATTTTAAGGTTTAATTCAATTGTAATAAGTAGGGTGGATGATTTTCTTATCTTTCATTGAATAAAAGCTAAGCTATTTTACCAAAACTATAAATATCTACTTTATCAGTTGGTTTATAATCTTATTTATTTATTTCAGGTGCTTCTCAGCCTTCAGTTAAAACCATAATTCTATTGCTACCTTAAAAATCAGTTGAGTTCTCAAAATCACATATTCTAGCGTTGTAATTATCATCAAGTAGAATACTCTAAGGGTTAAGATTTTAATGAATAATTTAACTTTTATGTATATACTTAAGTCCTTTAGCTATATCAATTAATATCTATAATTTTAATTTATTTCTTCTTTCATAATCCGTAATTCTACTAATCTCATCAATAGCTTTATCTAACGATCCAATCTTCTTATATGGAAAAATCAGATAAATTTTATTTTAGTTGTAGCAAAATCCCTGCAATAGTAGGATATTTGAATGATTTAAAACTGCCTATTTTTCTATTTGAGATAAGGATTTTTCAAGTTTATCCTATTATAGAACCTTTATAGCAAAATCTTAACCATAAATTTTACTTCTATAAACTTAACCATTTTCACCTTCTCCAATTTTATTTTCTTCTCTAATATTAATTTCTTTAAACGTAAATTCTTTAAGTTATCCAAGCCCAACTAATTCCCTGAGTTTTTTCAACTATTAAGATTTACTATCCATACATACTTTAAATATTTAGCCTAAAATTAAAAACTTATAATATAATTAAGTATAAATTTTACTTTTTTAAATATTAAAATATAATTTTATCAATCTTAATTCAAGAAAGCTGCTAAAATGTAAATTTTATCTTTTAGTTAAAGAATTTAATATATAAATCTAATTAAATATGTAAAATACCTTTCAATCTTTGTACTTAGTATATTTATTTATTTTAGCTCTTTTATTTAATATTCTTCGCTTTTTTTGTCTTTTGCTTGTCTTGTCTTGTCATTTAAAATTTTTATTTTTAGATTGCTTATTTGTTGGTTATTCTTAGATCGTTTTATTAGATGTTTATTTATAGTTAGTTGTTAATAGATTTAATATAAGAAACTATATAAATAATTAGATATAATGTGTGTTGTAAGCTAGAAGGATTAATTTCTAGTCCTTAAGAGTAAAAATTTTTAGGATTTGAGTATTTTAATTTTATACTATTAATAGCAGATAACTAGGAAGTTTAAGGAGTAAAAATAAAAAGCTTTAAGGATAGTTGCCATATTTTAAAATTGGATATAAAATGTTTAAAAAATAAAGGTTATAATGCAGGACTATTAAAGAGAGTTTTAGTAAGGGAAATCAGAATAAATTGATTATTACAAATAAATAGCTTTTCAGTATTTTTTTTCCGACTTATGATTTATATGATTGAGATTGAGGTTGAGGTATTCTTGTATAAAGCATCTGAAAAATTTAAGTAGATATGCTTTTATTGCAATAAAAGATTTTTTAGTTAATAGCACTTGAATTTATAAATAAAAAAAGCAGAAAAAAACTAATAAATTAGTAAAGAAAAAATAATACAAAAAAAGAAGGAAATTAAGAGAAAAAAGAAATTAAATATTTGTAGTTAAAGAAGCTAAAAATTTAAGAGATTAAAAATACCAAGATATAGTATTATTGAAAATTCAAACTTAGAAAAAATGAAAGAAAGTAGCTATTGTTCATAATAGAATTAAATTACAAAATTATAAGAAACTTTAAGCATTTAAAGGACTATTTAAGTATTTATAATAGAATTAAAAGAAAATATTTATGTAGTAACTAATGATAAAGTATAAAATTATAAAAATTTAGGAATTGAAAAGATAAAAATTTGGAATTTGTCAAAAAAGATTAGAAGGAGAAGGTGTTAATGCTTAAAAACTATAAAGTTGCTTTAAGTAAAGAATTTGGTGGAAAAGAGATTGAGATATTCAAAAGAGCATTAAAGTTATTTTCTAGAATGTTAAAAAAGATATTTACCTACTAAATTAAATAATTCCTATTAAATTAATTAAAAAATTTATTTATATTTAAATTCTTTATATTACTAAAATAAAATCAGAAACAATAATTTTTCAAGTCGGTTTTTTATAATAAGGATTATAGAGTTAACAAATAAAATAAAATTTTAATAATTAGCCTACAATTAAAAATTGATATTAAATATTTACTCATTTTCTTTTAGAAAATATACAACTCTAAATCTTTAAAAATTTATTATACTTTGTTACATTCTAAAATAATTCTAAATTTAATATTAAAACTTCTATCTTCTTTATTAAAATTTTTGTAATTTAATGAATAAATTAGTTGGTAATAAGCAGTTACTTTAGTTATTTATTACTTTTTGAAGGTTTTTATAACATATTTTTATTAGTAATTTTATTAAAGATGCTTAAGTTATCTTTATTTAAACCTTTTCCTTTCATTAATTTAAAATTTTACTGTTCACTTTAAGAATAGACGCTTTAGTTTTCACCTCCTGAACAAAAACCCTCTTTTAAAGAAAAAATTAATGGAAAGACCCATAAAATGGATTTTTCCTAATTAATTAAATTTAAATTTAAAACTAAAAGAGTCTTTTGATATCTATAACTTTAAGAATTGTTTCGTTCAATTATAGACATTAATAAATGTTTTCAATGCTTTTCTAATTATGATATTGATCTCATCAGTAAGTAAACTAAATTTTATTTTTGCTTTACTTTTCTTTTTAAAATAATTGTTAAATATTAAATTTAACTAGCTTTATAAATATATTATATAGCTTATATTAATTGCTAGCTGTCTCTTTTACTGAAGTAAGAGAATAATTTTGAATCTTTAAAATCAATGTTACCGGAGATTCTCTCAAGTATATATCTTCATCCATGAATTTGCTAAAAGTAAGCCTATACACATCTAAATATATAAAAGATTCTGAGGTTAATCTTTTCATTATTTATTCTTTTTATATCTTAAAATTGGTAATTTCAGGCATAATTTTTTAAACAGTAGTTGAAACTAATTCTATAATAATAGTTATAAAAAGGATTTTAAAATATATAAAAGCAAAATAGTTATAAACTAATAAACTTTAAACCCATATAACATAAAATGATAAACGATGCGAATAAAAATGTTGGTAAGCTTATTTAAAGTATCTATTTTTTTACCATAATCTAGTAAACAAAATATTATATTATAGTAAAAAACTCTATTATTATGACTTATAAATTTATACGAAACTTATCTGCTTTATTTTCATAAAATTAGTATGACTAAAAAATAAGAAAGATCCGAGAATTCACCTATGTATATAAGGAAATCCTATCTGATTTATTTTTACTATAAATAGTTTCAATTTTAATTTATAAAATACTACTAATGTTAAAATTATAAATTTAGGTAGCGAAATTTATTGTAATAAATAAAATTATAATTATAAGTATAATTAATTATACTAATTTATAATTATACTATAATTTAAAATATATACTATTATATTTTTTATATTCCTTAGAATTAAAACTTTTATATTTCAATCAAATTAGGATAATTTCGATGCTAAAAATACAGCTTTAATATAAATATTTTTTTGCTTGCAAGCACACATTTAAATATTTTGGAATACTTTTAAGAACAGTGAAATATAATCAGAAGATTAATTATAGGCAAAAGATTTATATAGTTGATTTTTAGTTTTTATGTCTTACCATATTTCAAATCTTGAAAGAATTTTGTCAGAAAGGATTAAAATCATTTTAACTACAATGCTTTATTACTTAACTTATTGATACTTAATTTTCTTCTAAATATTGACACCAAAACTAGCAAATTAATGTTTGATTCCAAAGCTTCTAAACTTTCTCTCTACATTTCCTGATTTATTAATAATAACGGCAAATGCATAGCAACTAACTTATAAAATGATCTAGCTTTAATGCTTTATACTTATTAATTACTCTTTATTTAGTTTCATGGAAAGGTGGCTATCTCATTTTGAAATAAACTAAAATTAATAATTTCAGTCTATTTAGTTAGATATAAATCTATTAGTAGAAATAAGCTGCTGCTATTATAATACTTTATAGAAACTCTTATGAAGTTATAGAGAATGCGAGTATTAAAAAATTACTATATGCAAATAAAATTTAACTATATAATAAGGGAACCTTTTCTACCTTTTGGATTAAAGAGTGGTTTAATAATTATTACTTATAACACTAAAATAGTTGTTGGAGATAAAATTGGAAATCCTTAATAAAAAATACATGAATTTTAATGAATCTAAAGCTTAAAGTTAAATATAAAAGGAATGTTAATTAATCTCAATCTAGTTTGATAATATAATTAGCTGGTTTCTTAGAAGAATTTAATAAATAAGAGCCTTTATTTTCTGCTTAAAGTAAGATTATTAGTTAAAATTGGATTGCAAAATAAAAAGAAGATTTATATAAATCCTAAAGAATTATTTAAAGGAAATCTAAACTAAAAATTAAGATATATTAAGAGCATTTCAATTTCTAATTTAACAACTTAAAAAGTAATTAGCATTTTGCAATTAAGTGAGAAAGAAGTTAGACTTTTTGTCATTCTAAGACAGATTTTTACAGCTTAAAAGAAGAAAAATTTAAGTGAACATGATAAAAAAGTTGATTTAATTTTATAGCTAAAGGTATGATTTATTGAGAAATATTTAGAGGTTTTTAAGGGAATTATTAAATCAAAGTTGATAAATAAAAATACTTAATATTCATTTTACTTTTTAATTTATATCTCTACATTTTTCTATTTTTTAAGTGATTATCATTTTATAATTTTCTGGCAAGTTAATATCTTAAAATTCGGAAATAACGCAAAAAAGAGATTATATAAGGATTTTTAAAGATAAAAGTAAGAAATTAAAGAAGCATAAAACGTGTTAAAGATACAAATCTGGTAAGAGAATTTTAGTCTAAAACTTTGATGAAAAAAAGCTATTAAAAGTAGTTAAGGAGACTGATTAAATGAAAATGTCTCTAGTCTTGTTTCACTTAAAAATAAAATTAAAATGTAATTAAATTTTATTGTACAATGGCTGAAATGGATTTAGAGACTTTATAAGCCTTAAATAAAGAATAAGCGAAAGAAATAAAAACATAATAAAAGAAGTTATAAAGAGTTGAAGAAAGATACGTACTTAAGCATAAGGAAAACGAAACCCTTAATGCGGAAAAGTAGTAGCTTCTTAATGTTCTAAGTAAATTGTTTCCTGACAAGGATGTAAATGCTGATTTAGAAAAGTTACTTGATATTCAGGCAGAAAAAGAACAAGCTTATAAAAAAAATGTGCAGCAACTTACTTAGAAGAATAATGATTTACAAGCTTAAATGTAATAAAATTCATAGAATTATTTGTTATTGATGTAGAAAAAAGATTTGGAATTAGAAGACTTAAAATAACAATTGTTGGACTATTAAAAAACTCAGCAAATGTTAGGAGAAGTTAACGCTAATTTAGTTATTTCTGAGAAAACTTGTGAATAGTTAAGGTTGGAAAATTTGAGATTATCACAAGTAGAGGAAGAATGCGCTAGGCTGAAGGCAGAAAATCTTATGGAAAAATTATCCGAGGAGAAAAAAATAATGTAGCCTGATTAACATCTTGTTCATGTTCTTTAATTATCCCGCGAAATTAATGACTAGAGAGATATTATAATCGATTTAGAAAGACAAATCTTGGAGTTTAAATAGTAATAAGAAAAGTCATAAAGTTAAATTTCCAGTTTAGAAAGTGATTTACAAGTTAGAGATAAAGATTTGTAAAAGTCAAAATAAGATCTTAAAGAATTTCGCAAAAAAGCTCAAAAAATGCTTTTGGAAAAAGAAAGTGAGTATGAAAAGCATAAGTAAATTATAGAAATTAAAGAAGAGATTAAAGAAGATAATGATCAAGAAACTAACATAGTACTAAGAAAGAGGATAGCTGAATTAGAGCGAAGTTTGAGTAGAGAAGGTATTAACTTGGAATATCTTAAAAATATTGTTGTGAAGTATATGGAATGCATAGGAGCCAGTAATCATAAAGAGGCACACACATTGTAGAATGTAATTTAGACTGTTCTTTGTTTTAGCTAAGAGGAAGTTTCTTTAATAGAAGCTGCTAAAAACACAGGATACTTCTGGGGAGAATCTAAAGTAGGTTCAGGTGTCTCTTACAATATTTTACAAAGTGGATTGATAAAAAGCATAGAAAAAAGTTCAGAAGCTTAAGCTAAAGAAAGATTATAACTATAAAAAGAAATAGAGCAAGAAGAAGCAAAGTGGACTAAAACTAAAAGCACAGGGAATAATTAAAGCGAAGGTGGAAAAAAGAACCTCATTCAGATATAGACTTAATTTTAACTTGTAAAAAGTAACTTAAAGATTTAAATTTCGATATTTAACTTTAACTTTGATTATTTGAAATAAAATTATAATAAATCGTTTACCTATCTAAACTTAAACTATTTTTTTTAATATTCGATATCTATTATATATTGGATATGTCTATTTTTAAAGGTATAGAAGATTGCTCATTTTTCAAGCTTAGATTAACAATATTTTTATCATTTTTCTGTTTAAAGTGAATATTTTAAAAAAGCTATTATAAGTTATTACTAGAAAGGGTTTAGAAAATTTAATAATCCTTTAGTTTTACCAAATTTTGAGTATAAGTATTAAACTAAAGGATTGATTAATTAAAGGAAAAATTTAAGATGCTTTATCTTACTTATTCAACTAAATTTTTTCTATTTAATGAAATTAGTTAATAATTTCATATTTTTTATCTTTTATTACTCCTATATTTACAAAGAAAAATAGCTTCTTATAACTGCTCGAATATTTATCAATATGTATTATTTTAAGATGATACATAACTTACAGTTAAGAAATGTATAAAATTATACCTAGAATGAAATTAATCATTTATATTTGACTTATAATATTTCTCTTACCAAAAACATTTTAAAAATAGCAGATAAAATACACTTAGCTAATTTTAGATTTATGCCTTTTAACTTTTAGATTATAAATTTAATTAAGTGCTTTAGCCATACTACTTTGTATACCTCAAAAAGGTGTTGAAATATTAAATCTCCTTGATATTCATTTTATTAATATATAAGGAGTCTACAATATAGTTTACTATCAATAAATTAAAAATAGAAGCAAACTATTTAAAAAGGTATAACTTTAAGATAAAACCTATTAATAAATAGTAATTAGGATATATAGTTTTAGTATAAATTGTAATTAAAGGATATTATAGTATTCAATTATTTTGTTATACATTACCATCATTCTTTATAATACCTCTGCTTCTCCTATTTTTCATAAATTACCAGTTAAATAAATTGAAGGCATTCTTATTGTTATTATATTAACCATTTATTTTCCCTTTTTTTTAGTTTTGTACTATATTAAAATCTTCAATCAATAAAATCTTACAATACTAAATATAAAAAAGATTCGCTAATTTATTACTATAAATTACTTTTATTTACTTAAGCTTAAAACTTTTGAAGAATAGTCTATTCATTAGGATTAAATTAATTAAAGCGATTCAAATTTTTATTTAGTTATTACCAAATGCAGCTACTTTAATCCGCAAACTTTAAGAAATTTAAATTCTTCCACTATCATATCTAATTAAATACTTTACCATCTTTTAAATATATCTCTTTGGAGTATTACCTGATTCTTTCCTCCTTAAATTTTATAAATTCTGCCTTTAATTAACTAGCGCAAAGACTAAGGTTAAAGCTTTTTAACCTTTAGCTAGTGATTCTTTCTTTTAAATAGCATTCTCATATTATCTATTGCTTAATATTGAATATATAAGAGATAATTCCCTTATTTTGAGTACCAAAAAGTGATATAATTGACTAAACTGGTAAAAAGCAAAGCCATATAAATAAATGGCTTTTAAAGAGAAAGTTTAGCAGTAAAAGGCTTGAAATATCATAATTTTACAGTAACTCTTGAATTTTCTAGTGTAATGGTTAAACGATTGTAAAGCACAATAGCACATTCTAGTTTAATGAATCTTAAAGTTTAAATAAAATATCTAAATTAATTTTAAATATATTAATAAAGAGTTAAATGAAGTTTTGATTTAAAATTTCAAGGGAATTCTCTAAACTTTCCATAAGGATCATGGGTTCTTCTTAAATGCGATTTTTTTTTAATCATAAAGACGCAACAACAGCAGAGACCAATTAATAATAAACCAACTAATGCTGCTAAAGCATAGATTCACCAAACGTCTTCCGATACTTCTCGAATTATGTTGTAGAAATCAGTTACATCACTGTATTGATGTAAACATTTTAGTTAAACGGAATTTTTGGTAAGTTCGTTTACGTAATGACTTAAACGTACTAAGATATAGTAAGCGCAAGAATTATCCCAATAATCTTGATGACTAGGTCTTGAGCAAGAAAATTAGAAAAATTACTCGTAAATATTATCTTCATAAGAAACTGTGCATCTTCCTAAGTGATCTCTTGAAGGAACACAGTCGCAAACTCCAGATTTGCACTCATCATTTCCTTCACACTCTTCCCATGCATATTTACCTTCAGGATTAAAATTACGATCATTGGATATTCTGTCTAAAGTGAAATTTTGATAATCGCAATCTAATTCTGTAGGCTCTACTAAATCACTCATTTTCTCTTTAACTGTATCTAATTTTCTAACAATAGGAGTACAATATGATGAGCATTCTAGAAATTCCGCCCAATCTATGGGAGATCCATCTTCTTTTAAGCAATAAACACTTCTAAGTTGTTCAGAAATATGGCTGTCTAAATCCCAGACTGTTGTTTCAGTTTATAAAACTCTTCTTAATGTTGCTCCAGCTTCTGCAGCAGATGTTTCTTCATATGTTGTTTACTCAGTAGGAGTTTCCTCTGATGTTGTTTACTCAGATGGAGTTTCTTCAGAATTTGTTTCTTCTTAAGGTGTTTCCTCTGATGTTGTTTACTCAGATGGAGTTTCTTCAGAATTTGTTTCTTCTTAAGGTGTTTCCTCTGATGTTGTTTACTCAGATGGAGTTTCTTCAGAATTTGTTTCTTCGGAAGGTGTTTCCTAAGATGGTGTTTCTTCGGAAGGTGTTTCCTAAGATGGTGTTTCTTCGGAAGGTGTTTCCTAAGATGGTGTTTCTTCGGAAGGTGTTTCCTAAGATGATGTTTCTTCATCATTTTCTTAAATATAAGGTATTGCTTCTTCTTGCCAACCTTCAGGACATTTCATAGAAACACTTCCAGACTAATAAAATTCGAATAGAGAGCATTCTTCATTTTTCTATCTGCAAAAAGGTCCAGCATGTATTATTTCAAGTTCATCATCTCTATAAAAGCAGTGTCCTTGAAAAGCTACTGTTTCCTCTTTATTACACTCCCAAGCCGGGCAATATGAGCAAGCAGCAAGGGAAATTAAAGCAAATGCTATCACCCTCTACATTTAAATAATATAATAAATATGGTGAAAAACCTTTAAATGATTACCTTCAAATTTTAATTTCATATTCATCTTTCAAAAATGCCTTTATTTATACCTTTAATCCACATTTCTTCTATTTACTACTATTCCATCTTATTACTTTCTCAATATATATCTAACTTAGCTTAAAGAATTACTTAGATTTAATTTAGGGAGATAATATGGTAATGTGGCTAGAGTTAAAAACAAGTAGATTTGCTGCTATATTAGTTTGAGATATTAGAGAATGACATTTTTAAAAAAAGAGTTTTGAAGCGTATATTTAAACCCGGAAAGCATCTTTATTTATAATATATAAGACAAAGATTAAATTAAATGTGCTGAGTAATTATCAACTTCATCAAGAAGATTTGCTGCTGCAATGACGGTGAAGAACAAGAAAACACAAAACTTGTACCTAAAGAGACTAATTAAACCTCAGGAAGTTGCTAGAAAAGTTCCGGTGGTTGAGGTCCTAAAAAATCGTCTTAATGAGTGCAGTGATATTTCAAAAGGCTGAAAGTGAAAAGTCTTCTTAAAATTGAGAAGATTTGGATGAAAGCCTTTTAAACTTTTTATTTGATTTGCTTGAAAATTCTTTTAAGTTTAAGTTTAAATAATAAATCTAAAAGTATTCATAAAGAAAATTTATAATTTAAGCTATTAGCGAGCAGTATTGCTATATACCTTAAATACCTTAAATATTATAATAATTATGATTAACTAAGTTAGTGGTTATATTGAATGATTTTATTAAATACCTATAATTTTTTTCTTTCCTAAGAAGATTTTTAACTTTAATTAGATATCCTTTTAATAAGCTTGAAGTTTCTAAGAAATAGACCTTATTAAATTTTGAGAAATAAAGGAATATCTAGATGTTGACTATTTTCTAAATGCAAAAGATGGATAAAAAAGAAGTTAAATTGAATAGAAAATATTTATAGATCACCACCTAACGATTGTTACAACTAGAGTTAAAAACAGGGTAATAACACCCATCACTATGACAGACCAATCTATAATTTTTTCTTTCTTAGTTATGTTTGAGTTGAATTTAAGGTATATTAAGCAAGGAAAGACAAACATTAGAGGTGCTCCACTTACACATCCTGCTAATGCGAATAACTTGTCTAACTTGTCCCTCAGAACATACCCGACTACTACTGTGAAAATTACCATAAAGATTCTTTCAGAATTTTCTATCCAAATAGGAGTTTTACTGTCTTTGTACCATTTCATTTAAATGTAGCCTTCTATTATTTCACTAATAGGAAACTACTGAAGTGGATATGTAAGAGTAATTAAACCACAAAAAGCTATGATGCAGATTTGAGTTGGTACATTTTACTTAAGATTCAAAGTGATAAGTTCATCGGTATCATCTCCGTAAGCAATATAAAAAATGCCTGTCAAACACTATAAAATTCCAACAGAGGTCATTGCTAGAGCCATCATTTTGGTATAGCTTTTCTTATCAGCAGCTGCTTCAAAAGTCGGAAGAATCGCTCCAATTCCTTCAAACATAAAGCAGGCCATTCCTAGAAATATTAAAAAATCTTTCTCATTGAATGCATCAATTTTATCACCTACCCCATGTTCAGCGATATGTTAAACGCTTTTAGCAAATATGAAGATGTAGGTTCCATATAAAATAAAAATACCAAATATGAAATATTTAGTAAGTTGAGGTAATTTCCTATAAAGGCATAGAGGTGTTAGTAGTATTATAAGAGCAGTAAAATATTACCACCATTTAACTTGATAGCTAAACCAGTCATCTATTACCTTTTCAAATTCTTTTACTATGAAAATGACGTAGCTCATTGTGACTGTTATTTGAACGATAAAAACAAAGATATCTGTTACATATTTAAATACTCTTCCATATGCAAGCTATCCTATCTACCCATATGTTAGCTTTTAATTTAACAGCACTCTTGTTTTAACTACTTTGATCATACAGTAAATAGATAAAACCAAGTAGAAAAGCAAGCACAATAAAGAAAACATCCAACCTCCTCTTTTAAATCCTATAGGAGTGCTAAGCCAAGCTGTAGTCATATTAAGTTTGAAAATAGTGAAGAAAGTCTACCAATTATTATTCAACTTCTATCCTTTTTCCAATTTTTCTTCATCCTTATTATCATAAAGTTGCTATAATTCAGAGGTATCTTAGTTATTTTTTTAGATATCCTACTTGAAAGTTTTAATATTCGAATATTTGTCAATATAAGCACTATTTTCTGAACCTTTTTAAGATTTATTTAAGCTAAAATCATTTTTCGAGCCATTTCCACTAATTTCAAACTCTTCTTGTAGTTTATCTTAGTTCTACATCTTTTAATTGTTAATTTATTAATTTAAAAACTCAAAACTTTCCACTTTTGTATATTGAGTATTCAGCTCCATGCACCCTCTTTTATTTTATGGTTTTTTATTTAATTAATTATAGTTTCTCTTAAGTCTCTATTTATAGTTCTTGTGAAGAGGTATTTAAGCTATATCCCTTCTAGCTTAAAATATATGGATTTTATATAAATCCTGAAATTTAAAGATTGAATCATTAAGCATTTCTCTCATTGTATTTTTAGACTAGAGATGCTAAAGGAATCTAGGAAGTAACTAAGAAGCTACAATAAACTGAAATGGTTTCTTATAAACTTATAAAAAATTAAATCAGCTTACGTTATCCTTTTTTAGGCCTTTTAATATTCCATTTATTTTCCTAATAAACGACATTAAGGAATATAAGAGATATAGATAACTTCCATGGATAACTTATGCTTAGTTTCTTTTTCAATAAATGTCTATCATTAAATAAGGTTTTTCTATAAAGAATTGAAAATAAGATTAGTTATATATTAATAAGGTTATAGATATATGTATTAACTAGTTCGATAATCAATAATAGTATTTTTATATAAGTCTATAACTCTTCTGTGCTTTTCAATTAGCTCACTACTTTTGTTCTTGCTTTTTCATATATATTAAAAAAGACTACTCTGAAATCTAAAAAAGAGCATATTTTTAAATAATAGAAAAAGTAAAGGATAAGTAAATATCTGAGGAGTAAGGCCTAAATAGTTGATTGAATCATATAAGTATGTTAAATAATTGACTTCCATGTGTTAAATACCTAAACACCTAATTAGATTAATAATATATTGCTAATTTAGTAGTATGCAAATATAACTACAACTAAGATTATTTACTTAATATCAACCTTAAGTTATTATTGCTATTTTAAAAAAAAAGAAACTTAAAAATTATTATGATCTGAATAGTATGGCTGCTATGCTAAAATATGCTTAAAAGTGCTTATAAGAGATAAGATTTTGCATAGGTTAGCTGGTCATTTGTTCTTAGGCCTAAATAAAACAACTTAAATACTTGAGAAAATAGAAATTAAAGTGCTTCATGTTTAAGCAAAACATAGTTTAATTCCTTAATAAAGATTAGAAGTACTTTATTTAAAAAATAACCCTTTAGAAGGATAAATAAAAGAAATGAATAAAGAGATATAATCACTCAAGTTAAACTCTAAATCGTTATTTTTAGATTATCAAAACAAGTCTAGTATCTCTTGGAAATAGTTCTAATTAAATTCGTATGATTTATAGCTCCCTTGCTATTTTCTCTTATCTGCCTTAGAAATTTACTCTTCAAAGTACTTCAAATCAAAGGGACCCATTAGTTTCATATCTATAGGAGGTTTAATTTATTTCTATCAGAGCAGTTGGAAGTTTAAATTAGTTTAGCTTTTGAAGAATTAATGATTTTTGATATCCTGAGCTCCATTTTATAAATTCCCTAAGCGCTATTTAGGATTTTATTACAATAGCTTCTCAATTAAGTCTTTGGCGTTTTCATCGAAAAGAAAATTGGGGAACTGATATACTCCTTTCTTTATTTTCTCGTATATCTTCATAGGATCTGAACCATTAAATGGAGGATATCCACATAATAGTTCAAACATAAGCACTCCTAGTGAAAAATAATCAACTGCTTTATCATAAGGTTAGCCCAGTATAATTTCAGGTGCCATATAATAAGGAGACCCACATTTGGTAGTTGTTCTAAAGTAAATACTTACTTCTCTTAAGGTCTAAGAATCTTGCATAATCCGAAGTCTACTAATTTGATATTACCTTTGAAATCAAGCAAAATATTCTCTGGTTTAAGATCACGATATATAACACCTTTAATATGTAGATATTCCAAAACCAGCAATATTTCAGCAATATAGAAAGCAGTTAACTACATATCAAATATCTTCCTCATTTTTAAGTGAGTAAGTAATTCTCCTCCCTAAGCAAATTCCTAAACTATGTAGATATTTTCTTAGTCCTAAAATGTATCTAGAATTTAAATAACAAAAGGAACGCTATTTTTCTTTAGTTTTTTAAGTATTACTTACTCTTATAGAATCTTATCTTCTACTTTTAGTTCACTAATTTTGTTCTTATTGTACTATTTCAGTACAATATATTAATTTGGATTTGTTGTATACTACCCTAAAAAAACGTTTCCAAGTTTTCCTACTTAAAGAGTTTATCCAAACTGTATCTATGATTTCTTTTAAATATCAACTTAAGTAACAGTATTCACTATTAACTTTTCTTGATTATTTTACTTCTTTGAACTACTTTGATTGACGTTAAAATTTGCATTGAGTAATTTCTTTTAGGTTTACATTATCCTACTATTATCCTTTGGCATTTTCTTAGGACTTTCCATTTTTTAAGTTTTACAATCTTGCACATCTTTCGAGGTTTCTTACTTTTAAGTAGCTTTTATAACTTCTGGTTACGATTTTTACTTTAAATGATTACCAAGTTTTTATCTATTAGACTGAGATAATTAAGCTTTATTATTAAGGAATTTCTTATTTCTTTTATTTGTAGTACTTAAAATATCAGTATTACTACCATTAAAGACATTACTTTTATTACTAATCAAACTTTAAGGACTTTATTTTGGAGATTATTTCTTGCTTGATTAAGGTTTTAATGGTGGAAGTTCATTTCAATTCTATAGTTGATTATCTTGCACATTATTGTTTCCAGCATTTGCCTTTGCATTTAACTAAAAGCATAAATCAAATGAAATGTTTTACTTAAGTAATTACTATTCGTTTTCTTCTTCAGTATTAAGAAATTAGCTTGCTTTAGGGCTTTTTAAGTTGATAATCTTCTTAGCACTATGGCAGTGCAAGTTATTATTTTATATTTACTATTTCAATTTTTTTGGACTCTTTTCAGCACTAACCTCTTATTTATAAGTCTGGAAAGACGTACTTAACACTTAGCTCTCCTCTTTCTTGAATAGTCATTAGTTATCCTATTATACTTCTAGTAGCAGCAGATTAGACTTTTCTATTGGAATTGTGGAAGTTTGCTAAAGAATGTTTTGAATAACATCTCCTTGAATATCTACAATCCTTCCTTCCATTATCTTTTATTCCTTCTAAATAAGGTATTTTAGTACTCTTTCCTTATTTGCTTCTAATTCATTAAGCTTTCATAATCGAGTATGTTCTAATATAATGACATTGCATTTATTTTAAAAAGAGTTGATGATAATAGACTAAAGCTATTATATCTAGTCAGTAGGACTAATGTAGAAGTCAAAAAATCCTTTAATATAAACTCCTTTAAAAGCTTCACTTGAGCTTTGCTTTACTATTACAACCTAAAACCTAGTTAAGAATAGTTCTATTTCCTCATTCTTCAAGATCTTCCTTTAGATAATAGAATTAGAAGTCTAAACGTTATACTTTCTGTAGAGTAATTCTCATACATACTCATTTAATATTATATAGTCAATATTTTCCTGCAAATTTTATTTCAGCTGCCAGTTCTTTTTAGTTATATTTTCTATCTAGTTAGTGGCAAGCAAATCTGTATTATCAATGCTAGGGAGTTCTTCAATATTCTAAGAGTTAATAAAGGCATTGTATCACTAAGAATTTATTACGTAAACATAATCAAAGTTCTTTAAAGGGGTTTTTTAGAGACTGATTATTTACTCGACGAACGATTAATTCTTAATTTAGCTTATTTAGGGTAAGCAGAAAGGCTTTCTAGCTTAAGTTTCGTATTCTATATTATTCAGTTCACTTTTACTAATTTAATTATACTTTATCAATACCTTTTAGCTAGATATCTTGCTAGGGGAATATTTCTTCTTTACTCTTCCAGCTTAAATAGTGAACTAAACATCATTTGCTGGTTTTTACCTTCTTTCAGATTTAGACTTTATATGCTTCAATTTTTTATTCTTTTTAACTTCTTCATCTGGGAAGTTAAGCATCAGTTCCTATAAATAGCCATGCTTTAGAGGATAAACACTTGAAGACTTAATTGAATTACATTCGTTCTTTAAATTACGCATTGCAAGTGGAGAGTTCTCTCAGATCTATAAATTCTCTTATATAGAATCATTCAAAAAGCTAGTTTTTAAACCTTTATGCATTTTATTTAAATAATGCTTAAATTTAACTTTTATCTATTAAAATCCCTTATAGAGTGAAAACTATTTCTAGATCATTTATGATATTCAATTAACTTTCTACAGGCTTATAGTATTTACCTTATACTATTTGTATTATCTCCCTACTAATATCTAACCCAGGTCTGTATAGTTTTTCATTGTCTCTTATATCTAAACAATTTAAGTTTCTCCCATAATCCTAAAGCTCTATCAATGCTAATAAGTTTGGATATAATTTTAGAATAATGTATTGAAGCATCTAAGGATTGACTTACTAATAATTTCCAAGCTTTATGCTTATAAATTATATTTTACTATACTGTTTTATTATTTTGAGCACTCAGATTAACTAGCTTTTGTATTAATTAATTAAACTCTAAAATCCTGCTTCTTTATAAATAGTGAAAACATATAAATCTTATTTCTTTTGTAGGAGAAACTGAACTAAGCAAGATATGGGAAGACTTAATTTAAGCCGCTTATTAAATAGATCTGAGTAATATAGATAAAATTGTATCCTATCAAGTATGTACTATTAAGCTTAATTTTAACATAGAAAAAAGCACTAAAACCTGCAAAAAGTAACAAACTTGAATATTATAGAGTATTAATGCAGCCAATGTATATAAATGTATCCAATTTTAAGTAATAAATACCAATATTATTATGAAAGCTAGTGGATACTATTATAGAAAAGTGATAACTATTCAATTTATTATCCTCACTTCATTAAAAAGCAATTTACTCTGCTTTGCTTAGTGACTCAATTTATAACATACTACTCTGATGTCAGTCTTATTTTTATTTAATTATATTTTTAAATGCTAATTATTAATTCTATAAAGTTGCTAGCTGATTAAGTACATATTTAGATATAAATGCTCTTGACTAAGCTTTCAATAAAGGGATTTTATATAATATAAATTTCATTAGTTTAGAGCTTTTACTTAGCTCTTTTGAAATAAATATCTGCTCTGATCACTTTTATGATCTTTGGTCTTAAATTATTTTTGTGTTAAAAAATTAGCTTTTTAATGATTTTTTTTGCTAGGTAAGAGAATATAAGTACAGATTAATGTTTATTCATTTTATTAGATGGCTGTAAAAATAATTTTAGACTGAAACTTTAACTCTTAATATTTAGAGTTGTAATACCAACACTGTGATTTGAAATAAAGTTATTAATTATATAATTTATTTTGTTTGGCTAGTTCTATGTTAACAAAAAATCTAATTAAGCTATTTAAAATTACTACCACAATTAAAATTGAAGTTACTACTTAGCTTTATCTTTTTGCCTTATTGCTATCTGTATTTCATGCATCTCAGTATAAACTTGAGTTTCTGCGCTTGCCTCGTTAGTATAGTTAGTTTAAACCTGTTGCAATTCTATATTAAGATTGCGGCTGTCTACTGATTTGCTTTTCTAATTCTTAAGCTTTCTTTGAATGATCTCATCTTCATCGTAAGATTCTGTTAAGTCTGTTATATCAGCCTTTTATTCTTCCTCTTGTTGTTAATTATTTATACTATTTGAGTATTGAAGTTACATTTTTTAGGCCTAATTTTGATTTTCTAAAGTATTAATATTTTATTATTTATGCAAGATGCTTTTGAACAAATTAAGTCCTCATTATTAATAAAATTTTTCTTTATCAAACTTCTATAACTTTTTACTCCTAAAGCCAAAAAATTATCTCGATTTGTCTTCTTAATATTCTTATTTTTCTTATTTTTCTTAATATTCTTATTTTTCTTATTTTTCTTCCTCTCCAGATTCTGACCTGATAGTTCTACTTCTCACATTTTAGAAAAGGAAGCTAACCAACTGAAGCTTTTTAGCTCAAAACTAACTCTTGTTTTAAACTAGAACTTTGTTGAAGTTGGAGACTATATCTATTATATTGTTATCAGAGTATATTCAAGAGTTATTTTAATGATTGAGTAGAGAAGGCCCTAAAAGCTACTTTTTTTGGTTCTTTTTATCGTTTTGTTCAGACTGAAAAAGGTAGGATTTTATTTATTAATTCAAACTAGTGCTTTCTAGAAGCTGCTCTTGCTTCTTTATCTAGGTAGTTCAGTCCTCACTAAAAAACTAATGAGCTTCTTAGTTTTTTTCTATATAATAAATAAAATTACTAATTTACTCTATGTATCACTTTCATCCTTCATTATGAGTAGCAGGGTTAGCTCTATCATAATCCTATATATGTAAATAGCCTTACGTTTTGGAAGAAGATACACTGGTTATGGTAATAGTATTTCTCCTCGTCAAATTTTTTAGAAGGTGAATTGCTTGAGATATTTGAGCTAGTTGGCGAATTAAATTTTCAAAAAAACTTGGCAATTTAATCAACTGGTAGCCAAATAAATAGAGCAGCTATTCCCAAACCGACTATCAGAAACCTTCTAGCTTCGTACTCTTTAAGAAAAGTGTAGATAACAATCCCTGATATACTGTAACAGATTACAATTAAGTAAAGGGCTGTGAACATTTTGCTACTCAGCTCAAAGTTAAGTTTCGGAGAGCGAGAATATTTTCGTATTAGTAGGTATTTAGAAGTCCAGTAGTATAATAACATTCCTAAAAATCCAGCTAAAAATGATAAAGGATAAATAAAGGAGAAGATAAAGGAACAAAATGTAAGAGTAAGAATTTCACTGTAGCCTGTAGACATGTTGAGAGTAATTTCTTCTCATATAGCATTCGCTTATGCTTGAGTAAATTTCTCTTTCTTTATATTCCTTTTTACAATCTTCTATAAAAACTTCTTGAAAATAGACTTAGGAGAGATTATTAAAATAACAGGGTTTAAAACTGCAGACACTCATATGATTGAAAAAATACTGCTAATTAGGTTCTTTTCTTGGTATCATGTATTAGGATCATAGCAAACTATAAAGATCATAATAGAACTGATAAGCTGAATTAGAGTGATTTTCCATGTTAAATACACATTGTAAGAAGTAATGGTAGCGTGCTTTTCAAATATGTTCAAATAGGATAAAATCATCTTTGCTATTTGAGATACCCAAACACATACTAATCCAGTGAAAAAGTTTATAATTATAGAGAATTCTACCTTTCTTTGCCAAAATCTAACTAAGTATATTAAGGAAAAGCATGCAAGTAAAATTAATGCTGTTGCAATCCAGCTTTAAGCTTATCTTTGTTGTCTATTTTTGAAAGAAAGACCTAGATTTTCCCAGTATATATCAGAAGGATCAGGTGCTCTCTCGGCTTCTATCTTATCCCATTGATTTGTCCTTTTAATTTTAGGTGCTTTAAGCTTATTACAGAATTGTACAAAGCTATTCTTCTTGAAATATCTAACTACGTTTCTAGCTTAGCTTTAAGTTCTAAAAGTTACTAATACTTAACCAATTTACTAAAGATTTCCTCCACCAGTTTCATCATTTGCGTTATTAATTTTTTAATTGTTCTCAAGTTGATACTAATGCAGAAAATCTAGCTTAGCTGCATAATATTTAGGATCCTTTTTTCTTTTTAAGCATAAACAAAACTAACTAGGATTATTTCCATTATGGTTCTTAATATATTCATTGATTTTGTTGAGTTCAATAAGGTTTTCCTAATACTCTTTCACAAATTACACTTGGTTATGAATGAAGTATATTTATACTATCTTCACTGGCTCTAAGCTTTGCCCTTCTATCACTAGAGATTACAAATAGAGTTTAAACTATTCTTTATCATAATTTGGATGTAAATTGGTAAACCAAACTGTGTAGTCATCAGGTGTTATACATTCATCGTCTATCTTTTATAGCTTTCTTTGTATGTATATCTTGGTTATTATGTAGGCTAATACCGAAATTATTATTATTATTAAGTGAAGAATTCCAAATCATTCAGGAACTCTCTTGCTTTTGAAATTTCCTACTGTACTACTTATTTCGATAAGAGCATATACACTATCAGGTTCTTTATTTATTTCCTAATTTACATCCCCCATAATCCAGCAGTAAAGACACATTGCAAGACCAAAAGGGAAAAATGCTATTCCTAGAAGATAAATTAAATATTTCATAAAAACGAAATATAAAGTGAAACCTTCTCCTAAGTCTGCTAATTCTGAAAGTCCACAACATAAGGAGTATTTCTATCCGTTAACAACATTTCCACAGCATTCACATTTAATGTATTAGCTATCATTGTTTTTATCATACTTCTAAATTTTCTTAGCTTTACGATGTAATTCGGCTTTACTAATTTAAGCTTCCGCTAACGCATCAAAGCCTTCTTTTTTGTCATTATAAATAAATCCTAAATTAAGTTACATTTAACTAGCATGAAAGTCGACAGTATTTCTTTTAAGTCCTTTCTAGCAATTATTTTTAAACTTTTTCTAAAAGCCCCATCCTTTAAACCCTTCTAAATTCCAAGTTTCTTACTCCTTTTCCTTATTATCTTATGAATATGCAATAGTGGTTTTTGCAAGAATTTTATCCCCATTTTATGAGCTTAGATCTATGGTTATACTTTCACTTTACTCAATAGGAGACTACTCAATCTATTCCATTTATTTAATTTTTTACATAGAGTTATTGGATTATTCATAAGGATCTTAAAAATCAAAGTTTTAGAGTGAGTCTTCTAGAGTGACATTCTTAGGGTCTATTTGAATCAGCATTAATAATGTGTGATTTACTTTATAATATTTATCTTTTAAATAGTACTACTTTACTTTATTAACTAGTATTTAAATACTTTTTCTTATAACCTTCTTACTATCTTACTATTTACCCTTCTTGATATCACATCTAAAGCTCGATTATTCAACTTAAGAAATAAATATTTATCATTAATATAAGTGAATATGAGCTCTGTCTTACTTTATGTTTTTACTTATCTTTTACAGTATCAAATCTGTCAAGAATTGAAAAAGCCTGACTTTAACTAAAAGTAACAGATTAATTAAATAATAAGGCAGTTTAGCTGCCTAAGTATTAAAAGGATTTAATATTTTAGCTTCTTTTAGTTAATTAATAAGGTGTAATTTAATTTAAAGCTTTAGTTTAAAACTATTGCTATTTATATTTAATTAGAGGTTAGTAAGATTATTATGCCTAGGTAATGGGAATAAGTAGAGTATATTTGATTTAAACAATTGAAAGTTTATTTAATTAAAGTATATACATTATATCAAAATTCAAAGGTTTTAAGTTATAATACCTTAATGTCACATTGTGATTCTTGCAATTCTATTCTCAAAATGCTTGAGAGTTGTCCTACGTAAGAAGATCTTTTTGGGTATCTTATGGTTTTAGTCTCAGTTACTGTGTATTCGATGGCTGTAATTTATGTCGTACTGTGGTGGTATAAAAAAGATATCTTTTATCTTAGTTTAGTTTTGATTTCAGCTTCCGAGGTATTTCTTTAATTTTAGGCAATTGTTAACAATTTAATTAAGGATATGATATAGTAACCAAGGCCTGAAGGAGCATGTTCTACTAGTTATGGAATGCCGAGTAATCATGTTGCCTTTACAACAATCTCTGTATTATGAATCCTCGTTTGAAATTATTAGAAAACTTAAACAATCACTAACTTACAAGTAGCACTAAGCTTCCCACTAGTCTTTTTAGTTGCTTACTCCCGCATTTTCTTAAACTATCATACTCTAGAGCAGACCATCGGAGGAGTTATTTACGGTTTAATGTTTACAGCCTTATTTTACTAGGTGTGGAATTCAATTTTAGGGAAAAAAGGCGAGAAGAATTCTATTTGAACTTAGTATTAGTATAATTCTTATTGATACCCTGTATTAATTAGCTTAATATAACTAAATATAATCATCTGTCTTTTTTTTTTTATCGGCATCTTATTACTTTATTATCTCTACAATCAACCATACGACATCTAGTTTTATATACATACTACAACCTAACTCTCTAGCTATTTAAGCTTATAAAATCCTTTATAATCTGACAATATAAATAAGGTAAGATTATAGCAATTATTTATAATTACATGAAGATGTATCCCTAAATACTTAATATAAGGTTCTTATGCTTCTTATTACACTCCTATCATAATAGATTATTATTATACTGATAAAATGCAGTATTCTCCTGGTTTTAGTTACCTCTAGCAAAATATAAATACTAAGTTAGACTAGAATTTTAGTTTTTTTAATTTTCTTTTAAGGAATCACTTAATATAATAAAGCTACCATCAAGCATTAAAAGATATTGATATATCCTATAAAACTTAAATGAGAGTCATAAAAATATAAGCTACTGAATATATAACTATACTTACATATCTAACTATAAAAACTTAACATAGACAAACTAGCTAAACAATAGAAACCAAAAAATATGCATCTCAGCTAGTAATTTAATCATATTCATATTGAACTAATTAGAGTAACTAAGTTACTAAAAATAAAATTTAAGAGATCTAATAGTACTAGTTTAGAAAAATAATCTAAAGCTATTACTAATAAATTTCTAGTTCTTAATCATTTAAAATGAATTAGAGATTTATATATAACCCTTTAGAGTTTAAATGAAGTTAATAAAGCTCTGTAATTTTAACCGAGTTTAACTAGATAGCTCATAAATCTTAATTATGTAAAGATTTAATGGTAAATTATATATGCAAGCTAAAAATAATGAAGGTGAAATTAATTATTAGGATTTGCTGTTGCTTTAATTATTAGGATAGAAAAAGTTATTTATAAATGGTATTTTCATATTAATATTGATAGCTATTAAGAAAATTTTAAAAAAGATAAAAACTTTGAGTGGTAATATAAGGAAGACAACTGTAACTTCTAAAATAATATTTACCATACTAAAGTAAGCAATTATTGGTTATAGTCTCTTTATATAAAAACATTTTAGCTTTAAAGTATAAAGTAATTAATTATAATAATTATATAGGAGTTACAGTAAAAGTAGTTATAATAACTAAAGTAAATATATAAGCTATTTAAAAGGAAGCTAATACTAAGGTAATTTGTTGATATGATAATAGAGACATTATATGTAATCTATTTTAAAGAATTACTTTATTAAATAAAAGAAAATGTCTAGATGACTTGATGTAGAGCTAGCGAGTAAGAGATTTACTCATTATCGCTCGTCTATTAAAACAGATGTGAGGAAGTAAACATCTGTGCTGACTAATAAAATAAAGTATCCAATTCATTTACTATGAAATAATATAAATGCTACTGCTTATGTCAAAAGCAATATTTTGAATTGCTGCGATAAAGGAGAAGAATATAAAATTCTTAATAACGTATCAGGTTATGCTGCTCCTGGATAAATGATAGCTATTATGGGAGGATCAGGTGCGGGTAAGACCACTTTGCTAAATATTTTGAGTAATAGATAAGGATTTTTAAAAGGACTTTAGACATCAGGTACAGTAAAAGTAAATGGAATTGATATTTAAAACGTAGGATTTTCTACATTCGCTGGATATTTAATGCAGTTTGATGTACTTCAGTCTTCATTAACAGCAAGAGAATAGATCGAAATAGTAGCTAAATTTAGGCTTTTCCATCTAAATAAAAAGGAAAGAAATGCTATAGTTTTAACTATGATTCTGGATATGGGCATAGCTCATTGTTGTGATGAAATTGTAGGCGACCATTTAAATAAAAAAATCTCAGGAGGAGAGAAAAAAAGAGTTTCCTTAGGAATTGAGTTATTAGTCAACCCTTCTTTACTGTTTTTAGATGAGCCAACAACAGGTCTTGATAGCGAAAATTCTATTAAAATCCTGAAAAAAATAAGAAAGGCTGCTGATATGGGACATACTATTATAGCTACGATACATTAGCCTAGTAGTTAAATTTATTAAATATTTGATCAACTTATTTTAATGGGTAAAGGTTAAATTCTTTATTAGGTAAGATGTTTTTAATATATCAGGGTTCTTCTTAGTAAGCCCTTTAGCACTTTTCTGAAATTGGATTTGTAGTCCCAGAGTTTATGAATCCTGCTGAGTATTACATAAACATTTTAAGTAAAGAGTGACATGAAGAAAAGTTAAGGCTATAAAATCCTTATATATCTGACTAAGATGCTAGAGATTAAGCTCAAAAGGAATACATATAAGTATATGAAAGAATTATCAAAGCTTATTAACCTGCTTAATGTTACATAAGTAACTTTGGTGATCTAGTAGATCCTGAGTTAGAAAAAAGAAAAAGAATGCCATTTTGCAAAGCTTTTGTATATTTGACTTTATGAACAACTAGAGCCAGATTCCGTATGTCTTAATTCTGGCCATGAGTTATGGGATAAGCAATTTAAGCTTCAATCTACGCCATAACTTATTGGTAACTAGATACTAGTTATGAATCTATATAAGATAGAGTTGGATGTTTGTTTTTGTTATCAATGTTTCCTCTAACAGGAGGTATGTTCTTAGTTTGTCTTGATCGTAAGTTGAATTAAGCATTAATATAGAACTGGCAGATAGAAGAAACTTCCAAAGATCTCAAATGTCACATTAGTTTTCAATCCAGGTTTACTTCTTTTCCAGGCTGGCTCATTATCTATTATTTGGTTTCTTCTTATGTCTTTTTTTATCAGTTGTTATGTACTGAACGATAGATTTCAACACTACATCTGCTGAAAGGTTTTTCATTTTTGTAGCAATTATGGTAATGGGATTTATAAATGCCACAGGAAAATCTATGATTGCGACTGGAATGTTTGATACACTAGAAGCAGTCTTTGCCTTTTCACCTATACTTTTTGTTCCATTCTTTATGTTTTCAGGTCTTCTACTAAATAATGATGATTATCCATCTTACCTTAACTGGATGAAATACATTTCTGACACCTAATTTATTTTTAGTGCCTTTGTCCTTGTAAGTTATAAATTTAGAATGAATTTGAGGATCTAGATTTAGACTGTGATATAGAAAAGCTATCATAGTTTCAATATTACTTATGCTTAGATCCCCCAGAGGCTTTGAATATTGAATTTTCTTTAGGAGAGAACATTTTAATAGGATACTCTTTAGGCATAGGCTGTATAATAATAGCCTTTATGCTTTATATGAAAAATTTCGCTATCTTTAGAAAATGAGAATTCATTAATTTAATTACTTACCTTTCCTTTATACTTATCTACTTACTATATATTAACTTGCTTCTTTAACTTATTAATTTTACTTTTTTTCTTCCTTTATTTCTTACTAAAGCCATTATATACTTCTTGCTTATTGCATACATATATTCTCATTGATGATCTAATTCTCTGATATAATCATTTGATGTTTATTATTAACTCTCTTGTTAATAAGACAAACTATTTGGGATTTCTTAAAATTCTTACTTGGCAGCTAACTATTTCAATGCTTATGTAGACTTTTAATTATAGATAGTCAAAATCTTACTTCTACTTTTAACTATTTTCATTATTTATATTTATAGGAAGGTTTAGCTTTAGAGTGATAGTAAGTTGCTTATTCAATTATCGTTTTTCATACTTTGGTAACTGTTTTAAACTATTCATTCATACGCTATAATATTTAGATTGTGCAACTCAGGAAGAGAAATATAACTTTTTTCATAGCTTTGATTAGCTAATTTCATTCTAGAGCTAGTCTTCTTTGCTAATACCTCGTTTGCTATTCCAATATAACTGGATTAGAGTCAGCATGAGCATTATTATAAGTAACTTGTATGATCTAATAAAATAAGCCAGTTAACTTTGCAAAATTAATAGTAAATATATAAAGAGGATAAGCTAAATCTTGCAATATAGCTGATTGTAACCCAATTAAAAATGATTAATAATCTTTATAGGCATATTAAACATATATAATCAGGCTATAATAACAAAAGCTAGTCAAATCTTTAAGTTTAAGAACTTAGATTATTAAAGCTATAACTTTCTCTTTAAAGACAAGTACTAAGTTAAATAAAGCTAAACTTTAATTGCTGTTGTTTTTAGGGTATGGCTATTAATTATTTAAAGGTGTAATAAACAATTATAGAAACTATGAAATCTGATTTAATAACCATATTATGCTATAAGCTTTAATTAAATACTACTAGAAGCGTTATTTATAATATATTAAATAAATACCCTTACAATTAAAATTTACCTAAGTATCTATAGCTGCTAATTTGCAAGTATCCTTTCAAAGAAATTGTTCAGACTATATAGAGATATAATAAACTCAGAAATAATAAAAAAGAAGCTTGATTTATAGTAACTGGTTGTTAAGAAAATTGGCATAATAAGCGTTAGTTATTATATAAGTATATTAAAGTTTAGCTATTATCTAGGATATCTCAGAATTGTTATTTAAAGGATTTTAATCTTTAGATAAAGATGCTTATTGAAATGATAAAGTATCAGTGACAAAATTTCAAGCATACTTTTAATTATAATATCAAAGAAGAAAATAATCAACCTAGAGCTTAAAAGATTAACTTAGTCTGAACTTGGCTCTGTTTAAATCAAACTGTTAAAGTAATTTGTAATATTTCGAGAGCAGTTGGAGCTGGATTTATCTGCGATACTGAGATTCATCATTGTGATTTGAATCATCTTTTTTCTATGTTTGTCATTGATATCATCAATTATTTTTCTTGGATTTATATGCTTAGATAAGTATTTAGAAATAAGGGACATTAAAGTGAAAATAGATTTAGGTTCTATAGATTTATTGGAGAATTTTTAATTGCTTATAGAGTATTTGGAATGGCCTCTCATCAGATAGTTAATTTTCTTGAAATATATGCAACTAAAAACTAATTAAATGAAGGAGACCTTTACTAATAGATATTTTTCTGAGACGAAGTTTTTACTCATCAATTAACTTTTGCATCAACATTCTTGATTTAAGCTCTATTTTTAATACATGATAGACCTTATCGATCTATTTCACCTAAACTCTCTTATATTATTGCTGCAGGACATTCTATCTGCTATGCTGGAAGTTTGATAGAAGGAAATTCTTGGTTCTATATTTTTATTATTCCACCTACTTTTTTAATTTGTGCTATTTACAGAGCGTGTAAATATAAATTTACCATTTGAGATGGGTGAAATGATTTTTTCTTTAGACATTACATAGCAGTCTCTTTATTCTTGCCTATTACTGAAATCTTATACTTTTTTTAGTATGGAGGATTTGTCTAGCCTTCCTGACTAACATAGTCGCAAAGAAACTACTAGCAAATTTTTTATTTACTCTGCTTTGGCTTCTTTATTACTCTCATGGTAATTACCAACTTCCTTATTTTTAAATACTGCGTTTCAGGTGAAATTTTTCTTGTCAATGAATTTGACCTCTAGAATTAGTCAAATCAGAAGGATGATGTAGATATAAGCTAATATAATCAAGTTGGAAATAAAGCAAATTAGCAGGCTTTAGCAAAGAATCTAAGGTACTGAATATAAGTTTCATAAAGATTGAATTAGATCTATAGAAACTAAAAATAAGCAGGATATGAATTTGATAAATAAGGTAAAATAAAAGCATAACTCATGGATTAGGAATTTTCTAAAATATAAGAACTAGAGAAATTTATAAAAAAAGAAGTTTATTTAAAGATCAAGCAGATTAATATAGAAGAAGGATAATGAAAAATATCTTTAAATTTTTGATTAACTATTAATGCAAATTCCATCTTATTTTTGTATTAAAGCTTATATTTTAATTTTTAAGTCTAAATCCAAATGATATTGCGAGAAAGATTTTAGTTTATAGCAAATGAAAATTATTTAAAGTTATAAAATAAACACTTCCAAATAACTTTAACGTTCTGACTATATGTATTGCAATTTTATGGAATAGCTTGACTAATGGGTGTAAAAATTGACTAGTACTATCAATAGTTTAATTTCTAAAAATATTGAATAACTTTATATTTATTCCTTTTTCACTTACAATAATCATTGAAATTTAACTTTTAAATTTTTTTATTTTCCATACTCATTTTTAGCTTCACTAATAGCCTATTTAAATTATTTAATTTATATCTTAAGAAATGACTAAGTATTATAAAATACAAATAGTTATTATCCAAATTCTATAGTTATTAATCACTATCTTCTTATAGTCTTAGTATAGTTTATTATACTTAGCTATTAAGTTTATTGCTATTTCCCTTTTATTCTTTTAACTTCTAGTGCTAGATATTTAGATAGAACTGAAATATTTTACATATATATCATCTAGTAAATCTACAAGCTAATTAGATTGTTGCCTTCTGCTTTTATTTTAAGCTTTTATAAAATAGCTCCTTTAAGATTTTCTTTATTGTCCAGCCTTATCTTAAAAGCTGGAAAAAGAAGCTACAATTTAACTTTTTTTATTTCTGGAAATTAATTAAAGAGAAAATTCAGCTTAAGAAAAGCTTAAACTATTGGGTATATTATATAAGCACAGTCAATATTTAATATAGAGCTTAATAAGTACTTAGAAGTGCTTCTACATTAATTAAGTAATAAATGCTTAAGAAGCTCTAAATAACTAATAGAAATAGGTATTATAGCATATTAGAAAAGCAGTTAAATAAAGATAAAAATAACTAACTTATTCAGTTTATCCTTTATATTAGCATTTAGAAAATAGAGACATTATTATATAGAGAGTTATTTAGTATTTAATTAGTGGATTTATAATAATTAGTTTATATTAAAGATGGAATTTTAAGAAATTTGAGATTGCTAATTCGTATACAATTATGTTTTATTCATAAATAACATAGTTAGAGGAATATTAATCTTTTAATACTTTTAAGATCTAAGTTCTATCTAATTATTTGCTATTTATCTTAAATATAAATTTTTTGATACTTGCTTCGTAAAAATGTTATTAGGTCTTAGATTTAAGAAAACTAGATAATTAAATAAAAGATGGAGAGAAGATATTGTTAATGAGGTTAATCGAATTCCGATTTAAAAAGAGGAGATAAGCATTTTTTGTATCAAATGATAACATTAAATTAAATGAGATTTTTAGTTACAAAATTAGGGTGTAATAAATACCTTATATCACCTCTACAAAAAGTTTTTAGTTTCGTCTCTTATTAATCTATATTTGAATTATGAAATAAGAATACCTTCCTATTCTCATCAAATTATTTTCACTGAGATCTCTGTTAAGGGGACTGCGTCATGCTAGTTTTTAGAAGTCTTTTGATTCTGCATAAAGTGAAACTAAATTATCCTCATATCAAAAAAATTGTTCATCTTCATTGCTCTTAATATGACTTCCTAGGGGAATTTTTTTATCCTTACATTTTTTTATTCCTATACTTTAAATGAAAAATTACGGAGTAATGACTCTTCCAGGATTATATTGAATAGGGTTGGAAACTTTAATTTAACCTATAACAGGTTTAACTAGAGTAAAGTCTTTAAACCTTTACGAACAGTATTATTTCTTTCTAGAGTTATTGATTTTGAATAAAGCATCTAAATAATTATACCCATTATCTTTGTTTTTCTCTAATATGTTACTTTTATTCAAAACTAGGTTTCTCAATAATTCATTGTTAGCTATTCAACTGGAATCTTTCCTATTCTTCTTTGAGTTTTATAAAATAGAAAATTTAGATAATTTATTTGGATTCCTGTTTTTTAAGATATTATACTCTTATGGAGTAAAAAACGAATCAGCTCTAGAACCTGTTGGTTTCTACGAATGGTCAGGCAAAGGACTTTTACTTTTGATGCCTAGTCTTTCAAATAAAGCAGGTAGCTTTTAGATAGCACTTGATCTATTTCTTGAAAAAAAAAATTAGATATCCCCATTTTCAATACTAATCTAGAAGGCAGGCTTCTTTTAATTTTAATGCTCAGCAATAAATTACTTTTTCTTCTACTCTTTTATATTTTTCTCCTATTATTATATCTTCTAGCTCATAATTTAATGTTTCTCCTAGAAGTTCTTTATTTTGGAAAATTTTCTGAATTTTTCGTTTTCTGAAAAGAAGTTTCATTTCAATTTCCTTTCTTTAAGAAACTCCTTGTGTTCTTTTTCTTCTTAAGTATTAAAAGTAGAAGAATCTAGACTTTAAGGTTCTTTACTCTTAGGCAATAATTGACTTTCTAAACTCCTATTATTCAAATTAGTGAATTTCTTCTTAATCTTGCCCTTCTGTAAAATTTATAAATTCTTGGACTCCAATTCCTCTTAATCCGAGTTTGTAGTTCTGTCGTTCTCACTTTATAGCTCATTTTCACTATTTTCGATACTCAAAACAGAATCAGCAAAGGCCTGCATTTCAGATTTTTCAGCTAATGAAATAACTTTTACAGGATTATTGTGCATAATAATTATAAAAGCTATTGATTTAATTACAATATGCAATCTATTCAGTTAATTCCTTCTAATATTCTCTTTTATACTTCCTTTTATACACTTCGATTAATTCTTCACTTAAGCTTCTTTTACATTTAAAAGATATTATTTATATTAGCTTTGGATTTAAATTTCTCTTTTAGGTAATTTCAAAGGCTTTTGAAGGAAAGATTATTTTAATATTTTAAGAGGTGCTTTTTTATTTGAAGTTTATCAAGGTTAAAATAGAGGAACAGGGATATTTTTAATCTTCTAGCGATATAAAATATCAACTTACCTTTCAAAACTTATATCTACTGAAGCAGTTCAATAATAGACCTTAAATTAAGAAATCTAAAAAGGCCATAATGTCTCTATTATGCTACAGATATTCTCTTAGTCTTGCTCAAAGTCCTTTATCATATAAAAAGACAATTTAAATAGTAGAAAATCTAATATAATTTAGATTTCAGTTATAGCAAACATTAACGATGTAGTACTAAACTAAATAGCTTTATAGATAATTAATTAACCTATTTGTGTTGTATAATGCTAGGATATTTTATATAATAGCTTAGCCTTAATATGGCTATGCTGCATTAGTTTCTTCTTAGTATACTCTAATTCAAAAAACTTTCTTGCTTTAATGTTCTGCCAGAGTTTTCACTTTTACCCTTTTTTATACACTTAGTCTTTTTCCTTCTAATGCATAGCATGATATTAGTATGACTATAGAAATCTAAAGATATAGATGGTATAAGTGAACAAGTATAAAATTAGAATAGTAAAGGTAATATTATAAAAGTAAAATAATAGATTAAATGAATCTAAAAAATTAGGAAAGATTCTTTAAGTAATAGAATAGGACTCCTGTTAGATCCTTCAAAGGATCTAAATTGGAAAACTATAATACGGATCTAAAATCTCCCACTGAGTAACTTTAGTATCAAAAGTATTTCAATTCTAAACTTAATACGAAGTAACCTGGTGCTAAAGAATAGCCTGAGTGGATTGAAAAATATAAGCTTGTTATCAAGAAATAATCAAGTCCGGATGTATTTAAAAAGAGTCCGATCCTTCCATAAAATTAGGCTGTTCAATCTGAGAAAAAAGCGAAGAAAAAAGTGCCTACTTTCGATAATTTTTTAGATAGAGTGAGGACTAAGGAAATTGAAAGCAAGAATAAGAAATTAGGTAAAAGTAATGCCTTTAAAGAATCTGAATGAATTGACTAGAAGCCAATGAAAAAGATTATTAATGCTGAATAAGCTATTTAAGGTTATGGTAAAGAGTAAGAGTTCAAGGGGATAAAGACTGATCCACATAAGTATAAAACGAACGTATAGTTCGATTAAAAGAAAAGTAAGTCTTTGATTATAAATTAGATTTAGACTATAATGAATAAATAAAGTAAAGACCGGGAACTTGCAAAAAGCCTTCAACATAAATAGTAAGACATAACGATCGTCAAGTTTTTCTTCCAAGTGAGATAAAAAAGCGTCCATTATCAGCTTAGTTCAGAAAAACAATTTCACCAACGTTTTAAAGCTCTGTTTTTTAGTTAGATGAATTTCCTAAGACAGCTAGAAATAATGAGGAAGGTAGAAAACCAGTCGAAAGCTCAGCAGCAGCTTTATTAAGATATACTTATGCGCTTCCATATAAAACTGAGCATTTAACTGAAAAATTGAACAATAGAACTATAAAAGAGGTTAACTAGTATACATATCGGAATCTACTTTCAAGTTAGACAAAAGAATGATTCTATTTAAAGATTCATTGGTTCTAATCTATTTAAATTATTAATTCTATTGAATGGCTGTCTTCTATTTCTATAAACTATTCTAGTAACTTCCTATAATATCCAGATGCAATCTATCTTCTATTAGAATTCTGTATAAATAACTGCAATCAATTTCGTGTTCAAAGCATTAAAAAAGAATTAACAGTAAAGGTGTGTAATACTATGATAGTCTTTATTTAGTTTAGCTATTTTTGATAATTTTCTAGATATTGTATTTATTTTAACAATTTGAAGTATTAATTAAAGTTTTTCTAACTAAAGTCTTAATCTAAATAACTAGAATTCAATTACAGTAGTTCCGTTGTGATTATAGTTTTGCTTAGTAAGCATTTTTAATTTAATCAATTATATATCTTTTATAACTTTATTTTAGTAAAAATTATAAAACTTTCCATAATTCTTTAAGATATAGAGAACTTAAAATAACTAGATGAAAGTGATAAGTGAATTGATATTCTTACTCTGATTTAATAGACAATATAGTAAAAATTAATTAAAATGCTATTTTAATTTAGATTGAGTTATTGATTTCTTAAGAGGATTCATATGCCTTTTCAATTTTTTATTTGCTTAATTGGGGTTTACTTTTTTTGTTATCCTTAAATGTCATTATACTACTTGGGATCTTGTTCAACTTTAAATTTGGATTCTCTTCTTTTGATTTCGCCTAATTTTTTACGTTTAGTATTTATGAGCTTAATTATTCTTCGCTTTTTTCTAGCTTTTATTTTTTTATAATATTTAACTTATTTGCAGAGGAAACTAAGTCACTTTCTTTGCTTTTAATGAAGAGAGGCTCATTGAATAATTCTGAAAATTGTTATTGTAGAGTAGCAATTTCAATTTTAAGCTCTCCTGATAAGATTCACTTTCTAATATGCTTCTTTAATTTCGATTTTGGGAAGCCTATATTTTTAGTAGCTTGCTGGATGCTCTTGTTTGAATTAAGCAGAACCAAAGTTTTTTATAGTTGTTCTGCTTTTCTCTTTTTACTTTTTAGTAAAAATGCTTTACAAAAAGCAACCATATCAATATCGTACAACTAGCACAGAAAGATAAGTCTTTATTCTGTCATTCCTAAAGAAGTTGCCGCCTCTTAGAAGCTATTTCATTTTTTAAGAGCTTAGGTAATTCTAATCATATTAGACTTCTTGAATTCTTATCTTACTTCATCGGTTAGCCTTTTCTAATTCTGTAGTTTTCTAATAAATTTCTAAACTTATTTCTCCCTTAAATGCAAATTAAAAGCTATCTCTCTTTAGTAGTATCCTTAATCCACTAACAACTAAATATTGTTTAAAATCTCTTCCTTTTCTTCGTTTTTAATGTAAGTTTTTTTAAATTTGAATTAGTCATAAAATGTCTTAAATTCTTCGCTTTGCTTTTCATATTTCTTAGCGTATTTTCTTACTGTATTATTATGAACTTTTAATTCGCTAGCTATTTTGTTTATATTTCCCTAATGCTTCTCTAATAATAATTTTAACTCTTCTAATTCCACTTTCACTACTTACTTTTTCGGATCTTTATTTTGCTTTGCTTAAAGAAACTCTGTAATTTCATCCATTTCTTTGCTGGTAAGCGCTGTGTCTGCATAATTTATTCCACTTAATTCCTCATCAGTTTCGGATTCAGTATCTTCTTGCTTAATAGACAAATTCATCTGTAAATTCTAGAAATTTTGATTTGACTAATTTATACTTGAAGTAGATTCTTGTATTTCCTGTTAGCCACAATTAGAGGCATCAAGTGGAGTCATATCATCATAAGAAATAGTGGAAGAAGTATCACTTAAGTTCTTTTTATTAAATTATCACATTTCCTCTATATTTTGCTGAATATTCTAGTCAGTTTCCTCATCTTCTATTTTAACTTTCATAAGCAGCTAATTCTATTCTTATACCTTTAAACTTTCCTACGGATTATTTAATACTTAAGAATCTTACTCCTTAGCTTGATCAGAATGGTTAGTGTTATCATTACTAATCAAATTAGTTTCTAAAATAGGTTCATTAACTTCCTATATGGAGTTCTCATTTATAAATGAAACATTTTCGAATTATTATTCAGTTGGTTATTATTGCTGTGCAAGCTAAATAGAATTTTGATTACTCTATATTATTAATAAGTTCTATTGCTCTTCACTTATATTCTAATCTTACTTCTGCTAGTTTTAGTTTTTATACCAAGCCTGCTCTTTTATTTAATTAAGAAAGAACTTAAAAGGATACACTATTTCATTAGGCAGCTTAAACTTTTGAATCAACCCTTAAGAATCGTTTCTTTCATACTCTCTAATGATTTCCAACTTTAAATTAACTAAGAATTCTGACTCCAAATCTATAAACTTGATGCATTCTTTAGCTATTTCAGGTTCAATCCTAAAAGCGTTACAGGTGATTTACTCTCCGAGTAAAAGACATGAAAGACCTACTACCGGTTTATCTTTAATTTCTTGTAAATTTAAGTTCATTTAGACTTTTTATTGAATTAACTGAAATTATTAATAGCACTATATACCTTAAGGTAACAATACTATACAGCTATCAAATTAAACTAGCTTAGCATATTATATTAGTATCACTCTATTTTGGCTATTAGCTTCTATTATTATTGCTAGCATAGTTAAATTGCTAATCCTTTAATTATATATACCTTCATTATTATATCTAAGTAAGATAGAATTATTTGATTTCAATAGTTAGAGTAAGTCTGTTTACTAATAATTAGCATTAGTATAATATCTAATCTAATATTACTACTATAAAATATTACTGATCTATATAACTCATATACATGCATAAAGGTAGTAAAGATAAATAGAATAGCTAATGATAAATAGCTTCTAATAGCTAGATATATGTTATATAATAGTTAAGCATCTTATCAACTATTGGTAATATATCATCTTAATATAACTTTAGTTCTTCCTTTAACCTTATAACTATACAAACTTTTCCTAAGCTTATCATAATTAAAACTACTCTAGTTATATCTAATGCAGCTTTAACTTAAACTATTATTTTATCATAATCACTTTAAAAAAGATAGCCAATAGCTATATATAAACATAGTAGCATTCATTAATCAGAATCTTTCAATAAATAATACTTTTTAAGCTTTTAAGATGTAAGTAAAAGTTATAGAGAAGGAAAGGATTAGTTATGTTTAATATATTTAAATACTATAGTTCTAAACACTTATCTATATTAATTAGTTTAGAGCTTTATACTAAGCTATAATATATATCTATATCAGAATTAAGCAAGTCTGGCTAGAAATAAATTAATAGAATGTTTGTATTTAATTATGCTGAAAGCTATTTAATTTATAAAATTAAATCAATCTAGTTATAAATGGAATTAAAAGTAATCTCTAATCATTAAACCACCAGGAGAATAAATTTAACTTGCTGTAATTTAATAATTTTCTTTTAGAGAAATTTAGGATTAAAATCCTTCTATTGGAAATTGATAAAGTTATATAAAGCTAATAAAGGGAAATTAAGAGGTAGTATTTTACTTTTAAGGTTTTAAAATAAAATTTAAAATATTTAGATGGATTAGTTCAATATGCAAAATTTAATGATTATTATATTCTTCCATTTTAAGGATACTGCTTTTACTAAAATAGATAGCAAATTATTTATTATTTTGATTATTCAATAAATTGCAATGAAAATAATTATAGACAAACATGAATTGAAGGCTGAAATGCTCCTGAAGTAAATAATTAAAATTATAAACCAACTGAAAAAGATGACATATATAGCTTTGGTTTAATTGCTAATTACATTTTTACGGAAAATAAGAGAAAAACCCTAATATGGTAGCAGATAAATACAAGTACTTAAGAAATTGTACAGAAAAATCCAGCTTTAAACTACAGCGAATGAAATTTTAAACTACCTCATCTAAATTTATAAGTCCAAGAATGGATAACTTAGTCTAAATTAAAAGTCCAAAGAGAATTAATAGACTGAAGATAAACAAGAAAACATCTGCTACATTCAATTATTTTAATTTCTAGTCTTTAATTTGAGTTTTCATACGTAAACTTTATTTAGAAATGGTAAATAAAATGATAAATATTATGATAAACTATAGGGCAAATATTTATTTTAAAATTACTGGATGATAATAAAAATATTTCTTTATTGCTTTTTTGAATTTAATTATAATTTTTAGTTTATTCAAATCATTTAAACTTCATTGAGCTTATAATGTTTGTTTATTTTAATCCGACAAACAAAAAAAAGAAGAGTTGTCTGACTTCAAATATGATAAGATTAAAAAAATAAAAGTTAGTCATAGAATATGATAGAATAAATTAAATAAAAAATAAATGAAACTAAGAATTAAAAAATAAATTATTGATAATACCTTTTAGATATGAAAAGAGATTAAAATACATTTAAAAAAATAGTGTTTTGAAATTTATAAATATTATAATAGAATTTCCTGACTGAGAAATTTAATGATGAAATGATTTGTGAAAGTAAATAAAAAATGATAAATTTTATTATAAAAATGACTATAATTAGTTCGATGGATTTTTAACCTTTTCTATAATTAAAGAAGGATGACACTAATGAAGATATCATAGCAATTTCTTAATATCAGATCTTGCTATTATTATAGGCTGCCAATAGACAGACATATATTAGAGAAAGAAATTAGCTCCTTATCCTATTACTGTATTACTAGATGGATATTATTAGAATAATGGAGAGAAGAAGATGGAGAATACTGTGAATTTGGTTTTTCTGAAGAGATAAAGTTTAACAGTATTAAAAAATTGCTAATTATATTTAATCATTATATTTATTTTCTAATTATACTTTCTTCTTAACACTTTCATAGCTCTATCATACATATTCAATCTATTAATTAAACAAGATTCTTTGTACTATAATCCCTCTAATATTAAAATTACAAAGAAATAGCACAATAAACTTTAATATTTAGATGGAAGAATTAAATAAAAGATAAAAGTTAAGAAAGTTTACTCAGTTACTGTAGAAATACTTAAAGGATTATTTAGGAAAATTAAGTTTTCCAAAAAAACAGATAGTGGTTATTATTAATTAATCATAGATATTATGGCTTATTATAGCTTTTAATTAATTTATCATTCAAAAGTTAATATATGCAACTATTTTATTTTATTTCAGTTTGTATCTAACTTAGTTATTTAATTAGAGCCTTTTTAAGTAAAGAAGTGAATCAATAAAATAAATACTGCTATTAAGCTTAAAAGAAATGATGAATCCATTTAATAAAAATAGCCAATATAGCATCATCACAAATAAAAGCAATAAAAATAAGAAATTAATAGTATTTTAGTAATACCCAGCAGCAAAGCTTCTATTAAATAAGCATTTTAATAAGAAGAAAAAGATTCTAGAAATAAAAATTTTGAACTAAAAAATTTATTCCTTTTAGAAGAAACAACCTAATAGGAAACTAATCTCTCGCCATAAAATAATTTTTAAGTGTGGTAGAAAGTCTGAAAGTTAAAACTTTAATAAAAAGTATTGTTCTATCTTATAAGTTTATAAAGAGGTATAAAATATGTTAAAAGAACTAAGGTAAATATATAAATAAGAATTTTAATCTTTCATCTATAAATGAAATAATAATAATTAGTAAATTTAATCAATTGTTGTTCCAATCTGATCTGGAAAATCTTATAAGACTTTAATATGAAATAATTTATTTAAAGATAGATATTTTTATTATTCACTTTTATAATATTGGTCCAAACTAAAGCAAAAAATTAATAAATCAAAATTATAATATTTTAAGCCTAAAGTTTATCTTAGTAAAGATTGGAAGTTATCAATATTCATACTTATTGTTTCTTAACTATATAAATCAAATAACTAAGAGCTATTAAATGAAAATATTAACTTAAATTAAACAAAATTATTAATTATAATCCAATTATTTTAAGACTTATCTAATTCAACTTATCAAGTTTTTAATTATATAAATGTTTGTTTTTGAATTAAATCTTAACTTATCTTTAATTTCAAAATACAGAGACTATTTAAGAACTTAGAATGGATTGACTTTAAATTTTTGATAGATTAAAGATTAAGATATTTAATTAGTTATTCATTTTTATATTTAAGAAAAATACAGTTATTCAATGATATTCGGGAATCCTCAGAGGCTGAACTTTTTGTAATCGAAATAGTAATCTAGCATCTCTTGGTTTTAATCTATCCATATTGCGGAAATTTTCTATAAAAAATAAGTTGTACAAGCGAATGAACTTTATTCATAGTAAAAAATTGGCCCTCCTATAGGAGTTCATATTTCGTGACATCTACTATTACTTATGAATCTGTTTTCGTATTAGTTATTTAACCACTTGTATCTATATAAAGGAAAGTCTTCTTGCTAATAATTTTTAGTTGATTTATAAGGTTTTCCATCTTTGAACATATCTATTAAATCTTAAAATAATTAAAATTATCCAATCCTAATGTAAGATGGATATTAGCAAGTAAAGTTGGTGATATTATATCATAACCAATGAAATCTTATAAATTTTACTTTAGCTTTTTCTGATTCTTCATTATTGTTAAAGACATAATCGATTTCTTCAAAATATCCTTTTTATTTTTTTGTCTCATTCAGCTACTACTTATAGGCTTCTAACTAATTTGGATTTTACTTTAACTATTCGAATTTTTAATTTTATACCTCAAAGACTTATAACCATTATGGAATATCTTATTTATTTTCATACCTTTCTATCTCTCAGAGGTATTAAATTTTAGTTTCGAGAGAGTTGTAAATAGTTTGTAGTAGAAAGTTATTTCAGTTAAATTCAAAAATAACTATATTAATATTTAATCCTTTATTTTAACGCTTTAAGTTTTCAATACTAGAGAATAGGTAACTACATTTTTATTTACTTACTGGGAATTCATCAAATTATTTAGAATAGACTGTCAATACTGCTAGCCAGATAAATAAAGCTATTATCAAAGCATAAAAGAAATTTAATTTATTGTTTACTTCTTCTGTTTGTGTGTTCCTGTATTTTTATATGCCTGGATTGTAATTTTTACCATATTTTTACTCATAAGATTATGTTAAATTTATTCAAATTTCCAACGATGTAGGTCTTTTATTTGGATCTTCTTTGCAACAATTTTTTAAAAAGTGGCAATCCAGAGGAGTTTAATCTGTTTCATCTTCTGTAAATAAGAACTAGGCTATTTTTCCAAAACTATAAATATCTACTTTCGGCGTAAGAGTTTCTTTTTCTTTTTTTTATTCAGGAGCCATAAATCCTTGAGTGCCTGCTTTCATTATTTTTTTCGATTTTAAGTCTGTTGAAAACTCGAAATTGGCTATCTAGGGAACATAGTTTTCATCAAGTAAAATATTACCAGGCTTTAAATCTTGATGAATTAATTCCTTTTAATGAATAAAGGCTAATCCACTTGCTATATTTATCAGTATTTCTAATTTTAGCTTTTGTTTCTCTTTTTACTCTAATTTATTAATTTATTAGATGCAATTTCTTAATGTTCCTTTACTTAGATAAGGAAACACTAGATGCAATTTTTAATTGGTATAGCAATAGCCTTAAAATAATAGAATATTTGGATGATTAAGAACACTTTGCAATTTAAGGCCTTGTATAGATTTATTTATTTTATCTTTGCCTTTTACTACTTTTATAACTTTACTATTTTTAAATATTTTACTTCTATAAATTTTCCCACTTGCGCCTTCCCCAATTTAATCCTTTTTATCATAAGCAATATGGTCAGGTTCATATTCCAACAAAATTCCTAATTCTTAGTATTTTTTTAAACCACTAAGATCTGGCTATTCATTGCTTACCTCCATTTAATTTATAAAATATTTCTTTAATAGACTATATAAACTTAAATTAAAGTTAAAAATAAACTTAAGATATAACTAAATGATTAAGAGTTATATTTACTGCTTCTTCGTTTAAAAAGTTCTTAAGCAATTATATTAAATTGGTTTAAGTTTCTAGTACATTGTAAGATTAACTTATTCGTTTATAAATACTTTATTTATTTCTTTTTTCTTCATTTTAAAATTAGATTTATATTAATTAAACTATTTTTAGCCATTTCTCTCACTTTCTTATCTTAATAAAATGAATAAAAAGATAGAATATAACTAAAGCTATGCTGATGATTTAGTCGACTTTATGTTTTGATACTGATCTCATAAATTCAGATTATTAAAATTGCCTATTGAATTATTACTAACTAAATAAATATTAATTTTTATTATTATTTAAATAAAAAGTATAGCAAGGGATACTCAATTAAAATTGATATTGAGTAAAAAACTTTTTTTGATTCTCTTGAGACCAAGATATGAAATCAATTAACAAGCAAACAAAAAATTATTATTTGTATAATAAAAAACATATAATCTAATTATCTTTTCTATTATGCCCTTTTATAGTTTGTGTATGCTAAATTTATTTATATTACTATCTAAAAATAGTTTAGTTTGTAAAGATTTATTTAAATTATTTTTAAGTCTAATAAGTTAGAAATTTAGCATCTAATAGAAATTAAAATTAATATTGATTATTAATTTTCAAATATATATTATCTTTTATCTTTTATTTTTCATATTTTTCCTTAAAAGCATTTTACTATTTATTTATAAACTTAAAATGTTCAAATATTTGTATAATTATTGCTTATTTTATTAGATAAAAAACTTTATTACATAAATTGCTTCATGAAGGATCTTTCTTCTCATATTTGTAGCTTGTAAAGTTTAAATAAAAATTCTTTCAATAATGAAAAATCTAATTTTCATAAGTTTTAATATTTCCAAGTTTTTAAATCTCCTTTTCTTATTTATTCCATCTCAATAGAATTATTTATATTCTTTATTTTTAATAATCCTCCTAAGATTGATCGTTTTTGTTAATTATATTCAAGTTATTTAAAATTTATATTAAAAGAATGCATTTTTAACTTTTAAGACATTTCTTATTTTCATTATTTTTCAAATTTATTATCTTATTTACTAACTATCTCTAGCTTTTTCTAATCTAAAATTTTTGATTATTATTAACTCCTGATTTGCTTAAGAGTTTTTTAAAAAACTTAAATTATTGTAATATCTTATTTATTTTTGATTGATAAAGCGGTATTATAAAATTTTATTCTAATATGCTAGGAATTATTTTAAATTAAAGTAGATGCTTTATTAAAGTTTCTTTATTCTATGCTTTTATTAATTTTCTCTCTTTTCTCTCTTTTTTTATTTTTATATACTCAGTATGGATTTTTTAATTTTTGAATAGGTTTACTTTGGAAATATTAAAAATCCAAAGTATTGCTCTTATTTTTTAGTAATATTTAGCTCATCATTAACCTTTTTAGTATCTTATCTTAAGAAAATTTTAAAAAAGCAGCTGATACTTAATTTTTTCTTCTTTTTTTGCAAGAATTTTATTGTATAACTAAGAACTATTGAATAATATGTTTGAATTATCAAGTTTAAAAGTTACTTCTGCTTTATTTTTCACTTATAATTCTTAAGTTTAATTTTAGTTTTATTGTACTAGAGTTCATAAATTAATTAAACTCAGTTGCATCAAATGTAATAATTGGTATACTTAATGTTCTATTTAAAATTCTTTACATAATTTAGTTAAGTTCTTGCTCGTAATAATTCTTGTATATATCTGCTAGTATAACATGATTACAAATAATCTCTTAATCCTTATTCAAATGTAGTTATTTATCTCCTTGAAATTAATTAATTTTTAAATTCTGAATATTATTAAAACATTATCAAATTTCTGTTCAATAATTAGGAATATTTAACTCTGCTAATCTAAAATATGAAAGATGTATCTTACAATTAAAGCTACCAAATATAAAATAGCTTTGTATATGTATATGAAACTTTCTGAAATATTAAGAGTAAATAATAAAAATGATAGGAGTAAGTAAAATAAATAATTAACTTAAGATATAAAAGTAAGTTTAATCAGTATTAAATAGGAAGCTTAAATACTTTTATGATTATAAAGGATCTCTTATTTACTTTATTACTCCATATCTTTACTAAGCTTATCTATCTTATAAAAGATACTATATTAATCTAAAATTAGCTAAAAATAAAATAATTTTTATCTTTAATAGTTATAAGTAAAGTATGATAAATAAAGATATTAACGATACTTATAAGATAATTCAAAGAAATATTATATAGAAATTACTTGCTTTAATAATCAAAAAATAGCAAGAATATACTCTATTTTCCTAAATTATTTATAATACTATCTAACTTTTATTGCTCAGTATTTGAAACAATTATAAAAACAAATTTTAAGATTAATCCTTATTCATGATTATTTACAAAGTAATCAAATAGTTTAAAAGCTTAGTACTCTTTAGTTTTATTACAAAAGGGACTATAAAGAATAAGATATTTAATAATACTTATAGATATAAATAAATTAGTTAAATTAGTAGTTATAACTTAATCATTTTCTTAGAAAGAATGAAAACTATTTATATGATTATGATTTAAAATTCTTTATTTTATTAAAAGAATTACTTAAAGTAGTATAAATTTAGTTAAGATCTCTATTCTTATAAGATTAAAGCAAATTTATTTACTAAGTAATAGTTTAGAATATATTATTTCTTAAGTCAGCAATATCATTATTAAGTAATTCCTTTTTATAATTTAAAACCATTATTTTTAATTAAATATATGTATTATATATAAATAAATGGAAATATTCTATTAAAAACATCACAGACAAAGGATAACTCTCTCTTAAGTACTAATCAGTAAATCATCCTATAAAATTCAAAATATACGAAATGAAAATGATAAACTTTTATATATCGTAACAGAGCTTAAAGGAAAGATCTAGGATTATTTCAAGCACCTTAGTATTAAAAAACGGAAACCCATAAAAAATTAATTTCAGAGTTGAATAGATGAAAAATAAATTACCCATTAGTTGGATTAACTCAAAATTTACTTCTTAAAAATAAATCCTCAAATGGTTCTATCATAGTAGAACTAGGTACTTAGTCAAAAAATTCCTATAAATAAATAAGGAGGATTATGGAGTGCGTAGCGCCTCGATGGCGTGCAGTTCTTTCAATATTGGTATTTAATATTAAGATAAAAAGTGTTTTTATGCTTCTTGTTAAAATTCTTCTAGTCTAATGAGTAACGTTAGCTTCTCCAAATGGGAATCTACTTATAAGAACATAATTCACAAGTGTTAAATCAAATGTTCCAATCTTCTTGAATAAGGTCCAAATAAGAATTAGTTATTAAGTCATTAATTAGAAGGACCATTAGTCAAACTTTCATACTGTTAGAGAGAGCCCTCGGGGTAAGTTAGACTCGTCTCAACTGAGCTTATCCACCCTTTTCCGTGGTGACATCTAGTGATAGATTACAAACATTGCACCAGATTACCTACTAGTATTCCTGACCTCAGTTGACATCCATTTATTATATAATAAAAAGAAAAACTAAAAAAACTTAAAATATGGCAATCATTTAGTAATCTATACTATATTCCAAAAGGATTTTTAAATATAAAAAGATGTATATTGGGAGTGAAATCTTGATGGACATTACATTTGCGAAATAAAGAAGTAGCAAGCAAATGTTTGGAAGAGAACTTGACTGAAGCAAGATAACATTTATTCTAAAGGTTTAACGCAATATTGCTAGATAAGTACTAGATGATTCAGATGAAAATTGGAAATGAATATTTAAAACAATTAATAAACTTTTTAACAGTGATAAGCCTAATGAAGGTGGAGGCACTATAATTCTTTTTTATTATACTATTATAAATATAAATAATAGTAAAATAATAATAATATAATATCCATTAATATAAAAGAATAAAATTTTCATTTTTATTGAGAAAATTTCATTTATACTTAGTTAAATTAATTGACAAAAAACGAGATTAAAGTTTCATCATAAATTAATTATTATTTATTGAATCTAAAATAAAATGGCATCCAATTAATAGCAGGCCTTTCTTAATTAATACCTAAATAGCAATCAAATTTGATCTTTTTATCACCTTAATAAGAAAAAAGACAATAGCATCAGGAATCTTTTCAAAATAAGTCCATTAAAAATATCAAATTTACAATAAGAATTAAAACGTAAAGATTAAAGATTAAAAAACTAGAATAGATACTAGGAAAAATAGTCGAAAAATTATCATTAATCTCCATCTATAGAGAAGGTAATAAATAGCTTAAAATCGTAAATGGTATATAAATATAATTAGTTTAAAAAAATAATTTAAATAAATCCCTTTAATTTTTTATTTTAACTTCTGAAGTTCCAATATAAAATAAAAGAAATGTAAGAAAAAAAAAGCATAATAGTAAGAAATTATAAAAAGAATAATTGATAACAGGGAAGTATATCTATGGATATAGAAATAAATGAATTATAATAAAGCATAAGAAGAATATAACGCTGTTATGTATGTAAAAAGCAGCATCATTATAAAAAATGCTGATAAAAAATCCAAATTATGAAAAAATTAAAAGAAGCATAATAAAATAACTATTTTAAATATGGCCTATTTAATCAGGCTTAATATATAGAAAAACATTTTTATAAATAATAAATTTAGCAATCTTAAAAATAATTTTAGATGAAATATTCTCAGCTGTAAAGATCAAACGAAAAAAAAACGAAAGCAGAATAGTGAAATCCTAAGCTTTCATTAAGCAAAACTGCTTAAAAGTGCTTAAAAATATAAAAATTTTTAATCTAGTTTGTCTTACTTTTTATAGTTAAGATATAATATTTTACAAATAATAAAGATATTATAGTTCTATAAATGCTAAAATTTCATGTTCTTACTATTATAAAGAACTAGAAATATCTTAGTTACAGTATGGAGATAAACATTTTCTTTATAGATAATTATTTTTTATAAAGCAAATCAAAAGCAAGTATATTCATATCATTTAAAATGAATAAAAAATTATTAATCAATATGTTGATATTTTAACTTTAATTAATATGTGTAATTTAGTATATTTAATATAAAGAATAAATAATAAAAAAATAAAATAAAAAACGAGTAATAATTGATTGAAGTTACTTATTTCTATCTTAAATATTTTTATTATAGCCATTTAAAAAAATATCAAATAAACCCTATTTTAGTTAATTATTAAATGTTCATAATTTAAGATTTTATGCTTATAAAAATAAAATCTTAATTCAAATGTTACATTCTAAGAGTTAATTTTAAAAATAAATTTTTAATTTTTTATCAAGCTAGATACTAAAAATTATTTTATCTTTTATTTAAAAAAATAGAAAATTTCAGAACGACCATTTAAAATGAAGCGTAAATTTCTTCTCATTTAATTATCTAGCTATGATGTTTATTAGTAATCTTTTTCTTCTTAATTTTGCTTGTATATTATGTTTAAAAGATTTTTACTAATATATAAACTGCTATTGACTCTTCTTTTTCGTTCTATAGTTTGAATCCCTAAATTTGACTTATTTCTTAAGTGATTTCTTTTAATATATCTCATTTAGATAAATTTTGCTCAAATTTAAGTTTTTTCTTTTATTTATTTTTAAAGTTCTTGAAAATGATAACAATTATAATTACTTTGCTAAAACCTTTTTTTATTTCAAGTTTACTAAGTAAAAATATATAAGAGCAAATTAAGCATGTTTTACCTGATTTTAAAATCTGGCTTGATATAGGCAATATTTAGTTTAGTTATTTATATTTTATATAAAGGATGATTTATTATTTATCTTAATTTTAATAAGCTAAATTGTAAATAATCAGTCAACTATCTATTTATAGAAGCTTCAAGTAAATAAGCATTTCTCTTACTTATTTAGAATTAAATAATAAATATTTAAAATCTTGAAGCTTGACAGTAAGGATATTAGTTAATATCTTAATAATTATAACAAATATTAAGATAATTTAATAAGCAAAGCTAAGCTGTATAGGATATTTATTCTATATAAAGTAACTTAAAGTATTGATTAAGCCTGTATATCTAATAAAAAGCACTGAAGTAAAATAATAAAGTATAATATATTTACTTTATAATTCATTTTATTTATTCATTTTACTATTTTCAAATGCACCAATAAGATTAGTCTCTCATGTAGCTTAGCGTTAATTATTAAAACCTAGACACCATTTAAGATTTTAATAGGGAATCACTTTAAATTTTTGATAGATTGAATCTAGAAGGTTTTAATAATATTTTTTAAGGCTAGTTGAAAGGAATCAAAGTTATGGTCAAAATAGAAGATAGTTAACCTCTTTAGAAATAATAATTTGACATATACCGAAATCTTAAACATCCAAACCTTTTAAGTCCTTAAAAATATCTTGAATTTGACAATTAATTCCTAACAGTATATCCTTATAACAAAGAAATTTCGTTAGATAATTTTATAAACAGAGAGAATTGAGAAAATAAGAATGAAGAAAATAAGGAAATAAAGATATTATAAGATATAATAGAAGGGTTATAATACTTACACTCAAATTAAATTATTCTTAAGAATTTAGAGGCATCAAACATTTTAATAGATTAGTGTTTATAAGCTAAAATTTGTTTCTTTTAGTATATCTCTATTTCTTTATCTTCTGAAACTACTATATCAGAGGCAGAATCTTATAAAGCTCCAGAATTATTTAAATAGGATATTTAGATAACTGAAAAAGTAGATGTTTATAGTTTTGGAAAAATAGCTTATTTATTACTGACTAAAAATAACAAAAAATAGTTACCAAATGAATATTAATTTCTACTTAATTGTATGAATGAAGATCCTTTAAAAAGACCAAATATTATAGAGGTTTCGGAAGAACTAAAATAAATGCATTTAGGAAAAAATAGAAAAAACTAATAATAAAATTATAATTAAACAGAGCTACTAAATTGAAGATAGCTATACTCAATAAATGTAATGTATGATAACATTAAATTTTCATCTTTTTTATTTCTTTTACTAACTATTATTTTTCAGCTAGATCAAGAAGTTCATTTTTTAAAAGAAAATAGTTCATAAAGAATATGAAGTTTGATATAAGAAAATAATCTACTAGAAGAATAATAAAAAACTAACTTAGTAATTTTTGAATTAAACTGAGATAACTAATGAATTTAGACAATTTAAAACTCATTTGAAATAAACATTATTAATTATTAAAACTTAAAATTATACAAAAACGAAAGTGAAATACCATTATGACTAAAAGATTTCAGAAATGTAACTTAAAAAATAAATATTATAAAGTAAAACTAAACTAGAATAAGATAAAAGTAAGAATCTCCTAATAGAACTTAGTTAGAAATACATTAATAGTTAGAGATAGATCATTTATTTAGTTAAAAAACATAATGAATAGTATTAATGTAAATTTTTACTAAGTTTCATTTAATATGATAAAATTATACTGATATATCAATAAAATTTCCAAATTTTGATGAACTAGAAAGATTATAACTTATAGAAAACTTATTAGCTTTCTTTTCTGATTAAGATTCTTATCATGTCATTCTTTTCGAATAAGTGTAAGAAATTACTTTTCTATCAAACTAATGACTTCGGTGGAAAAATAGGAATTATATACTTAAAGAGAATTATTGTTAGGAGATTTGACTTCCTATAGGTGGTCCTTTATTTTATGTGGAAAGAAATTATAAGCATTTTGATATTCAAGATTAATTGGTTTTGTACTGATATGAATAGAATAAAGAAGTATGGTAATTCGTATTCGGTTCCTACTTATAAAAAAGCAAATAGAGTGAGATTAAAGATACAAATAGCATATAAATAAACAATTAAGTCCTTTTTAATCTTTTATCAAGTTTCAAAAATTAAATTAAATTAATTTAAATCATAAAGCAACTTAAATCCTCCTTACTTTTGAGAGTCACACCAGTTTTATTTTAGATTATGTAATTATGATATAACTAGAAGGTAGCGAGATATAATTTTCATAATAATAGTATATAAAGACAAAAAGTCCTATTTTAACATTTTACTAAGATTAAAAACTATTCAATAAGAGAAACCTTTAATCTTATTTAAAATAATAATAGCAGGAAGAGCCTTTCTTCTGATAAATAGAACTAAATAATTAATTAAATTCAGAACTTTAATAATAATAAGCTTTTATATTGATAAAGTTAATTTAAAATAGCTAGATAATTTAACACTAGTATAATGGTGATTATATGAATTATCTTTTGAGATAAACTTTAGTTAACTGCTTTATTTTATTTTTTATTTTATTTTTAAGTTTTAATTTAGATAGTTTATAATTAAGTTTTGCTTGAGTTTCTATTAAATTAGATTACCTTTAATTTAGTTAGATCATAATCTCTCTACTTACTTCTAGTATACTCTACGAGTTATAAAATTATAGCTAATTTTATCATTTTAGAAGAACTACAAAATTTATAATTTGTTTTAACATACAAATATCATACTAACCTTAATTTTTTTAAGTAAATTAATAAGTTAATATAATTTTTTAGCTTTAATATAACTTTGAATTTTAAAAAATCTACAGATCATAGAAAATATAAAATTAGTTGTAAACTTAAATCTAAAAAATCTAAACATCTATCTCTTTTCAATAATTTTCTTTCATTTATTTCATAAAAAGAAAAGTTTTATTACTAAAGCATGACATTATTTAAAGGTTTGTCTTGGTTTTATTTCAAATATTTAATTTAATTTTAGCTTAGCTTGTTTTTAATATTAGCATAATATCAATATGCTTTTAGGAAAGACTTTAATTACTCTATTGTTAATTTATATATATAACTCTTGATATTTATTAAACCTGATTACTAATTTTATTATAATTCATTATCTTTTTGATAAAGATCAGTTATCTTTTAAAATAGCTTTAAACTTACATTCTCATTTATTAGTTTGCTAGATTACATTTCCAAAATTTTTAATTAGCTTTAAATTTTTTAAATTTATCAAAATAGATAATCATGGTTGGTTTATAAAAATCAACTATAAAATATCTAAAACAATGCTATATTAACTTTATCTTTTTTTAAAGTACTTTATTTAAAATATTATCTATTTTTTATTTTTAGAATGTTGATTATTTTATTAAAATTAGAGGTTCAATTTTAAAAATGTATTTATTACTTTTAGGAATAAATTATAATACTTTTTTATTTTATTATTTATTTTATTTAAATACTTATTCATAGATTTTGGTTTCGCTTGTATTTTTTTTTAATATAAAAGATTAGATCAAAGATGCCATTAAATCAAGCTAATTCAAAATATTACTAAATTCTCTCAAAATTCTAATTTAATAGCTTATATTGGTTTATTTTAATGGAAATTTTTTTATGAAAATTGAAAATAATTTTCAGTTAAATTATTGAATCGGCGACTTAATGAAGTTTAGTACTTGGAAATAATACTCTATTTGTTTTATCTTAAGCTTAAATTTCTTTACACTAATTATATTATTTATACTATTAATTAGTTTAATTTTTAGTTTTTAAATTAAAAAGTTACTAGAATAAGAGTTCTGTACTTAGAATTATGGAGACTCTGTTATTATTCAATCTATCTCTTATTTAATTATTCTACTTTAATCATATTAGATTTATATATTCTATAATAATTCATTTCATTTATTTCTAATGAAATTATGCTAAGTTTATATAAAGCAATTACTTAATGCTAATATAACACTTTCTTAATAGCGAATTCATAGCTATAAACTACAATTAAACTAAGCTAAATTATTCCTATAATAGCGATTTCATTATATATTGTCAAGAATCAATTGTAGTATTACTATAAATTAAGCTTAACAGTATTATTTTACTAACTAATAAAGTAGGATTTATCTTATGTTGATTTACTAAATACAATGTGCAATAATTGAAGACTTGTATTTTATGGTTTATTTAATAGAAGATATTTTTAGTTATCTACAGAAATCTAAGTTACTACTTTCATACTCAGTTGATATAATATTTAAAAACTAACTTTCTTGTTAGGCTTTAATTCAAATTTTAAAGAGTTCTCTACAATTCTACCTCTTTACTAGCCTTTAAGTTTTTAGCTAATTTCCTGGATCACGCATTTTTATAGTTTAATAGAATGTTTTTACTGATATTAACTAAAAGCTTTAGTAGTTATTTTAAAGCATTTGAAATAAGTAATAGTCTATTATTTCGATCTTTCTAGCAATGAAGAGCTCAATATAATAATTAGATTTTATTTCTAATATCCCATTTTATACATTTCATTAGTGCTTTACCTATTTTATCTTTATAACTAAACTCATATTTAAAATTTGATTTCTGTTCATTTTGTTGTTTTGACTTAAATAGAATGTTAGAAGCTATTATGAAAAGCATGGAAAATTTAAGGGAATATGTTCAGCTAGGAGTTTTAAAAGAATTTTCTTTAAATGACTTTGTAATATCTTAAGAAAACTTGATTTACCAAAGCAATCAGACTTAAGTTTATAAATCCAAGATTTATGGAGCTGATGTAGCTATTAAAATAGTAGAGGGATAAGAGATTTTAAGATAGATAGAAGGAATGAAGTTTCATGCTATTTTCAACCATCAAAATGTTCTTATTCTTTAAGGATTTTGCCTTTCAGATAATAAGCTTTATATTGTTTTCCCTTATCAAAGTAAAGGCTCTCTGCAAGATTACATTCATCAAATCAACAGACTTACTAACGTATCATTAAAAGAAAAGCTGAAGCTCTAAATTTTGATTGATATAATTTAAGGAATTAAGTTCATTCATTCCAAGCAAATAGTCCATCAAAATCTAAACCCTTCAAATATTCTTTTAAATGATAGCTAAACTGCTAAAATTAGCGACTTTTCGTTTTCATTCAAGTTTGAATAAAAATAGGATTAAAGAATAATAAACTAAGAATATTCTGCTCCTGAATCATCCTAATGAGACCAAAATCTTAGCTAAAAGATTGATATATATAGTTTTGGTAAAATAGCTCTATTTTTACTTAGCGAAAACTAGGAAACAAATATATTAAATATTCCCTTTTAGTATAGCTTTTTAAGTGAATGCTTAAATGAAAATCCACTATAAAGACCCTCAGCATGAAGCCTTTTTAAAAAACTAAAGAAGTTTTATAAGCAAAACTACGGAAATTATGATGAAATAGTAAAGGAAAAGAAAACTAAAATACCTGATAGCACTTTCATTAGATTCTCATATGATCAGTTTGTCTCTTTCGGTGTTTTATACATAATACTAATTTCTGCCTCACTTAAGTATTAAAAGTCTAGCATTAGTACAGAAAATGATTATAATAAAATGTAGATTTAGATAGATAATAATAAACTTTTAGAAAATGAAATAGAAAACAATTTAGCATTTTTCTACTTTAATTGAGATAACTCATTCTTGTAGACATTTTAAAGCTCTATTGAAGTTAAAATTTAAATCTATTGGAAAAGAGAATTGTACAAAAACTATGAAAATGTACCAGAATGATTAGTAGTTTTTGAAAAATAAAAGGAAATATATTTAGAAGCATAAAAAAATGAAGATTTGATAAAAGCAGAAAGATAAAAAGTGGATGATATAAGAAAAGAGATTACGGATTATTATAGAAATGATATAAAATGTTAATTTAAATATAACTAAGATAAATGTAAGTAGAACGATAAATTTTAAAAGTAATATTAACTATGGAACGCTTTAACTAATTTTACTTAGCAATTTCCTTATGTTCCTCAATTTGGATATTTTTAATGATTTGATGATTTTAAAAGCTAACTAAAAAAAAGGGATCAATATGTGAGTTTTTAAGCCTATGAAATTTAGGATTTTACCATTGCATAGTATAAATGGCTTAAATATAGAGATGATAATAAATTTTTATATGTCAATAGATGCCATAAAATTTATTCCCCACTAGGTGGACCTATTTTTTATATTGAAGTAAATAGCAGATATTTTAGCTTTAACTTCATATATTACCTGACTTTAGAATGGATAGAGCATAATAAAGAAATATTACTCTTTTATTTCGATTACAAAAGTAGTTTGTACCAAGGCTATTGATTCGACAATTACATTTAGTAAGATATAAAGTAAAGTTAGTTATTCTTATTTTAATCTATACATTTATAAGTTAGCTTCAAATGTAGTATTTTAATTAATGCTTTATTATTATAAATATGATCCAATATTTCAATATTATAAAAGTTAACTAATAAATGAGTAAAAGTCATTAAAGGCTCTTTCTCATTTTAAAGAAAGCAGTTACTTTAGATGAAATATGAAATAATATTTATAGCTAGTTTGCTCACCTCAATGTTAATATACTAGAATTAAAGCTAAATAAGAAAAAATACCAAAAGCAGCAATATTTATGCCGTAAAAAAGATTAATATTTGTTAATTAAAAAACAAATAAGAGAAAGATAATTTCTAATAAATGCTAATTATGATCTCTAAACATATAGCCATTAAAAGATTATTAATTATCTATTTACCAAATTATTATAAAACTGATATAGATAATCTACTCTAAATGGATATTATCTTAATTAATTAAAAATGAAGGAAATAATTTAAATATAAAATATTTATTAAAATCTATTGAAAGTCAAAATTATATTAATTAATAGTGCTCAAATCTATTTAATATTTTCTATTTATAAGGTAAAAATAAAATTGCTATCTTTCAAAATTTAATTTCTTTATTTTATTTAAATTAATCAAACAAAATACTTTAGTCTTTACTTTTAGTGTTTTTATGTTATAAACTATTTATATTTATCCTTCTTTTTATCTATTTTTTCATTTAGATTGATAAATAATCGCTTAAATCTAGCTTTTCGCTATACAAGCTTTATCTAAATATTTTTTCTCCGAATAAAGAGTATAAAGTACTAGAGATATAAGAGTAAACTAATTTATCATTAGTACTTAAAATTTATAATTAAGTACTGAGAGAACCATCTTAAAGATATATTTAGACAGCTAATAATATAAGTAAAGGTAGTAATAGGAATTAATAAAGAGATATAAATAGATAATAGTGAAAGAAGCTATAAAAAATTGCATTATATTAGCATTTCTACTTCAGAGAATAAATATATAATATATTTTCTTAAGACTTTTCTAACGCAAAGAAAAGACTTAACGAAATTTTGATTATTTAAGAAGAGTCTTATGTAGTGGAAATTATTATCCAAAAAGGAGGATTAAGCTATAATTAATTAAAGTGTATCAATGAAAAGTTTGCTAAGAAACATTAAAGATTGATAATATATTGGTTAAGCTCTCAATTCTCAAAGATAACTAAAATTTAAGACTGATAAAAGAGAATGCATTATATTAATTTTTTAAGATTCAATTAAACAAAATGAAAAGAAAGCTAAGATGATATGAAATAATTATAATTATAATTAATATAAATTATTTAAATTAGAAAGTATCTAGGTATTGCTATATTCATTTAGTAAACTTGATACTACTATAATATATTAATTATTAAGAGATATCCAGGAACTAAATTAGATAAGAGATCAAACTATAGAGTGTAGAGAAAAATGCTAATTTAAAACATATAGACTTTTAATAGAGAAAAAATGCAAAGGGAACTTAATTAAACTTAAATTGAAGATAGAATCAAATAATTTCTAACAAAAGAAAGGCAAAAATTAATAAGCATTGATCTTATCTATATTACTCTAAAGTTATTAGTGATATTAATTTAAACTTTGAATGCATAATACTCTAATCTATCTTTAGTATTATTATAGAAAATCTAGATTTTTTAATTTAAAAAACTGTCAGTAAAGTTTGACCGTTAATAAGAGTATCTCTAACGGATTTAGGAATTCTAGAATCTTTAAATTAGAATTTATTTAGGATTTAATAAACCTTAAAATGGAAAGCTAATATTGTATAGGGTAGTTTGTGAAAGTTAACAATAACTAAGACAGACCTATTATAGGTGAAATTATAGAAGTAATAAAGGATTCACTTCGCTTAAATATCTTTCTACATCCAGAAGATACTCATAGTAAGTTTTAGTTAACCTTTAACTATTTAAAATACAGCAGGTAGACATCCATATAATGCTAAATCTGAGTTATACTAAGCAATACCTATCTAATAAACTACAGTTCAGGCTTCTCAAGTAATTTCCAAATGTGAAATCGTTGACCTTACTACTTATCATAGTTATTTGTTCTAGTAGTAAGAGAAGAATTTGGATAACGTTTATGTATAAAGATAAACCTATGACTTAAATAATAAAAAATTCAGTCCTAGCATTCCTCTTATCTGTTTTTGCAAGTAACCTTTAAATCCTGATGTTAAAATTATAAACTGCTCTTCATGCAACACTATGTACCATAATGACTGTCTGCAACTAACAAAAAAGGAAAGATGTCAGTGCGGAAATCTATTTGGGGAGTATAGCAACAAGAAAAGAAAATTAGATAGTTCAGGTAAATATATTCCTTCAACCATTTAAAAGAAGTAATCAAACAGTAGTAAAAAAGAGATTAGCAAATATTCTAAATATTCAATTAAAGAAGATGCTGTAAAAAGACTTGAAGATATTGATAATAAACTTACCTTTTAAAGAGAAATGCTAAATCAAACCTCCTCAAAGGAAGGAATAAAGAGACAGTAAATAATTGATAATTTCTAGATGTCAATGGAACTTGCAATTGAAGAGGTATATGAATAAGGAAAAAATTAGTAAATATAGGTTAAGAATAGTGCTAAAGATCTAGCTATAGAAATAGAGAGCAATGTGTTTATATAGTTTAATGAAAAAACTGATCAATTGTATATGAAGAAGTGCAGAACTTTACATTCTAACTTAAGTGATCCTTAGAATTAAGAGCTAAGATTATAAGTTATTATGGGATAACTAACTCCTTCTGAACTTGTAAACCTCTCAGTTCAAGACTTAGCCCCTTCAAGTTTAAAGAAACTAAGAATAGAAAGAGAAGCTCAGTATTTGAAAAATCATATGGTTTAAGAAAATGCAGTGATAATGCTAAAAACTCATAAAGGAGAACATGTGGTAGAGATAGATCACTTTTAATTTATGAGAGTTAAATAAGAAAGTAATATTTAAATTATTTACAGGTATAAGATCTACTTTAGACTACGAAGCTGCCAAGAAAGGAGAATCAGAAGGGTAAAATGAATTAGGAGCTGAAAATGAAAAAAGCAATCAAATAAGTGTTTCAGCAGGAGAAAATAATGACAAGACTCTTTAATAGAACTAAAATTAGTCAAATTAAAAATCTGAAGAGAGTGAATAATCCAAAATTCCTGAAACTAAAGAATAAATAAAGAAAATAATTGTTTAGTAATAAGACTTAAACTTCCAAGAAAGCAACAATATAGCACAAGCTTAAAATAAAGCAATAATTTCAGCTCCCTCTAGAAGAGACAAAATAATGAACTAGATTAATATCGAAAACAGTGTTCTTAAAGCTCCAATTAATAATTCAAAAGATATTCAAACGCTGTATTAAGAATGTAAGCAAGTTACTTAAATATCCTTAAGTGAAAAAATTCGAATGAGAGTTAAGTAAAATCTAGAATACCAATAGCAAAAATAAAATGAATAGTTGCTTCAATAATAACTAGAACATCTTAGGTAGGCCATGTCTAAGTTTAAAGAGATATAGAAAGTTTAATAATGAACTTTTATTTAATTGTATTACTTATAACTTTGAATAAGCCACATTATATAAAAGTCTTAATTATCTATCTTTTAATAAGATATACAAATAAATAAAATATTTAACCTTACAGATTTGACAATAATAAGCAGTATTAATTAAATTCAACTAAAAAACTGACTAGAGATCGATTTAAAAGCTTTAGATATTTTAGATATGACTTATAACTATTACCTTTTTTTATTTAAGCTAAAACTACGTTAGTAATATTTTATTTAATATCAATAGTCTTATCTATTAGATAAACTTAAATAAAAAGCTACGAAAGTATGTAAATTTACGATAAAGGATCTAGGAGATATTCAAAAATACAATTTTATATCTTTAAATTTATATTAATTACATCAAGCCAAGTATTTGTAGGTATCTAAAAAGTTAAGTATAACAATTTTATTATTTGTTAGCTAAAATTTATAAATGGAATGATATACTTAGAGAGAATTTTTATAGTATGAAATAATAGGAAAAAAAGGTGAAATGATCTCATTTCTAGTTTTTTGATTAAGCTTATTATAGTTAGATACTTATATTATTAAAGTCTTTATGTTATAAAATTCACCAAATTAAGCAACTACAGTTACTATTAACACTATCTCCAAATAAAGAAATCATCTTGCTATTCTATTTCCTGTTTTTTCCTAATAAAGATCCCTTGTTTGAGTTTTAATCAAATTCAGCACTTTGAGATTCAATTAACTCTCCTTTAAATTTACGAATTTTTCCAAAATCGAATCATTCTAATTCTTTGCTAGATTTAGTTGAGACTTCCTCTTCTTCTTTTAAAAAGATGCTTGATGATCTCTCTTTCAAGTCGCTTAATTACTTCATCTCATATTCCATATGGCCTACAATCAGTTCTACATAAGCCTTTTTATTAATATACCCAAATTTTTCTGAAATTTATTGCTATCCTTCAACCAATTCATAGTTGCCACAATAAATTAGTGTTTTAGTTATACTCAAAGTTTATTACTACTAGTTCGATAAAAAGTACACTGCAAGTTATTAAACTATCTACTCTAGCTACCAAAAATTTAAGCTGTAATGGATAAAAATCTTACTTTCTGTCAATCTTGATTTCACTTTCAACTTTAAATTAGGGCAATTTACAGCAGATATCCAGTTCCAATCATATTTCATTACTATAAAGCTCACAGAATATCTGAGTATTTTCAATTCCTTATTAAACAGACTCGAAAAAATTTTAATCTAGAATAGGATTCCTTTCTTAATTGAAAATTTTAGTAGCTTTTATATTCAACCCATTAAACTGATAATATTACTCCATTGCTTCTCCTATTTTGGAACATATATACTAAAAGCTATCATTCTTAGATATTTCTACCAGAACTTAGATACTTAAATCTTCAAGTCAGATAACTTTAATGAATTCAAGCACAACAATTTAGCAGTTTTCATCTAGATAAACATATTATTCCTCTTCTTACTTTTTATTTTCCTTTTATCTCTCTATGAAAGTTAGACATGATTCTAAATCTTGAATTTTCTACATAATATTAAATACAAGTCTCTTATAATTCACCTATAACTTAAATATGGAAAGCACTTATATTGCTATTTCTTATCTCTTTACCTTGCTTTTTTATTTTAAAATGTCTTATCCTATAAACCTTTAAAGCTATCTACTCCTATTTGCTTAGCAGCTTTTGAGATAAGGCTTTTGATTTATTAATATTTGATATCTATATTCATTCTAAGTTAAGAAATTTGCTATATTAGATGTATATAAAGATAGATGGAAATTACTAATTTACTATCTATATACATTTTATTTAAGCAAGCTTAGCAAAGAAAATAAGAAAGAGCATTAATCAAAGTACCATCGATTCTATAATTATATTCCCTAATACGGCTGCACAGCTAAAATAGTAAAATAGTGGTAGGCTAACAAAAATAAAGTAAAGAATGAAATAAAATGCTAAGCATATAAGATAAGGGTAGATTTTACTGGATATAAAAGCATTGAAAAGCTATATGAATCAGGTATAACAGCTGGCATTTAAATAGTATTCTAGTACAGATTTCTAATTTGAATGTTTCAAATATATAAGAAAATTAAGTTAATAATTAGTTAAAATGTACCAGATCGATTACAATACAAATTTGCAATTGCTCCTTCATGCTAATAAAATAGCTAGCGATGTGATACAGTTGCGTTAAAGAGGCATATAAAATGCTTAATTAGAAAATAAGCTTAAATAGTAAACAATGGAACTTACTATTGGAGTTGATAATCTGTTCATTTAGTTTGAAAATCTGGAGAAATAGAATAAACTTTCTAAAATTGAACTTCAAAAGAAAAAGTCCGAATTACTTAATTTAGAGCTCTAGCTTTAGTACTTATAGAAGCTTCAAAAGAGTGATTCTAGTATGAACTAGAATTCTTAGCAGGTAAGCTTAAATTAATTTATAAGAATAAATAATTAGAATAAAATAACTAAGCGCAGAACCATTCTGATTTATAACTACTCACAGAACCAATTTAGCAAATCCAATAGTAAACTTAGCAATTGGAAGAATTTTCCGAAGTAATACAAAGAATAAAATTAATTAGCTTTGATATGCATGACGAATTTGATCTTCATGTATAATTACTTAACAAAGTTGATTCAAACGTAACTTTTATTATTTTAGATTGATCAGGCTTCTGATAAAGTTAATAAGACAAATAAAAAATTAAGCAAGATTTTAAATAGTGCTTCAGTTTGCAAATTATCATGTGCTACTTGTACTCTTTTCACTTCACTCCTATGCATAGTTTTCTTTCTTTGATTTTAAAGGTAGTGAAGCCTTATTTAAATAGACATTTAATTAATTTTAGATCTATAATTTTCCTTTGATTATAAGATTCTCTAACTTTTTCTAAGAAATTCCTAATTCCACTACCAATAGAATAATTATATTTTAAAATAAGTAACCAAAAGGGTGTTTAATTATACTTATTACCATAAACCTTCTAGTTATTCATAGTTAGTTTTCAATCATAAGATACTTATTTATAATTCAAAGCTATTCTCTAATATAATATTTGATATTTTGAATCTAGAATATATATTTCTATTACTATCACTATTATACTATCCCTCTATACTTTATTAATACTATTCACATTACTAAAATACTTATATAATATGTATCTATTTATAAACTTAAACTCTATTAAACTTATTTAAATCAAATTAGTTTAAAAGGTAATAAAATATTTTGAATATTTTCTGATTGAAGCATTTAAATAATGCAAAGTGATTCCTTATCTATAAGGCTAATACTAAGTAATCTGTATATCAGTAAGGCAACTTTATCTATTATAACTCTATTACTGCGGTTTCTCAATCCTAGAGTTCTATAGAGCTTTAACTAATTAAGTAAATGATTTAGTTTCTTAAGGCTTAGATTTGTAGCAATTAGATATAAGAGAAAAGGTGATATTGTATTTAATTTCTTTCTTTTTAAATTAACAATAGCCTCTGAAAAATGCAAGAGTAACTATTACTATACTGAATAAACTAGATTAACATTCCTAGCTGCTTAGTTTGTAATTCAATTGCTTCTCTTAAGGATGGAGTTGCTTTGTCTGAAATAGTCCAGCAAATTTTCAAAGTAAAGATTAAATACGAACGAATAAACTTGAATGTTCAGAATTGTATTTAGAACCTATAAAACACTATTAACTGTATCAAAGAGAAGCTACCTTAATACACTCCTATCTAAGAAATATCAGGAGAAAATGCTTATAAAGTAAGTTTTTAATAGTTTAGAATATAGAATATCTAATAAGACTGTTAGAAATTGTAAAATAGCTACATAATGAATAAAAAGAAACTCAGTTAAGGAAATTATAGCTTTAGAATATAGTACAGTAAAAAACTACCTCAACTGTAACTGGAACTTAGCATTCCTAATAACTAGATTCAATAAAGACAGATAGATCAAACGAATCTTCAATTTTAACAACCAGGATGAATAGTAACCAAAATAGCTTTAATACGTTAAAAAGAAATATTGAAAATGACTCTTTTTAAGTAGAAACTCTAAAGATGACTTCTCATAAGAAGCATGAAAGTGATACTAGTATGTATCAGATTATTTAATAGAAAGATAACTAAAAGAACTATGCTTAAAGTCTTAAAATGTACTCAGAAATCAATTCCAAAATATTCGATATGCAGAAGTTCTAGTAATAAATCTAGCAAAACTAGTTAAAAGAACATGTTTAGCCTTAAGACTAAGATAAGAGTTAAAATCTAAACTTAAGCTATCAGTAAAATTTAAAGAGTCCTGTAACAAAAAATTAAAACTAAGGTATTAAAGTAACATAAATTAAGCAAATCAATGAAAATTACTAGAATCTATACTAAAACGAATTTCTATAGCTGAGGTAATATGAACTACTAGAGTGGCTGAAACACGATCTTTGTATTATTAAATAAGTAGGCTTACAGGATTTCCCTGAAAAATGCATGTCTGGAGTTTTGTTTGCTTAAGTGGTAAACAGACTTTATGTGAAAATAAAGCCTATAAAGGGAATTCAGTTATATCCCAAAAATAGAACTCAATGCTATTAAAATATCAATAAGGTACTAAACTATTTAAAGACTCTAGACTTTAATTCCAAGTTTTTATGAAGCGAAAATTAAATTATCAAAGGAGATAATTAATGCTGCTGAGGACTTCTAAATGACATCTATAAGTATTTTAAATAAAAGCCTTCTCACTTCTAAAGCTTCTATTAGAAAAAGTAACCTGCCATTGAACAGCTAGATTAGAGCTGTTAGATTTTTCAGTAAAGTAAGATAGAGGATATTAATACAACCGGCAGTGTTTCGTCTAGAGACCTAAGCTTATTTCAATAGTCAAGTAAGCAATTTGGAAATAATAGTAAGATCTTATAAATTGATAACTCTTCCTTCTTAAAGCAATCCCTAAACGACTCTTCAACTTTATCAACCTTCACTCCAAAAACAAATAAAACCTCAAAGAAACAGTGCAAGAGAAATAAATCAACTTCATTCCTTAATTTGACTCCTTAGAAAAATGGCATAGATTTAAAAGATATGTAAGCAAACTCATCAAGAGCATCTTTGAATGTAAGTTCATAATAAATATAATCATAAAATTCCTCAATGAACTCTCATAATTAATCAGTCTACATTTAGAAATCTTTCAAAAAATTGCTTAAGTAGAAAAAAATATCATAGTAGCAGATATAAAGAGTGCATAAATGACTATACAATCTAGGACTAGGTGATCTACTTATTTAAAGTAGCAAAAATGTTAATTTACTTAAAGATCCTATTAGAAATGGAATTTTACTTTTAGGTCTTCTGTAAAAACTTGAACATATCTAGTGAAAGTAGCTCATTTCCAGTAAATATAGAATATATAAAAAGCCTTAGAACTTGTAAGAAATAAGGGAAAATATTTCATCAGCTTTATCTTTTTTTTCTTAGAAGAACCAAAATTTTCCAATTTAGATAATAAACGATTAAGAGTTAGTAATAAAGGGCGATTAGAAATTCACTTGAAACTTATTATACACCATATAATCGTTTTATTGCTTCTATAATCAATCTTAGGAAATACTTAATGAAAGCAATATTAATGAAACTTTTGATAAGAATGCTCAGTATTAATAACAGTAGGAGATTATGCAATGACTAGAAGAACTTAATTTAATCAATACTTCATACTAAAGATTTTATGATGTCATCAACTTATTCAAGGATGGATCCTTGCTATGCTAAATCATTTGCGAGATTTCGAATAAACAGCTAGTGGGATTTAAATTAAATGCTGTAAACGCAGAAGAAAGAACAAGAAATTTCAAAATGGCTTTAAATTATCTCAAATAGTAATAAAATATGAATCAGACTTATTTAAACGAAATTTATTACTAGGATATTATAAAGGGAAATGAAACAGTCATTTTTAGTCTATTATATGACATTATGTATCTACATTAAAAATTAAAAGAGTAGTAAAAAAGTACCAAAAAATCCTAGATATAAAGAACTTTTGTCTCCCAATTTTCTTAAGTATAAGAAACATAACTAAATGAGAGTATGTATGATAATTTGAATACTAGTAAAAATATATCCACAAAGCAACCTCTCAATAATTCTTAAATTACGACGTTGTAATCTAGAAGATCTTCTAATGGGTAATCCTTATCGTATTTATTCACTCCAAATCAAAATATGTCCAAAATTAACACACCTAAGAATCTATCACAACTAAACTCTTCCAGGTTGAATGCTTCCAATCTTAATTCTTCCAGAGAAAATAGTAATCCAAATTTAAATTCTTCACGCTCAGTGTAAGGAAATTCTAGATACCAGTCATAAAACAATGCAATGAAGCATGCTCTACACTGAAATATTATTTAGAACCTATATATTTGATTAGACTCGCTTAATATCATATATCCTAAGGAAATGAAATTACATGATTAAGTAATTCCTGAGTTTTAAGATGGGTAATTTTAATTATTTAGAATTTTACTTTGTAACATTGTTGAAAGCTTATTTGGAGTCTCCATAACCATTCTTCCGCCAGAAAATCAACACAAAAAGCTTAAAAACATACAAGCAGCGATAGAACATATTCAAACAGTAAATTTTTAATAAGCAGAAACTTCCAAATTCTCTTAAAGAATAATATGACAGAATTTTGTAAGGTGATGGAAAAGTTATTAGATAATTACTACTTCTTCTCAAAAGCTTCTAGAAGAAAAAGAGTTAGAGCAATTTTAAGATAAACGAAATAAAAAAGCTAAATAAGCAATGATCCTTTATTACTTGAAATCTAGATCATTAATTTATAATATTCATTTAATAAGCAGTAAGATACACCTATTGATATATTAAACTTTTGATAATAAGTGTTATATATAAACTTTAAGATTATGCACCTAATTACTTAGTAAGTTGAGAATCTTTATCTAAAATATCATTAATTAAAAAAATCTTATTTAGATTCATTACTTCAAAAGAACTGCCTCCTTTAAATTATGCAGTTCTAAAGCTTTTTCACTGGCTAGTATGAAATCACCTCTGTAATTTTGAATATCCTAGACACTATCAAATTAATGTAATTTAAATAGCAATAGCTCTCCAGATCATAACTAAGTCAAATACCGTTGAAATAATTGCTAATTTATGTCTTCAATTTTATATAAGTTTAAATTAAAGTAGCTCATAACTAAATTAAGTGTTTGCTTGCATTCTACTATATACTAATTTGTTGCTCATTTTTTTCCTCAGAACTCAAACAAAATAATTATTTGCTTTTTATTCTTTCTAATAACATTTTTGCTTCCATATATAGCCATACAATCTTAACTTTCTATATCAATCTTAATAAAGTCTATTTTCTTATTACTCTTTTAATGCAAATTATCTAAACTTTTAGTTTTAATCTATGTAGTTTTTACTACTTTTCCTCAATCTGATTTGTCACGCTTAGAACTATTATATCCGATTAAAAATGAAGTTCCAGTTTAAACTGTATCAGCATACATTTTCCAAGATTCAACGCTTGAAATAGCAATCTTTTTCAACTTAATATTAGATGCAAGTAGCTTTGACTAATTTAGATTTAAATGAATATTTTAATTAAATAGATCACTCTAACGATTTCCAATTTCATATGCAGTTATAGATCAATCTTAGCAATACTAACTCATAATATTTCCCATAACTATTGTGTGTATACCAACATTACTCCCACATTCTATTACATTTTTAGACTTTCTTAGTATTCTAGAGTATAAACTAAATAGTACTGCATTTCCTTACTCCTAGCTAAATATTTTATCCTGAGTTCAAAATTATTAGTATTCTTAAGAAGGAATATTAAACTTCAAAGTTGCATTGAACTACTAAATTGTAACTAAGCCTATGCTACTTTCCTGGCTTATTTATTTATTTTCTTTCTTTATTTCTTCAATATCTGTGCTATCAAAATATTTTTGATTTGAATAGTTCTTAAGAGTAAATATCAAGAATGTAATTATCTATAAGACAACAATAAAAAAGATTAATTAAACCTTCATTTTATTTAATATCTAGCATATCTACAGAATTAGTATCAACTAAAGAAGTAACATCGCTTCAAGTCTAATTTTAATAATATGAATGACAGAGAATCATCATTCCTAATAAGATTATATATTGTCTAAGATATTTCATCTTTATCAAAATTTAGCTAGAACCTGAGAAATAATAAAGTAATTTAGATAAGAGAAAATTATAAAGTAAAAGAGTAATAAAATATAGAGATAAATCTGCTTCTATTTATATACTCAACTATCATTAATTTTAATTTAAAAGTAGCTTTAATAAAATTATATTATTTATAAAGAATTACTATTTAATCTTCGTTTTTTAACATTTATCTTTTGCTCTTTTTTCCTTTATTCAATACCCATGTAATTTTCTTCAAATATTAGGCATTTCTCAAGCAAGTTTTCTTAAATTGTTGAAACATCTAGGCTAAGAGATTAGAATATTTTATCTTTTAGAATTATTACTAAAAGTCACTAGAATAATAAAAAGTAAAAAGATAATACTAAAAAGCTTTAAGAAGACATAAAAAAGCTTTACTACAATCATCTAGAAGAATCTATAGGATAAAATGAAAACAATATTGGCAAGTAAGTCAATCATCAAGAAAACGGGATAAGATTTAAAAAATGGACTAAGAATTAAAATTTTTAATTTAAACTCTGACAATGAAAATCAAGGGAATGGGATTGAAACATAAAATATTGATGAAAATATTTTAATATCGTTAAAATCAATTATTTCTTATAAATTTAGATACTTTCTTAACAGTGAATTTGATATTTACTAATTTGATACAAATTATTAAAGCGAGAAGCAATTCATGTAAATATGCTGAAAGAGAATATAAAATAAAGTCACATTTAATTATATTTAAGAGTTGAATGCATAATAGATAATTTAATATATTGATACGATTCCAAAACAGTTAATTAAAAACAATTAATCTATAAGCATAAAATATAGCTATAAGAGTTATTTCAAAAATTAAGTTTAGATAACAAAAATTGAAGCTAGAAATTAGAGGAAACAAAATAATAAAATTAAGATAATAATTTAATTCCAATTTTAAATTAGTTTTAAAGGAAAGCTTATTTATATAACGTTATAAGAGATTGATTATAAAGAATTGTTATAAGTTTTAATTACTTTAATAATTATTAAGTTCTATTAATTATAATGCCTTTAAGATTAATATTTCTTTAACTTAATTTATAATATCAACTTCTATTAAAATTTAACTAGTGATAAACTAATGTAATATTCAAGAAAATTGCTTACTTCTAAAATTTTTTAATAGCACTATATTTGTACTAAATCAATATCTCATCATCATCCTTATAATTTGTCTAATTTAACTATTTCTAATTAAAGTGATATAAATGTAATAAATCATCAATAAAGATGCATAAGCTAGCTAATTTAACAATTTTAGTTCTTATTATTTAGGGATTTAGGTGTAAACATAATATTGATGTTAGCTTGGAATTTTATTTAAATGAAAGCTTCTTTAATTTTTTAGTTATAATAAGTATAATACTTTGCTACTAGAAGTAATCTTAGATATCATCTCTTCTATTCTTAGTTTATTTTTGATTCAATTAATTGATTATTATTGATCACCTAAATAACTCTTTCAAATTAATAGGTATAAATAAACTATCTTTATCATGGTTCCTATTTTTACTATTATAGAACTAAACTTTAATTTTTAGTAAGCGATAAGAATCCTTAGCAATGCTGAAAATTAAAGCTTATAAATTAGATTAATTAACTAAAGTTAATAAGACTCAATATTATACATTTAGTTATACTTAATATAATCGTTATCCTATTAAGGTAAGCATGTAAGAGAAATAGATAAACTCTAACTTTTTAGCTATAAATATGATGCTAAATATAGAAGAAAATAAAATAAGTAGAGTATTATCAAACTAGTAAGTCTAGTTTGCTTATTTTAGAGAAGTATAATAGACTTTTTTAATATATCTGATTAAGAAATTCTTAAACGATTAATCTGTAAGTTAAACTCTTAAACTATTAGCCCAATCTTCAAGATTTGCTTTAAGCTCAAAAGTTTAGCTTATAAAGCTTATCAAAGAAATATTTTATAAATTAAATGGAGGCAAGCAATGAATAGCCAGATCTTAGTGCTTTAAAGTAATGCTAAGAATTAGGAATTTTGTTGGAATATGAACCTGACCATATTGCTTATGATAAAAAGGATTAAATTGGGGAAGGCGCAAGTGGGAAAATTTATAGAAGTAAAATATTTAAAAATAGTAAAGTTATAAAAGTAGTAAAAGGCAAAGATAAAATAAATAAATCTATACAAGGCCTTAAATTGCAAAGTTTTCTTAATCATCCAAATATTCTGTTATTTTAGGGTTACTGCTATACCAACTAAAAATTACATCTAGTACTTCCTTATTTAAGTAAAGGCTCATTAATTAAATGCATCTAATCAATTAATAAATTAGAGTAAAAAGAGAAACAAAAGCTAAAATTAGAAATACTGATAAATATAGCAAGTGGATTAACCTTTATCCATTAAAAGGGAATAATTCATTTAGATTTAAAGCCTGGTAATATTCTACTTGATGAAAATTATGTTCCCTAGATAGCCGATTTCGATTTTTCAGCAGATTTAAAATCGAAAAAAATAATGAAAGCAGGCACTCAAGGATTTATGGCTCCTGAATAAAAAAACGAAAAAGAGATTCCTACACCAAAAGTAGATATTTATAGTTTTGGAAAAATAGCCTAATTCTTATTTACAGAAGATGAAGCAGATTAAACTCCACCTAATTTATACTTTTTAAAAAATTGTTATGAAGAAGATCTAAATAAAAGACCTACTTCATTGGAAATTTGAATAAAATTAACATAATCTTATGAGTCAAAATATGGTTCAAAATGCAAGCCAGGTATATAAAAATACAGGAACACACAAACAGAAAAAGTAAATAATAACTTACATTTCTTTTATGCTTTTATAATAGCTTTATTTATCTGGCTTTTATTAATGACTCTCGTTTCTTAATAATTCGATGAATACTATGCAGATAAATACTAATGTCGATAATTATTTTCTACTATCATAAGCTTAAAACTTTAAAACCATTGAATAGATTTTAATTTAGTTATCTTTAAACTAAACTGGAACAATTCTATACTACAAACTATTTACAATTCTTTCGAAATTAAATTTTTATAATTATGAGAGATAGAGAGATATGAAAGCTATTAAGATATTCCATAATGACTATAAGTTCTCGAGATTTACAATTAAAAGTTCGAATAGTTAAAGTAAAATCCATAATAGTTTGAAAATTACAAGTTATAGTTGAATGAGACGAAAAAATAAATAAGATATTTTGAAGAAATCGATTAAGTCTTTGACAAGAATGAATAATCAGGAAGAGCTAAAGAAAAATTTATAAGATTTCATAAGTTATGATATAATATTACCAATTTTACTTGCTAATATCCATCTTATATTCAGATTGGAAAATTTTAACTAACTTAAGATATGATAGATTTGTTTTAAGATGGAAAGCCATACAAGATAACTGAAAATTATTTGCAAGGAGGCTTTCCTTTATATAGATACAAGTGATTAAAAAACTAATACGATAACAGATTAATAAGTAATAGTAGATCTCATGAAATATGAACTCCTTTAGGAGGACCAATTTTTTATTATGAATAAAGTTCTTATGATTGTAGTCCTTCTTTTTGAGAAAAATTTTCCAATATGTGGATAGTCTAAAATTAAGAGATGCTAGATTTCTATTTTGATTATAGAAGTGCAAACTTTTGATGCTTTATAAACGTATAAGAATATCTTAATTTTTTTAATCTAAAAGAGTAATTTATTTTAAATATTCTATCCATTAAACTAATTTTAAATTAGATATCAACTTACTTATTATATATAGAGTAAAATATCTTCACTTTATAACTCTATGCTTTTATAATTTTTTTATTGTTTATCAGATAAAGGATTTAATTATGTAAATGACTAAAGTCTTTTACAATTGTTGTAGTACTTTACAACTTGTAAAATTTTAATACGTATTGTAAAGCATTTACTTCGATAAATGATGATAGAAAGTAATAACTAGGATTAGCTTAAAGAGCACATGCTATTGTTTATATTTGACACTTTTGACTAGCATTAGGACTACTATTTTCAATTAATTGAAAGATAATATTAGAATAAAGAACCTTTACTCATTCTAAAAATCCAATGCTATATTTTAAAATTGCATTACTTATATCTGCTTTCTTTTGATAATTGGGATAAGGCTTAATAATAGAGGAAATAGCTTTGTATATAAACTTGGCAGATATAAAAATGATACAATTAATGATTAAAAGAAATGTAAAAATAGATAATACTTATACAGTTATTATATAGTAGCTTTTATTTTTTATCTCACTTTTCTTTATTAAGTTATTAGCAGGAACCAAATATAAGCTATAACTTTTCTTTATTCTATTCATATTTTTGTAATATCCATTATTTTTAATTTCTTAGTTCAACTACTTATCTAAACATAAAATATAAAGCCATTAAAAGAGTTCAAATCTACTCATTTTAATTCCATTTAAGATATAAATCTTATTTTTCCTTCAAAATCCCTTATGTGACTAAAAGAGTAAATTTTTAGGTTTATAAAATTTATTTAATGATAAATCTCTTAGTTTGAAAAAAGATAAAACTAACTAATAAAAATATAGCTATTTCTTATAAAAATAGGAAGCCTTATTTAAATATATCTATATAGTAATTAATAAGGTTAATAAACATTTCATATTAGATAATTCTTATAATCTCAATTAAAAATTGTCTATTTCTATCTTTTAATAGGGTGCTAACTGAGTTTTGCTATGAGGTTGCAGCTTCTTTCTTATTTAAATTTACTTTTACTTTTTAAAATTATTTTTAAAGTAATATTTAAGATAAGGATAAGTAATTAAGGCGTTTTACTTCAATTTAGTATAAGTTTTAATTATAATAGTTAGTTATTTCATTTAAAATAAGGCTTAAATTCTAGGAAAACAGCTAAGTAAATTTAAAAATTAGTGTCATTATAATCTAAAATGATTTAATTGAAATTTTTTGGGATAACTAAGTTCTTGCCCAATTATTTACTCTGAACGGTCTCTTAATATCTTAAAAGAGATTTTATACTGGCTAGTTTCTTTAAAAGGAACATAGAGTATTGAAAACATATTTGATAATCGAAGACTTCATCATAAAGGAGGATATTGTTCAGAGCATTTCCTTTAAGATATTGGATTCAAAGAAGCAGATCCTCAAAGTCTAAAAGCCAAATAAAACAATTAAAGATTACTTCAGTCATTCTTTAATTAGTTAATTTTTCCTTATTATTAATAAATTTTAAATGTTAATTAGTAAAACACTAATTATATTTTTAACTTATAGTCACTAATAAATTATGCCAAATTAGTACTCACAAGCTAACTGTATCTTTTTAATTATATAAAAGCAATACTTCAAGCTATTATAGCTTAATATGGTTATTAGAGTAAAATAGAATACTAGGAAAGTAAGGAAAGAGAATAGAAATAAGATTAAAAATTGCTATATTTGATTAGTAAAAATATTGTTTACGCTTATTTAATAACTTAATTATAATTGCTTAGTTGCTTTATCTTTTGAATTATTATTTTAATATAGTTTCTCATTTTATTTTTCTGTTTATCTGAGATCTAATCTTTATTACTAAGTTTGCTTATATTGCAAATTTTGGGTAGGAGTAAAAGTTATAAGATACAAAAATATAGTGTATTAGCTTTATTTTGTATTATAGATTTGGATTTAGAATATTTTGTTGTAATTGGAATTATCAGGAAGCAAAGTAGTTAAAAAACTAAAAAATAAATTATCTGAAATGCTATTTGACCACTTGAAAATATTTGACTAAGAGTCTTTAATATAGTGATATTATTGAATTATAAACATTAAATTTAGAAAATTTCAATCAATTTTAATGATCATCAGGAAAATCAATAAAAGCAAAGTATTTTAATAAGAAAAATCTTCCAAATTTTAGCTATTATATCTATAATAAAAGATGGTAATTTTATCCAACTATTTCAAGAAAAATCACCGTTGATGCTTTGATAAAATAGTTATTAAGTGAAATCAAAATTTTGGAATGATGAAGAGTTTTTTTATATTTTTTTACCATATTAAGAAGAAATAATATATTTGGTATTGATGAATTTACTTCTTAACCTTGTACAAAAATAACTAGATTAAATGTTAGAAAGAGTTCATAAGATTCTGGAGATAGTTCACTATTTTACTATATGCAGAAATAATTATATAAATTTCTAAAAATTGTTAATCCTTAGAAATCTTTTACAATTATATCTAAAATATTAGCAAAAGAAAGAGGTATAAACGATAAAAATAAATAGAATAATCTATGAGTCTTAAGGTAATAGTTATACTATTATCTAAGAAAGAGTAAAATAATCCTTAATGAGTTTTTTCTTTAATTCCTAAATATTTTAGCGAAGTAGGTTTAATTTTAATTTTTTAACTGAATAAAAACTTCCTTATTTTAAAGCTAATAAAAGCAATTCTAACTAATTTAGCTTCTATCAATAGGATTTTTCCATTAATTGAAAAAAGAACTAGTAATTATGGGGAAATTAAAGTAAAAGTAAGCTAGAAATGTTTATAGATAAAAAGTGATTTTTAAGTAAAAATAACTAGTAAATATTTAAGTAAAAAATTGCAAAAGATTAAAAAAAAATATCGAAATACTTTGAATGCTTTTGAATTTCTACAAGCAAAAGCATTAAGTTATAAAATATTGATAAAAAAATTAATAAAAAAACTAAAAGAGCTATAATTTATGCTAAAATAAAGTACAATAAATTAATTGAGTTTCAAATTTAAATTGGCTTCATTTTTTATTACTTCAGTTTTATTTTAATTTCTATTATTACTTTCGCTTTCGTCCAAAATCTATCCTATTTTTTCTTATTTTATCTCTATATTTTAGTCTTTTTCTATTGATTTTTAATTGCCTGCATTAAAAATTTTAATATCTGAATTGTTTCTTGAATATACGAAACTATGAATTTTTCTTATTCTATAAAGCTTTATTTTTGGAATTTACGAGGCGCAAATAAGCTTAGACTTTATGTTATAATGATTTTCAAGAATAAGTTGTTGCCATCTCGAACCATAAGATTAGTTCAAGCTTTCTCTGCTAATAAAGCACTTACCTATTACTACGATAAACCAAAGAATTTGTTTTAGGTCTTATAGCATTATTGCTAGTTCTTAAAGTTTATTACTTTCTTGAATACAACAATTTGTCTTCTAATCTGTAAATAGAATACATACCTGAATTAGTTTTACACTCACTTCTTAGATTGCTTTGAATTCTATACAACTTATTGGTCTTTTTGCAGTTATCCGTTTATATGTTATAGGTTGTTATCATACATAGAAAGTTACATTAACTAAGTGACTTTCATTTCCTTTTAACTTTAATTCATTATTTCTTTTGGGGAAAAATGCTTAGCTTGAAAAGGCTAATTTCCAGTTCTTATATTTATAGCTGAAATTATTTTGCTGCCCTTTATTTTTTACTTTTTATTGCCTAAATCAAGCAAATTCTTTTAGCTATTTAAGTGTTACTTTTAAAATAAGTTAATGGATCTATTCATTTTTTCTTATTTTCAATATTTTTAAACTTTTTTCTATAGTTCTTTGTCTTCATGAGACTTTTAAGCCGATTTAGGTGGAGACGTGGAGCTTTTTAACTCTTTGGGTTTTTTAACGATTTCAGATTTCTGTCTTTTACTAAAGATAAACTTATCCTTTTGCAAGTATTATTAATTCTATAAAATATTCTCCTTTCTTATTGGCTCTGATTACTAATTTTTACTCGATTGCTAATTACTTTGTTTTGTACTAAAAATTTGACTTAAACCGTTTGTAAAATCATCTTCGTAATTATTTTAGCTTTGGTCGCATTCTAGATCAAATAAATTTTATTTACTTGCAACTTTAGGAGATTAATTTTCTCTATTCTTCATTCTAGCGGGAGGTCGTAAATCCTTATTTTCAGAATCGAGTTTAGCTTTTTTTTGAGTGAATTCAAAACTATCTTCTTATTTCAAGACAATATTTGGGTCATCTTCTTATTAAGAGTTTTAAATTTTTTCTTGAGACTCATTCTAATTTTAGTTTTTTGTTTCCTACGAAATAGTTTCTTCTTAAAATTGATAATTTGACATTTATTAAGGTTCACCTTGTTCTTCTTTTTCTTCTTTTTCTTCTTATTCTTCTTATTTTTCAGATTATGGATAAGAATCTACTTTCTTTATATTCAAGATATAATTTTAATCTCATGCTGATTGATTACTTTAAGAGCTTTCGTAAAATTACTTATTTAAATCTTTCTCTTGATTTTTAACCTTTTATATATTTGATTTTTCTTTCTCGCTTTACTTGTTTTTTAATATCTGATTTTAGTTAGTTTCTTTCTCAAATTCTTCTTCATCATAATTTTCTTGATTTTCGTCTTATTAAGTCTAATAATCATTTTCTTCATAGTCATTTTCATCATTTTATGTTTATTACTTTTGAGAATTTGAATTAAAGAGATTTTATTCTTCATCTTTTGATGTTTCTACTTAAGATTAGGCTACAGTAATATCTTCTTCTTTATTTTGCTTCTCTTAACTTATTTCATTTTAAGTATCTTCAAATTCATTCTAATTTTCAGTTTCATTTTCATATGTAAATTCTTATTCTTCATTTTCAGCACTTTATGAATTTGCTTTAAGATCTTGATAGGAAACGATTTATTCATTTTATTATTCCTAGCCATTTTCTTGTTTCACATCTATTTCATTATCCTCATCATTATTTTCATCCTCATCCTCATCTTCAACTTCATCTTAAAAATCCTGGGAATATAACTCTGAATTATCCTCGTTTTATAATTTAACCTCTTCATTCTCCTACCTTTATTCTTAATTACTGAGTGTTTGATATAACTCTTAAGATTACTATGAAATATCTAGCTTCTTGCTTTTTTCTTCTTTGTTTGTTTCAATTTATATATTATCCTGCTCTTCACTATCTATCAATTTATTTTCTATTTCTTGATTTAAGCTTTAATCATTAGTTTATTATATCTATAATATCACTTCTTGTTTTTCATTCTCACTACCTATTTCTTAATTCTCCTTTTGAGCTTCTTAAATTTTAATTAATTCTTAGCTTGAACTTACTTCTTCTTAACTAAAGTCAATTTATTCATTATTAAGATCCTAATCTTAACTCAGCTCATAATAGTAGATATCTCAAAAAGCCTTTTAAATCTAAAGTCTTCTAATAATAAGTTAAAGACTCTAATTTATTTAGCTAACATACTACTATTTCTACTTTAGCAATCTCTTAACCTTTTACTAACTCCTTTTAATATCACTAGTCTCAGCATTATAATTCTAAAAAATAAAGCCTATCTAATCCTCTCTCTACTAGTTCTATTTTTATTTCTACTTAACATTCTTGAACTTAAATTTTCTAAGGAATGCTTAGATTTTAATTATTTATTAAATTTGTAGCTTAGTGTACTATAATTTAGATTCCATTTTCAGTTATTTTTATTAACTTTATTCTAGCTATTATTTAGTTTATCATCTAACTATTTTACTATATTTACCATCTACCTTCTCCTTTTTTCTTTATATTATATCTCAAAATCTATACATACACTCTAGACTTTATTTCTATTCCTTATTTATTTTCTTTAATTAATAGTTACTTGTACTTTAGTATTATAGATCAAAGAGTTAGATAGCTATTAAAAGTTATTATTTAAATAATTCTAAACTTATTAAGCTATATAAGAGAAAGAAATATGATCTTTAATAATAGCAAGGATAGCTTATTATTAGGCTATTTAGTTATAACTTTAATTAACCATTGCTTACTATTTAGCTGTTTCACACCAATTTATATTCTAGATAAGAAAATTCAACTTCTTAATGTTAGTTTTACTATCTTTCATAAATCAAGCTATTTATGAAGAATATGTCCATCTTTTATATTTCTAAGACTAAAGGTAGATAAATATTATATTCCTGATTTGAAGGATTAGGTAAGCCTATAAAATAGTTTCAAACAAGAAATAGAAATAAAAGAAGCTTATAAGTACAAAATAAATAATATACTTAGAGGTAATTATATAGTAGTCTAGTATGATTATTATTATACTCTACCTATTCTATTTACTTTTATTAATAATAGCAAGCTGAAATATATCCCCATTACTATATTTAGAGATATCAATATACTTATAAGTAATCACTGTGGGAATATCTTATGCCCATCTATACTAAATTAAAGCTTAAAAGTTAGAATAAAGATAGCATGTCTAAGTTATTTTAGCTAATTTAATATTTATAGCTAGGGTTTTTAATATGGCTAAATTTATCAGTAAGTAAGATATAAACTGAATAGAAGGTAGTAATAATAGTAATAGGAGTTAAAATGATAAAGGATATTATTAAAAAACCTAAGAAAAATAACAATTCAAATTTAATTAAAATATTAGAACTCTAAAATTGATAAACTATTCTACCATTTAAGAGTATTTTAAACTGTTTAGCCTTTAAGTGCTAGTTTTAAAAAACTTAATTGAGGATTTAAACTATTATATTGCTTTAAATCTTTAGAAAGTTCTGATAAGGTAAATATATAGCTTATATTAAGTTATATAAATAGATCTCGACTTAAAAAAAGGCGATAGATATCCTATCTTAATTTAAAGAACATAATCTCAAAACCTATTAATTAAAATTAACGCTATTAAGCTAGACACTTAAACTAATCTAAATTACCTTGCTTTATTAAGCACCTAATAAGCATTAGTTTATGAAATAACGCATCTACTCTCATCCTTAAATTTCTTGCATAAATATCAAACTTAATTTTATTTTCTCGCTAAATTAGGAAAAATAAATTGTTTAGAAACCTTGCAAGAATAATAGCAATAATAAAATCCTATAATAATATGCTATAGTTAGGCTAAGAGTTGTATGTCAATGATAAGAGGAATTTAGTCCAAAAATAAATTAAAGCGTAATAGAATTATTAGCATAGAGGCATATAAAGTATATCCTTATTTACCTTATAGAAGTTATTTAGGGTTTATAAGAAAATAAATTTCAATGGAGGTTAAATGTGATAATTAAAAAAGCTATTACATTTCTAGCCTTTTCAAAATAATTAATAAGCTACTGGAAATTGAGAAAAGCGATTAATAGTCTAAACTCAATCATAAGCTTTATTTATAAATTGTAATTCTTTAGTATAGTGTCAAATATAAAAATAGATACATTTAAATATAATTAAGGAAAGGGATAAGAAGCAAAAATACTTTTATGATTAATTACAAAGAAACCTTTTAAATGATAATTGATAAATCAATATTGCAATTTAAATTATAACGTCTAAAGCAAAGAATTTAAGCCACATGTATATTAATTATTGAAAAATAAGTCTGTTAGAAAACTAAATAAAACTGTATGATGTCAAAGTATAATTATTTAAGAAGTTAGGATAATTGAATAGTGCTTAATTAGGATTTGAGTGTCTTATGAGAATAACTTGCATAAAATTAACTAAAAAGAAGATGTTATAATTATTTCTAAAGCTATTTTATAGCAGACTAATATTAATAGAATTTAGATAATATGAAATCTATTTAACTTAATTAGGGAAAAAATGATAGCATTGCAACTTAGCTAAATGTATATGTTTAAATAGCTAAAGAAGACTTACTTTGACTAAATTTAAATTGGCCTGTAAAAGAGGAAATTTTATTAAGACATAATTTTTGTTTAAAACAATTATTTTATATTTTAATTTCACGTAAACTAGATAGTATTTAACTGAGGCTTCAAATAATAAGATTAATGGAAGACATCAACGAGTAAATGAAAAGGCAGTTGCTAAAGTAAAGAATATTCTTAGATTTTAATGACTATGATGCAAAAGATCACTATTTGGAATAAGTTAAAGCCATGAAAAAGGAAAAGAGTAAGCATTAGCAAGAGGAGCTCCAGAAAAATTTATCTCTCGCATAGAAAGTAATACGAAGCATAAAAAATATGAAAAGTAATGATCAAATATTCTGAGCCTTCATAAGTTTAGTTTTCTTATAACTATTAATTAGAAAGATCTCAAGTGAAAGCTTTATGATTGAGATATGAAATTTAGTGTCTATACAGACAAATCTTTTTATACATAATCGTTCAAACTAATTAGAACTTTTAAAGATCATTGAAAAATTTCTTATTTCCTTAATTTTTTCTATCTATTTACTTACAAATGCTCAATATAAGCTTTGCATTTAAATAAGATTGTATAAGCATTTAATAAATAGCAAAGCTATTGAAATATAAGGAACATATTTTACTAGTTTAAAGCATTAGCTAGTCTAATCTATCTGATATCATCAACATTATACTTTTGCTATCTAGACTAAGATATTTAATTCACGCTTTAAAACTAGATTATTCCTTGTACTTCTATATCTTTATATTTCATAGGTAAAATGCAAGATTTCAGAGACTACTAATGATGCTAATATTTAGAACTTATAAAGATAAAAGCTTGATATTTTTAAATAGGAAGCTGATTATTAAAATGAAGAACATATTGAATTCTATAATAATAAGATTAAATGTTATTATAAGAGGCTATGTCGCTATTATGATTTAAGAGATATGTCTAAATTGGTCATTTTGGAATTTACTTTAATAGTCAAGCTTTTATTATTACTAAGAACCAATCTGCCTAGATAAAATTAAAAGGATATATTGTAGTATCATATTGATCTATAATATTTGTAAAAGTGGATGTGCTAATATGCATATTCAAATATCTGATCAATAAAATTTAAAGTGTGAATGAAATAAAATTTAATTAAGGTTTGTTTAAGTATATAAATTAGGAAGTAGACTGACAAATCAGCCATATGGTAAGCTTTTCATTATTTTATAAGGAGCTAACAAGAAAACTTAAAATAATTACGATTAAAGGATAGTATAGGAAATACCTAGATAAGTCTAATAAAGTTTTAGGAAAGATATTTATGTAACTATCTATTAGTAAGAATGAAGTCTTGATTTTAACTTAAGCATAGGAATTTTCTCAATTATGATTTTATATTACTAACTAAGAGTAAGTCTTCTAAAAGTCACTATTATTAATACCTTCTTTTCAATATTTTTACATGCATCCTTTCTTCATATATTCCCTTAGCACATATAATGATACTAATATAACGCATATAATTTAAGAGTGCAAAAAGATAAAGAAGGCGTATAGTGGAATTAAAACTAGAAAAGGCAAATAGAGAAATTTAAAATAAATAAGTGATTTTATTATTTAAGATACTTAGAAATGAGCTTTAAAAAATACGTTATCAAATCCTTTATCATTATTAATATCCTCAGTGTGCTTTTATTATTCTACTACTACAATAACCGAAATCAAAATGATACTATGAATCAGCGTTTTGAAAAATTTAGAAACTAGACTTAAATAATTGGAGTTTAGAAAGGTTAAATTGAAATTTTGCTTCAAAATGAAGCGCGAAGTTAAGAAGATGATGTTTAAAGTGGAAAGAATATTAAAAATTAGAGAAATAACTAGAAGTATACAAGCTAATTAAACTTAAATAGCCAAGAGGTATAAAAAAGTAAGGATTATACTGAAAACACTTCTAGACCTTAAATTGAGAAAAATAGATAAGATAATAAAAAATTAATTACCATAAATAAGAAGGAAGAAACAAGCTTAAGTATAAATTAAATCTAAAAAGCTTAAGTAATAAGCAAGACTTAACTATAAAGCAAAAATAATTCACTTAGCAAGCTGTTGAGTTACAATTTTTATGAAAGCTTAGATTCATTAAAGAATGTTACAAACTGTTGGTCATATTGAGAGATTTTTAATTTTTATAAGAAGAATTATAAAATTCCTTTTAAATTTGAAAAGAACATTGAAATTTATACAAGCAAATTCGATAGAGGCTTTTCTAAGATCAAGAAATGGGATTAAGAATGTGTTTATGAAGCTGCTACACTAGTTGCCATTTCTCAAATAATGAGACCTTGGTATACTGTAGTTGATTGTGGAACTAATTTTGGATGGTTTAGTCTTAGAATGGCAAAACTATTAGATGAGAAATAAGGAGGAAGACAATTTTCTTTTGAAGCAAATCCTTTTGTAGTAAGGTATTTAAACCATTCAATTTATGAGAATGACTTACAGTAAAGAGTTAAAGTTTTCAATTTTGCTATTTATAATGAAAGCAAGCTAATAGAGTTTATGATATTTAAAAGATCTTTTAGATCACATATTGATTTTAGAAAAGATAAATCAGTTATAGAAGGTGTTATGAAAAAAGAACCTGGTAGCACTGTTAAAGTATATGCTATAAAACTTGATGAAATGTTTCCACCTGATCAATTTCCAGAAATTAATTTACTTAAAATGGATATAGAAGAAGCTGAGCCAGCAGCTATTCAAGGAGCTAAAAATTTAATAGAGCGATCTCAAAACATAATAGTAATAATGGAATGAGCCTATTCCTTTATTTTGAAATTTGGAACAGAGCATATTTCATAATTAATAGATTGGCTACAATCACTAGGATTAAAGTTTTGAAAACTAGATGATGATAATGTAAAATAGCAATGAAGCTGCATGTAGATGAAAGAATTATGAGGCTTTTAGCCATTTTTATTTACATAATTTGAAGAAATAAACAAATAATACTTATTAGAAGATCATCTTAGATATGATTTAATATTAACCAGACAAAGTACTTTTACAAAACTTGTAAACACAAGCATACATGGAGATAACACTTAATATAGAGACATTAACTTTCTTTATGACTTAAGAAATAAAACATAACTTTCTTCATAAAAAAAGACTTAAAAAAAGAATAAAATTGATAAAAAACTAATCAAAAGCTTTAGTTAAAGGCTAGAAAAAAGGCAAAACCAGAAGACTTTAAAAGAAGTAAATAGATTGAGAAATTATGATAAATGATAAAACTTATTATTTAAAAATTTAACTAAGCAGCTTCTATCCTTCATAATTTAAAAGTAATAAAGGATTAATAGTGTATAAAGGATATATGTCCATATATATATAGAGAATTAATAAATCAAATAATTACTTTATTTTTATCTATTGCATTGAAATTTATTTGAAGATTAGAAAACTTAAATACATCTTAAAATAAAAAAAGCTATATAAACGAAGGATATTAGTTAAAGATACTCTAATTGAGAATATAGTAATATAAAAATAGCTGAAATCTTTCATAATTTGGAATAAAATTTATTAAATAGTTTAATTATTGTTAGTTGATAAATAAATAGAATTAGATTATTTAAATTAAATTAAATTGGCAGCTTAATAATATGATTAAAATTTATGAAAGAAGATATATAATTCATTAAGCAATATTTAAATGAATACATTAACTGCTTAATGAATATTTATAGGGAAAATAAAAAAAAAGCAATCTAGTAATTTTAATTTAAAACCTATAGAAATAATTACATTTCTAAAAAAGTTTTCTCAAAAATATAAAATGAAACTATTAGTTTTTAGCATAGTTTTAAGTCTTAATTCTTACTGAAGTTTATAAAAGTAAATTTTAAACCAAAATATTAGAAATTTATAACCTATAATATATAAACTAATGCTTTATTGTTCTACTTAGTTTATGATTTAAAACAAACTTAAAAAGAGTTTTAGTATATATTAAGACTAGTTGACTTTTTTGATTTGAGCAATTTAAAAATATAAAAATCTTTAATTATTTTAATCTATTTCTATCATCAACTTACAAAACTATACATGCCTAGAATAAGAAGTAACCATAAAATATTGGCCTTCAAATTTTAACCAAATTCATAGTAATTCTGATAATATTTAACTTTTTACTTTGCTGTATAGTATCTGTTATAGTAGACTTCGCTTACACAATCGTCAGCGTAAATAAGCTATGGATAATGATCAGTAAATTGGTCATACATGACATAAGTTCATATTTTAAGTAGGTATTCTGGATATTTTTCTTTATCCATAAATTTATTTTCCCAACATTCTGGATCATATCTGCTCCAACTATGACAGTAGCCTTGATCTAAAATAGCTATATCTCTCCAGGATTCAATAAAATCTAAATAAGGCTAATCTCCTGTAAAAAGTTCACAAAGAGCCCAAGCAAAATCTTGAGATTTATTGTTAAAGCCACATTCACAAGGAATCATAATTTAAGAACCAACTGAATTTATTCCTATACAATCTTCATCTAACTAACATCGGAATGGTACTTTTTCTTTTGTATATAGTGTTTCGGAATTAACATAAGCTGGAATACATTTAGCTCCATCACCATATGGCATACATGTACCACTTTAACAAGCATTTTCTCGTCCATCTCCGCTACATCCTCTTGATTTAATAATTTCAAAATCTTTTACAGAAAAATACTCGACACATTAATGATCTACACAAACTGCATAATTAACGCAATGCTCATCAACATTGCATCCCCATAAATAAGGTTTTATTTAGTATTAGCAAGTAAAATTAATACATGCTAAGCTAATATCGCAGTCTGGGTAATCATCACCTTAGCATGGCTCATGGAGTGCTTTACCTACGCATAAATGTTTTTATAAATCTTCATTAAATCTGCAAATATTTGAGTAACAATCATCTGGAACTTTGCAGGTCATTCCAGGAAGCCTTTTCTCTTTTCAATCTGGAGGCATTTAGCAAACACTTGTTAACATCTAACTGCTTACGCCTTAGCAAAAGCTATTTTGTGACTTAGTAGCGCAAGGTCTAATTTAAAATCCACTCTATTATTCTGAATCTTCTAAATACTAAACGCAAGCATTTGGGTCCATATTAACATAAGGAGACTTACATTCAAATCTTGGACAAAAGAATACTGATGTTTCCCAAAAGTAAAAGCCTTACATAAGTACTCTTTTTGTACAATCATCCCATTGGCAAAAACTCGACCAATTTTCTAGAATTTTTCTATGCCTTCAATAATAAGTAAAGCTATGATATTTGCTTAATAATTAATCTGTCCAGCAATCTTACTCATATCTATTTTCAGTATGACAGATTCCTTGATCTGCCCCTTAAATGGTTTTAAATCCATCAATCATTTATGCCCAATGAAAATCACCAGGAAATAAATCACATACAGCACGTTTACCTGGTCCATATCCACATCTGCAAGTTCCTTTTATTTAAATTACTGTTCCATTAGACAAACTTTTTTGCCCTATACATACTGATGGATCTTCAGTGCAATCAGCTGGTTAAGTTGCCTTTGAAAAATAAGGATCTGAACATACTCCATGTGTAGAATTTACTGATTCACAAGTACTAGTTTGGCATATGCTATCAATTTTATTTTCAGGGCATGGAGATCCAGTATCCTCTCCTACTTTCAAACTATAATATAAAGCACATTTTTTAGTTCTTTTTGTGCATAAATATTAATTTTGACATCAATAATCATCTTCACAATGCTCCCCAATAATAACTTAAGGCCAGCAAATTTTATCTTAGCATGCCAATCCTACTTAACAGTCACCATGAATTGTACAGCTTTTAGTTTAATCCAAACCAACGCATTATCCATTTACGCAATTTGATGCTCCAATGCAATGAGAATCATCTAAGCAAGATCTTCTTAATTTCCCGGGACGTAAAACAGGAGGTGTGCAATTTGCATCTTACTACTAAACTTCGAGCATAGCGCAATCGTATTATAACGAATCGCATTTTGTTTTGTTATATTATATATAATATATTCCATCTAAAGCATCCCACGACACACATTACTCTTATTACATTGGGTAAGAATCCGGTCTGCATTAATATCTTTGACAGTTCATTTAAGATTTAGATTAGTTAATTTAGGTAATAAGAGCAAGCAGACCTATCAGATAGAGGTAAAGTGACATTCTTTACATTACTTTAAATTTAAATTTTATTTGACTCTTAAATTCAAATTTTGAATTGTTGTTTCCTTAAAATTAACTACCCTAATTTCTAATAGCCATTGTATATATTCTATCAATCTGCTTATTTTTTTAAATACCTCAAATTTTTGTTAACTTATTATTGCTAAACTTGTTAAATTTAAAAATAGATCAGTTAAGCATGTTCAATCTTGAAATAACTGAGAAACCACATTAGAATATTTTCATAGTATTTTAGCAAATCTACAACCTTAATAATTTTAGCTAATTTCTGTTTCTATTAATTTTAATTAAAGACACTAATCTAATATATCAACATCATATACATTTCCTGATATGCTTTATTTATTTTTTAATTATAGTCTCTAGTATCATAGCAAAATAGTCCTATTTATATAATTAAACTTTAGTGTATATTTTATAATATTTTAATTTAACTTAACGATGCGTGTTTCAGTCTTGAATATCATATTATATGTCTATTAATATAAAATCTAGTATTCATATACTATTTCTTCTACCTATTTGCATCTATCAAAATATATTATATACCTCTATTCAATTCCATTAATGCCTAAATTTAATCTTTAATGAAGCTTTACAATCCTATAATATATTAAACGCTCAAATTAATTTACTTTAGAAGCCTATTTCCTTCCCTTAAAATGATTGGACTAGAAGCATTATAAATAGTTTAGTTCTAGTATAATTTTATTAATTATTTAGAAGAAAGCATGATGGTTTTAATAAGAAGTATATCTAAGATTAGGGCTAAACTAGCTAATTTAAAGATAAGCATCATAATTAAGCATAAATTGATACCTTGTATAGAATTAATACTTTGTTAATATTTTAAATATTGCTTTGCTTAGTAACTTTTATTCTTTATGATGCAGCATTTTAAAACTTTAATCCTATATATATCATAATCTGCTTTATAACTTAATAGAAGATCAACTAAGCTAAGACCGATATAAATATCAATGAGTCAATTAAATACTTTGCTATGTTTAGTGAAAGCAAATAAAGAGAGAGACTCCATTGATATAAGAACATAAGCAATAGAAAAAGGTAATTAATGAGATTAATAAATATTACTCATAAATAAAGGGAAAACCTTAATTAAGAATGGTAGTAATAAATGCTATCTAAATTATATTATTATAAAGTCAAAGTTCAATCAATATTATTACGGAATAAAGATGACTATTTTATTGATATCATATATTTCATTTATTTAGATAGATATTTTGTAAAGTCTTAGTCAATTGAGAGATGTATTAGTTGGGTTAAATAAATAGAAGATAACATATCAATCTTTAGGATTTATATCGCTGAGATATATATCGATAATGATTAAGTTTAATAGGCTAAGTAACCTTTTCAGCTTACTTCATCTTTAAAAGTTTTATAGCATGGAATTATAAATGACAAGCTAGGAGAGCGTTTAAGAAGAAACTAAAAAAAGTTAACTTTAAATTAAGATGAGAATGAATGCTCAGAGATTTGGCCACGTATCTCCTTCCTCTTGAAGTCAAAGAAATTATAGATAAAATCATAATTAAAGAATGGTATCCAAAAATGATCCTTATAAAGGCTTATCAAGCAAAATATAAATATGCATCTCACTAAAGAACACTTAAGTACTACTAGAAGACTGAAATAGTGCTTCAAGAGATATTTCAAAAAGATACAAATCCAAGTCTTTTTTCCAGTAGAGGAAATATTATTAGAAAAATGAAGCAGAAGTAGTACCCTTAAAAGACCTAAACAACCGTTTTTTAATATGTAGCTCTCCCTAATTAAGTGAAATACCAGACATAAATACTGGCCATTAGCATGAAGTTTTTAGTAGTGGAGACTAAGAATTAAGATAATTCGTAACTGAAATTTCTAAAGAGCCAACGTAAGAAAAGAGAAAAGCAAGTTAGAATGAAAAGGTCTAAGAATCGGTGCATTACTTCAATTTATTCGATTATCCCAACTTGATTTTACCCAACAAAATGAAAATAAAGCAGCTAGAAATAATAAAGTCTAAAATAAGTCAAAATAGATAGAAGAACTAATTTGATAAAATAAATATAAAAAAAACAATTAGAAGTAGATAATAGCAATCATACGACAAAGTTATAGTCATAATAAATCTAGCGGTTGTTGCTATAGTTTTTGCTTTACTGTTTACAAAATATTTATTAGTAAATGAAGCGGATCAAAAAGCATTTGTTTAAACTACAACTAATTTATAAATGTTTTTATTTAAAACTTTCAATTTTTAGTAATCAAAGTGTTTACATCGTTATTCTGTAGTTGTATTATTAAACTAGACTTTTGATAAATTAGACAGTCTATAATAAATTAAATAAATGGTAGATATAATAACCTAAGTATTCATTCTATGAGCTCCACTTCACTTCGTTATTAATTTAACTCTTATTCTACTTTGTGGATTTTTTGGGAATTCATTCTTGACTCTTAAAATGAAGCACTTTCTTAATAGAATTCTTAATTTGAAATTAGCTTTTCAGGTAGAAAAGCCGAATAAAGTGTTGACACTCATGAAAATTAGACAAGTAACAATTTTAATTTTGATTTCAACTGTGTTTTTTGGAATTGCTCTATTCGACTATAAAGCATTTAATCCTCAAATATTAGATGAACATGTCGATGATATGTAAGAAAGAATTATATACAAGCGATGGAAAAAAGAAGAGTAGGTCTATTTAATGTTATTCAACCTGTTAAACTGGTTGTTTGCATCTATATATTTTAAGTATTTGGTTAAGAATGAAAATCAAGAATTGCAAATGAAATGACAATCCTCTTAATACACTTTACTAATCTTAACTTTTGATTATATTAACTACTTTTTCTCTATCTGCTTACTTCAATATCATCTATTTCATTTCATAAAAACTTTATTCATTTAATATTCTTATATCACTAAGATTCCTCACTTCCTCCAATTTACTCTTAATATCAAAATTTACCTAGCATCATGAAATTATCTAGCGTTTGCTAAATAAAAGTTGCTGCTTAAATTAAATTTTAGAACATGCTTGAATAACTTAAAATATTACATCCTATTTTATAAAAGTTTAACCTATTCTTAGCCTATTATAAGCAAATCCAAAATAGTTATAAAATAGCAAATTAACTTAATGAAACGGCTATTGGAGATTTATTTAGATAGTATAAATATGGGTATAGTATAAACGTAATGAGTGATGATTAATTACTTACTTATACCTAATACTTGATAATTAGCTTATCTATAATTATAATATTTATAAGCCTATTTTTAAGTTTATAATTAACGTACTCCTAAGTAATGCTGATATTTCTCTTTTATATAATGAGAAATACTAAGATCTTTTGTGAATTTCTTATAATTATTATATATAGATTAATTTAAAAATGCTAGCAGATAGAGAAGGTTTTTAAGATTAGGATGTATAAATTCAGCTGTTTATATAATACTGAGTAGTTAAAAGGCAAAACATTTATTAAAATTTGGATTAAATAATTTGAAACTGTAAAAGATAAACAAATGTTTTGATGTTAAGGTAAAAGAAGTCATTATTAAAGATAATAGCATATCTAGTATCTTAAGAAATAGAACAATTTAAATTTGAAAAGTATTAATTTAACTTAATTTTTCTTAAATAGAATCTATCTCTTTATATCTTTAATGCTTATAGCTTCTTAATAGTAATCAAACACTCTAAAAAAGTTTATCTTCCATATTAAATTTAGTCTTTCTTAAATATAACTTGCATTTTCCTTTTTAGTCTAATAAGCTCTGTAGATAATTTCAAAGAAGTAATACCTATTAAAATAGCAAAATATATAAACTCTATAGCAACCATAATCACAATTATCCAATAATATCAATAACTCAATCAATTAATAGTAATAGATAGATTAACTTGATATAAATGCCTTAATACAAATAAGAGAAAATACTTATAATCTAAACCTAAAATTAAATAATAAGAAAATAATTATAATCTAAGTATTTTCCTTTGTATTGTAAATTATGAAACAAATTTTTTTTACAACATAAAGCAAGGAGTTTAAGTTAGGCTAACTTATTTACTTAAATAATAATAAAAAAGGAATATAAGTCAAGATATTCAGTTAATCTAGCTGATTGCTTTCTTTTTATCTTGTGAGTCGTCATGAGTATCCACAACTGGAACTGTATTCTTTTATTGAATAATAAATAATAAATGTTGATAAAAATTCTAAAATTATATCTAAGCATTTGGTGATGGTTAGTACGAAATGCTTTTACTGAATAATGAACTTTAACCGAGGAGGACAAATCCTAAATTCATCAAATTTAGCTCTTTACTGCTGTATGTTTTTTATTTAGAAATTCCTACAAAATTACTTTGCAAACCATCAAAATAGAAAAAACCTTGACTAAAAGACCTACATAATCATGGAGAAAATATAGTATAAATAAACTCAAGTTAAGTTGATAAAAGCAAAAGCAATGAGAATAAATAGCCTAGGATATAAATGCTAATAAAGAACTATTTAGATTATCTTTTAAAGTTATTTTTTATTTCGTTAAATGAAATGACAACTTCTTAAAGAATCTAGCCATTCATCTGTTAGTTTCTTACTTTTATAGCATAATAATTTTGTAAGAACGATTCTTAGATGTGGAATAATAACAAACAATATAAGGTAAGTTTATTGTCAAATTTGAGACTCTAAAGTTTAATCCTTATAAAGATCAATATAATTTTAGACTAATAAGAAGGAATAATATAGACGAAAGGGGCTAAACTTAGAGTATCAAAAGAGAAAATCTAAACTCATTTAAAAAGAGATTAGAATGCTAAAATGGTAGGTTATACACATAACGTTACCATCCTTAAAATTAATTAAAATATAAGTTTCTATTATAATAAGAAGGTAAGGCATATCAATAAATAGTAATGAAACTAAGAAGTATAACTAAATAATAGAGAAGTAGGCTTTAATATTAGACATAAATGAGAATGTTTATAAGATATATAATTTAAACTATATAATGGAGGATTAAGATTATAGGTAAAGTATATAATTAAATTTGTTTTGATTATTTCTATTAAAAATGTAACTTTTCCCCTTTTACTCTTCATAGTATTTATTTAATTAAAGGAGAGAAATAAATTAGATAAAGAGTAAAAAATTTAAATAAGAAGAAGTATAAATATTATATTTTGATTCCTTAAGAAAGATATTTGTGAAAGAATAGCCATTAAGAAACTAAAATTTGCTTAGCTGATAAATGTTTCATGAAATGATATAACTGAACTAATTAAAGAGGAGTGATTCTTACAAATTAAAAGAAATTGCTTATTTAAATAGAAAAAATGAAAAAATGGAAATTAATTGCTTATTATATCATTTGCATACTGAAATTAGAAGAGCAAAATAATAAAATGTAGTTCATAAGTATTTTTATAAAGTAATATCATCAAACTTCATTTTTATGAAAATTAGAATGATAATTATAAATTAGCTACCATTACATACATATTTGATAGCAAAGCTTACCTTCTCTTACTTCTTTTGAACTTTTATCTACAATCAGACTAAGATAATTAAAAGGAAAATAAAATAAGAAAATGAAATAAATTAAAAGCTCCCAATAAAAGAGGCAAACGATTACAAATTTTGAGATAATTAACAGCATATAATTAAGGTATAATAACCTAGACACTTTTTAGAATTGTAGCTAGAATACAAAGAAAAAAAACTTAAAATAGAAAATAATTAGATTTTAGTATCTATTGAAAAACTTTAAATCTACTTTGGTGTTGCTTTGATACATCCACAAAATTAACTACTAATTAGACAAAGGATAGTAATTTTATCTATGCTCTTAAATAAAGGATTACTATAATCAGGAAGCTTCCTGTCTATAATTAAATGATTTTATATATCAATAAAATTCATTATTTAAATAGTTTTTGTTAAAAGTAAAAATTTTCATTGCATATATAATTAGAAAAGCATAGTAAAGCTACTATGCATTTAGATTATATGGTATAAATTGAAAATAATAGTTAATAAAAGAAAAAAAACATATATGTTTATTTATAAATTTGCATTATCAATCATCTTCTTATTTAAAAAAGCAAAATATAAATACGAAAGCAATATTATGAATACTATATAGAACTAATTGATTTTTCTCATTAAGACTCAAATAACTTTTTATACTTGAGAACATTTAATTAAAATAGGAATAATCATTCTTAAATAAAATTAAAACTTTTATAATTTAGATTAGAAAAAGAAAGTGAAGATCAACATAATTTTATTTATTATATAGATAGAAAAGGTTTTTAAAGGAGAAAAATATCATCTATTGCAAATAAAACTAGTATCTAATAGTACATTCACTAATACTGGAAGTTTAATTTAATTTACTAATAAATTTAAAACTTATTAAATTTTAGTTTTATGATCCACACTAAACATCCTAAACAATACTTCAAACTTAGTATTTTATTATATATTCATTTTTTAAATGAATGTTGGGTTCTAGTCAGCTGAGTAAGTAATCCAGTGCAGTTTAGATTGCTTTACAAGTACTCTTTTAATAGATGCAAACTCAAATAAGTAAGGAATGACTTTACATAATAAATTTTAATTATATGAGGATTCTTTCTATCGGTACGAGAATTTAACTAGGAAGCACTGAAATTCAGGTCTCATAGCTATTCTACCTTTACATGTCGTTATTCTGGTCTGGAATTGGAAAATCTAAAAATAAGACTAAGACCAGAAATAATTTTTTATTTAGAAGAATATAACTTGGCTGTGGTATTTTACACAAGTTTAAATTATCTTCTAACTTCTGCCTTCGAACGACTTACAAGAAATTAAAGAAGGAAGGTAATCAATTTTAATTTTAAAAACGGAGAAAAGAAGAATATATGAACAAAAAACCAGGTAAAGCAAGAACACTACTAGACTTTAAAAAGGAATAAAATAAATTTCTTTTATTGATCGTGATGAAATAAATTAAGGAGGATCCACGCTTATTTGTTTATAAATTAAATTAAGTAATTAAATTAATGTGGCTTCACTATAATTAGTTAGCACGAGTAAATAGGATACATCTTGAAAAATGGAATCATGGCAGGTTTCTTCTTTTACTACTACAGAAGCAGTGCTCACATAACATTCCACTTCAAATTCCAGATAAATGCCTCCACAGCCGAAGGTTGCTTCAAGTTTCGAGAATAAGACGAAGCAGGGGAATAAATAGTCATGGGTACTTAATTCCCCAACCACTATGAAGCTATCCTTTTCTTCGTCCCTCGATTGATGGCTTAAGCTCCTTCAGAAGTTCCACCCAGTAAAAAAAGCAAAGCATGAGAACCTCTTCCTAAATATTTGCTTATAATATAATAAAATAAAATGTCTCCTAAAAAGATAATTGATCTCTCTTAAAGACTTTCTTTAAAAATAAGAAAAATAAGAAAAATACTACATCCAAACTGAGCAAAAACCTAATAATAAGAATAGCATTAATCTTAGAGTCAATTGCACAATCAGAGCATTAAAGAATATTAAATCTATAATAAGAAATAAAACAGAAAAGATTAAAGATTGAAAAATACAAATAAATTTTATATAAATTAGGCGATGAGCTAAATATCCAATTTCGTCTATAGAGGAGGCTATCAATAAGATCTAATCTTAAACGAGACAAAACTAGAAAAGAATAATTAACAATTTAGCCGAATTCCTCAATTTTCTTGATTTTAGTTTTTAATATTCTATTATAAAATAATTCTAGAAAAGCAGTCGTTATAAAAGAAAATTTTCTAAAGGGTTCATGGATAATAAGGATGTTTAGCTATGGACATAGAAAAAAAATGAATTTTAATATTACATAAGAAGAAAAATGCACTGCCTTATATATTAAAAATAACTTTAATACAACAGATGTTGATGAAGAAACTAAATTTAAGAAAGGAGTAAAAATAAATTAGATCAATTTTAAATATACCAACTTAATTAGGCTTTATATATAGGAAAAAAATTTACTAGTTAATTCAGCAATTTTAAAAATAACTTCTAGATGAAATAGACTCAGCTGCAAAGTACAAATCATAAATGAGGATGGCGAACTAGCGAAATTCTAAGCTGTCCCTTAGTTTAAGAGAAGATATTTTCATGATTACTGGATGTAAATACCTTATTTTGAAACTATAAAATTCTTTTAACAATTTTTATAATATATATGAATTTAAGGATAGTACTATTAACAAAACAAAGGTATCTGAACTATAAATTAGATATTTAAATTATTTTTATTTTTCTTAGATTTTTATTAAGAAAAGTTAAAAAGCATCCACATTTTTTCAAGCTCATTTCATTATAGTAGATTCATTACTCTTAACAGTAAAATTTTACTTAGAACATGTTGAACAAACTCTTTATACCAAGAAGTCTTATAACTCAATTTTGAAAACTCATAATTACTATCTAGAATATAAAATCAGGATAAATAAAAATTAGCTATAAACTAAAAGCAAGAAAGTAAATAGGGATTAATTAACTTAATGTTTATAAGTAATACAAACATAACTTCTTAATTTTGATGAACTAGCTGTATCTAATACTTCTTATTTCTAATTATAAATTTATTTATTATAAATTAAATTAAGAAAATTAGGCTACTGATTCTTATATTCCTTTTTTTATGATAATTCTTATATAATTAAACTGAATTTCCTATCTTTTTAGCATTTAAATTTTTTTGTCAAGCTAGAGATGGATCTAATTACGTATTTAATCTTGCTTTATAGTATTTTCATGTTTCTTAAAAACTCCAGTTTGAAAACAAATTTTATATACTAGATAGATCTCATTAGTTCTAATCAATTATTTAAAGCTTATTCTTGCTTTAGTTTAAATGGAGTATGTTTTAAGAAAAAAATTTTCAAATTAAATCAATTTGAGAGTTTTATTATATTCACTTGAAGTCATAGAAGCTCCCTTCTATTTTAAAAATTTAATTATATTTCAAGTTGACCAACTGCCATTCTTCTTCCTCTCCTTCTGTTTCGAACTTTTCGTTTTAAAGTTAGTCTTAATTTAGTGAAAATTGAAAAATATTTGGATCAGGGTCTTCTTACTTGATAAATAATTAGGCCATTAATTCTTCAAGTAGAGGTATTCTGCTTGAATCTTACAATGTTAATGGAATTTCTTCAATAACTTTCAGATTATTAAGCTTTAGCTTCCCTGCTATCATTTATATAGTTTATAAGTCTTATTTTAACTCTTTCCTTGTCTTATTTGCAGTTACTTTATTCAAAAAATTTCTTATAATTTTATTAAAAACAAAGATAGACAAAGTCATTCCAATATGATTTAAAGGTACTAATAGTATTTGCCATGGGAAATGGACTAAGCTAAGAAAATGGATCAGAATTCTTCCTAATTAAGCGATTTCTTAGAATATTTCTAAATTAAACAGTTCTTTTACAAACTTTACTTTCCCTATGCTTCACTTAAATATTCACCAAGATATTTTGGCTGCAGATTCTTTCCAGTCTGACTTCTTTTAAGTATCTCAGCTTTATTTAAGCTCTTGATACACTTTCTATCTATATGTTTAAAAGTCTTACTGATTTACTGGAAGGGTATAGATTTTATAGCATTAAGCTCTTGATATTAAGTCTAAAGCAGTTTCTATTTCTATACATCATCCTGTTACTTCTGCCATCATCTGGTAATAGTACTACTACAAGTCTTCTTTTAAGTTTTCTATCTTAATTTTTTAATCACTTTCTATAAGTGTTTGATCATAAGAAGCAGCATATCTAGCGCTTAGCTTTTAAGTAAACATATAAAACAGTTTATTGTCTACTAAGTTAATGAACTGAATTACCTATTGCTCAGTTTATGGATTATACAGCTAAAAGTAAGTTTTTCTTCAAAGGCTAAATAATTAAGGAGTATAAGGCCCTTCAGTCTAACTAAGATCTAATTCGTTCATCAATTTGGGAAATATTTCTTCTATCTACTCAAGAGTTAGTTTTTAAGCTAATGCTTCACTTTCCATTTGTGTGTTGATTATAACAAATTTGAGTATACTTCTATAATAAAATCTTGTTATATAATAAAGATAAGGAAACTTCTTTATTGTGTAAATTTCAAACTTTCAAGTAGATATAAGAGAGTAATTTTGCTTCATGGTTGGCATAAAAGTTTAGCTGATTTGAAAGTAAAAAAGGAGTCATAAAATAAAAGGAAGGTAACTGGAATAAAATAATAGTGGTAGTAAAAACTAATTAGTTGCATTTTAAGTTTATATAAGTCTTAGCTTTTCACTTTATATCTTATCTAAATAAAATGTAGAAACCATTATCAAGTCTCCTTTCAGGCTCGCAAATGGATCTAAGGGAATACTCTGAAAAAGTTCAACAGGATCTTACACTTCTTTAGCAATAATCAGTGAATGACTACTTAGAATCTTAAACCGAAATTTTAGAGCTACATTAGCAGTTAACTAATTCCTGTACGATGTTGGATAAAATAGAAAATATGCTAACGGAATTTAAAAAAGATCTTAGCGGAATTAGTTCTGAAATTTAGAAACTCTAGGATAGATCTTTAAGCATGGCAGTGCAGTTGTCAAATCGTAAAAATATAGAAACTTAACTAGACCAATTTTTATAAAAAGTAATGTTACCACCTGATTTGATATATAACATTTGCGAAAAGGAGATTAATGAAGAGTATATAGAGTATGTTAATAATCTACTGGAAAGACTTAAATTTTTTGACACTTTTTTTAGCAGTAGCAGTGGAACTACTCCAGTAGCCACTTAAGAAGTATTTCCTGAGCTCTAGAAATTAAAGACTAAAGCTATAATAAGAGTAAGGGGATTTTTACTAGCTTTGATACATAATCTTAAAAAACCTAAAACTAATGTATAGGTATTATAGTAAAACATCGTACTGAAGTTCAAAGATTTGTTGAACTTTTTATAAATTTGTGATGTAGAAATTTACAAAGAGATAGGAGCAACGTATGTTGATATTTTATCTCAAATCTATGCTAAACATTTTCATAGTTATTTTTCAAGTCTAAAAAAGCTCCTATTTGATCAAATGACGAAAAATGATTTGATTGTACCTCAGCACGAAAATTAGAATTATGATATGTTTGCCTTAAAGGCAACTAGAAAGAATATTCTTGAAGAACTGGAAATCTAAAACCCAATAGTTTATCATACTGCTGTAAAATATAATGAGAAGTACTACATAGAGAGAATCTTTTAGTCAGTCAGCCGACTTTTAGCAGATACTGCAAGTTCTGAATATTTTTTTATTTGCGAGTTTTTCAGCAAATTTGAAGGTTTTGAAGATATTTTCGAAAAGGTTTTCCAGAATATTTATACCATTTTGAAATAAATGGTAACAAGTTCATATGACTGTGTAGGAATCTTGCTAATGCTAAGGATCAATGAAGGATATGCTTTCATTCTGTAACAACGAAATGTACCTATTTTAAGCTCCTACTTTGATAAAATAAACTAGATTCTTTGGCCAAGATTATAAATTCTTTTGGACGAACATATTTAATCGCTTGAAAAAGCTAAGAATGTATAGGTTGAAAATCATAAAGTGCACTATGTTTCCAGACGTTATGCCTTTTTTACAGGCTCTCTGTTCAAAATAATTCCTTAGTCAGTTCATCAAATGCTTAAGTAAAGGCTACAACAACTTCGAAAAGCAATGGTAGAATTCTTAGAAAATATGTCTTCTATTCACTTTCTTGATTAGAAAACAAAGGCAGTTTTTGTGCTTAATAACATAGACTTCATTCTTGAAATGTACTAATAATTTACTTTACCTTCAAACGATGATATGACTGCTATGGAATAAATTCTACATGAATATACTGATCTATTCATTTAGAATCAGATTCATGAAGTCTTTAAAGAACTTATAAACTTCGTCAAAAGCGGCAATAAAGATGTAAATATGATTGAGTAGATAGGTACCAACTTCTAGAGAGATTACCAAAAAGGAGTAGCTTTAATGCAGCAACTAATAAAAGATTTGATAGTAAATTAAGAAAACATGAAATAGACTAGAAAGCAGTGCTTAACTAAGCTAATGCTGCATTATTCAGAATACGAGCAAATTATAAGGGATAATGCTCCTCAGTTACAGAAACTTATCATTCCAAAGCATAGTTTAATCAGCGAATTCAAAGATATTTGATATATATTTTATTTTTAACTTCTATTTTAAACTATCTTATTACATTCCCATTGCTTGCGCTTGTAAGCTTATAGTTAAATCTTATAATCACCTCACTATTTATATAAGTTTAATCTATTATTGTTACTTTTAAAAGAATTTTCTGAGGATATGATTGTTAATCTATTTCGCTTATTAAAATAGTTTTCATCTACTAAGGAATATAAATAAAATAGCATAATAAAGAATTCAAATTTCTAGTGATAGTTAGCTAGAAATTAAATATAAAAGGAAGCTTTATCATTACAATTAATTAATTAAGATGAATCATAAAAAATATAGCTCAAATTATCAAAAGTATATAGTAAACATTTGCTATTTTAGGAAAATTCAAATCTATCTAGGAGTATAAAAATGTCAAGAATTAGTATTAACGGTATCATATAATCTAATAACAATATCCCTGACAGTTAATTTTAAACTAACACATTTAACTTTCTAGATGTTCAAATGATATTCTTAAAAGTCTATATAATAAATACCCTTATGCTAGTAAATAATTTATCATTATTTTATGATTTTAATTGATTTATTAAATAGGTACTAAGATATTTAGATTAAAAGTAAAAAGGATATCGATATTTCTAAAGAAATTATAGTTAAAATGTAGATATTAAAGTATTTATATATTTGATAATAATATAAAGAATGATTTCCTAAATCCAGATTGTTTAAATTGAATTATTAAATGATTTTATTTATTTTAGTTAATAAAGTATTAAGATTAAAGCTTAAAAGTAGATCTCTATAATTTTTTATTTTATATAAAGTTTAGCTTGATTATGTCTTTCTCTTATTTACTAAGCATATTATAACACTTTTATATATTTTATGAATGAGAAACTTTCACCTATTTTTAAAAAAGCTACAAACATATTAAATGACCATATCTTCCTTTATTCAAATATTTAAGAAAGTAAAAATTCAAGTTATATTTTGATAAATCTTAACATTTATTACTTTAAAATTAGAAGAACATAGATGAATTTATTTCTTTAATTAAGATTAGCTTTTTTAAATACAAAATTTAGAATAATACTAAAAAGTAAAATTATTAAGTGCTCATTTTCAAGCGTAAAAGTCTTGATTATTGTCAAGATCTTTATTCTCACACAAATTATCATATTGCATGAATTCTAATATCTTGTCTTTCACATCTTATATTTTGCTTTATGGCTTATCTTCAATCTCAGTGATAATATTTTATTCTCCATCATATTCGTTTAATTCTCTCCTCTGACTTCTATATTATCAATTTTCATATAATTGCTAGTCTTGCTATACTTCTTACTTCTAAAGCTAGATGTTTTAAAATTAACTATTAATAGATCTTTATTCAAATTGGTCCCGTGAGTTGAATTTATGACTCTAAAACTAAAATTATTAGCCTTAATTTTATTGCTATTAAACTAACTTGCTTTAATTTTACAAGGCTATATAATCAGTTACATATATGCTTGCTGCTATCATGAAAATTTTTTATTCCTTCACAGATATTTATTATGTCTGTTCGATAAACTATAAAACTGCATCATTAGGAATTTTAAATTTAATAGGGGTAGTTGCTTCTAAATTTTTTAAAGTACTTGAAATGTTATTATTGGTCTATATCCAACTATACATAATCTGCTCTAATGAATATCCATTTTTTAATAGGACTTTTAATAACTCTTAATTTTATTTTATTATAAGCATTAATTTTTACTCTATGCTTTTTTTGGATAATGTCTAAGAAGAGAAATCTTCATTAGATTCAAAGCTTTAATCTAATTCATCTTTGATTTCGACTCCAGCCTATGATTATTGCTCATTGACAGTAGAATTTTAGGACAATTATTAATCGCTTTAATATTCAAGACTATCAAAAGGTATAAAATCTTACTCTTGAATGCTGCTTTGTTGATGACTAAGATTTTTGCTATTAGAATCTAAATTTATTTAAGCAACTTCTTCTGTAAGTTAATCTTATTCAGACTAATTCCATCCTAAGTTTTATCAGTTAATTGAATTGATTAGATCCAACTATTTGCTCATTATAGTCGAAGATCCTTTGTCAACTTTCTCTATTATTGTATTTACTATTTCGACTAACTAATTTTTCTACTAAAAAGTCAAATTAGTTTTGTTAATGCAGCAATCTTAGTGACCTATATAGTTTAAATCTTATTTTATGTTTTTAATTATATATTAGAAAAACTCTTAGACTTGACTGCCTTTGTAGTTATTTATTGAAAACTTAATTGATTTCTTGATTTCATCGTTATATTTATAAAGATTTCCTATTTTTTCTTAAGAATGCAATTAAAGATCAAAAAGTCATTTTGGGCCCATCTTATATAAGTGTCGTTCATATCCATATACTGTTGACCGGGATTCTTTTAACTGTTCGCATATTTTTTCTTTTAACGATAATAAATTTCTATCCTTTACAAATTAATTATTTTAATCATTTAGCTTTTAGACTTATTGCTTATAAATATTCATCATTTCAATAACTTCTTAAATCTTTCTTTCTGCCTTTCTATGCTTAGAACTTTTTGAAGTTAAATAGCTACTTCCTTCCATGCTTTAATTTTGATTTTATTTACGATTTTATGCTTTTGAGCTTCTAGATCTCGATCTTTAATCCATTTTGCTTTCTTTTTTAACTTATTTAGTTTCTTTATTTCTCCTATTATTTAATTGATTAGATTCATCGAATGAAAATGGTTGTAAAGATTAAGCTTAAGATTCTGCACTTTTAGTGGTTATTTCAATCTAGATTTTTTTTAATCAGATTAATACCCTTTTTTGCTAACCTCACAGACTTATTTTGGAATATATTAATCTTAATATGCATCATAGGCAAAAGTAGTTTTCTTCTTATCCTATCAATAAGTAAAACTAATTTAATCAAACAGCGTTCTTTCACTAATCAAATTCTGATTGATCATTTACTAAAATAAAGCCCTAGCTTTCACTCCTTAGGATTCAATCTTTGCAATTTTAATTTTTTCTCTTTTTACTTGTTTGTCAAATATCAAAATGACTTGCATATCTATTATTATAATGATAGAAGATGTCTATAATTATAAAGCTTTATTCCATTGAAAATACAAGATTTACAACATAATTATTATTTATAACTACACCAAAATTTAATAGATTTCACCAGATACTATCATATTTCTACTCTCCTTTAAAATTACTTCTTTTCTTATTTATACCTTTATAACTCCTTTTATCTCTTATGTTTAGAGTGTTTTAGCCTTTAGGATATAATAGCTAGTGAATATTTATACTTATCATAATTTCTCTTATAATTTAGACTTAAATTACACGTAACTTGGTTGTAAGTTTTATTATTTTGATTGCTTACTATGCTAAGTATTGGAATACACAAGAGAAAGGAATATTAAGTTAGTAATCTTAGTAAAGAAGATTGCCTAGTAGATTAATAATATAGTAGCTGTTACTTTTCTATTTCTCAGTCTGAATTAACATTTATCCAGTTATATGAAACTATATTTCTTAAAGGTTTATCAGAAAAGACAGGATCTAATAATCAGCTCTTGTAAGGAAAAATTTGATTAGTTTATGCTAAGAATAATAACTTTTAGATTAGCTAAGAATATTAGATATCTGCTTTAAACTCAATTTGAATGAGGATAAGAACTCTTAAAAGATGCATATAGCTATAGTAAGAGATACGAAGATGATATATTTACCGAGAAAAGAAAATCTGTTTAGAGATAAATAATTTAAATAGTTTTAAGTCTAAATCTTACAGTAAAAACTGAAGGTTCAGACTTTTAATTTAGAATTAATTTGATGAGTTTAATTTATAGGTATAGAAGAGAGAAGTGATTAATGGTTTATACATTAGTATATCAAAATTCTTTTAAACAATTAAAAATACAAAGCAAATAACTATCTGCTACTTAAATTAAAAGACAACTTTTAACAAGTGTAAGAACATCCGGTTGTTATATTTTTTAACTGTACTTTTTTTATTTATAATAGCTTCTTAAAATTAAAAAGTTACTTTTATCGTTAATTTAAAATAAGAAGGCTGGGTTATTTAAATTAAATTTACTCCTAATCAATTATAAAATATGTGAAGACACCTAATTAGGAGATCTAAATCTGTAAGCCAGTCATTTTTGAGTGGAACAAATGCTTCATATCTCGAAAGCATGTTCTAAACCTATAAAAAGGACCCCACACTCATTTAAGACAGAAGTTTGAGAGACTATTTCAGTAGGATGAGTACTTAAACTACAACCTTCCCGCAAGCTCAGTAAAGCCTTCCAGAAATATCGAGCTTGTAAGATAAGGATATTCTTAAAATGGTCTCTGAAAGTAAGCGAATATCGAAATTAATTATGGCATTCTAATCGCATGGCCATAAAATAGCTTTACTAGATCCATTAGGACTTAGAGGATAAATGGTACTTCACCACGCTGAAGATGACTTCTTGGAAGGAAAATACATCCCTCCTGATTTAAATTACCGACATTATGGTTTCAATGAATCTGATCTTGATCGCACATTCTATATAAGTCGTAAGTTAGGCTTTAAAAAACTTAGAGACATTCTAGATTTTTTGATAAATACCTATTCAGGAACATGTGCAATTGAGTTTATGCATATCCCTAACGAAGAAGAAAGAGAATATATAAAAACAGCATTTGAAAATATACACGTTTATTAATGGACGAAAGAGGAATAAATCAAAGTTTTTGAAAATGTGGTTAGAGCTGAAGAATTTGAAGATATGCTATTTAAGAAATTCAGAACTCATAAAACTTTTGGATGCAAAGGTCTTGAAACTATGGTATCAACTATTAACTCGTGCTTTGAACGCTGTGCTGATTACAATATGAAAAGGATGTTTGTAGGTATGGCTCATAGAGGTAGATTAAACTTTTTGGCCAATGTAATGGATATGCCTTGTGAAGATGTATTTGGTCTTTTCCAAGAATTCCCAATTGAGGGTCATGCTTTTGATGAAGGTGATATGAAATATCATATGGGAGCTAGAAGTGTTAAATAAATTAAAGGAAAGACAATGGATATAAATTTAGCTCATAATCCAAGCCATCTAGAAGCAGTCGATCCTGTTGTTTACGGTAAAACAAGAGGCAAGTAATTCTTAGCAGATAATAAAGATCTTAATAGTAACATGGCATTACTTATTCACGGAGATGCTGCATTTGCTGGACAAGGAATTGTCTATGAAACTCTCTAAATGTAAGATCTTAAGTATTTCCAAATTGGAGGAGCCATTCATGTTATTATGAACAATCAAATAGGCTTTACTACAGATCCTAAATATAGTAGAAGTTCCTTTTATTGCACTGATCTGGCTAAATCAGTAAATATTCCAATCTTTCATATAAATGCAGATGACCCACTTTAAGCAGCATAAGTTGCTAAAGTAGCAGTAGACTATAGAAATAGATACTAGAAAGATGCTATTATAGATCTAATTGGCTTTAGAAGATTTGGACATAATGAATAGGATGATCCAACTATAACTCAGCCATAAATGTACAGAAGAATAGCAAATCATCCTGGAGTTGTCACCAAGCTTAAGGAAAAACTTAAATAAGATGGAGTTCTAACCGACAAAGAGGCTACAGAAATTCAGGAAAGATGGAGAGATTACTTTAATGAATAAGCAGGGAAAGCAAAAGGCTATAATTATAAGAAATACTAGAAAACATGGTAAATCAACTTTAGAGGATCTCCTTGGTAATAATTTTTCGCTACACATGAAAAATAATAAATGGTTGATGAATGGAAAACAGGAGTTGAAAGAGATGAGTTGCTAAGCCTTGCAGAGAAAACAATGATGATACCAGAAAATAAAGTTAATTTACATAAAGTTGTAGCAAAAACTTATTTAGAAAGATATGAAAGCATAAAATCTGGAAAAGGAATTACTTTTGGTTGCGCAGAATAATTAGCTTTCGCAACGTTGCTTAAAGAAGGACATAATATTAGAATTTCTGGTGAAGATGTGGCACGTGGAACTTTTAGTCATAGACATGCTAAACTATTTGATCAACTAGTTGAAGGAAGAAGATATGTTCCTCTACATCACGTTAGTCCCGATTAAGGAGAGTTTTATGTACACAACAGTCATTTATCTGAATTTGCTGTTTTAGGCTTTGAATATGGATACAGTTTGATGCATCCAAAGCAACTTACTATTTGGGAAGGATAATTTGGTGATTTTGCAAATGGAGCATAGATTTGCATAGACTAATTCATTATGACAGGTGAACGTAAATGGTCTCTTCAAACTCCTTTGACACTCTTACTTCCACATGGTTATGAAGGATAGGGAAGTGAACATTCAAGTGGAAGACCTGAAAGATACCTTGCTAATAGTGAGAGTAATCCTTTCGAAATTAATTGGGATTTCTGCAATTAGAATGTTCAGATCTTTAACTCCAATATATAAATATGCAATATTTCCACACCTGGAAATTATTTCCACGTACTTAGAAGATAAATGCATAGACCTTTCAGAAAGCCTTTGATTCTATTTATGTCAAAAAGGCTTCTTAGAACCCCAATATCTAATATTGAGGAACTAACCGAAGATCACTTTAAACGTGTAATTCCAGACTCTAATAAAGAGCTTATTAGCGATAGTAGGATTCGCAAGGTCATCTTAGTATCAGGTTAACTCTACCATGAACTCGAAGCCGAAAGAAGCAGAAAAGATCAAATTTCTGGAAAATGGCATAATGACATTGCAATTGTAAGGATAGAGCAATGGGCTCCTTTACCATACCTCTAAATTAAATAACAACTAGAGAGATATCCTAATGCGGAAATTATATTTGCTCAAGAAGAGCATGTGAACTTCGGGCCTTTTCCATGGCTTCAACCAAGGTTGAACAACTTGTTGAAACAAATGGGCAGAGGCGAGATAGCATATGTTGGAAGACAAGCTAGCGCTGTTGCAGCTACAGGTTATATTCATTAGCACAAATTAGAGGTTGCTAACATTCTGAGGAATGCATTTAAATGAGATACTTTATTTACATTTAAATCCTTTTAATAATACTTTGACAATCTTACAGCTAAAAGTTTATTAAAATCTCTTCATATCTAACTTAAATATTCCTTCTAAACTTAAGTCTTCATCTATCATCTAAATCATCCTTTTTAAGCCATTTCTTTAATTTTCTAGCTCCCTTTTCTTATATATACTAATCATTTCACAACTTTAACCCTTTTTATTTTATCACTCTTTAGATAGATAGAAAGCAATGAAAAGGTACTAAAAACTAGATTATATAATATTTTAGATATTCATAAAAAATGAGTCAAAGCTGTCAAAATAGGTTTTAGACTGATAAACCCTACTAGCATAAATAATTTGGATCATTATAGAATACTAAGTACTCTCTATAGAAAGATGCTTTATATCCTCCTAAATATTAAATTCAACACTCCATTTTTAGAGAAGAAGCTAGACTAAATTTAGATAATAGCACTTCATTTTACTTCCTTTCAAATACTTAAATTCCTTGATTTCATATACTGTCTTTAGAATAAATCTGATTTATATTACCTGAAACTTTTCTAGTATATATTGAAATATTTGATTTTAGATCTTAAATAAAAGAATCAGAAAACAGAAATTAGAAATAATAGAATTAAGATAAATATAAACCAGAACTCTGTTCTTATGAAAGTGCTATGCATAGTTAATTATTATATAGTCTATAATACATTAGAACCTTATTTTGTAAAGCTTTCTAAATTGATTATATAGAACTAATTATATAAACTTAAATATCATTATGAAGCTTTAGAAATATCTAAAGCTCTACGTATTTTAGAAGAAATTAGCTATGAAGAGATTAATATAAGAGCTTAAATAGAGAGAATTAAAGGAGTTCTATTTGTTTTAAGGTAGCTAATGTTAGGGATAATAAAACTAATGAGAAGATGATTTTACATTACTATGCATGCTGTATAATGCAAATGATAAAGCTGGCTCAATTAAGTACTAGTAGGTAAGGAAGAATTTAAAGTTTCAAGTAAGTTAAACAAAATTAGCTTTAAAATTAAAGGAATTAATTCAGAAAGAAAGCATAAACAAAACAAACAATGAAATCACTTTCCCATTTAATTACTATACTCTCATCTGTGTTAACGTCTCAATAGCACCCTGTCGAAATTTATATACTACCTGTTTTCTGCTAAATAAAGCAATTTAATCCCATTTTCATCTTACTAATTTTTGATCCTTGGAACTACTTTACCAGATCTTTCGTGATGGAATTACTCCATGACATATCAATATTTTCAGCTTATAGAGGGATTATATCAGTTATAGTTTTAAAGACTCTCTTTTGTATATCTTATTTCTATATTTATCACTTACAATGCTTTTACTTCTTATATTGCAATCTTCACTTTAGTTTGCTCCCATTTAATCTTAGAGAATGTAAAAATTAGCAACTAAAAGTTAATTAGCTTTAATATTTTGGCTATAGACTTTATTTAATTACTTCGCTATATCTTATTGATCATTCGTTTGAGATCATACTACAATGACAAAAGAACTACTATGAACTAGTATTTATAATAGTAGGCTTTCTCTAACTATTGTGATTTAGCATTATCTCTCAAGAATAGCAACTGTCTTAATTTGATCTCAGTGTATAGTCAAATTACTACACAAAGCTATTTCATAAACTCTTTCACTTTTAGATTCCAAAATTAATTTCCTTTATATTAAAAGATAAGATATAGATAGACTTAAGCAACTAACTTAACTATTATCAAAGGATTGCTAAATATAGACTATTTTTTGAAATTAGTTTGATAGAAAGGTATTGGACTAATAGAGAAAAAGTATTATATAATATACTTATAATAGCTAACTTAATACTTTGCTATTAAGATTTGAAGAAATGCAAATTTAATATTAGTAAGGATATTAATAAGCTTCTAGCTTAGAAACTTTGAAGCAAAATGAGAAGATATAGCTCGAATAAACTGGATTCTAGGACTTTGCTGATGTAATGTTATATAAATTTTTCTTAAACTGATCTACCAATATAATCCAAGTGTTAAGGATTAAATCGCTTTTGTGCTATAATTTTAAAGGATAGGATATTAATTAGAATAAGCTAATATTAATTAATATTTAAATATTTGTTGTTAATCTGCTAGTAGGTTATAGCAATAAAAACGAAGTTAATAATTACTAAGTAAATGTAGTTAAACTTTTCTAAATTAACTTCTATATATTAGTCTTATTATAAGAGAAGAATGGTTTAGTCTTTCTTAATCTCTAAAAATAAGCGTTATAAAGAAAGGCTCTATTATGTTTACTAAATATTAAGAGTAATGTAAACTACCATTGTGTACCTCTAGATAAACGTATAACGCTAATAATCTTAATGTCTAGATTAAATATCCTAAATCATAGTTCTTAAGTAAAATATTTAAGCAATATAGATAGAAGCTTCTAGGTTGATAGCTTAATTTCTAAGAAATGCTTAAGAAAATCTTAATTCTTTTATGTTCCTTTAATATGATTTTAAACAGCAATCAAGTCTTATATAAATAAACCTACGAATACATCCAACTAACATTGCAGCATCTAGATATTTATAAAGTTACACTATAAGTTGATATAACATACATGATAGCAGCGTATTATCAGTCTTGTTAGTTATTAAATACCTGCTTCTAGAAAATAAACTACTAGATTAATAATAAAAGAGTATCTTGCTTAAGCTTTTAAAATAAAGGCATAACTAGTATTAATTCAACTTGCAAGTATTAAAGCATGCAAGTAAAACATTCTATAAGATAGTTTCCTTTATTTAAAAGGTCTAAATTACTATCTGAGTATTTATATTCAGCTTTGAGTATGTATTATATAAAAGTCACTAAAGCTAAGAGCGTAAATCTAGCAGAAGGTTATAAGAGTAAAGAGAGAAAGTTTATAGAATTTGATATGCTTTTAATTATTTAAATAAATGTCAAAGTTTTTGGGAAGGATTTTGGCGTTATTTGCATACATTGTCGTGATAACACAAGGAGAAGAAGTCATTACATGTGGCGGATTCGTGATGATGCCTTAAGGAAGTAACTTTGACATGAATTCATTATGGATATAAATAACTTCGTTATAAACAGGACTAGTATAAGAAAAAACTCAGCCTGCGCCAAATGGATATTATTTCTTTCCAATTTAGGAACAGGCTACTTAACACTTTTCGTTATCAGTATTTTCCGTGGAATAGAAGGAATCAACACTATAAGTAGAATAAAAGTTTACGGGAGTAAGTTTCCACCCAGAAAGTATTGAAATAAAGGCAAATAGTATCGAAGAACTGAAAAATTTGTGCTAAAATGATCTGAACTTCTAGTTTGAAGGTTACACCATACATGGCTAGGTTGTTAACCCAGAAAATTAATAAGGCCCTGAAGGAATTAAGTTGCTACTCTATAAAATGGGTGAAAATTAGGCTATCCAATCTACTATGACGAAGGAAGGTGGCTTTTATACTTTTAACAAAATAGTGACCGGAGACTATATCATAAAGCCATCTACAGAATTTTACATTAGAGAGAAATAAGTTCAACTTACAATATACAATGAGGGGTATACATTACCTCCATTGCATGTTACAGGATATAATATAAAAGGATAAGTTTTAGAAATAGCGAAGCAGCATATTAAAGATATTGTTATCTCAGTCAACATATCAACATGCATGTGTGCTGGATGTATTCAATAAGATAATCTGTGCAATCGAAATCCCGACGAATCAGGAAATTTCCTCTTTAGAAATGTAACTCCTGGAGTATATAAACTTCAGCTGTAAAATAAAGGAAGCGTCATTTTCGAGTTTTCATAAAGTGAATGGGAATTTGAAATAAAGAACTAAGATGTTAGCAAAGTATTCGTAGCTAAATTCTTCACAATTCCAGGTAAAGTTATAGACGCCAAAAAGCAAGGAATTCCAAATGTTTAGATAAACCTTGATGGAGACCATAAAACTACAACAGACTCTGATGGAAACTACAAATTAGAACACTTATAGGAAGGAACTTATACTATTGAAGCTTTTCTTGATGAAAACACGATATTTGAAACACTAAAGAACGTTCATATCTCAGCTTCAGGGTAAATTCCAGATATATCAGTAAAATTCTATACTATTTGTGGTAAAATCTAAATTTTAAGCGGATTCACTCAACAAAGGTATGTCTCTTTGAATGAATAGGGAGGAGCAGAATAAAAAACAGTAACTGATTAATACCATAAATTTTGCTTTGAAGTGAAGCCCATGAAAACACATACCATCATACCTTATATAAATACAGAAGAGAAAGATCGCGGATTATCTTTTACTCCAGAAAAATTAGAAATTATGGCTGATAAGCCTATCTTAGATGCCGATTTTTAGTAATCTAAAGTTAGTATATAAATAGACTTAGAATGTATAGGACAATGCCATTAAGTCTAAATAGATATACTAAACTTACAATCGAATACTTAGCTAATAGAAATCGCTGACAAAAACTAGCTTCTATTTTCAGACTTTCTACCTGGTTCATATTCTATCTCTATATAAGAAAAACTTTGGTGCTGGGAAAACACCAAGGTTGATATTCAAGTCTACCAAAAAAGGAATATCGTTAAGTTTAAACAAACCGGATTCAAAGTTCCTTATTCTTCTACTCATGAATTCAAAGGAACTCTTCAAGACAACTCTACAATCTAAATTTCAAAAGGAAGTGAAAAATCACTATGTTTAAAGGATAACAAGCCAATAAAACTGATAGCTGATTCATGCTATAAATTTGAAAACCTTGAAGAGATTGTTTTAACCCCAGGCTAATAAATCAACTTTAAGGCTAATAAATTTTTGATAAGAGGATATGTAGTTGCAGACAAAAGAGCTAAATTAAGCGTTGTAGAAAAAACTCAAATTGAGATATAGGAAACTGGAGAAATTATTAGTCTAAGTCCTGTTGTTTATTAAAATCAGCCTGCTTTTATATTTATATATTACGCTCATAACAACCATGAATTAACTTTTGCACCTTTAAGCGAGGAATCCGAGCAGCAAAATCTTTTGTTCTACCCTTAGCAAATTAAAGTTAAAGTATAAAATGACTGTGTCTTAGACTAGTATGTCTTGACAGCACGGCCTGGACTTATAATTGAGGGTTAAGTTTTACCTGGAGTTCCTGAAGTATAAATAAAAGTTAACGTAGAGGGTCAATAAATAGCTGCTGCTTAAACAGATAAGAATGGGAAATATAAGATTGGCCCTTTATATGATCACTTAGAATATACAATCCAAGCAAGTAAATAGGGATATAATATTTAGCAAGATAACACTAACTTACACAATTTCTTTGGTAGAAAGCTTTCACATCTTTAAGTATAGATAGGAACAGAGAAACCTTTAGCAAACGTTTTTGTGACATGCTTTAGTGCTGAAGCTCCTACAGATAGCAAGCCAAGAAGATATTCTGGTAGTACTAATGAACAAGGTATGATAGAGTTTTTAGATTTACCTTAAGGAAATTACTACATAAAACCTACTCTTAAAGAATATGAATTCACTCCTTCATAGAAATTTATTGAGCTACCTGAAGGTCAAACTTTAATTGCAGATTTCGTATGGCAGCAAGTAGCATTTTCAGTTTTTGGAAAGGTAGTTAAATTTAATAAGGATCCCATCGAAGGTATTCAAGTTCTTGCAGTCAATTTAACAGACTCATTTACTGACTAACTAGGAAACTTTAGAATAAAGGGATTACAACCTAATACAAAGTATGTTATAATGCCGAGATCTGATAGGATTTTACACACAAGTCCTCCGAATATTACTTTTATAATGAGAAACTAGAATATTGAAGATATTGAGTTTCTAGTACTGCCTAAGCTGAGTACATATACATTAACTGGCAAAGTTCTAGTTGAAATTTAAGAGTAGCTTTATGTTTAAATATGGAACTCACAAAAAATTCTTGTCCAAGAAAAAAGACTAAGCAAGACAGGTTTCTTCCAGTTTTCAGAACTAAAGCCAGACGACTATACAATCGTGGTCAGAAGTCTCGAAAATTTGTTTTCAAGAGCAGTTGGAAGAGACGAACGATATTTGGAGATAAAGATAGATAAAGCCTAGCAAATAATAATGGGGAAAATAAAGCAGTAAGTATATAATGCAGCACTTAATTATATGGTCTGGTGTTTCTTTTTATAATCTTTATGGTAATATTCAACATGGAATCCATCGGAAAATATTTTAATAAATACTGATAAATAATTTAAATTATATCATATTTACTCTTATTTTATTACTTCTTTATCTTTCCTATTTCTGCCTTTAATCCTTAAGCTATATCAGAATCTATCTTTAAAATCTCAAATGATTTCATTAGCTTTTTAGTTTGATTAAATAAAGTAATTTTTCTTACTCTTCACTATATAGGTTTATACTTCTCTTTTGAGTTTTAGACTCTAACAATAAGGAAATTGTTTTGTGTTTATTAATGAAAATTTATAATCTTGGAGCTAGATGAATTAAAAGGCTTTAATATAAGAATTTAAAATAAAAATTTTAAATCGCATTTCATATAAAAAGCTAACTAACTATATACATTGAAAAACCTTATCTTTGACATTATTTCTTTCTTCTATCTTCATAAAGACTTAAACATTATAGTAGCACAATTGACAGTAAGTATACAAATCTTTGGATTCACTTTAAAAGCTTTAAATAGATAATAATTTGAACTTAGTAATCTTTTAAACTAAGCAATTATTTATATCTAGATAGCCAAAAAGTAATTATCGACATAAAATGATGATAATATGTTTAAATAGCAAAGAGAGGCTAGTTTAAATGCTGGTTAGTTTACTATTTAGTTAATATCAGATAAACTATACTATAAGCTATTCCCTTTTCCTATTTTTATCTATCAGTATCATTCCCTTTAGTTTCATGGCTATATTTTCAGATCTTTTAATATGAAGAGTTTACTACTGGAATCTTTGTTTGCATAGTCTATCTATCTTTAATTGATTGCTCTATGGTTATAAAATAAATGGTAAACTGAATTTATTTAAAGATCATGTTACAAGAAAGAAATAATAAGTATATTTGATGGTTACATTCTATAAGTTATTTCCTAGTTACTATTATATAGCACAGAAGAGCTAATATACCCATTGGTCACTTTAGTATTTAATCTATACTAAACTGATTTTCATATAACTGACTTCTAGCTTCCTCTAGTATAAATTAGTAGTCTAAATCTAGTCAACAAATGAATTTTAAAACTTTAAATAGTTAAAACTTAAGTTTTCTAATCAATCGTTAAGAAATGAGTTAATAAGTATGACAGAAAGGTAAAGAGTATCGTTATGATAAGTTAAGCAGAATAGAATAAATAAAAATAGGAAGGAAAGAATAGAAACTTAAGATAAATACATCATAAATTTTTAGGTTTGAATGCTTTTAACTAAAAACTTCTTTCTTATAAAATAAATTTCTCAAAGTGATATTATAATGGAAAATTTAAAAGATATATTAAGAAATCTGCAATGAAAATCTATTGAGCCCAACTAAACTTGGTATGTAGTATCAAAATAGTGATATTCTAAGTTTTAGATGTAAAGAGAAGGAATACCTCCAATTGATAACAATGATATCTTATTGCAAGATGAAGAATATTTAGGAGATGTACAGCTAAAACCAAATCTTTCATACATTGATGATTACATTTTTCTCCCTGAAGAAGGTTGGGAACTTTTAAAATAGAATTTTTCTTTAGTAAATGAAAATCAAGAAATTAAAAGGAGAACTTCGTAGAATAGTTCGTTTCTTGAAGTTTATCAAAAGCCCCTTCATATGATTTGCTTGAAAAATGATAAGTTCTGCTATTTTAAATGCTATATCTCGAAAAATCTCTCCATCTAACAAATGGTTGAGAAATTCTTTAATCTAGATACTTTCACTGTATGGAAGCATGACTCTAGCACTACTCCTTAATAAAGCTAAGAATTTTTCAGTAGCTAACTATAAAATAAAAATTCCTAAATATTATTTAAGGGAATCCAGTTTAAATTCCTAACTTAAGAAGTTTAGTGAGCTTAGATTTCTGATAATGATATAATAGTCGTAGAGGATGGAAATAAAAATATTTTGGTTGAAATAAAAAGGTGCTAGCTTTGTAAAGATGGCGTTCCTACATACGAATGCTGCTTTTGTTAAGAGTAAAAGTGATGTTCTGTATAATGTGCTAATAAAGATATGTATCATCGATGCTAAATCGTTTCTGTCTCAAATGCTTATTCACCTAGTGGTTAAATGGGATTATCAAATCTGGGAAATACTTGCTTTATGAATTCTGGCTTATAATGCTTACTACACACTAAACCTTTAATCAATTATTTTTGTTAAGAAGATTGAAAAAAAGATATAAATAAGTCCAATCCTCTTGGTTTAGGAGGAGAATTAGCCACAAAATTTGCTGATCTGATTTAACGTTCAGTTAATTCTAATGCAAGCTACTACTCTCCATGGGAATTCAAAAATTGCCTTTCTAAATTTGCTCCTTAATTTGAAGGCTATAATTAGCATGACTCTTAGGAACTTATTAATTTTGTTCTAGATGGTTTACATGAGGATTTAAATAGGATTATTTAGAAGCCATACGTTGAAGCTACTGAAAGCTAAGGAAGATCAGATGAAATATTTTCAGCAGAATGCTGAGAAATCCACAAGAAAAGAAACGACTCAAAAATAGTGGACTTAATGCATGGATAGTACAAATCTACTTTAGTCTGCCCAACTTGTAAATAAATATCAATCACATTTGATCCTTTTGCTGTACTCAGTGTCGAAATTCCACCTAGAGAAGCCAAACCTTTTAAAATAAAATTTTTACCGAAGAATTTCTAAGAACCAGTTTAATCATTTTAGATGGAGATCCCACTAAACATACAGGTGTAGGATGTGCTGAATATGTTTATTTAGAAATTAAATAATGAAAATCTGTTTATGATTAACTTTTAGAGAAGATGACTAGAAAAATATATTCTATATACTGAACCAATCTCCTCCTATCAAGGCAAACATATCAATCTGCACGAGATTGTTCCTTAGACAATTCCATGTTATAGAACAATTGTTGAAATTTGGTAGTAAAAAAAAGGATGAAATGACTCTTATTATTAGACAAGTTTAGGACCAAAAAGAGTAATCGATTTCCCAAGAGAAATGGCAATTGGCGAAGTTTATAGACTATTTTTTGAAAAGTTTAGCTTCCTTTTAGAGACAAACACTAGCTTTGAAGAATAATTTAGCGAGTAAATAAACGAAAAGCCATTTGAAAAAGATTTCTATTGCATAAAGTTCGATTAAGAATATAACAATGAATCCTTTGTAAAAGAGTTCAATAAAGATATCGTTTAGTAAACTGAAGATTAAAACTATAATGATTGTAATCGCAACTGCAAATTCTGTAAATAAGAAGATTGTTACATGAAATGTTACGTCAAAATTAACTAGAAGGATTCAGTTGATGATATACTCAAATAAATGGGATATTTCAGAATAAGAATTATCTTTAGAGATACTCTGTAAAATCTAGATAATTACTTTGAAAAGAAAGAATAGCTAGATAAGTAAGAAAGCTCTCAAAATGTAAAAACATTAGATCTGCATGAGTGCATACGTTATTCTCAAGAGCCTGAAATACTAGATGAAGAGAATAAATGGTACTGCTCTGTATGTAAAGGCCATGTTTGTGCAACTAAGATTATTGAACCTTATATGCTTCCTCAAGTTTTGATTATTCATTTAAAAAGATTCAAGTAAAGAAGTTAATGATCTCGTAAAAAGGATACAAGGAATATTTTATATCCTATAGAAAATTTAGATCTAAGTCCATTTTCGATAGGTAAGTAAAATGTACCTCCTATTTATGACTTATACGCAGTAAGTAAGCACATGGGTGATATTGGAGGTGGACATTACATCGCTTATGCAAAGGTTGATGGCAAATGGTATAACTTTGATGATAATAGTATAAACGAAATTTATGAACCCCAAGACCAAGGTGCTTATGTGCTTTTTTATCAAAGACGTGAGTGATAAACTTATATTTAAATTAACTCGAAAATCAATTTTAATTATAACTATCTAATAATACAATAATCTAAATATATTAGCACAAAGAAATATATCCATTTTCTACCTAAATATTCAATTATTCAACGCATTTAGTTATCAATCTCAGTAAAATAACAAACTACTATTTTATAATATAGCCTAAAGTTAGATTATTTACACTTAGACACTTAAATTAAATGCATAACTAGCTCTTAAATAGCCATATTATACATATAACTTTGATAGAAAACTTTAAATTTTGAATTAATGATTTTGTATTTATAAGCTTATATCTCATAAGAGTACTCTAAAGTGCTAAGTTTAGATTCAATTACTTGCTTATATTGATGAATTATGCTTAAAATATCAAAGGAAAAACTTGAAGGTTACTATATTAAAGCAGTGCCATTGATATAGAGATTTTAAGTTGATATGAGTTAGAAAAAATTATGAGTAGGTATATTAGAATAAAGAAGGAGTTTTAATTAAGCTTTAAAAATGTATAATTTACATCGAAAATTTTTTAGATCCTATTCTATTGAAGTTCCTCCAGGCGCTTTAGAAGGACCGAAAAAATTTAAGAAATATCCTATCAAGGACATTATTCCTGTTTCACATGATACCAAAATTTTTAGATTTGAGTTGCCTTAATAAAGTTTTTATCTAGGCCTGCCGATCGGTTAGCACATTCTATTGAAGGCTGATATTCCTATAACTCTCGATGGAAAAAAGAAGAAAGTAATAAGAGAATATACTCCCATTTCAACTTATGATGTTCAGGGATATTTTGATTTGTTAATAAAAATTTATAAACCAACGCCCCAATTCCCAACAGGAGGTCTTATGACTTCTTATCTTAATTCTCTGAAAGTGGGAGATGAAGTCGAAGTTTCAGGTCCAAGAGGAAAATGTGAATATCATGGAAGGGGAGAGTTTACTATAAATGGTTAAAAAGAATATGTTACTAAACTTGGCTTGATTGCAGGAGGAACAGGAATAACTCCTATCTATTAAGTATTAAAAGCCATAGTAAGTGATCCATAGGATAAAACTTAGGTTTCTTTGATATATGCTAATAAAACTATAGAAGACATTTTACTTAAATCAGAACTTTAGAACTTGTCCCTGGAGCATCATTTCAATCTTTATTTCACAGTAAGTGCACTAGCAGCTTGCATGAGAATTGGAAAAGAAATTCCAGGATGCTCACTTAAGACAACAGACTGAATGTTTGGACAGGGTTACGTAAATAAAAATATGATAGCCCAAAATCTTCCTCCAGCAGGAAAAGGTACTTTCATAATGACTTGTGGACGAAAGGAAATGGCAATGTACTTACAAGATATTTTGAGTAAGATAGGATATCCACTTAATAAATAGTTTTCTTTTTGAATGCTGCCTTTTTTATTTAAGTTCTTGATATTATTTTGTTTATAATATATACTCTTAACTATTTAATCTAACCAAAATATTAATCTTGCACTCCATTCTTAATCACTACTTTAGTATATCTATATAGCGAATCTTTGCAAACTCCTATTTCACTTGTTATTAGTACAATCTTCCTCAAATATTAGATAATACAATTTCTTATTTTCCCTTTTTTAATGCTGCAATCTCACTAAAGTACAATAGAGCGAAAATTTTATTACAAAAGTATATAAAAACCAGCTAATACAGAATATAGTCTAATTGGATAAAATATAAATGCCAACTTTACTAAATAAGAGATCTAATAAAAGAAGCTAGTAAGCTGCTATTATGATAATAAGATATAAGGATTTAAATGGCTAGCTACTGCTTTATATCTTATATTAATATTTGCTTTCTATAATTTTTAAATTAATAACTAGCAAGTATAGATATACTTTAATAGCAAAATTAGTAAGAAATGGAGCAAAAAAATTCAGAAGTTGACTAAGATATGTAAAGGCTAATTGTGTAGTATTTGAGATATTGTCCTTAGTGCATAATTGAATACCCTACCGAAATAAATCCTTGTCCTGATTGTAAAAAAGATACTATTACTAAGGAACAGCGAAGTTAGAATCTTATCTAAAATGTAGAACTTCTAAGGAAGTAAAAATAGATAAGGTAAGAAAGAAAATAAAAATGGGAAAAGTGGATAAAATCTCAAATGGAGCTTTAAAATTAGGTAAGTATAAATAGAATCTAAGAGGATTTTGAGGATGGAGAAGAATAAGAATTATCAGAAGTTCCATCTGTAGATGATGTGAACTTTGCTACATTTGAAAAAAATATTATAGAAAGACTAAATAAAATTGAAAGGCAGTAATAAATAGCTGAAAAACTAAAAGAAGAAGGAAATCAGTTGATGTAATAAGGAAATTATGTAAACGCTATTTAAAAATATGAAGAAGCAGTAAAATGCAAGAAGGATTGGCTAGTTCTATATACAAACTGTGCTTTAGCTAAAATAAAAGAACAAATATGAGATTCAGCAATTTAGGATTGCACCAGAGTAATAGATTACTGTGAATGCTTTGAAGGCGGTTTTTCTAAGAACTAAGATCTATACTTTAAAGCCTTAGCTCGAAGAGGTTTAGCACATAGAGGTAAATAAATGTTGAAAAGGTCTATTCTTGATTTTGAATTAGCTTTTAAAATTAAAAAAGACCCTGAGTGTCAAAAATAGCTTGAAAAAACAAGAGAAGATTTAGCAAGATAAATATAAGAATATGTTCAAAGAGAAATACTTAATGAAAAGCAATTTATAGACAATTTAATAGAGAAAAAGTAATAAATTAATGAAGAAATCAGAAGATAATTTGAGACATTATTAAACGAAAATAGCGATGAAAAAAAATAGGCTATTTTTGAATATTTCAGATTCAAAAATGGACTCTCATTCTTATTAGACTAAAGTACAAATCTTTAGGCAGTTCAGCTAATGAAATTGTTTTTCGTGGATGAAGAAAATGATGCAAATTTTGAGTCAATGTTAGATAAAATTCAGTAAAAGACAGTTTTTTACAAAATTCTTAGTAATATATCAGAAAGTTTAGGATTTTAAGACCAAAATCTTGCGCTAGAATATGCAACTATAATTGAAAAAGTAGGATTAAATAGGCGCTCTCGAGAAATGTTAGTTCAGTTCTCCGCTAATTAAGATTACTTTATTCCTTCTGTTCTTCTTTTAAAAGTACTTCTTCATGCAATAGAAGTCAAAGCCAGTAACTAAGTTCTCAGTAAAATTTTAGCCACAGTTGGAAATTTTTGCGCATATTAATACAAATCAACATCTTAAAGAATGCCAGATCCAGGAGATATGCGAACAATGCTAGCCCAACCTATTCATAGTATTGATCCAAAACTGTAATTTTATCTTGAAGAAGCACCATATACTTAAATATTTCCATGGCTTGAATCAATTCTGAACCAAGATGAAGATTTAGAGTTATTAGAAAGATGCTTGAGTTTTATTACAAACATATCTCTTGATAAGAATCTAAGAAACTTGCTTATTTAGTACTAGAGTAAGATAATAATCGCTTAGGTTGTTTAAATAATTGAAATAGAACTGACCGTTAGAAAAATAGCAAATAGAATAGAAAAATGTTTAGCATTTCTCATTAATATCTTACTAGATGCTGATAAAGAAGTTACCTCCTTTCTTATAAGCGTACTAAATATTTTCATCCACTTGAGCAAACTCTTGCTTTTAGATAAATCAACAAAGGATATAGAATCTCGTAGTGTTAGGCTTCTATAAAGACTAATAACAACTTCTCCTACATCAAGCTAACTCTTAGCGTAAGATCAGGAAATTCTTTAAGTGTTGTAGTAGCTTTTTAGATAAGACCTATATTTAGATGACATTTATAAGATTATTGCTCATACAGCTAAGATTCGCCAAATTTCAGATCTATTTTATCCAGATATTTAAAGATCTATCAAATAAATACTTAGTTACTACCTAGCTAAGACTTAAGAAGAACAAAATTGGCTTGCTCTTTCATTAAATTCCACATAAGCCTTAAGTTGCATAGTGGATTCTTATAAGAAGGGATCTGATTTCACAGATTTGCTAGAACCTCTAATAAAAATAGTTAAGGAAAGAACTGGACCCATTAAAAAAAACGCTGCCATAGCAGCCGCTAAGATATCCACAGATCCTCAATGCAGATAAGAGTTTCACAGATTGCATGGATTAGAGATTCTTAATACAGCTATGTCAGAGTTAAATTTGTGAAAAACTACATCCTAAAGATATTTAATTTCAAATTTAACCTAAATACAATCATTCTAATCACTCTCTCAAATTTCTCCCTTTAATTATTATAAAAACTTGATCTTTCTATAACTCTTAACTTAAAGTGGTAAATGAAGTCTGAATAATTAGAGTAAGTATTTCAAATTTAATTTAGAGTTTAAAATTAATCTCCTCAACGAAATTTACTTATTATCTTTACTCTAAAATCAGTGTTTCCAAGCATTATTTACTAAGAATAGTTTCAATTATAATAATAGATTAATAAGTACTTACAGATAAACTTTTACCTCAAGTCTGTAATAAATCATATAAAATAAATCTTAGATTTATAAGGAAACAGCCTTCTTTCATCTTCTTTGTAGGATTGTTTTCCTTTAACCCCAAGAAAATAAAATTTTTGCTTAGAGTTAAACTTTTTAGCTGCAAGATTCAATTCTAACATTTGCATTTTAAACATTTAAAAGATTCATGAAGAGATAACTTAACTACTGATTCATCTATTTCTTATTAGATATTGAACATTAGAATTTAATCTTAATACTTTGAAAAGGCATCATATATAAGCATAAAGCACTTGCTACATCTTATATATTTAATACTCTTTATAATGAATATAAGCAATTATCACTATATATGTATCCCTAATATTAATTATAACACTATCATCTTAGATTTAAAATGGGAAATAATGTTAATCATACGAATATCTCAAGTAAAGAATTTTCATTTTTGCTTTTAAAAATATTTAAATTTAAGTATTTTAATAATAGTCTAACTAATTTACATGATCAATATACTTACATTCATCCACAATATACATAATTATAGCCTAAACACTATATAATATCCTAATAATGTGAACTAAATATTGAGTAATCTAGCTATTATTCATATTTCATAGCAAATCATTGTCATTGCCTTAACTTCATTACTCTTAGCGCCAAACTTAAATATTGATTTCTATTTTTTAAGTATGATAATGAAATTTTATATCTTAGGAAAAATAGAGGTAAGATATCAGAAAACCTTAAATTGTACAAAGCTAGTTAGAACGTATTTAAAATAAGAAGCTGGATATGAGAAGCAAGCAACTGTAGCTTGAAATTTGAATAATTCTAGTTATTAGTAAGATTATTAATTAAGTATAAATATTATATTTTAATGTCACAGCTTTAGCAGCTATAATCATTTAGTTTTAAGATAATTTTGTTAATATGCTTGAAACCTAAAGCTTGATAGTATCAGATTAGATATTCAGAGTTAAATTAAAGATATAAGGCTGCAAAAAATTAATAACGCTATAAATTTTATTGATCGATTATTTGAAAATACGTATTATGATGCTAGAAGATTATATTATAAGCTCCAAGATTTTAATGCTTAAATAGGTATAAATTATGTACTTGCTTATTTTTAACGCTAATTGATGGACTTAAAAATAAGTTGATTTAAATTGAAAAACCTTAGAAATTAATTTAAGCACAAATTAGAGTATTGATCTTCAATCAAAACACAATACAATTTCCTTTTTCATTAAAGCTAACATTATTCTTCTTTTATTGATCCCAAAGAATTTGTTTCTTTATTTATTGGATGAATTCTACCTGACGGATATCAAGTATAGCTTTAGCTCGCAAAATCAGTTTGCATAATAATGTGTTGATATTAATCTTGTATAGTTGGTCTTTTCCCATTTCGTTTATTGTTCACTAGTACAAAGAGTCATGATATCTTACAGGTTCTTAGATGCATCAAAAAGATTCTGGAAGTTCGAATGGAAATGAATTGTTTTAATCGATTTTTATTCCTTTATCGTAGCATTTTTATACATTGTTGTAATATAAACCTCCAAATATGATAAGCCAATTATCATCACCTCATGCACATACGTTTGATAAAGGCATTGGTAAAGTAAACTTACTATATTCTCATTTATCCTCTTTTTCATTATATTTTTCGATACTATCTAAATATGTACTAAAATCAGGTGTTCCTCCTATAACCAGAATGTTTTTATTGAATACAATAGCTGCAGCTCCACTTCTAGGTGCGTTTAGCTCAGCTAATTAGTTCCATTACTACTTATTCTAAATATCTAAAGAAAATGTTGATTTGACAATCTAATCTTACTACATTTATTGAGTCTTATGTAATCCTCCTATACAAAAAAGTTAATCTTTATAGATTACTAAAGATGTGTAAGCTCTTGATTAAGGAAGCTCGGGAGCATGCTTTTTATCTCCACTACTATTAATAATTTTAACGTCTTTCAAAGTTTAACTTTCATCAGCGCTTTTACCTCCCACAATTCATATTTAATTATCATCTCTAACAGATTTAGAGAGGTAAGGTATTGTAAAGTCGGTGATAATTTCATTGTACTAGTTTGAAGGAATATCATAAGTGCGGATTCTATTTTTGTTCCATACAATTGTATGTATAAACAAATTTTTTTAGGCCTCCTACGGAATATGTCCTTGTGAATGATCATAGTCACTTTAACTATATGACTCTGAATTTAATGAGGTACTAAACTCATCTGCCAGCTAAGAGGTTTTTTCTTATGCATATAAATCTTTTTGACTAGCTAGTGCTTTTCCTTCAAATTAACTTAGAATGATATTACCGCTGCTTTTACGCTTATTAAACTCCCAGGTTTAAAATTCCTCTGAACTTCTCTTTTCGCTATCTGAAAACGTCCAGGATTAAATTTCTTGCTCTGAAGGGTAAGTAGAGTTGTTCAACTATTAGATCAATTCCCCAAGCTTAAAAAAATCACTTCTTTTATTTTAGTCAAAGCATATCATGCTTTATATTAGTTTATTAATTCTATAGCTTTGATATTTGCTTCAGAGTTGATCAAGGATCTTCATAATATCTTTTTCAAAGCTATTTATATTAATAGGTTATACGCTCAAAAGGGCCATATCTGCAAAAGTCTTCCCTAGGGAAAAAACATCAGATTTGATAAGATCATAATCCATGAACTCCTCTTTTGTACAGCCTTAGTTTTGCAGCATTAAGTTATAAGATTTAATAGGGCAAAGGTAATTATACGTGCCTTTAATGGAATTATGATTTACTCGTAAGGTATCATAACTAGTTGTAGCATCAAAGTCTCCAATTTTAAGCTTACCATCAGATGTTATGAATATATTTGCTGGCTTTATATCTCTATGGGCTATTTTCTACTATTACATATGAATACCAGCTTATACTAGATGCTTAAAGTAAGTTCATAGTTCTTCTTCACTATAATAATTAGAATCTTCAAATCTTCTATGTATTTCATTTTATAAATCTCCTTTTTCGCAATACTCCATAACAATATCTAACTAAAAAGGGAGTCTTCCAGATACGGTATTTTAGTTAAACCTATAAATATAACAAAAATAATTTCTGTCTATGTCACATAATATTTTCTAGCTATTTACTTCAACCAATGCAACTTAAAGATCATTTTCATTATCAGAACTATATCTTTTGATTACTCTAATTTCTTCTTTTTTCTTAACCAGCAGAACTTCTAATTTCATCTTGTTACTGAAATATTAAGGTTTTTTAAGCACATTTATAAGCTCGAATTTAGGTGCTGACATTATTACTCAAATATAATTTTACTTCATTTAAATTAACTTTATTTATTTACATCTTCTTCAAGTACTATTTTACTAATTAATTCTTTTATTTACCAGTGGATTATAATTTCCTCTACTTTGTCTCAATATTTACTTTACTCTTTTTAATGCCAGGTTCTTTTAACACGAAGCTTATATTTAGCCATGCTTTTTAAAAAGAGTCAAAGTAGTTTTAGGTTAGCTTTTTCAATATATATCCTTTTTTTACTCTAGGCAAAATACCTAATTTTGTATTTTAATTCTCTTTTGCTAAGTTTATTGAGGAGACGATATATTCAAAACTTAAAACTTCCTTATTCCAAGCCTAATGCCCCTTAGTTTACAAGATTTAAATAGAATTAGATTAGCTGTATAACAAATCTCTCTTACATATATCTCAATATAGAGTAACTATAATAAGCTTTTATTTATTCTGCTATGAAATTAAGCTTTGCTTCTTCTATTCCACTATGCTAGCTTTTGCTAATTCAGTTAATCCATTTCAGTCATAAATCTTATTCATAACCAAAATTTTTATTCCCAGTTTGTGTATCTAAAGATTTAAGCAAATGGTTTATATAAAAGCAATGACTAAGATTTACTAGGATGTTATTAAAATAAGCTGATATACTTTTAAAAATAATTGCGATTACATAATGTATAATTACTGAAAGACCTCACTATGAGGCTATAATAGTTCTATAATAACAAAGCTTTAATTTAATGATAGACATATAGTTTCAAAATTAATTATAATATACTTAATAATCTTAGTTTCAATATCTTCAGTATATCTCATAGAATTATCCTCATTAGTATTCTATAATATTTCATATCTTCATTCTATTCCTGTTATTTACCTTTATCTTCATTATCAATATTTTGTAATCAAAGTTTCGTTTATAGTATAGCAGGATTTTAGATTTGATTGAAGACTTGTAAATAGCAATTTTAATTAAATAAAGTAAAGTATTCATTTAATTTAAGCTCTTAATTTATAAAGCACATTCCATAATGTAGCTTGATAGACTTATTAATAGCTTATTTAGATATGCAAATTAAAAAATATATATATGCTTATTAATTTATATCCAGCTGTCTTTATACTATGATAGTGAAAGCACTTTAGGTTAATAATAATTCCAAATGTTTAATCAATTAACCTAGAATAATGAAAGCATTAATCTAGTAGTAAGATAAATTTAGCTATCTGTTACTAGTTTTAGTTAGTAAATTACTATGAATTAATAATTTCTCTTATTCTATTAGATTACTCTTATCAATAGTATTATAAGCCTTCCTTATAGATATCTTATATTCATTTATTAGCTATTTAATAAATTGTACTTATATAGTTTAAATTCTATTCTCAAGTTATAGTATTAAAATTGCTTATAAATCAGCACTTAAATTAGCTTATTGATTAGGATTTTTCCTTTAATTTACTATATTGCTCTAACGGTTTAATTTATAGCTAAAGGAATAATTTAAATATATTTGGTAAAAGTATTTAATTAACAGTATTGCATCCTCACTTCAATATACTAGTATCATTCAGCTTTTAACTGCTTTATAGTTATTATTAGTATGATTAAACTTAATAAGCTTTAATTTTATAATAGCTTAGTTTTTGATATTTATAAGATATCTGCTGCTCTATAAGATATCTAGTTAGAGATATCTACTATATTAATAATACTAATAGTCTGTTTGGTACTAACTTTTCTTATTTCTTCTACCTACAATTAAATTTTGCCATTTTGATTCTAATTTCAGGCTTTTTAAGTTATATGATTTAGTATTTTTAATAGCTTTAAATGAAACCTTTTTCTAAGTCTAAATGTAATAATTAGTGCTAATGATTTTAAGCTTTGTGTCTGTTCAAAGCTAAGATAAGTATTTATGTTTTTATAATGCAGCATTTTAGATTAACATTTCAATAATAAGAAGTGAACAGCTTTATTACTTAGAATATAGCAGCCTATTTATAAACATTCGGAATGAGATTAAGCTAGATACTCTGTTATGAGCTAATTGCTATCATAGTTCTTTACTATTAACGCCTGGAATGTTCCTTTATATTAAAGATACTTTATTGTTAAAGTTGGTAGAGCTTAGCTTACAGTATCTTTACTAAGTTTAAATATAAAATTAGATAACTAAATTAAGTTTATTTCACTATAAATCCTTTATATACCATTTATTTAAAAACCTTAAGTAGAGTCACATTTATCATTATACAAGACTACTATTTTAAAATCTATCTTACATAGCTTCAAGAATACAACTTTTGGTTGACTGAAAACCTCATAAAACAATATAAAACTTCATTTTATTAACTTATTAACTTTAAGCTTTTCAAATTAGTTTTAATCCTCCTTAATGTTTGCCAATAGCTTTCTTTAATACCTCAGCCACTTCATCTTTATTCCTTACATTATACTATTAGCTTCTTAATTTTAGTATTAAAGTATAGTAAACAAAAATCATTTTAGTTGCATAGAATAAATTCCAAAAGAGAGACATTACAAGTATTTTATACGTCTAAAACCTATCATTTGTTTTGCTTTTTTTAATAGTAGATATGCTATTAAAAGCCATAAAAGACAGCTAATACATCATACAGGAGTTAAAACTAGCCCTTATATCTGATTTAGTAGACATAAGGTAACGATAGTTAGAGAACTTGTTAGATAATAATTAGAAGTATAGGAGATGAAATTGAAGGTAGCAAATATAGTAATTATTCTAGAATGGAAGAGTAAAATAATAATTAGTGTGTTTATTTATAAATTAATTATGTATAAAATTAAAGTAAGAGTCTTATTATAATATGGCATAAGCAAGTGAGCAGTAAAGTCAGAAAGAGGCTCTTTTATATCACAGCTTACCTGTACCTGGAACATTCACTATTCGTACTACTAAACCAATGAATAACTAAAAGGATCTTTCATTGGCTTATTCTCCTGGTGTTGCAGTCCCTTGTCTTTTGATTGCTGAAGATCCAGAACGAGCTTTCGATTATACAACTAAGGGAAATACTGTTGCAGTTATTAGTAATGGATCTTCAGTTCTTAATCTTGGTAACTTGGGAGCTCTTGCTTCAAAGCCAGCAATGGAAGGAAAAGCAATAATTTTGAGTAAATTTGCAAATATAAATGCCTTTGATCTTTGTGTAGATGCCTAAGATCCGGAATAATTTGTAAACTGTGTCAAATATTTATCACCAAGTTTTGGAGCAATTAATTTAGAGGACATTAAAGGTCCCGATTGCTTCTTCATTGAGGAGAAACTTTAAACAGCTCTAAAGATACCTGTATTTCATGACAATTAGCATGCTACTGCCATTGTAGTCTTAGCTGCTCTAATAAATGCCTGCCATATAGCATAAAAGAAATTCAATGACCTTAAAATAGTAATCTGTGGCGCAGGCGCTTCAGGTATTGCAGTTTAGAGCATGTTGATTAAATACGGAGCTAAACACAAAAACATTCTAGTGGTTGATACAGTAGGTATAATTTACAAAGGCAGATAAGAAAGAATGAATACTTGGAAAGAAGAAATGGCAATAGAGACGTAAAAAAGAACTTTAGCAGAAGCAGTAGATGGATCAGACGTTTTTATTGGATTATCTGTTGGAAAAATTCTTACATAGCAAATGGTAACTACCATGACAGAAAATCCTATTATATTTGCTATGTCAAATCCTGAACCAGAAATTTATCCAAGTTAAGCCTTATAGGCTAGAGCTGATGCAATTATTGCTACAGGTAGATCAGATTTTCCAAATCAAATTAATAATGTACTATGCTCTCCTTACATTTTCAGAGGAGCTTTAGATGTTCGAGCTTCTGAAATTAATGAAGCCATGAAAATGGCCGCAGCACTAGCTCTTTCAAAAATCGCAAGAGAACCAGTTCCAAATATTGTAAGCAAGGCTTATGAAGGAAAGACATTAGAATATGGCCGTGATTACTTCATTCCAACTCCTTTTGATCCTCGTCTAATTGAAGAAATTGCACTTGCTACTGCTAAAGCAGCAGTTGAATCCGGAGTAGCTAAAATTGAAATAAAAGATTGGGAAGAGTACAGATTTGAGCTAAGAGAAAGAAACAAGCTGATGAAAATGCGTTGAAACTTCCTTAAATTAGAAATTTCTATAAAACCTATTAAAATCACTATACCAAATTTTTAAATTCACTAGTACTCTAATACATTTTTAACTCAGAAAATTCATTTCATACTACTGGAGTTAAAAGAAATACCAAGATCAATTACACGTAGTTCTAATCAATGTTCTTTCTTCAAAAAGCTTCTGAAATTTACTAAATTGGTAATCTAAAAATTAACTTACTGCATAAACAATTCTAAAAGCGTCTCTAATAAGAATATATTATTTATTACTATATTAACAACTCAAAAATTAAAGTAGATACTCTGAATCTATTTTTAGTATCATTTAAAATTTATAAGTATCTAAGCCTTACTTTCCTTTATATCTTTCATCCTTTTGCTTCATTATTTTTGTACCATTTTTTCTAAATTTCATTCACTTATTTTTCTAGATGTATGATTAAATTTACCTAATAATCCTTATCCTGAGATATGTCTTTAAATTGATAAAATTAGTAAAATATAAACGTATAAGATCCTAGTTCCAAGTAAGAAAGACATCTTATTGAATCCTAATTATAGGTAGATGATTTAATAAGATATGATAATTAGGGAATATTTCTAGATGCTGGAGATAATAGCATAGCTTTTTTATATTTAGTTATGCTTATAATCTTAGATATGCAGCTTTGCTAAGTGCTTATTCATCATTCAAACGTAGTGAAAATCGCTTTTTAATAAAGTTTCTTTTGAACTATAAAATTATAGCAAATAAAGCAAAGATTACTAGTATAGAAATGAGTATAATTACTAAAAGTGCTGATAAAAGCTATTTACAAAGAATTTAAAGCAATAAATGGAAAAGGTAAAGTAAAGCAAATACTTAGAAAATAGCTTTTATTCTTGCTGCTTTATAAAGGAATGTAAATTATATTAATTCCTTGCTTAAGAAATTTAGCTTATTAATTTATGGAATTAATGCTTGCTATATATCTAAGATATTTTAAATATACTAGCTATTTAATTTTTGTATTAATGTAAAATATTAGTAGGCTCAATAATTAAGATGTTAATCTCACTTATGTTAAATCAAGTTTATTTAGATATAAAATGATTAAAATTTGGTCTTATTTAGCACTTAAGATATATTAGATTCTAAAATCAATCACTAATATTCATTTGGTATGACTATAGCAAATTTAAGCTTTATCTATATTAAAGAGAGATAAATCTTAATAATATTTGAAGAGACTAAAGTATTTATTTATCTCTATAAGATACATTTTAGAATGAATAAACAATATCCTATATGCTAATTTCTATTATCAGATGCTACCTATAGAGTTTATAAGCGGCCTTTTCTCCTTAAACATGCATTGGTCTTGCAATTGCTTTATATGGCTATTCTACATTTAAATATTTTCGTTTATTTATAGATTTTAGATCTAAGAAACTCAGCTAAATGCATAAGTTATTTTACATATATTAGATATATTAGATATATTTACTCCTTTTCAAATATCTCTATTTTAATATTTGCTGTGGAATAGGTTATCAAATAATTAAGATTATTAATAGAATAGTAGCTTTATATCTAAGCATTTAATGGTTAAATATATAAGAGTAATCAAGTTAAGAATATCTTAAGAAGAGAAATGAGAGATAGCTTAAAGGTATCAAGGGTTACATGCTTTATATGGGAAAGTAATTTAAAGTAGAGATTAAATTTAAATATTTAAAGTTTGAGCTTAACTTTACCTCTTTCTGTAAAATAGAACATAAGCTGCAGGACTAACTATATCACTTAAATCTTTAACTTCACTAACTGAAGAATCATCATAATCCATCCATTTGTTAACCGAAGAGTTTCGAGCATAAGCTGTATAGTGGCCACCACCCATGCCTCCATAATGGTTTGATACAGCGAAGCAGTCATATATAAATTCCTATTCTTTATATTCTAAAGGTATTTTTATATTGTTTTATAAATCCAGTCCATCTAGAGGAAAGTCAACATGTGTGGTCATTTTCTCTCTGAAAAAACCTTTAGATTTAAATCTTTTGAGGGCAATTATTAAGATTTTGGGAAGTTTATAGAGTTCAAGTTTCTTATAAGCTTCAACATGTGTTTTGCAATCAGGACAATACCATGCATTATCTTTTTCTAGTTGCTCTTCTTTGCCAAAATTTTCAAAGCAATCATATAAATTAATTTTTTTCTCTACATTTTAAGGCATCTGAGTTCTAAAGGACGAATGTTCTTGACAGTAGTTAATTTTAGGCAGTTGAAAATATGAGTTTTGAGCATAGCTATTGAAGACAACTAGCAGTTAAAATCCTTTCTTGAAATTTTTTATTTTTTTAAACATTTCTTCTAGTGTTTCTTCATTTTCATAGGGTAAGCAACAATTTTCACACTAAGTACTATTACAAAAATCGCATGGAGCTTTAGAAACTCTATTAAAATTATCTTCAGTCTTTTTAGAACTGTTGAGAATTAAAAGTCTATATGGAGGATCATTTCTTTGTACGAACTGCTACTCATACTCCTCTTGTAGGTTCTTTAAGAGTTCTTCCTATTGATTTTCATCTTCTACAAGAGATTTTATGAAATAAGAAAAAATTCCCAGATGAATTTCTTTGCAAGTGTTAGATTTTTTAAAGAACATAACGCGTGAAAAAGAAAATATCGAATAATTTTTTTGCATTATGTACCTCTTATTTTAAGTTTTAGCTATTAAGACTGGAACAATTTCAAATTGATTTTCGTCGTATTCTTCAGGAGCCTCATATCCAAGCAAAGTATAAATGTCTAAAACTTCAGAAATTTTTCTTTGGTTGCTCAAGATTTCTCTGAACTTAAAGTTGCTGATTCCTATTAAAACTATTCTTTTGATTGGAATTTTAAAATTATCCGATAAAATTTCTTTTACATTTATTATATTTCAATCCTCCATTGCATAGCCTGCTGTCTTATATGGAATATCCTTATAATTTGCGGTGATAAAATAAACTTACACTTTCTTTCACTATAAATTAGGAATAGGCAAACTAAGAATGCAAAAGGGATCAAATGTTATACTAATTTTATTACAGGTAGGGCATTTAAGAGTACTTTTATATTAGCCATGAATTGTATCTACAATATGACTTTTATTACGCTTTAAATGGTTTTCCCAAGATTCGATAGCAACTTCCTGATCAGGTCTTCCATTAGATTCTACTGGTTCTATATATGGTTTTTTATCTATTTAATTACAGTCTTCATGTAACCCATCTAATAAGTAATTTAGCAGTTCTTAACTATCATGTTGGTTAAATCCTGTAAACTAAGGAGCGAACATTCCTAGAACTTTTTTAAATCGATATGGAGTTTAAACTGAAGAAGAGTCAAATCACATTTTCTTCATTAATTCTGCAAAAGCGTGTGCTAGATTTCCTTTAGCTCCTAAGGGATTATCCTAGTTTATATGTTATATATATTTATCTGTCAAAAAATATTCAACTATTTCATTAGTGTTAGATAAACATTATAACCCTGAATTCATAAAGCAAGTATTTCCTAAGTTCTAAAGACCAACAAGACCGTTTTTGCTATACGCTGTTTTTTTCAACTAAGTGCTGGAATTTTCCATATTTTCGCTTTAAATACCAAAAGAATTTTAATTGCTACTTTTACAGAATTTCTTGTGAAAATTTCAGTGTTATTTTTGACAAATTTATCCACAATATCTAATTTTATTACATTATGAGCAATTCAAGACTTTTTCTTTCCACTATTTGCAATAATCGCACTATTTCAATTTTATAGGATTAATATAGAATAAATTGGATAATTTGATATCAACTATGATAATATCATCATTGATTATTTCAAACTTCTCTATTTCTTGCAAAGGGTCTTCAAGCTATTGTAAATCATCATTTTAGATTTGTATTTATTTTTTTAATGCCTTTTTTAATCTTTCCATTAATACAGACGGATATTACAGGGACATTTGGCTTGTTTTCCATAAGTTTATGTTTTAAGATTGAAGATTGGCAATGGAGCTAACTTTGGATGTAATTAGTCGTACTAGTTTATTTTTTAAGCTGTTTAATGTGTCTTTTGAACTTATTTAGATAGTATATTGCTCAAAATCTACTTTCATAAACTCTTGATGCAAAAATATTAATTGTATATTCTGAAGATGCATTTCCACTTTGGTCTTGCTAGTGAAATTATCTGAAACAATTACGTATCTTGGAATTTCTTCAATCACGTAGTATCTTTCTTGTACCTCTTTGAATACTTTTTCTGGAACCAAAATAAAATCGAAATTTTCTTCGATTCCCCTTTTAAGGAAAATATTAGTATAGCTATACTTATCATCTGGGTCTATTATTGTTTGAATATTCTTATCGATTAAAATAGAATTATCAACTGGTCCTGGATGCTTTTAGATTTTAGATTGCTTATCTTCCTCTTATAGCTCCTTGAATTAAAAATCCATTTAATCTTGATCTCCAAAAACAAAGAGTTATCACTTCTTAAACCATTCAACAGATAGTAAATACCACTTATCTCCTATTTATGTGTCTTAATTCTAGAAAAGACTGAAAATGTTCCTAGCTTAATCTATGGCTGTTTCATCGCAATCCTCAAATATTCTATTTTCAATTTTTTAAATTTCCTCTTGCATGCTTTATCTATCGCTCTAAGCACATCTATATTCTAACCCATCTTTTATATCCTATATAGCAAGAGTTCATTTTGTCTATCATTATCTACAAATACTTCTGATAAACAACATCTTAACCAGATCTTTTTCATATTTAGCTTCTAGCGAATTACTTTATATAAACTCAATGGCTTAAGAGCAGTAAAATTCCGAAGTAGGATAATCTTTAAGTTCCTCATAAATGAAAGCTAGAATTTTAAAGGCTCTAAAATTAGGACCCGTTTCTAAAATTCTTTTATGGCATTCTATTGAAGCACTTCAATCTCTCTACTTATATGATTCATAACCCTGAATTAATTGAACACTGTTTTTAATCAAATTCTCATTAATACCTTCAAAGAGAGTGGCCATTTTTATTTAAACTTATCAACTCTGCTAGTTATAATTTGAACTATAATGAAAACTTAGGTAATTAACAATGGTATACCCTAATTAAGCTTTAACTCCTATATATCTTCATTTAGTTATATGTGCTCCTTTAAGCTTTTAGATTCTTGAAGCGTCTAATTTATATTTGACTCTTATACTGTTATAGTTTAATAAGATGTTGATATTTATAGGACTATTAGTTAGTCTTTATTTCTTATCCTTTTATAAGAAATAAATTTAATTTTTTACTTAGACTGCTCATTATAAAAAAGAGAGGTTAGAGAAAAGTAAATTAAAACTTGGATTTTTCAGAATATGAGATTCAACCTAATTTTATGAATAAAGTCATTCTATTTTGACTGCAACATCTTCAGTTTATTTCCATCATAAATAAGCTAGATGCTTAAACTAAGTTATAACTTATAGTTGCTTAAGAGTAACTACTAAGCATAGGCTATTTAATGGAAAATTTGTAACCAAAGCAAAAAACTTTTATATTAGATAGCTTATTTATAATATATTTAACTTTTCCCTACTTTAATTCCTTATACTTTCCTGCCAAATTTTCTATCATCCTTTAACTGTTGATTTGCTGAGCCTTTTATAAATTCAGATTTATTTTAACTGCAAAAGTATTCTACTTTTTATTAATGCTTCCTTTGATTTAAATAATACTAAGCTAATTATATTTAAACTTATTTCCTAAATTCCCTTTTCTTCTACATATAAGCTAAGTTCTATAACTACTACCTCCCCTTAGTTATTTAAGAACTGTTTAGTATATAAAAGATAGGACTGCTTTGGTTTATTTCCGCATTCTATCTATTATGCTAATTTATTATCCCTACTAGGAATAAACTTTAAACTGGATTTTCAGTTTTATTAACTAGCAGTTTTAGGTTAAGTTTTAGAACTAAAATTATGAATGAGAGGAAGATTATTATTGGAAGTAATCCAAATTCTTTAAAAATAGTAGTTTATTAAAATTGAATAGGAAGAGGGAAGAGGGAAGGAGATAAACTATAACTTCTAGGCTCTTAAAGAGATAAAATAAAGGTAAATGATAAGCCTCTCTTCATATGTAAATGCTTCTATTTCTAGATCAATATCTTCTATAGCACTTGAAAATAGAGCAACATTTTCTTTAATGCTAATATTAAGGTAAAATATAATAATAGCTATATAAACTTTACATCTCTAGAAGGTGTTTCCTTAACTAAATAAATTTACTACTCTAACCAAGAAACTAAAGGGATTTAGGTACATAAGTAAAACCAAGAAATAAATAATATAATTTTAGCTATATTAGCTATTAAAAATTATAGCAATTGAGATATTCAATCACAATAGCTTCATATAATTTCTCTTATACAACTTGTAGTTTACTATCTTTATGTCTGACTAATATCAGCAAAAGCTAATTAGTTAATTAAATTAGCTAATTTTTATGTTTATATTATTACAATCATCTTAGCTATCCAGTAAATTTTAAATACTTATAAATAAAGAGAAACGTGCCTTTCAAAAATTATATAGATGCAAGCATAATTAAAAATAATTCTTATCGTTTATATAAGCAAGCACTAATTATAGGTAATATGAAGGTTATAAGTATTAATATCAGAAGTTTTAGTTATTAAGATTATTTTAATATATTCAATATTAGTTTCTTTTATTTATCTACTTATTTTTTACCTTTCAATGAGATTTAAGTTGTATTTCTTTAACTTTCCCTTACTTTGTCCTAACTTTTTGAAATGGGATCTATAAAAATAGTCGCTTTGAGTTTGCGCTGCTTTTTATTTTAATAAAGCTATATTTAGTATATGTTATTGATAAGATATTATCTCCCTATGACTTGCTATACTCTCTATATCATTTATGACTCATTTATAGTTAAAATTTCAAAAAGATTAATATTAAAACTAAAGATTAGTCTTGTAAATTTAAACTGATCAATTTTCTTTGAAACAGGATAAGTTTTTTCTCTCTCCTTTTATTGTAATTTTTAACTTTAAATTTATATAGAAAGATATCACAAATATAACCTTCTTTGATTGAAAAGAATGATAAAGAAAGCCACCAAAGAATCAAATAAATTGAAGAGCTAGAAATAAAAAGACATTATGAATACAAAAGACTAAAAGTTACTTCAATAGTTCTACTCAAAACTTCTAAAATGGCTTGTACAAACTTTTTTGAACATACGGGCTAACATAAGGCTTTTTGAATGCGTCTTTTTTATAGTTGTAAGAAGGATTTTTGAAAGATGAGATTCCTTGTATATGTGTCTTCGTAAATTGCTGATACTTTTACTACTAAGGCTACTTGTTCATTGGAGCGTTCATATACATGTTGTAGCTTTTCTGAGGTTGATTTATTTTTATCGGAAGTAGCTTGAAGTTTTCTTTCTCTTCGTCGTTTTTATTTAAAACTTGCTTTACTTCTTATTTAGCTTCTTGTTTAATTTCTGGTAGTTTTTGTGATAATTAAAGTTATTACTACTCCTTTAAAAGCTCTTTCTTGTTTTTCTTTGGAATAGGCTATGTGTTTGTCTAATTTGAGTATTATCCACCTCCATCGTCGTTTGGGTTTTGAAGCATCTTATTCATTGGAGAACCTGCTGCTTACGCTCTGTGCATTCTTTTATCTTACTCACGTAAATCCTTGAAGTAAGGATGTTTAAGAGCCTATCTAGAGGAAATTCTTTAATCAGGGTCATATACAAGCAATAGAAGGATAATTTCTTTAGCTTCTTGAGAGATATGAGATGCCAACTTATCAATTCCTGTTCCTTCCTTTTAAGGAAAGTTAAAATCCATATGACTGGCATGCCTAAATTAAATAGCTTGATAAAATAGAATTACTTTTTAAATCTGTTTAGGATTTCTACTGGAGGAGTTCCTAATACATTATGGATCTTATTTACTTGATCAAGTTCGTTTGTTCCAGGGAATAGAGGAAATAGAGATAAAACCTCAAAAAAAACACATCCTACACCCCATAAATCCATTTTATAATTATAATATCCGTCAGTCAGCAAGCACTCAGGAGCTCGATACCATCTTGTGCTTATATACTCAGTATAAGGTTACTTGCTGTAAATACCACGACAAGATCCAAAGTCAGCGAGTTTGATTTTGTCATCAAGCAGCAAAACATTTTCTCTATGGTAGTATTAAAAAAATTTACGGCTTAATATCTCTATGATATATTCCATTTCGATGCATATGATCTAAAGATTTTATTAAATAATACATTCAGTATTTAACTTTGCTTTCTTACAAATAATGACGCCTTCCTTTTATTGATTCATATAAATTCATATCCATTAATTCAAAAACTAAAGCTAATCTTCCAGTAGGTTCGTCATAAAGCACTTCAAGGAGCTTAATTATATTAGGATGAGGAGACAACCTTCTCAAAGCTTAAATTTCGCGAAGATTATTTACTTACTCCAAACTATCAAAATGGTTTTTCATACATTTGATGGCAACATATTACCCAGTTTTTATTGACTAAGCCTTTAGAACTTCGGAGAAAGTTCCTTCTCCCTTTTTGCTAATAAGTCTATATTCTATTTATAAGTAACTTACTATGCATCTTAAGTTGGTTATTTATGAAACTATTACTTATCTAAGTAATTCAACTACAATTGTTTAATTTCCTTATTTAACTTAAATTCCTTTCTATTAGCTATTTCAACCAGATTTTAAATATAGAAGAGATTCAAAGCAAGAGTATTATAATATTTTTACTAGCTATGCCTTTCATTTCTCTTAGTCTTATCAACGATTAACTAACTGTCATATAACTATACTGCAACCTTCCAAATCTATTAAGATTCCTTATTTCTCCCTAGTACTTTAATCTTCTAAATAGTATCAAGATTAATAACTAGCTTTCATGATTAGATTTAGAAGTAAATAGCTAATAACAAATTTCTTATACACTTAGCTTTACCTTGCTTCTATAATGAAAGATTAGGAAAGGTGTCTAACATTCTCTGTATAGAAGATCATTGTATTTATATATCAAAACACATTAAGATAAATAACAATATTTAAATAGCTAAACACCCTTCAAGTACTGCTTCAGCTTAGAGAAACTTTACCAATATCTTTCGAAATTTTCTAGTTTCTACTTTATTAATATACATAGAGATAAGCATCTAAGGTAGGATATAAAGAAGCATTTAATAATAGGATTGGTTTAAATAGAAAGCTTTAAATAAGAGAATAAAAAATAAGCCTTAGGCTTATAAAGGGACAGTAATTTAAATAATTAATGCTTTTATGAGGAAATCTTTTATATTAGATGAATTTTAAGGTACTCAATTAACTTGTTAAACGCTTAGTTAAACGTAATTCAATAAGCTGATAATTAATTGAAGAAAAAGTTCTATAAATTATCAAAAATGGCTGAAAAATAAGCCAATGGCATAACTCAAAAACTTGAATCTACATCTCTAACTAAAAAACCTGCAGAAAATTATAGCTAATAAGAGAACAAAACGAAATTAATTCCGAAATTAGAATGCAGTGTTAGAGAACTAAGGAATCTTTCTGGCATTGAATTGGATAAAAGTACAGCGGAAATAAAAGAATCGTTTTCATAAGGAAGACATATAAATAACTGTGTTTAGCAGCTTAAAGGACATAACGGTACTGTCAAAATATTAAAGCAGATTGATCCTTAAATCTTACTTTCATGTTCATATGATGGACTGATGAACTTTTGGAAATATGATGTAATATAAAACGAAAACAAAATGAAGTAGGGTTAAAAAAAATTTTCGCTAATACTATAAATCACAGCTAGTAGGGATGGAGTAGAAAGCGTATGTGCTACCTAAGATTTTATAGTAAGTTCAAGTTGGAATACATTATACATATGAAAGCTAAAAGACATAATAAACCACGTTAAGAATTAAAGTTAGTAATCTAGCACAAAATCTTCTAAAGAGAACTAAGAGTTTCTCTTTAACATCATAGAAAAATGCCATTCAGATTAAATTTCAGCTTTGCTTTCTTTGAAGCAAGAAAATAATGGGAATATTGTCCTCAGTGCTTTTAAGCGAATAAGAATGTGGGATGTTTAACAAAATAAGCTAATAAAAGTTTTTCGAGGAAAATATTCTAAAAGCATAAACTGCCTCATTTAGTTAAGCAAAGGAAATTAGTTTGCATCTTCTTCTCCAGAGAAAATAAAGATATGGGATGTAGATAAAGGAGTAACAATCCTTAAGATTAGCCAGCAAGATTAGTTTATAACATCAATTTTCGAATTCATAGGAATTCATTCCAATTAATGACTTCTGTTTTCAACTACTTTAAATGGCTTAATTTAAGCCTATGATATTTAGAATGGAGGAAGTCTTATTTATTCGTTAGATAATAACAATAAAAATCATGGAGTACTTTGTAGCTTGATGCTTCAAGACAATGCACTAATCACAGGAGGAAGTGATAATGCAATCAATTTTTGGTATCCATTTAACGCTAATAAGTTACAACTACCTTCTTAAAGGGGAAAGAAGAAAAAGAAAGTCAAAATTATTTCACCAAGAAGCCAAGAAAATTTCAGCAATTATAAACTTTATAAATACATCTAAGGACATAAAGTTCCTATTTAATGTTTACTTCAATGAAAGTAAGATATGATTATCAGTGGAGATTAGAATGGTGATATCTTAGTATGGAACGTGAAGCATAAGCAAAGCATTATCGAAGATGCTAGAAATGCGAAGTACTGTTTTAGAGATGGAAAGTGTGAAAGGTGTCTAATATATTGATTTAAAATAAGATTATGTATTATTTAAAATTAATACTTATAAGTACTAAGTATGCTAATGCTACTGCTTCATGCTTTTCTAATAAATCTTTCTAAGGCATCTATAGGGTAATCTCAATAACTCTGAGTTGATATTCTTCAGAGGATTATTAAAGTAATATATTTAGTATATCTCTTGGTATGTAGTTTATGCATCTGATGTTAATTAGATAATCATTTAATTATTTCAAACATGTAAGTTATAAGAACTTTATCTTATTCCTAGTAATTAAGAGTTCTGCTAAAGCAAGTCAATTTTTCTTTAACTATATAAATTAGCACTTTAACTAAGTAAGAGGATTTATTATGCTAAATTTAAACGAAGTCCAAATTAAAATAGGTTAAGAAAGAGTCAAAAAAATAAATGAGAGCATAACATGATAAGTAAGAAAGTGAGAAGAGTTAGGCCTCTAAGCTTGATATAATAAGTGAAACATTAAGCATTCAAATGATATTTCCAAAGAGTTGCTACTTAAAATACATAATTTCATATTTAATTTCTAGATTAGATTGTATAAGCAACTATTAAAGGTAGATTAAAGGAAATTAATTATTAAACTACTTCAATTACGTAATTGTTAAATATTGCTATAATTATGGAACTTAGGAATTTTGAGCCTTCAACAGCGGATTCGGATAATTTAATTTCTACCAAACGTTTGAAAGATTTAAAAAAGTTCGATAATGAAGTGGATACTTCAGCAGTTTTTTCAATGAACTGTTATGGACGACATATTAATAGCTGCTTCTAGTAACTTAAAGGCCATGTAGGCACTGTTAAAATTTTAATGGCTTTGAATAAAAATTTGCTATTATCAGCAGGATTTGACGGATTAATTAACATTTGGGAGTTTAAGAATTTGAATTTTTAGCATGTTTTGCAGATAAAGGCAAACAGAGATGGTATAGAAAGTCTTTGCAAAACTGATGATTTTCTGGTAAGTGGGGGATGAACTTAATTTCATGTATGAGATTTGCAAAGCATATGGGAACACATCGTTCAGGAATTACCTTCACGTGGAAGCACAGTAAAGAATTCAAATTTCTTATACTAGGTAGTAGAAAATGCTCATAAGGGACCAGTCACAGCTTTATTAACCCTTAAAGGAGAAGAAAACTTAATAGCAAGCGCGAGTAGAACAATCAAAATATGAAAAATGGGATAAGGACTTAAGTTAACATTAAAAGGTAGACATAAAGCAAATATCACCTAATTGAAAAAATTAGATAAAAAAAATTTAATAGTTTCAGCTGCTGGAGATAGCATAAAAATATGGGACTATAATAAAGGAAAATGCATATAAAAGCTTCCAAACCAAGAAGGCTACGTTTCTTCCTTGGCTGAGATGTACTGCTTCGATTATAATCTACTGATATCTGGTAGTCTTGATGAAAAACTAACCTTTTGGAATGTTTAAGATAATTAGCAGTTATAGTAGACGTAGAAGAATCAGCATGGAATTCTATGTATAGAAATTTTGCAGGATAATACAATAGTAACTGGAGGTACAGATAACACAATAACCTTTTGAATCAACAAAAACGATAAATTAAAGCCTCTAAAATATATTTAAGGACATAGTTCACCAGTTTAATGCTTACTCTAATGAAAATAAGATTGCTTAATTAGCGGAGACTAAGATGGTGATATAAGAGTATGGTGTGCAACAAATAACGGATTTGAATATGCCTAGGCGTGTTGCAAAAATAATTGTGTGGGTTGTGAAATTTTTTGAGAGACATAAGTGCTGATAATAGTTAATAATACCAATTTAAATAAAATCAATTTATTTTTTTTAACTATACAATAGTCTCCACCTTTTAAAGGCTATAAAGAACTCTAAAAAAATTAAATTAAAGATAAAATATTATCAATAAAACTCACTTGAACAAAAGTTTTATATATGAGTGGTAAATCATCTACTGAGTTAATCACATAAACATACAAATTGAAAAAGTATTATATAAATAAGCATAGTGAAATGATTAATGCTGAAAAATGAAAATGAACTATTTTAATATTATTTATCAGCTTTTCTCGTAATACCAAAATTGAATATAGAAAAGTATAGCATATACTATTATTAAGCAAATTTAAGCTTAAATATAATGTTATGGAAATTATCTTCTAAATGAAGTTTATTAAAGAAAATTTATCTAAAAATAATTTATATTAAAAGCGATGGAAATAAAAGCTTCCTCCCACTAAAAGATATTATCATAGTAATATTTTTTATTTGTATTAAATTAGAAATATTTTTGATTTAAGAGCAATAAATTAAGTAATCTGTAATAAATCTTCATTTTTTATACTATTTCGTTATATTTAAGTAAATATGCATACTTCCTAGAAATTCACGTTTGACTCTCAAATAAACTTATTGATGAAATTATACTCATTCATAATAAAAATATTTATGAATCTGCTTTTAATAAAAACATTTTAACAGTTTTAACTCAAATTTTCTGAATACTCAATGCTTTTGTATCTAACCCATTTCCATCTTAGAAAATCTTCTATCTGGACTTTGACTCTTTTTTTTGATTTTTGCCTTTTTTAAAATTAAAAAATTTCCTTTAATAGTACTTAATCCTCGCTATCTTGATGACTAAATCGTTTCTAATCTCTCTTCTTCTGAGTTTAAAGATTCAATGGATGTATTGCTTTTGGATTTCGTTATGCCATACAAATCTTGATCAACTGAGTAAATAAATTTTATCGTCTTAATTACTTGTTTTTAAAAATGAGCTGAAATAACCAAATCATGGACTCCCTTTTTGCTTTCACCAGGATAGTCAATCTGAAAGTTTCAGTGATTAATAGGTGAGCTACTATCTAAAAGTAAAGGAACTTAATCAAAGTAATCTCCAAATCCCTGCTAAACTTATATCATGAACTGTTTTTACTCCTAACTATCAGGTTTCACTCTTAGCTTATGTTATCTTAATCCGTTAATAAAGATTTCTATTCCTGAAATATTACTGTAATCTGATTTATTTGATATCTAAAAATCCAACTTCAATGTTTCATTCTTTTCATACTAGTTCTTAGGCTTTGTATTGCAAACTAATAGTATGCAATCTTTTAATGAAATCGATTCTATTTGGAAATTTAGCACCTCAAGGGATAAGTTTTCATACTTAACCTACAAACTGAAGGTTTCCAATTTAGGTGTTTGAGAAGTTTATTATTAGAAACTGAAAATTAGACTAGAGTTTGATTTTTAGCAAGGTTATAAAACAGGAAAGCTTATTAATGCTTTCTGTTCTCTAAAGCTGGAATTCTTTTCATCGAAAATGTAAAATCGTTTTAGCTTTCCATTAAGAAAGAGCTACAATCCTTCAGGTGTAGCTTCTTTCGTCTCATTTACGAGTTAAAAACTTAATTATATGACTTATCCTACAAGGGATTTTGTAGGAATTCCAGATTTATGGACATATAGCTTAAGTTTGAGTGGCATAATTAAAATAGTGATTTCAGTGGATTTAGTGTTAATTTTCTAAGATGTGTATGTGTTAAGAAGATAATACTAGAACAGAAATTCTTGAGCACTAAGTATTAAAGGAAATGTACTTCTGTCAAACTTTATTTTGCATTCTTACTCTTCTCCTATTAAGCATTGCTAGATTAGTATCCCAAATCTCTTCAAGTTAGTTTCCTTATATTTAGAAGTAAGATCATTCTAAGCACTAGGTCTGTATTCTCTTGTTCAACATGTACAACTAACTTCTATTTAGTTTTGCTTCCAAACTGAATTTCCAGTGTTCTTAATAATTCTAAATAAGGTCTTACAATGTTATTTCCTTTTGTAAGTTTTCATACAATATTATATTATTTTCACTGCAGTAAATTTCACCCTATAGGTACAAAAATTACTGATATCTATTCGACAAGAGGAGCATATTGCTTTTTAAAGTTTTGTATTTCCTCCAATAAGTTACCGATCTAAACGGACTAATTTGCTACTTTATTTTAAAGATCGTTTATTAATTACCTATCCTCCTTTATCTGACTTGTTAGATGCTTTATACAATCATGTTCTATCTTTTTCTGCTCTTAAATTTTAGTCTCGCTCTTGATAAAATTTGATTTAGCTTAGGTAAAATTTAGATATTCTCCACTTTTGGGAGTTTATTCACCTTAAATTAAGGAATTTAAATTTGTAGAAGTTACACTTCTAGGTGAACGAGCTCGTTACGATAGTGAAATTAATGGGGCTTTCTGTTCTGACTCTATAATTAATTCTTGAATTACTCCTCCACATCTGTCACATACATTGAATTTTTTATTAGAGCATGCTTCAAGATGAACTTCCAGATCTTTAAATCGTAATTTTTCATTGCAAAGCATATTTTGGCAGGTGACAATTCTCAAATTACATTTATTATTTTCATGATGCTTTATTAGCTTTATTTTCATTACAGCATTACACCCGTTTTTACAGCATATCGACAAATTCTCTATCTACTTTTTTATATAATCCTAACTATCTGAAAATTAGCTCTTAGGGTTTTTACAAAACGAACAGCTTAGATTATTACTCTATTAATATTGTTTTTAACACTCTGAACAAAAATTTTTATCACATTACAAGCACTAAACTGGATTTTCTAACACTTCTTTACATAACCCACAGATTAATAACTTATCTACGTTGTCAAGTATACGTTAAATTTAAAATCCCATTAAATGGAAATATTATTATACTGATCTACCTTATCTCAAATTACCTTTAAATTACCTTTATTTTAAATTACTAATTCTATTATTGGAGTTAGGTAAATTTAAATTTTTACTTAGGAGAAATATTTATGCGTTTTAAATTATTATTTAATTTTTAGTTTTAGATAGAAGAATTCATTTCTATTCCATTTCTGTATTAGCTTCTTATAATTACCCTATTAAATCTTTATGAGTATTAATTTATTGCTTAAATTCACTTTTAGTGGATCAAATTTTATGGCTTTTGTTCTTGATCTTGTGATGAGGTACTTCTACTATTTGGTTATCCCCAGATAAAAATATTAAGATAAAGTGAATAGCTAAGACTGCTTTTGTGTCTTATATAGATAGTTAACTATTCTGAAAGGTTCATAAAATAGTATTTTTGATTCATAATTGATATGAAGTGTATAAAAGTAAGAATAAATAAGTTTTGTATTGATAGCTTAGCTTAAGATTCATATTAATTATTATTTAATCGAATTATAGTTAAATATTTTTATTAAAGTTGCTGTGCTCAACTTTTTTGCGTCTAAGGTCTTGCAGTCTCTTTGGTAACTTTTTTGTCCTCTTTTTATTCATTCTTTTTGTCCTCTTTTTTCTATTTGTGGTATGTAGCAACTAACTTCTTGTATTCATCCAACTTCTTCTTAGTTGCTTCCTTTCTTGTCTTTTTTAGAGCGACTTCAACTCTCTTTCTTCTTAGACGTTGAGGAGTCACTAATCTTTGAATCTTTGGTGCCTTCCATCTAGATTTGGCTCCTTCCTTTGTGATTTCACGACGAATAACAAAGTGACGAACTTCATCAGGTTTTGGATCAGGTTTGCCATCCTCGCCTTTTTTGGGCTTCTCGAGACCAAAAAGCTTCCTGATTCTAGTTGCACGCTTTGGTCCTAAGCGTCTAGGTCTTGTTTCGTTAGTGAGTCCCTCAATCTCATCTTCTCCTTTTTTGACGACGACAAGAGCTAAAACACGAATATCTGGGCCAATAATGCATCCTCTTACACTTTTTCTCTTTCTTTCACCAGTTCTTCTTGGTCTATAGCAAGAATGGCCTGCTTTCATCAAAACACGGACTCTTGTATTGCAAAGAATACCTTGCTTCATTGGAAATCCTTATTTATCATTACCACCTGAAATTCTAAAGACATATCCTTTAAATTAATCACCTAGAACTTCTCCATCAACTTCTTAACCCATGCGTTTGTCATAGAAAACACGGTATTGCTTTTCGTCGTCAATTTCAATACACTTTTGCTATCCTGTTTAAGGATAACTTATGTTGAACTTCATTTTATAAAAATGGTTAGGGAATAAATTAAATAAGCTTTTTAAATTTAATTCAATTTAAATTCAACCATCTTTATTTAAATTTTCTCTTTTATACTTTTAATCTAGTTTCAAACTAACTTTCTATTAGTTCTTTCCAACTTCTTATAACATTTTTGTTTTAGTTCTTCATCAAATAGTTACTTAGAAGACTTACTTACTTGATAGCTTTATTTCCCTAATATATCTTATTAATGATACTTTGATTGTTATCTAATTTAACTATATTGACTAAGAGAAGATTTGAGATTACTTTTTAGAATTTTATTTAAAGGATAGTTATAATAATTAAGTCAAATTAGCAAGTACTTCAATTTAATTCTTCCTTTACAATTGATACAATAACACTTACATCGTCTGGCTTTCCTCCTTTATAGTTCATTCCTGCATCTTCAGCTTTTTTCTAAAATGGACTTACTCTTTACTTATCCATGCTGTAAAAGCTGGCATCTTTTACTAGAATATCTGCTATTGATTAAGCGATATTTTTTTCTGATGAAGGAGATTGAATTTGATTCCTATATTTGTTTAGGATATTTTCTATTTCCTTGTGGTAAAGGTTATCAAATGTACCATCAGTACCTGAAATTATTATATCTCCTGGCATTAGTTTATATCAGTCTGTCTAAGCATGTGCTGGTGCATCTGACCAAGAATTCTTAATAACAGGGATTAGTTTCGTGAAGTACATTTCGAATTTTCCTTCAATATTAGGTAGTTTTGATAGCTGGTAAGGACAGTTGAAGTAATGCTCCTAAACTGCAGTCTCATAGACCAAATGATACGATTACTTTTAATCTGATCATCTGAAAACATGAAGTTCGGAATCCCCCAACCAGCATATATAAAGAATATCATATAGAGTTAAGTAAAAAATCACAGTCGAACTTCCAAAGTTAGTTATACTTTTAAAACTTTGGAAAAGAATATACTTAGCAGTTGTCTCCCATGTGCTTGGAGTGATTTTTTGCAGGTCTTTTTCATAATGCTTATCTATTAAATATAATATATTAGTTACTAACTCCTAGGCAAATTTTCTTACACTCAGTCCGTATTTTTTCCAAGATGAAACTCCATCAGCAACTGCTCCAGAGTTTTTTTTCCCTAATTTGCAGAAATCCAAACTTTTGGCTGACTTGATAACAATATCCTGGCTGGATTTAATTCTCTTCCAGTTTTTATTCTAAGTACCCATATCCGCATTCATTATAGCACTTGATTGTAGGTAATACTTATTATGCTTATTTTGGATTTCATTAATATTCTTTTCTACCTATTTAGTCTTTGTCTTTTTAGCTTGTTTCTATAATTATGCTATATGTTCAATGTTTTTTATGTAGGTAACATTTCTTACAACCCCAATTACTTTTCAAACTATTGTTGCCAAGTTTTAATCCAGCTGTTAGAACATTTTTACTCTTTATATATAGCCTCTCACTACCTTTTGGATTTAAGTTGCACTCTTTTATCTGATTTTGATTATAAAAATCGATAGAAAAATTTTCTATACGCCCTTCATCAAAATTTTTTAGCTTCATTCCTTTAAGATTTTGCAATCTAAATCTTTTTCGTTTTATTACTTCACCTCTTTAGAACCTTATCTTGCCATTAAATTATTTTAAAAGTTCCATATTGAAGTTATAGATCTTTTAACCTTTGTATTAATGCTTAAGCCGGAGAATCTCCCAATATTAGGTAGTGCGTCTGTCAATTGACTATCATATTTATCGAAAGTTTCAATTTTATTGTTCTATTCTAAAGTGGAAGATTTTAGACTGCCATCATTAGGTAAAAGAGCGGAATTTTAACAAGAGCCTAAGTTTCTACGTTAAATTATTAGAGAAGGAGCTTAGTATGCTCTTCTCTTTTGTAAGCTCAAATTATTTAAATCTTCTTAGCTTTAATTTATTTCTTTTTGCAATTATTGCTGCAAGGAATAATTATTTGGTGGAGATATTTTATCGTTATTTTATCTTAGCTCAACGTTTTCTTACTTATTTTGCATATTTACATTTAAAATCTCATTTTTATCCTTTATTTGTTGCTACTTGGTTGGTATGTTATCTCTTTATCCATTTTAAGCATTTTTGTCTTATTAATCTTTAATTTCCCCTTTTGTGTTTGATGAATTACTGAGACAAGCTATATAGTCAGAGGAATTATCTTGCTCAACATTAGGTTTCACTTTTGTAATCTATTCAATCTGCTATTGATTTCCTACCATGTTTCCATCATTTCCCTAAAAGTTGTGTAAAGTATTTTCTTTACTTATAGGAGTATTTTAAGTGGATAATTTCTCATTTTACAATATCAATTAAGTCTCTTATAACGTTATTTTTTGGTTTAGAATAGTAATTTCACTTCAAATCTTAGGAATTTTAACTTTATCTTACTTCTTTAAAAGAAGACTGACAATTTTGATTTTAGGACTTACGCTCAAATCTAGTTTATCAGAGACGAATTTCTAAATTTACTCCTTCTTCTCACTTTAAAGCTTCTAATCAGATTATTAAGATTTGTCAAATTATCTTTAGTCAGACTTTTAGTCCGCACTTCTCACAACTCTTGGCTAATGATTTCCCATTTTTATAAAAGTAAATTTAATTTTATTCCTAATTCATTTAAAGTTTTATATGGCTAGCACTTTTTTATATTTGTCCATTTAGCAAAACAAAAATATGATAAAAGAGATTTAGTTATTTGTAGTTAAGCGGGTTGAGAAATTGGGTAGTTTAATAGAAAAACACAAGTGAGTTATTACTCTTAGCATAAGTTAGCGAAACTTTGGATATTAAGTAAATAAAATTGCTTAGGAAAACACGAACTTTTTTAAGCTACACTACTTGGTATTTTCAAAAAAGTGACTTATTACATAATACAGTTAGATGGAAATTGAAGGGAATAATAATCTGGTTACTAAGAAATTATTTAAAGCTAGGAGATTAAGAAGTCTCTGCTGATCAAAATACAAATCAGAAGGAAAGAATCTGAAGATTAAGCACTATTAGTGATTTTATAGTTTCTAAATAGAAAATTTTTGAGCAAATGCTTGGTACTTTAGTTTTAGATGTGTAGTAGAAATTGAATCTATTCTAGTCAGTTAGTGTAATTTATGATTGAATATCTGAATTTTAGTTTAGATTTATAGCAGAAAATGTGAATTTATTTTAAAGCATACTTAATGTATAAATCGAAAACTATTTAATCTAAGAAAATTACTTAAAAATCTAAAATGTTCTATCTTAATTAGCTTAAAATAAAGAGATATAAGTTTAAATAATAATAAAAAAAGAAAATAATTAAAAGGAATGAAAGTTAAATAAAAGAAGGCAATAAAAATTAGAATAGAGTGAACCTAAAGTAATTTATATAATCTATATTTGAAAGCCTTTCAATGTAAAAAAAGCAGTGATAAATATAATAAAATCATAATAATCTATAAAACTAAGACTTATAAATATTTTCGCTAAAATTAAGATAATAAAATAGAATTAAATGTAAGATAAGTAAAAAAAAGAAAAAATGTTGGTGCATGATTTGAGATAAATAAGTTAAAGTATAAGTTAGATTTAAAAATAAAGTAATAGAGTTGTTATAGTCCAGTTTATAATAAATTAGAAGTGTGATTATATCTTTTTTGCTCTAATTCTCTGAATTAAAATGCCTCATAAATTTAAATAAATTGTCTTAATAAATCTGTCTTTAAATTATTAATAAGACTTTAGCAAAATTAGATATCTATACATTTATTGTATCTTACTTATCAAAGAGTAAAAAGATACCACATTAAAGTAAATATAGTTTATATAAAAAATTAAGAGACAAGCATTTAAGTTGAAAATAGTAGTTTCTAATTGAAAATAATATATATCAACCATTAAATAAGCAATAAAATTTGTAAAATTACCTTCTTGAAACTTAGATGGGATACTGTAATGAATGTAAGTGAAACTTCATGGGAAGAATCAATGCAATTAGAAAAATAGTGGAGAAACTTCTTATTAGGTTTAGATGCAATAATTAGACAAAATCCAATTGAAAAACCATAAAAATGGGGAAATATAGAGAAGTAGCTTCGGTGAGAATTCTAAGTTTCAAAAGAAAATGTTCATTAACTTTTACTTGATAACTTAGATACACCAGGAGTAATCTAGGAGCTAGGAGAGTTTTAAACGAAAGTAAATAAATATATTGCTGAAAATGATCCTAAAATCACTATAATTGAGGCAATACAAATAGATAATTCTAAATATTGCTATAAAATTTCTTTGGCAAAATAATTCTTTAAATGATATTAGATATCTATAAAATTGATTAGCATGAATTTACTTTTAATTATATTTGGAACTAAATTTAAGAGAAAAATAAATCATCTTAATTTATTCTAGAGATTTAGTTACTCCTCTAATAAAACATCTGCCAGTAGAGCTTTTAAACCATTATTTTAATCTTGAAGATTTGCTTTAAATTTAAAAGTTTAGTTTATAAAGTTTATCTAGAAGCAAAAAAAATGGATTAATCTCTTCGACTCTCAAAAAATTAACTTAGAAACCTAAAGAGAAAAGCGGCAAAAGAAATTTAGAAAAAATAATAACAATAGGAGGAGTCAAGCTCTTCTTCAGAAGGTAAAGTTATGGTAGGATAAATAGAGATAAGTTAACCTAAAAACGAAACTAATCAAAAACTTTAAATTTAATTAGACCAAATGTAAAAAGTAATCTCAAATTATGAAGAAACAACTTACAACTTAGGCGAAAAAATATGGGAACTAATGAGTAATATAGAAGATTAGAACAACGAATTACTAATACTTAGAAGATAACTTATTTGTAGCAAATTAATAACGGAAGAATAACTCTGAACTTAATCATAATAAAATTTTAAATACGACACAAAAATGGAAATAGAAAAAATACCAATAGAATTAAAAACAGAATTAAATCCAGAAAAAGAAATGATTGCTACAAGTTTCATTAAAAGATTAGAAAATATAGAAAATAAATTATCATAAAAAAGAACGAAATAAAGACAATAATACAAACTTTGTTGATGTTGCAAATCAAATCAACATATTTTAAAAAACTGTTGATAGTGAAAGAAAATAAACGAATAAGAGCAGAAAAGAACATGGAGACAACTCAATAAACTATGAATAACTCCAACAGGGATCTACAAATAAAAGCTTTTTGCAAGACCACTTGAACGGTTACAGTGGTAACCTTCCACTTAATAAAAAGGTCGTGGATCACACCCACGTTAAAAAAGCTGTCCGCAGGAACTGGTTGCAATTCCAGAGAATGCAAAACTCTACTAACTTTAAGTATATTATTATTAAAGTTTATCTAAGAATTTTTATAATTTCAATGGAGGTAAGCAACGAATAACCAGATTTTAGCGCTTTAAAAGAATGCTAAGAATTAGGAATTTTGTTGGAATATGAACCTGACCATATTGCTTATGATAAAGGAAATTAAATTGGAAAAGGTAAAAGTGGCTCATTAATAATAAAAAGTATATAAAAAAAAAGTAAATATTTGGATAAAATGTAGTAAAGCTATAAAAGTAGTAGAAGGCAAAGATAAAATAAATAAATCCATACAAGGCCTTAAATTGCAAAGTTTTCTTAATCATCCTAAATATTCTCTGCACGTATGTTTGTTGTAAGGGCTTTTGCTATACCAACTAAAAAGTTACATCTAGTACTATCCACTTTTCCGAGCAAGTAAAGGCTCATTAATTGAATGCATCTAATATATTAATAAATTAGAGTAAAAAGAGAAACAAAAGCTAAAATTAGAAATACTGATAAATATAGCTAGTGGATTAGCCTTTATTCATTAAAAGGAATTAATTCATCAAGATTTAAAGCCTAGAAATATTCTACTTGATGAAAACTATGTTCCCTAGATAGCCGATTTCGATTTTTCAGCAGATTTAAAATCGAAAAAAATAATGAAAACAGGCACTAAAGGATTTATGGCTCCTGAATAAAAAAACGAAAAAGAGATTCCTACGCCAAAAGTAGATATTTATAGTTTTGGAAAAATAGCCTAATTCTTATTTACAGAAGATAAAGCAGATTAAACTCCACCTAATTTATACTTTTTAAAAAATTGTTATGAAGAAGATCCAAATAAAAGACCTACTTCATTGGAAATTTGAATAAAATTAACATAATCTTATGAGTCAAAATATGGTTCAAAATGAAAGCCAGGCGTTTAAAAATACAGGAACACATAAACAGAAAAAGTAAATAATAACTTAAATTTCTTTTATGCCTTTATTATAGCTTTATTCATCTGGTTAATATTAATGAATCTCTATTCTAGATAATTCGAAGAATTTCCGGAAGAAAAATTAAGATGCTTCGATTGATTTTCTACTATTTAAAGCTTAAAACAAAAAACAAATGAAAAGATACTAATATAGTAATTTTTGATTTAAACTGAAATAATTTTCTACTGTAAACTATTTAAGATTCCTTCGAAATTAAAATTAGGTAATTTTTAGAGTTAGAAAGATATGAAAGCCATTAAGATATTCCATAATGGCTATAAGTTTTCGAGATTTACAATTAAAAATTCAAATAGTTAAAGTAAAATCCAGGATAGTTAGAAGATTATAAGTTATAGTTGAATGAGACAAAAAAATAATTAGGATATTTTGAAGAAATTGATTAAGTCTTTGATAATAATGAAAAGTCAGGAAGAGCCAAATAAAAATTTATAAGATTTCATAAGTTATGAAATAACATTACCAACTTTACTTGCCACTACCCATCTTACATTAAGATTGGATAATTTGAACTAACTTAAGATATTATAGATATGTTTCAAGATGGAAAACCATATAAGACAACTGAAAATTAATAGCAAGAAAATTTCCCTTTTTATAGATACAAGTGGCTAATAAACTAATACGATAACAGAATTTTAAGTGATAATAGATGTCATGATATATGAGCTCCATTAGGAGGACCAATATTCTACTATGAATAAAGTTCTTTTGGTTGCACTCCTATCTTTTGAAAACAACTTGCCAGTTTATGGATAGACCAGAACCAAGATATGCTAGATTTCTATTTTGATTATAAAAAGTTTGACACTTGAAGATTTATTAGCATTTAAGAATAATCTTATTTTCCTTAAATTCTAAAATAGAAAAATTGAAATACTCTAATAATTTAAACTAAGCTAAGATTAAATCTTAATCTACTTAGTATATTAAAAGCAAATATCGTCATCTTATAGCTTCAAGTTATAATTATTATCTAATAATCTTTTTATTTAAATAATAAATCTACTGTTGTAAATGACTAAAGAGTTTCTCCATTTTATATAATTACTTTATAACTTATAAATACCTAGTCTGTTGAAAAGTCTTGAAGCTACTAAGTTGCAATTATAACTAATAGCTAATAAAGGCTAAAGTAAAATACTAGTTTTTTAATATATATAAGCTACTTAGATATTATAGCTTACTATTTTAATATAGTTGAAAGACAACAGCAACGCTAAAGAATCTATTTAATTCTTTATTATATAAGGTTAATATTTAAGGCTGTCCTTATACATTTACTTACTTTTAATACTTAAGATAAAGTTTAATGATAATGTAATAAACTTTTCATATAAATTAGAGGTATATAAAGAAATATAGAAATAGATCAAATTTATAAAGTTATTGTTTAAAGTTATTTCTTCAGACCTCATTGCTTATTATTAATTTATTAGAAGGAGCCGAACATGAATTATAGCGTTTCTTTATTCTATTCATATCAGTATAAAACTAAGCTTTACTTAATATCAAAATTCCAGTCACTTCTCTCTAAGGAAAATATTGGGCCACCTACAGGAGTTCATATTTCCTCACATTAATTATATTAAAGAATATTATTCCTATATTTTCAACGATATCACTAGTTTGAAAAATAAGGGAATCCCAATGCTTACTAAAAATAGATTTTATGATAAGTCTCTTAGTTTGATAAAATCAAAAATAAATTTTATAAAAACTACGCTCTAGATATTTCTTCAAAAATAGGAAATTTAATCTATATATCAGCATATTTTTATCATAATTAGTAAAACTTAACAAGCATATGCATATTAAGTGTTTATTATGTTTTTTATTGAAACATATGCTCTATCTCTATCTATTAATGGAGCTTTGTCTAAGTTTTGTTAAGCTTTTACTACTCCTATCTTATTAGAGTCTTGTTTTACTTTATAAGATTTATTTTACGAGCTACATTTTTGAAAGCGGTTATTCATTATGGTATTTCACTTTCATTTTTGTAGAATTTTAAGTTATTGTAATTACTAATTTGCATTTCAAATGAGGTTTAAATTGTCTAAATCCACTATTTGTTTTAGCCTATTTCGAAAAACACAAAACTATTGTTTTGCTAGTCTTCTAATAAATTATTTGCTTATATCAAGTTTCAAATTCTCTATCTGTCATTTTCTTTTAAGAAGTGAACTTCTTAATATAACTGAGACAATCAAATCATTATGAGAAATAAAATAGAGATAGCTTTTAATTCAAAATATGATATATCAATTCATTCTAATTCTTTCCTTATGATCATCAAGTCACATTTCTATTAACTAGATTTATTTAATCTTTGTTTTTTAGAATAAATATCAATTAATTATTCCAAAATATCCTAAGCATTTGGTCTTTATAAAGGATTTTCCTTCATACAATCAAGTATGAATTAATATTCATTCGGTAACTATTTCTTGCTATTTTTCGTTAGTAATAATTATGCTATTTTTCCAAAACTGTAAATATCCACTTTTTCAGATATTATACTATCTGAATTGAATAATTCTGGAGCTTTGTAAACTTCTAATTCAGGAATATTGTTTTCAGTGAGAAGAGAAGCAGAAATATTTTCAAAGAAGCTAATTTTAGTTTATTAATACGAATCTATTAAAATGCTTGATGGGTCTAAATTTTTTAAAATGATGTGATTTGAATGTAAGTATTATAATCCTTCTATTATACCTATTAATTTCTTTAAATCCTACTATTCTTCTTTTTAACTTTCTCAATTCTCTCTGTTTATAATGTTCCCTAATGAAGTTTCTTTGTTATAAGGATATATTATCAGCAATTAACTGCCAGATTCAAAATAAGATTAAGGACTCAAAATATTTGGATGTTTAAGCTTTCGGTAGTTTTCATGTTATTTTTAAAGAAGTTAAGAGCTTTCTATCTGTACCATAACTTTGATTCCTTTTAACTCTCCTTAATAAACATTATTATTGCTTCCTAGATCCAATCTATCATAAATATTAGGCTTTTCCCTATTAACTTCTTAACTGGTCTCTAGAGTTAAATGTTCAAAGCTAAGCTGAAAATCAGGTGAATCTTATTGGTACATTTGAAAATATGAAAAAGAATAAATAAACAAGATTATAAAATAAATCCATTAGATTTAAATATTTTATTATAGATTTAATGCTAAGATAATACCTTCCCTTATATCTTAGTTAAATACATAAAACCTTAAAACTGCTTAATTATTTAGTGGCTTTTATCAGATTAAAGTCACTATGGATTAAGTAAATGGAATACTTGATTATAGTTTAAGTCTATTATTGAAGATTATTATCATTTACAAGAACTTTAAGATTTAATAATTTAAACTTGAGAAGATATATTTAAATATAACTACATAAAAGAAAATTAACTGAGCATTTTAAGCTTTTGGTATATAGAAGAATTTATATCCAAACTTTCTTATTCAAACTCTTTGAAAAAACAAACTTAAAGAAAAATTAAGAAAGTAAAAGATTAGTGATTAATATCTCTGAAAAAATCAGCAGTTTATTGTAAATAGGGTACTTTAGTTATATCGCTAACACGCAAAAATAGAAAAGTTTTAACTGTTTTAATTATTTAGTTCTTAGATAATAAATTTTTATGATAAGGTTAAATTTCTGAATGCTAAATAAATATTTTGTTTATCTTAAATGTTTAATATACCGTTTTAGCTTGATGCTTCATTATAAAAAGTAAAATTTTTATAATAGAGTCTCTAAAAAAATGCTATAATTAATATAAGGATCTTCATTTATAAATATTTGAAATTAGTTAGTTTAAAGAACTATAAAATCTAAGTATCTATAAGCTTATTATTCTTTTAACTGTAAAAATATAAAAGTACTAATAAAGAAGCAAAAGCTTATAGCTCTATTCAATTAATTACTTAATAAAAATTAAAGTTTAATCAAGTTATTATATTTATCGGCTAAATAAGACAGAGTATATAATATTAAATCAGCTTCAGTAGAGTAAAATGTGGATATTAATTATTATCCATACATTTTTACTTTAAGTTAACAAAGATATAAGCTAATTCTAAAATCCTGGAAACAAATAACCGAAAACTTATAAAAATTTGATTTTTTAAGATTAAAAGAATTGAATAGTTTTTAAATCTACAATAGCTTATGATCTATACGATAAATACAAAAGCTAATTTCAGTTTTTATTCGTTTAATTGAGTATTTTCTTACTAAAGCAGATGTAAATTATCTTATATACTAGCATCTCCTTAATCTTAATTTTCGCAATTTGCACAAGAAAATTAATTTTAAGTAGAATTAGTTTCTTTAATTAAGAAGATATAAGTTAGGCAATTTCTGCTTAAAATATCTTATTAGCTTTTTAATAGTTAGACTTATTCCTATTTCACTAGAAAATAGTATTATATTCAATAATTACAACCTTATTAATTATTGATAAGCCATTTTTTGCTTAGAAGTATTTAGCTGGAATGTGACAAGAGATTATAATAATATGAAGTCATTTAAGTAGTTTCATTAAGAAATAAGAATTTATTATCATAGTATTATACTGTGGTTCCTGTTGAAATCAAAATAAAAAATTAGCATTTCTTTATGCTGATTTAGCCACTGTTTAGCTAGTCTGCTTTTGAATCTGAAACTAAAATATCCGGAACTTGATTCGTAGTAAAAAATAGGTCCACCTAATGGAGTATAAATTTTATGGCATCTATTGACTTTAAAAAATTTATTATCATCTTTATACTTTAGTCACTTATAAAAAGCAAAAGTAAAGTTCTATATTTCTCTTGGCTTAAAGCTCTCATATTATTACTTGCTTTATAGTTATTTTTTAAAATCGTTAAATCACTAAAAATTTCCAAAATTTTGAACAAAAGGAAATTTTTAAGTAAAATTAGTTAAATTTTTCCATAAAATATTGTATTAAATAAACCTATTTCTTATTATACAACTTTCTTAATCAAACTCTAATCTACATCACTAGGCATCTTAATAATAATCGTTTATACTCTTTCTTATATCGTTCAATTTTTCTCTAGTCGCATTTAGCATTTCTTTATTATTTATGGCTTATTCAAAGTAATTCTTTTGCTTTTAAAATACCACTAGTCACTCAGGTACATCTTCATCATTTTTATACAATTCTCTTCTCCAATTTATTTAAATTTTCATTTCAAAAGAATCCTGAAAAGTCCTTAAAAATTAGTTATCTCAATTAAACTCGAAAAACACCAAATTGCTATCTATTTATCTCTCTAGAAATTTATTTTCTTCAATTATGCTTCAAATTTTTTCTTAATTATTTCCATCTCTAAAGTTGGTATCTAAATACTGGAGGGATGTAAAAATCAAAATTAGATATAAAATGCTGAAAGAAATAAATTAACCATATGAGAATCTAATGAAAGTACAGTCTGGTATATTAATTCTCCTTTACTGTACTATTTTGTGATATTGCCCATAACTTTGATTATAAAACTTCTTTAGTTATTTTAAAGCATTTTTTGCTGAGGGTCTAACTAATGGATTTTCATTTAAGCATTCACTTAAAAAACTATCCCAAAAAGATATTTTTAATTAATTTTTTTCCTAATTTTAGCTTAGTAAAAATAGAGCTATTTTGCCGAAACTATAAATATCGATTTTTTAGCTAAGCTATTAGTCTTATTAAAATGATTCAGGAGCAGAGTATTCTTAGTTTAGTATTCTTTAGAATTCTTTTGAGTCAAGCTAGAATGAAAATTAAAAGTCACTAATTTTGGCATTTTAGTAATCATCTACAAGAATATTTGAAGGGTTAAGATTTTGATGGATTATTTGTTTGGAATGAATAAGCTTTATTCCTTAAATTATATCAATCAAAATTTAGAGCTTCAGTTTTTCTTAATCTTGTATGTTAGAAATTCCGTTTATTTGATGAATGTAATCTTACAGAGAGCCTTTACTTTGATAAGGATAAACAATGTAAAGCTTATTATCTGAAAGGCAAAATCCTTGAAGAATAAGAACATTTTCATGATTGAGAATAGCTTGTAATTTCATTCCTTCTATCTATTTTAAAATTTCTTATCCCTCTACTGTTTTAATAGCTACATAAGCTCCATAAATCTTGGCTTTATAAACCTTAGTCAGGTTACTTTGATAAAGCAAGTTTTCTTAAACTATAGCAAAGTCACTTAAAGAAAACTCTTTTAAAACTCCTAGCTAAACATAATTTCTTAAACTTTCTAGTTCTGTGGTAAAAAATTCTTCCATTTAACGCGATTTATACACTTAAAGAGATCTATTAAAATATGATATTTTATCATGATTACTCTATTTCTTAATTTAAGCATTAACTTAAAGAAAAATAGAAATAGAGCTATATTTCATTAATAGACTAGATAGATTAAGTTAGATACTCATTCAATAATATGACAATAGAAGAAATAATATTCTAAATTATATTAAATTTAGTAATATTAAGACTTATAGTTCTAAAAAGGGAAACAAAGCTTATTTCTAAACAATCTTTGTACAGACAACAGATATTCCATTATTATATCTAATTCAGCTAAGCAACAATCTGTACTGAAGGAGAGTAATTTAGAAGAGTTTATAAAAAAGTAGATTGTAGAAAATATTTCTTACTAAATTAAACTAATACATTAATAATCAAGGTCTGAATGTACTAAAATAATGGTTTGAAAGAAATAATTTGATTATCAGAATATCATGCAACATTATGATGGAATTATGAAATAGCAAAATAAGTTTAATACAAGGGAATTATATATTTGATAATGATGTGATATTTAGTTTGGAACCATTACTAAATAAATAATTTTAATATTCATATTTTAGTTACTTTATAGATAAATTAATTAAGCTAGAAGTCTTATTGAAGCATTTTAGAATAAATGCATTTATATTTTATAAGCATAATATCCTTTTCTAAAATAGCTCTAGTCTTTAATAATTAAATTTAAAGTATATTAAGGTAAACTTTTTAATTATAATAATGAATCCTATTTATAAAGAAGCAAATTGCATATTCTACTTTAGAAATAAATAACAAAGTTACTAATTCAAACTTAACACTTAATAAGCATATCAAAGAATAGTTTCAAAATGATCTAACTACAATCTACAAGAAGTAAATAGTATACTGATATATAAAAAAGAAAATTAGTTATATCTTAGAATTTCTTACTATAGAAAGATTAAACTTCTATTATCTATTTAAAGAACTTTAAGATAGAAATTTAATAGTTAGAATATGCAAATAAATCTGAGAGACTAAGCTTAATAAATTACATTAAGTTATAATAAATTTCCATTTAAATTTGCTCTTTTACACATTAACGTTTACTATAACCTTATTATTTTAAATACTCTCTCAAATCCCTAGAATTCTAGTTCCAATAATAGTAACTTTCCTTATAAATATAATAATTTGCTAAAAATGCTTTAGCCCTTAAATGAAGATGGAAAGTTAATTTAAGATATGAAGTTAGTTCATAAACTACTGTTAAAGTAAGGCTATAAATAGCTACTTTTAAATTTATTGATTTAATTTAGCTGCTATAAATAAAGCTAACTCTTATGATAAACAATTTAAAAGTTGGATATTAAGAATCAAAAATCACTTAAGAAACAATAAATATTTTAATTAACTCTACTAGATTGATTTATAAAGGCAAAGTTACTACATACTACATATACCAGATAAGAAGAAAATTATTATCAATTTATTTGAAACAGTTTGAAGCTAGAAGATTAAGAAGAATGTCTAATAATAATATGCATTCGATGGAAAAAATAAAAATTTAGTTATAAAAGAGATTTTAAAGTTTTAAACTGAAAATGAGTAAATAAAGCGCTATTGGAAAGAAGAGAAATGTAAACTATTTTAGTGAATAATTTGTGCCATAGTTTAAGATTTGACTTAGAGTCTCAAATTTATTGAAGAAATTGCAATTTTTATTCAAAAACTTAATCAGATAAGTAAAAAAAATCTAAGTTTTTTGTTTGGAAACTCTTTGTTGCTTCCTCTTAATTAACTTAATGAAGAATGATGATAAGTGGAAACAATCATAAGAAAATAGCGTAATAAGAAACTAATTAAAAGGAAAGTTGGATATGTTAAAGAGTAAGAATAGGGGTTTGAAAAGAGAATAAATAAAAGGATTTTTATGAAATGAATTTGAAAAACCTTTTAGATGATGAAAATTTCAGTAAATATATAATAATTTTTGGAATAAGACTAACAAATATGTAACCATAATTTAGGGAAAGCATAGAATTAAGTGTAAGATAATTTAATAGAAAATAAAGATTCTCATGCATGAATGGATGAAACTAAGTAAAGGTATTAGTCAGATTTATTCACTAGAAAAGTAACATTTTTATCGCTTTTTTTTGGAAATAAATCCTTGAGATAAAAGGATTCCAAAAATTTATTATAACTATCTTTAAAAATAGATCTTGGAGTAATTAATAATACTTTAGCAAGAATTTTTGTATCTAATAATTTATTATATTTTATTTCGCCAAAGAGTAAAAGGATTCAACATAAAAGCAAAAATTATTAGGTAAATTATAAAAATAAAGATATATAGTCTAAAGATTAAAATATTAGTGAAATTTCTAACTCAATAAATATAAATTTTATTATGCCTTCAAATAAGTTAGAATAATTAAAGTATCAAACTACCTTCCTTAGTAGCTATTAAGAACAAAACATAAGTAATTTACAACAATTTTTTATTTTCAAATATTAAAGTTAAGCAAAGCACATATAGATTTATCATTAATATCCAGCTCTATATCCCTCTAATTAACTTAAATAATATAGAAACTAAATCTTGCATAGTTTCTTTATAAATTATTCTATTAGCTAAGTTTATAATGGATTTGTAAATAATCAGCAGATTAATAATTCATAAGAGTGAAAATGATCCAATTTAAAGCTTGTTCCTTAATAATAATAAACATGAATAAAAATAGATTTTAATTAAACTAAATATTTAGTTATTTGCTTGATTGTCTAATTTACTGATATTACCTCTATCATTTGATAACAGTATTTTAGTATAATTAAACTTTAAGATTAAGTAGATTCATCCAGAATACTTTTATACTTTAATAATGATTTTGCAAGTTATATTTATCTCTTAGTAATAAGATATAAATCTAATTTTTGCTTCACCTATATCAGTTACAAATTTAGTTTTAATAAGTTCAAGCAAATTCTATTAATTTCCATTTAAGTACCTTGTATCATACTCTTACTATAACAAATTTACCAATTAATTAATTAACTTTTAAGTATTTGTATGTATAATTAAATAATAGTTGTACCTTTTCTAGCATTTAGCTCTTATTATATAATAGTTTAATATAGTACTGCTTATTCTTTATTCTTAACTTATATCCCTATATATTAATAAATTTGTACACTTACTACTAAATTCTTCAATACTCATAAGCAGATATTTAGCCCGTTAATAATAGCTTTTATATTAGATTAATACAGAAAAGCTTAACAATTTCTTTAATGATTTATTTAGTTAGATACTAATAATGCTACCTTATAATATATAATAAATCTATTTTAGTATTTTAATATATAAAGCTAAGTTACCTATCTAAATAAAGTCTAACTATTTCTATCTTTTATATATAAAATCTATCAAATTCAATCAACATACTTGGATTACTTATTTTCTAACCTAAATTTATATTAATACCATTCTCACTTCTATTAAAAGCAATACATTCTATAACTTAAATTAAGTGTCAGAATTGAAGAATTGCAGATGTTTTTATTAAAGAATTAAGGATAAAATCTTAAAGAGAGAAAAGAATTGGATATAGAATTAAAAAATACACGTATAAGAGAAGATTATAAAGGAAATAGTTTAAAAGAAAGAATTAAAGTTTAATTTAAATTGGCAAAGATATCAATATCTTATTATTATTAGGCGTAAAAATGGTTGAGTGGATTATGCCATAAATAACTTAAGCATCCTATAGAACTGGATTAAGACTTCTAAATTCCTTTACACAAAAGAAAGAAGAATTCATACCAATTACAGCTAAGAAAGTTTACTGGTACATGTGTGGACCTACTGTTTATTCTAATAGTCATATGGGACATGCAAGATGCTATGTAACTGCAGATTCTATTAGGAAACTGTTGGTGAATTACTTTAATTATGATGTTACTCTTTGCATGAATATAACAGATATAGATGATAAAATTATCCTTAAATCTAGGGAATAAAAAATACCTTTTCATGAAGTTGCTAGATACTGGGAAAAAGATTTCTTTGAAGATATGAAAAAGCTAAACGTTGAGTTACCAAATATGGTCACCAGAGTAAGCGAATTTATTCCTGAAATTTTGGAATTTATTCAAGGAATTATGAAAAAAGGATTTGCATATGAAGCTAATGGCTCTGTCTATTTTGATACTGCTGCTTTTAAATAGTCAGGTCATGTGTATGGTAAATTAGAACCATGGAATGTTGATAACTCAGAACTTGCTGCTGAAGGAGAAGGAGCTTTGACTTCTTTTGAGGCAAGTGAGAAAAAATTAAAAGCTGACTTTGCTTTGTGGAAAAAGTCTAAAGAAGATGAACCATAATGGGAATCTCCTTGGGGATTTGGAAGACCTGGATGGCACATAGAGTGCAGTGCAATGGCTTGCTCAATGCTTCCAAATCCACTTGATATTCACTCAGGAGGAATTGATTTAAGATTCCCTCATCACGATAACGAAATCGCTCAGACAGAAGGATATTCTGGTTAAAAGCAATGGGTGAATTACTTTTTACATGGAGGTCATTTGAACATAAAAGAAAGAAAAATGTCTAAGTCACTGAAAAATTTTATCACCATTAAGGAAATGCTTGAGCAATATAACGCTAATTAGATTAGAATGATTTTCTTGAAACATAGATGGGATACTGTAATGAATGTAAGTGAAACTTCATGGGAAGAATCAATGCAATTAGAAAAATAGTGGAGAAACTTCTTATTAGGTTTAGATGCAATAATTAGACAAAATCCAATTGAAAAACCATAAAAATGGGGAAATATAGAGAAGTAGCTTTGGTAAGAATTCTAAGTTTCAAAAGAAAATGTTCATTAATTTTTACTTGATAACTTAGATACACCAGGAGTAATCTAGGAGCTAGGAGAGTTTTAAACGAAAGTAAATAAATATATTGCTGAAAATGATCCTAAAATCACTATAATTGAGGCAATCAAAAGTTATTATATTTACATAAGCAGATGCTTAGGCTTCCAATGGATCGAGTAAAGTCAAGAGGAATTAACACCAAAGATATTAGACATCTTAATGGACTTAAGAAATACAGCAAGGATATCAGCTTCATTGAAAGAGATATTGGCCAAAACTGATGAAGTGAGAGATGTTTTACTTCCTAATATTGGAATTTAATTAGAAGACTAAGGTCAAAAAAGTGTTTGGAAGATAGTAGGAAAAGAAATATTGGCTTAATAAATGTAAGAGGAATAAAAAAAGGCAAATGAGCTATAAGAATAAAAAGAGAAAGCACTCAAAGAAAAATAAGAAAAAGAACAAAAAAACAAAGAAAAAGCAAGCATTAAACCTTAAGATTTATTTAGAAATGAAAAATACTCTTAATGGGATGAAGAAGGAGTACCTACCCATGATGCATAAGGAGTAGAATTATCAAAGGTAATAAATTTTTATATTTAGAATCAAAAAAAGACTCTAAAAAAATAGATAGACCAGCAAAAAAAGCTATATGCTAAATACAATCCATAACATTTATAAATATAATTTAAATTTATTAAATCAATTATTGGCTTATTATAAAATACTACCTATAGAAAGGTTAGCTAACTAAACTTGAATTTTTATTAAGCAAGATATTGTAAATTTAAAATATATAACAATAAAAAGAAAAAACTATTAAGCTAAAATAAAATTAATTTTAGCGTAGTAATCTTTAAATTAACTACACTAACTAAAAAAAATTTAATTCAATACACACTTTAATAGCTATTAAGCCTTTTCTGGAAATCCTCTGATATTAATAACTAAAAATAAAATTATATTAAGAAGTATTTATATATGAAAATTAGCATGCAGACATACATGCTTTAGAAATAACTAGTCTTTAAAAATTAAATTTAAAGTATTAATAACTTTTCTTTTATTAGAATAATAATGGAATATAGCTCTAAAGAAACTAATTAAATACTCTATTTTAGATATTAAGCATAAAGTATTTTAATTATAAATTTAAACTAAAATTAAATAAGCATTTCAAAGGTTAGTTCAAAATTATCTGACTGAAATATAAAAGCAAAAATTACAAATATATAGGGTAGATTATTATATGCTTAAATATATCTTTACTTTCTATTTAAATAATAACTTTTTTAGAAATATCTATAATTTAACTTAAAGATAAAAGCATAAAAATAAATATTTTTAAAGACAGCAAAAAAATATAAGCAAAATAGATTTTGTTAAGGTTTAATAATTTTAATAAGTATTATACTCTTTTACACTTATAAGTTCAAATATATTCAAGTTAATTTTTAACCTTTTAATATAAATATACTCTCTTTATCTATTTACTTTATTTTCCTATATTCATATTTTTTTAATTAAATCTAATGATATGCTAGAAAAGTTAATCTTTAAAAGAAAATGACTAACTAGAATTTTAGATATAAACTTAGTTCACAAGATTACTGTTAATGCTAAAGTATAAAATCAGCTACATCTCAATTTTTTATGTTTAATTAACTGGTTATAAATAAATATATTTAAATTAAATCAAATAACCCCTAATTTATCAGATAAGATATTTCTATTTATTTTATTAAAGTTATAAATCATATAAATATTACTATTTAATAAATATTAAATTATTCTAAACAATTTAAGCGGGTATTTTAACCACTAGTCATCTATCTAAAATGATCTAAATCAAGTTAATTATTTTTTCTTTTGAGCATATAAAAATAGGGAAGTGTCTATTTCCTTATGAGTAAATATAATTTTGATCTGAATAGTCTATATAATCAATTTATATAATCCAATGTAACATTTATAAATTAAGTCAGATATTTATATTATTTATTTGAAAGTGTTTAATAACTCTTTTATAATTGACTTAATAAGGCTTATTTCATATTTTATTAATTGAGTTATTATATTTCTATATCATATTCTATAAGCTATTTTTATTAAGTGTTTTAGTTACTTTAAGAAATATTTAAAATGGTATTTAAAATAGTTATTCCTACTAACATATCTACTTTAGTATATTAGAAGCTAAATTAAACTGATTATAATAGCTTAGATATATTTAGTCTCTTTTTTAGTTAACTTTATTACAAGCAAGCTAAATTACTTTACTATAATAATAAAACTAAAATTTGAAAAAGTTTGTTCTCTTTTATTTGGATTTCCTATTTTATCATACTACTTACTCAGAATTTTTAAGTTTTTCATTACGCTTTAGAGGTGAAAGAGAACTTACATTGAATGAAATTCCCTAAGAGTTTCCCATAGAATTGTCTATTGAAGATATATCAGCAATTCTTCCTATTTTTTCAAGAGCATTGATTTATTCTGCGTAATGTAGGTTTTTGAAGGTAGTAAATTTTTTTAATAGGGTTGTGGAATCTTTAAACTTAATTCAGTTTTCATAGTCGTTTATAAGATCTATTATTATTTCTTTAAATCTAGTCCCTGTTCTCATGTTTTTTATAACATGTTCAATCGACAGAGTTAGAAATCCAGCTGTCTAATTTATTTATTCTGTTGAATCGTCTTGAGAATGATTTAAAATTTGGCTTCCGTTTATGTTGGTTACATTTTAATTACCATAATCGTGCTAAAAATGAGCTCCTTTGATTCTAAGCTCTATTCATTTTGCCATAATTCCAATATGTATTTCAATATTCCTGGCTGCTAGTATATTTCGGTTCAAGTCTATAAAGAATATTTAAAGTTCATTGAAAGCTGTATAGAATGCCTTTTAGATTAAAGAGAAAATGTACAATCCAGAAAAAATAAACATTAGTAGTCCAAGACTTGAGAATATCCCTATACCTATAGAAGCTCCATAATATCCAGCAATAAGTAAAAAAATAGATAGCCCTATTCCAAATACCGGAAAAACCATTGTAATCACAAGCAATCTTCAAACAAAATAAGCATCTTTGAGTTACTAATGTAGAACATCAGAACATGTTCCTAACAATTTCTAAAACATCTATTCAGATAAATAATCTGAAAATTTATATTTCCCTCTCATTTAATATCAAGGATGGCTAAAAGTCCAGCAATTAAATTTGAGAGGACATATCTAAAGTTATTAATTAGCCTTAGCATGAGGAATTTTCACTAATAGCGTTAACCTTTTCTTATCAGTGCTTTATTTGCTAATTAAGGAATTTTATAATTTTTTAATAGCTTAGACCTTTTAATCATTTTGTTGAGACACAACTTAGTATTGATTTTTTAAGCTTATACTGTTTTAGCTCTAAGTCAACTAAAGAATACTCGATTTCTTCTTCTATAAAGCGTCCATTTACATTTTTTTAAATCTTCAAAGTAACTTTCTTATAATAACTAATTTATCAACTTAAGAAAAAAAGATATTCGGTCAATATGATTAAAGAATAAATGGAAATTCTTAATTTTGAAATATTGAAAATGTGATTATATATTAAATTATTCCGCTTTTAGCTTTAAACTAAAAGCAATTATAGAAGAAATAGTTAGTCTTGAGTTGTATATTATACTCTACTCATGTCTTTTTCTTTAATTTTAAAAGTTTGATTTTAAGTTATTTAAATATACTTATATTAAATTGAAGCAATATTTTAACTTTACATTATTTATCAAAAGCTGCTTAAGATTCAATTTATTTATAGACTAAATTACTTTCAAATTGGTTAGTTTTATTTCTAGTCTCTTAATGCTTCTTCCAGTCATGCTTATAAATATATTTTAAATTATTTAATAAGAAGCTAAAGTTCTGACTTTAGTATATCAAATTGGTCTCAATGTAAATAAAGTAATTACCTTCATCAAAATAGTAATAGGATAATATTGGTATATATTGGTAAGTATTACTTTTAGCTTTAAGTAGAATAGTCATTTGTAATTATTATTCATACTACTATTTTTTAACTAAAAGCTTCTTCATTTAGCTAATTTCTTTATAAAGCCTCTATTTCTTTGGTTACTCTACTTTTTGAAATTATAAGATTGTAAGCTTATGTAAAATGAACTTGGTATGCTTAATTTAGATAATTTAAGATTAAATATAGGATAGCAAGGATTAAATTAAATTGATCCTAAATAATGATTTATGAAGATAATATATAAAGCATTTAGCATTACCTTATCAAAACTAAATTACTAGGTATTTAAGATCCATTAGCTATTAATAGAATTATTACTTTAGTATTAAACATTCCTATTACTTTAAATATAACCTTTTTCATACATTTAATATACTCATTTTAAATATATAAAAGACCCTAAATAATAAAACTTGTAATTAGTAAAGGAAATAGCTTATTATATAAATAACAGGAGCAACATTATTATTAGAGATAATATGAAAATGCTGAGATTATTGATTTTAATTAAATTTATCATATACAGTATAGCACATAAAATTACTACTTCACTATATAGTTAAGCAGATATTACTTTTATATATTAGTGGTGAGATAGAACGTTTAGCATAGAACATTTAAATAATCATAATTATTATAAAAATGGTTCGTTGAATTTTAAGCATTTACATTATTTTAGCTAATAATAGACATTTTTATAAGTGCTAGCAAGGATTTCATTTATATATACAAGTAAAGAAAATATAAAAAAGGGAAATTTATCTCTTAAAGAGGTTTAGAAATTATGTTCTTTAGCAATTCTAATGTAAATAATCTAAATCTAAATTCTTTTAAATGGAAACGTTTAAAGACAAGTTTTAAGATAAAAAAACAGCTGATATTTTATTCTACTTAGAAAGGAAAATATAAATAGTCAAATATTTTAAAATTGATGGCACTAAACTTAATAGAAAAAGATTAAGACTCTGAGTTTCTTGATTTAGAAAATTTACATTGAATATATAAATATAAAAATATGAATTTGATTGCTTTATCTAAAACAAAAATACCAAAAGTAATGAGATATTTTCTATTTTCTTAATAAGTTTATAAGGAAATAATTTAAACTTATTAATAAACAGAAAGAAAATTACTAGTTTATAATTTAAGAACTCTTAGTTTCATATGAATAATGCTAGTGATTTAGTAACTCTAATAAGACATTTATTAATTAGATAATTATATTAATTTTAAAATACTTATTAATATTGATTTTATGCATAGTTTAAAGGGAAGAAAATATTAATGTGCTATTTAAGAAAAAAGTCTCATGTTATATAATAATATTATAAATAATAAAATCTTTAATACTTCAATAGCTTTTAATCCTAATTTTGTAGATTAAATAATTAATTTGGTGCATTTAAAATAAAGAAATCATAGAAAAAGGAATATTTTAGAAATATGAGTGATGCAAGATAAGTTCTGTTTAAGTATTTGTTATGACTAATTTTTTATCTGACTATATATTTAAATCCACTTATAGATTCCTAAGTATGGGATCTATATTAAGAATGTTCTATTTCTTTATTACTTAAAGAGATTATTATCTAGTTAGTAAAAAAATTGCTTGGTTTGCCTAACCTTAAAAGTATTTGTAATGTAAAGCCTTTTAAATTTCATAATCTGAATTATTCATTTCTATGAGCTTCAAGGTAGCATTAAATTTCTATAAAAGCTGAAAAAATTATAATATAATAGCTTAATTCTCTATTGCACAATAATTTTAAAGGTTTAAATATCTCCTTTAAAAAATATCCTTTTTTATATCTCAATCAATTAAAAATATGAAAAGTAAGCTATTAAATCGATATTTGAAATAATTGCATATCATAAGCTTATCATTATTTTATATAGTTTGCTTTGTGCATAAATTTTGACTGTAATGAAGTATTAAACTTATGAATATTCATTGCAAGTTTATTAAATTATTCATAGTAAATACATATAATCAACAATTATTATTATTTGTACATAATCATTAGAATATTCTCGCTGAATTTATTATAACTTTAACTTATTTCAAGTATTTACTTGATAGCAGATCTATAAAAAAAGCTATAAACTCTATCATCTATATGTTTATCATTTTTTGATTATTTTCAATTTTACTATTTCTGATTTTGGTGAAATAATTTCTTGTTTTCAAATTTTTTACCATACTTTATTTTCTTATGATTTAGGGGATAAATATGATTCATCTATCGTTTATTAAATACCTTTTAATATTTTATTATAGTTTTAAGTGATAAAATTGAATAAAATTCTCTGGAATTACTTCTAAAATCAAACATTATATAAGCAGATACCATAATTCTTTCTTATGAATATAACTAGTATGTGATTCTTAATAGTTGTTTCTTTCTATTGCTAGCATAGTAATTTATTACACATATTGCACTATATTAGCATAGTTGTAATTTTAAATTTCTAAGGGAAAATAAATAAATTTATAGTATTTTAGTTATTCAGTCTCAGCAATATGAAAAACGTAATTCAATCTGTTTAAAAATTTTCTAAGAGTAACTAGGTAAAGTTTTCGTCTTCAGTGTTATTTCTTGTGTTGAACAAAAGAATATATTAGTTTGAAAACTTATAAGTCATCTATTTACTAACTAAATGCCAGTTACTTTTTCTAGTTCATTTAGAATTTTAAGATACAAAAATAAAGGCAATTTCACCATTTCAGACTATCAATATACTTCTCTATTGTTTCCAAATTTATTTTTACTCAAGAGAAACTCATATTTATATATCAGTAATTGAGAGCTACACTTTATCTTCATTCTTTTTTCCCTTTTTTACTCTAAATATAATTAAGTAGAAAGATTTGAAAATCCTTGAATTAATAAATCTTGCAAGTATTATTTATTTTAGATAAGACTTATTGCATTAAAATCAGCTTCTATTGCTATATTAGTAAATAAACTAACAGTAACTGAATAAACAGCTTTGGCTTAATTTCTGAAGTCAGTTACATTATTTAATCATTATAATCAAGAATCTCAGATATGCAATCAGATTTCTTTAATTTTTAGTAGTCTTAAGTTAATCCCTTCTACAATCCTTTAAAAGGCTATGAATATCTACTCTTTATATAATTAAAGAATTACTATATTATAATTATGAAGTTATGTGAAACAGAGAAAAGTGTAATAAAAGTTATAAAGGAATAAGTTTTAGTAGCATAGTTAATTATATATGGCTAGTTAAGATTTTAAAGGATTATGAAATAGGGATTTCTTATTTAAATAGTGGCTATTCATAAATTCAAATTTAAAAGAATAAATAAAACGGATCGTCTCTTAGTATAAAACCCGCAAACTGGGAAAGGGATATAAAAGTAAAATGGTACGAACAAAGCAATCTGCTAAAAAATCTTAGTATAGCAAGAAATCTAAGAATATGAGATAGTCTAATGCTTCTGAGGAAGGTGAAAAGTAAAAGAGAAGAAATAGACCTGGAACTGTAGCTATGAGAGAAATAAGAAAATATTAGAAATCTTCTGACTTGCTGATTAGAAGAATGCCATTTTCAAGACTTGTAAGAGAGATTTCTTAGTAACTAGGAGATTATAGATTCTAACCTTCCGCGTTAATGGCTATTCAAGAAGCAGCTGAGGCATATTTAGTAGGGCTCTTTGAAGACACAAATTTATGTGCTATTCATGCAAATAGAGCGACGATCTTACCAAAAGATATGCAACTTGCTAGAAGAATAAGAGGAGAGAAGCAACTAACCGACGTGTGATTATAAACTTATTTATTGATTTTATAACTTTAACTACTCCTTTAATCCAAAGTTCATCTTACTCAAATACTCTGAAATACAAATTAAGTCTATTTAAAATAATGAGAAATTGAAGTTGGAAAGTGAATTAAACATCAAATAAAAAAAATTGTAATTAGAAAGTTGATTCAAATCTCTTAAGCTAAAGATTAATGGACATATACTCATAAATTTATCCTTAAATATTTATAATAACAGTACTGAGCAATTAAAAAGGGTTTATTATAAAGAAGCAGTATAGATAGTAAAATAAATATAAGAGTAAGACAAGCATGTATAAATATATTATGTATGGTAAATTTATTATTTTACTAAATTTTAATTACTTAATTATGAATCTATAATCTTAGTGCTTATTGCAGTGGCAATGCTTCTTATAAATGTATCTAGCTTTCCTACTTTTTAAATTAGATTAATTAGTTTATATAATGTTGATACTGAGATCTATATTATGAATCTGATTTAGAAGAAATTTCTAAGACTATTAAAATATGATAATTTATAGCCTCATAACACTCTAACTATTCTACGATCTTCTTACTAGAGTATTTAAGCAACCCTGATTAAATAGTTTTGCAGAATAATTCTTTATTAACTTCAAAAAGTAGAAAAATCTATCAATATTAGGTATTTTCAATTATCTCTAAGCTTTGACTATATAATCTAAGATTACATTTAATATATAATAATGAGACTAAATAACTTTAGTTATTATTATGATGCTCACTGAGGTACTTTAGATATCTACTATAATAAGTATCATGTTAGTACTGTTCAGTTCTATTTGTGGGTAGCTATTTCTTAAGATACTATACTAACATTTCAGGGAAATATTGAGATAATACTAGATCAGTAGCAAAACAACTATTTTTACTTATACTTATATTTAAAACTAATTCTACTTCTATATTAATGCTCTTTAGAAGGCTAATATCTTTGATATAACCTAAGTAAAGTTTAAACTCCTTTCTGAAGGATAATTTAAAGTTCTCATTGAAGTCTCTTGATCTCTTTTTAATAATCTGAAATTTTTATTTATTAACTAGTTAAATAAATGACTTAACATAGTCTAATATATAATTTATAGTTAATAAGATACAAATTCTAAGAAATGAAAAGAGATAAAATTAGATTTTATAAGCATCTTTTGTCATTTTTAGAGAAATTATAGTAAGAAATATAGCTATAGGAAATATAAAACTGACTACTCTTCTTTACTAGTGGATTTAATAAGCAAGCGATACTTAAATTATTGATGCGAGGATTTCTAGTATCCTTAGAAAGCTCTTAAATCCAAAAACTCTTAAATTATTTTATTTCGAACTCCTAAATTCAGATTAGCAAAGCTAGGTTTTTAATGTAATCTAGTACTATAAGGTACTAAAATATACAATTAATATAAGCATTAAATTTCAGGAAATGTTCAGTCATTTAATGTCTAAGAGGATAATAAAGATAACCATTGAAAATACATCTATAATAGCTACCAATATGAATTATATACAATAATCTAAATAATTAAAGAAAGTGAAGATTATTTATTACAATGAAAAACTGAAAATAAAGGAACTTGAAATAAATTAGCAGTAAAGTAATAAATTTCCATTATATTTATGCCTTACTCTTAAAGTAAAGTGAACCTACTCTAATAATTTGGACATAAATTCCTTTCTATTTAAATATCTTTTTACTCTAGAGCTTTTTAACCTGAAATAAAACGTAATGTATTACTTATTTGATACTAATAATGAATCCATTAGAAATTCTCGCCTTTAAAGATTACCTTTTTCTTAAACTATTTAGACAGCTTTAATAACTGCAATTTTAGTTTATTTTATGTTCATAATTAATAATAAAATACTAAATCTAATTTGTTACAAAGAAACAAAAATGTAAATATTAACTTGTACACTTCAAGTGGTAGAAACTATTTTGGAAATTAGAACCGTTACATCGTCTTCCTTTCCTCCTTCCCAGAAATTCACTTTTTTCAAGTTTTGTTCAGCAAAAGGACTTTCATATTCTTCGTTCTAAGAAGCTTTCCAAGCATTAATGCAAAGTATAAAGCAGAGTTCCTCCAAACTACACTCTCTATGCTCATAAATTAATTGTATAATATCTTAGCAGTAAAGATTGTCAAAAAAGCCATCTGAACCACATATAATTAGATCATCTGGTTGAATTTTAACAATTGAATGATTAGAGTCACAAGCTTAAACAAATTTAGCTTTTTGAAACTGAGCAATTAAGGATTAGAATTCTTTTACTTTATTTGATTTCATTTTACTTATCATCTTTTCTTGATTTTCTTAATTAGGAACCTTTATTAATTAATAAGGTTTATTAAACTCATATTATTTCGGTTTAGCAGCATAAATTAGTTCATACTTTTTGCTTTTCTTTGGTCTGATTACAATTAATAAAGAATCTCCTATAACATCAATGTGAAGTTAATCCTGGATTAAGTAATAAGTTATAATAGTGCAACTTCCTGGTGCTGTGGATTCATTAAATGAACTCTAAATAGCCTACCTACCTAGATTTGACACAATATTAGGTATATTAAGCAAGTTTTAAGTCTTCAAATCTTCATAGTATTTGTAAAAACCTTAAGTTGTTTTTCTCTAATAGCTACTAAGCAAATTTCCTTGGATTTATAGAGTATTTCTTCCACTGACTAACTCCATCAGTTACTCCACAAATCCTTGAAGTTACTTTGAAAAAGTCAGAACTTAATTTAGATTCTTTAGAGTTAAGTTTCGGATGAGGAAGCATACATCCAGCAGATTAGAATTGTAGTTCTTCAAAATTTTTCTATTATTTCAGATCATCATTACTTTTAAAAGAAAACACCATTTAGTTAGGAGAACATTCTGTCATAGCACTATGAATCTAATCATGATATTCTTAACCCACATTCTCTATTTGATCAGAACAAACATAATGGTTTTACTGCTAAACTTCCTTTGTCTATTAATCTACTTCTTTTTAAATGTCAAAAGTGTTTTTTGGATTTTCTTCGCATCCGAATCGCATTGGAATCATTTTGTTTAAATTCCAGTGAATTATTAAAATATGCTTCTATTTGCAAAAAATGATTTTTATATATACTTATATTCAAAATATTTAAACTTATAAAAATACTTATTTCTTCTCTCTAAACTCTCTTAGCCATCAACTATTATACCGTAAAACACTCTATCCTTTTAAGAGATCCCTTAATATCTATTATTCAGACCTTTATTTAAAAGTCTTTTTAACTATATAATAAGCTTCATAAATTAATTAAGATACAAAGCTGTAAACTCTAAGTAAAGTAACACTTATATAGTTAACTATCTAATAATTCATAATTATATATAAAGATGTTAGTTCGTTATATATCATTTAGCTATATTATTAGTTCTCTATTTAATTAGCTTTATCCTTTATAAATTGAATATCAAGTTATATTACTATCTCTTTTATTCAAATTCCCTTTACTCAATTATTATATCTCTTGTTCAACAATCTTTTCCTCCTAAAACTATATAAACTTTTAACTAGCAAACCTCACTCTTAGAATGTCACTTTTAAACAAATAGTTACTTATGAAATAGTTTAGTTTTAGCATCTGACTCGCTTATAGTTAATTTAGCAAAATAATATTTTAGATAATTTGGTAGAAGAAACCAAATTAGATGACTTATATAAAGGATTAGTAGTTTAAAGAAGCAAATACTCTAGCTTTCTTTCTTTTCTTATATTTCTACTTTATAATAGAAAGAAAAGCGATAGCAAAAATCTATATATGATACTTATAAAAGAAATAAAGTTAAGTATATTAATCTAAAATTAATTACGTTCTCAACTCTGGAAAGCCTATTCAGCATCTATATAGATATTCTATTGCTCATTATCGAAAGAATTGCTGCTTTCCTCTACTTTCTTTTAGTTTGCAGAAAGATTTTCTTCCTGATTATTTTGTGTTTGCATAAGCTTTTACTCTTTTTCAGCTGGCTTTTTTTCCTCCTGTTCTTATTATGGTTTCTTGAGAAATTCCTAGCTTTAATCTACGGAATCCATAAAGTCAAAGTTAAACGTATCCTTAAGAGGAACTTATTACTTAAAGTATTATGGCTCTGGTATCTTCATTATATTAATCTACATTGAATCTTATTTCTTTTCAGGTTCAATTTTTTAAGGTAAACTAGGGTTAGTTTTTTATATGTCTTCTATTTTTTCCTCTGCCTAAAATTCTTTTTGATCATTTTATTGAGGCTCTTTTTTCTCAAAGTCAAAGTCAAAATCAAATTCAAAACCAGAACTTTAAATTTTTTTTTCTTTTTACTTTTAATCCTTCTATTGATTTTTGCTTGCGCCTTGCTAAAAATCTAACTAAAAGTTAAAATCAAGCTATTGAGCTTCTTCTGTTTGTTTCTCCTTCGTAAAATTTGGCTCTTTTGTTTAAACTTTATCTAATTACACTTATTATGAAATTTCCTATATTTCTTCTTTTTAAGGTGATTATTTCTGTTGCTCCTCAAATGAGTCAAATAATTATTCGTTATTCTAAAAGTCCTATTACCAATTATTTTCTGAGCCTAAATCTTCTTTATTTTCTTAAATTGTCTGAACTGGCGTTTCTATCTCAATATCCTGTACTTCCTCTTTTTATTTCTCATTTTTTTGATCTTATTTATTTTATTCAAACATTTCAACAAATTTTTCCTATTAACTTTATTAATTCCCTTCGTTTTCTTGCGCATTAATTTCTTTTTTGCTTGTCTATTTGTCATAGCTGAAATCAAAGAATACTTCTGGCTTATTCTAAAAGTCTTCTTAGTTTTGATTCTTTTGGATTTTATCTTCGTTGCTTTTTTTGCTAATCTACTGTGGAGCTTCAATCTCGATTTAATATATATCCTATTTTTATTCCTCATTTTTCTTATCTTATTTATTTTAATTAAACATTGAGAAAAATACTTCCTATTGATTTTCTTAATCCTCTTTTTTTTCTTACTGCTTGTTTCCTTTTTGATCTTCGTAGCTATCAAAGTTGAAATCAAAGAATTATTCTTAATTTACTTCTTTCTTCTCTTTATTTTACTCTTATTAATTACTATTTTTTTCTTTAAGTTATTATTGAGAGTCATCAAAAAATAAATTTTATGGCTTTTAAATCTAGAATTATGTAGGGTTTATTAACTTGTTTTATTATTGAGGCTGGTTAAAAAAATCAAAAAGATATTCCTGGTTAATTTCTTACTTGGCTACTTATTAAACAATTTGTTACTATATCTATTCTGGTTTTTTGTTTGCTTCTTGAATAAACTAAAAAGAATGTTCTTTCTAAGATCCCTCCTCGAATTCTTCTTAACTTTCCATATTCTAACTTAGAGGTACTTATTAGGAATTTTCTGAGAATTATTAATTTGAAAGTTCTTACTAGTCACTTTTTTCCTGTTACCATTCTTCTTCACTTTCTGATGAGCTTTCTTAAGAACTCTCTTTGATTTATTAAATCTCAACATTATAATTTTAGATTGAAGGAAGCTCTTAAGGTTGAACTACTTGCTAATAATTCTGCTTTATTAATGTCTAATTTTACTAAAATCCTATAATTTTTGGTTGTTCATTCCTTTATTCCTTTTTGTTTTCCTTAAAATCAAAATCTACTTTCTCATTTTAAGTGGAATAAAAATCGTTTTTTATATTTTTATCCTTTATAATTTGGTTTTCTGTTGAAAACTCTTAATTAGAATGATAATTATCAATTTCTTAGTTGAAATCTTCCTATTACATCGATTATTCACTCTTTTATTTTTTCTCTTAGGACTTATTTAATAATTAAATATCTATTACATCGTACTCATTTGAGGTTTATTGCTTATTGTGCTATTTGCCAGCAACTGTCTTTGTAAACAAATTTTACTCACTTTCCCACTAAATTTCTTGGGATTCTCCTTTTATAATCTCCTAATTAATATTTCTGCCGCTTTAAGTAGGTTGAGAATACAGAAATTAGTCTTAATCTGATTTTTCTTCTTTCTTCTCGTAGTTTTAGCTAAGTATCAAATCTTTTGAACTATCTTCTTGTTCCTTCAAGTTTTATTGATAAGAAGAAATTTTTTAATTTTCTCTCAGAGACGAAGGTGTATCTGTTCCTTTAGTCACGTAATTTAAATTAAAATCCTTTCTATCAGAAGATTTATTTTCTTCTTCAGTAAACTTAATTTCCTATACAAATTATTCATTTTTTAAGCTTGCTTTTAATATATTCTAATTCTTTCTTCTATTCAAATCTTATTGATTTTCGCTATTGCCTGATTAACTTTTCTCCTTTTCTTTTTACATTCTCTTTTTAATTTTATTCCTTTTGTATATGATCAGGCATACGATAATAATAAGTAGTACAAATAGTATTATTACAATAGGAGCCACAATTTCTGCTACTTCTCCATCATCGCCACCTCCATTTTTATCAGCTTTTAAATGCTAGTATATTTTATTGATTCTTACTAGTCCTAATTAATCACATTCACAAGTAGCTGTGTAAAATTCTTATAAAGTAGAACATTTGCTTGAATCCCATTACTACAGATTTTCATCCCACATTTCGCAACTGATTTAGTAAGAATCTCCTTCTTCTAGCTCTAGTACGTATTTTCCTTCTACAATCTACTAAATTGCTGGCTTTATGTAAATAATCTGCCTATCTACAATATCACATGTTTTGTAGATCTAAAGACAAATGTAATCACCTTAATTATTGTCAGTAGATTAAATTGGATTTACACGAAAAGTTCCTTAAATTACAGTCAAGCAGCCTTAAAAATCAGAACCTTGTATTGAAACTTGTTACTAGTTTGAAAAATTGAACGTCATTGGCAAAGATGATTGATCGTACATAGATACTGATATATTAAATAAATTGGTTTCATTTTTTAAGGAGTTTTGATTAGGTGTCAAATACTAGTACGAGTATGATAAAGAAACAGATTCAATAGCTTTCCACATGGTTTGAGTGGTTTATTGCATTTATCTCTTTGATAAATCTCTGTTTTTAGGGAATCCTCATTCTAGTAATCTTTTGGAATTTCTCTCCTAATTGGCTTAATTATTAGTGGCATCTTTTTATACATCTATTAAATTCCGATTATTCTTAATTTACACAGAAAAAGATTTATTAAAGTCGTCGAAAAATTCTTTCACTTATTGGTCATTAATTTAAAAATCATAGCTTAATAATTGATTGATGCTGTTTATATAGCTCTACAAATTTTCTTTGCTAATAAATTCTGACATCATCTTTAGTGAGCTAGAAGCAACTTCGAATTCATCTTAAGTACTTGCCTTTGAAATTGCTTCTAAAATGATACTAATAGTTTCGTTATCAAGCTCTTAGCTTTCCTCTAAGCAATTATCAATTATAGAATTTATGTAATTTTGCTTTTCTAGCTTTGAATTAAATGAAGTAGTAGATACTTCTTTCAAAGATTAAGAAGCGTTAAAGTTATTTTATTATGAAACTTTTACGATTTAAGTAGTTTTGCTAAATCCATTAAATATATCATATACATAAACCCCAACCTTCATCTAATTCGCCTAACTTTTTCCTTAAGGAAGCTTAAAAGTTCCTTTATTATCGTAAGACTTTGCATTTAACGCAAACTCTTTATCTTCATTTTGATAAAAGAATTAGTAGCTGAGAGGAATTTAATTTTCATCGTCTGAAGCATCTTCACAATTAAAATCAAAAAAAGTTGACCAAGCAGTTCCCTCTTTTGGATTTACTATAAAAGTTCCAAAATTAGGCGCCTTGTTGATATAAAACAATTTTTAATCAGAGTATTTGATGCCATTTTAGTCAGTAACTTCCAACTTAAATGTATAGTTTAGCCCTTGCTATAGCAGCTCTGCATTTATCTAAATAGTAAGTTAGTTAGTACTTGTCAAAGCAGTTTTTTATATATAATCTGGTATTTATGTCCATTTTATACTTTTTATTTCCTTATCTTCATCTAGATTTGTAACTCCATATAGAGTTAAAATCCCATATGAGTTTATTATATCCATTTACTCTATTGTCAATATTTAAACCTTTTAGGAATAACTTTCTACTATCTTCACTTACACTCAGTCTTAAGTCTCTACATTTTACTTGGATGTTACTGTAAAATAGAATCGATAAGTAGTCCCCAATAAAAGATTTGAACCTATGATTTTGAGACTAAGTGAAGCTGAAGTAGGACACTGACCTTATTATTAATCTGTAGAATTTTAGTTTTCGTTCTAAGATATTTAGCAGCTCCATTGCTAGTACTAAGACTGTTTATCTGAATCTAATACAACTACCTCTAATTCTATACTTTCAGTCGATTTCAACTCTCTGTATTTTTCACCCTTAATTATAACTACTATGGGATTAAAATTGGCTGTTAAATTAAGGTAGTTGATGAACTTTCCATCTACTACAGCTTTTATAACGTATCAATTACCTGGAATTAGAGTATTAGAATTTATGTTAATAGTCGTTTAATTGTTGGAGTTTGATATAGGATTCCCAAATATTAAGGTCTGAATTTTTTCCAAAGATCTATCAACTTCACTTGTAGCATTCAAGTTCCACAAGATGGTATGATCTATTTGTACGATTTCTTGAATTACAAGGTCAATTTGATAAGCATTTTTAGCATAAAATGACTATCTCTCTCCATCTTTAAAGAAGATGGTAGGATCTGTCTGACCATATATAGTAACTTAAACATATTACGTTTGGCTAACAGTTTTAAAGCAAGATTCAGCTCGAACCCAAATATTAGCATAGGTAGTATTTGCTAAATATATACTTTATATGGTGAAATTTTACTTTTCTTAACTATATTTAGTTGGTTATGTGTTAGAACTGTTCCAGTTTTAGAAGTTATAATCGAAGTCTTAATTGATAGGGTCCAATTCTATATCTCACCAATATTTAACTGCACAGTGAAATCTGTTTTAAACAAAAGCTGAAATATTAAGATTTTATTAGTATTACGCTACTGTAGGAGCTATAACCTTAGCTATTTATATTTTAGGCTACGATATTAAATCTATCAAGTATGTAAGATTTTATAAAGCAAGTCCTTAAGGATGAGCTGAATAGATTTAATTTTATTTGAATTCCAATATAAAGTCATTGGCAAAAGTGCACTCTTCTCCTAATTTGATTGAATAGATTTAATAATCTTAACTTAATCCACAAGAAGAGTTTTTTCCAAATTTTTCAGGTTTAGTCAGAATTAAGCATCCTGAAGAGTTATTTTTTATTTTAATTTTTTTGTCAAATATAACGTTTATTTTATTAAAATCATTTTGAAGCTCTACATAATTAACTATAGGTACTTATCAATTATCACAGTCATCATTATAAAACCTATCATTATCTTTTTCTCTAAAATCATGGCAGGCTATATCTTACTTGGTACAGCAGTAATCATAAATTGAATTTAAGCAGTCATCTGTAAAGGGAGTTATTAAGTCTCCGTTATAGTTCCAGCATTTAGCGCTCGCATTTAAACATAGCTGCATGTCTTTAAAGGTACATTTCTAGCATATATTAGTTTTATTGTCTTAAAAATAGCTTGTGGGACAGTAATCTTAGCATTCTTTTTGGAAGCTTCAAGTACCATTAGGACATGTTTGAACACAGGTGCTATTACTTTTAAGCAAATTATATTAGCAGCTTGAAACACATTAAATAACTTTGTCATTTTAGCTCATCTAAAAAAATGGAGCACTTTCAGGGCAAGCATCGACACATTTTCTTTTATCGACATATTAAGAACTGCATTGCTTTACACACTATTAGTCTTAAATGAAATAGTCACTAGGACACTCCTTAGCACAGCTTTGTCCATTATAGTAATTAGGACACTCATTAGAACAGTTTTTTACATTATAGAAATAAGGACACTCATTAACACAGTTTTGCCCATTATAGAAATTAGGACATGAGGCGGCACAGTTTTGCCCATTATAGAAATTAGGACATGAAGCTACACACTACGATTATAATATAAATGGTAAGTCCTAAGGACAAGTTTCTATACATTATTTTAGCTATTAATTACTTGTGTAATAACTAGGACATAATGCAACGCATGTGTTATCTTATTTAATGAATTCAGCATCACTAGGGCATTTATCAAGACATTTTTTTTGATATATATAAGGAGTATCAGCTGGACAATTGCTAGCACATGTATTGTTCTTTAATTGAACATTTGATGGATTACATTGACTCACACATTTTTTACCTTCTAGTAGATATAAAGAAGGACAGGAGCCATAATGACATGTGAAGTTATCTTCTTGAACCAGGTCAGGGCATTCTTCAATACAGTAATATCCGCTATGATATTTAGCTTAACTAGGGCATCCTTCATTATAGCATTTACTTTCTTTTTCATAGAAATTATCACAACATATGCTCCTTGCATCCTTAAGATTATCACATCTAACGCATGCTTTTCCATAGCATTTTGAGCATGTATCAGGACATTAAAAGCTAGCTTCCTAAACAGAATCGCAATAGACTTTTTGATTGCTTGGACATTATATAACTATATTAGGATTGATAGTGCTTGTTATTTACTAACCTTATGGACATTACTAAGAATTCTAGTCGTCATATTTCAAGTAAATTGCATTATTTGTACAATAAGTTTGGTAGCAAAATGATATTTGATTAGTCTAAGAATTGATTCCTACATAACATCTAGAAGATTTCCCTTATGCTTCAAATGTATTACTTAATTAATCTAATCTATTGGTTTATTCATTATAGCAGTAGCTATCTTATTTCTTCTTTCCTACTGGACAATAATCCGCAGCAGGAAATTACCCTCCCTTTTGGGTATCGTTTCAGTATTATTCATAATCTTCTAGGTGCAAGTAGGTAATCTCATTGCATTAAGCCTTAGATTTATAATCAGATGAGCATTCTTATTTATCTTGCATGCAAAACTCTTAGAAATTTGGTATAGGAAATTTATCCTTATTAGCACATTTCTATTAAAAAAAAGACTATCCTTGTTGGTATCCAAACTCAAGAAATTAGGCATATTTTCACTAAATTTTATACCAGCCAGAGTCAAAAAGTAAAGCAAGAGTAAGGTTACTTAGCACAACATCATAATCAAACCATGATGAAGTCATTAGTTCATTTCCAACTAATCTTTAATCCCAATGAGATGAATCTGATTCTAAATCCTCAAGTTCTAGTAAACAGGCATCACAATTATATTACATCTTTACCGCATTGCTTAAGGCTGGCATTTTTACCTGGATTACTTATTTATCTCTTACACTAGAAGTTTTGATAACTTCTGGATAACTATTTCTAGATTAATCCTTAAAATACTAAAATAATGGTTTCCAAAAGCCAAGTATATGGATTAATTCATGAAGAGAGTATAGGAAAATTTAATTCTAACTATAGCTGCTGACCATCTAAATATTATAGGCTAAGGATGCCAAAATAGGTCTTTAAGTAGTTTGCTCTTAGATACAAATTCGTGATTGAACTAAATCCGTTCCTCCAAGAGTTACTTAAGATCCTATCAAAAGAACAAGGTCGCTTTAAAAGCTTTTTCCTCTGTAATCTTGAGGGATTTAAACATCTCCACACTAGCCACTTTAGTATGAATCTAATGTTCAATTAGGTAAGGGAAATCTTATTTAGACTACTTATTAAATATAGTTCACAAGTTCATTTCAAGCATTTTAGATCTTATTAAGGGAATCACCAGAAACTTAACTTTAATCAAATGAAATGCTCTTCAGAACTTCCATAGGCTGGGGATATTCAGACACTAAATCTTAGGCTTAAAAAAGAGTCAACTTAAGGATACTATTACTTTGGGATTAACTAAAAGAGCATGCAATAGTTCCTTAGAAAAATAGCATAATAAAAGCAACAAGTAAGGCCTTAATAGAAGGTTTCATTTATGAAAAATGATTAAAATTTATCAAATTTAAAAGTTACGTAATTATTTTGTTGGCTATAACTTAAAAATTAACTTACTTCTATATTTCTATATTTTGCTCCTTTTTATATGCTTCGCTTTAAAACACTATAAGTCTATTAATTCTAAAACAATTTTGATAAATCATAGAAAAAGCTTAGTTTTATAGTTTAGATTGAAGATAGAAGAACTAAATTACTAACGTTAAGTTAGACGAATAAGTTGATAAAAGAGAATTAAAATAATTTAGCTTGGAAAGAAAAAAATTTTGGAATGGATTTCTCTTCCTAATTATATTAGAACAAAAAGGTAATAACTGAGAAGAAAATTAATGGTATTTAGTGTTTTATCGATCTGAATAGAGAAGAAAAAAATTAGCTAGGAGTATAGTTGAAATAAAAATAAGCTTAAGAATTAGATTTAAATTAAATAAACAAAGCTGACTAATTTCTAGATTCTTATTGAATTTCATAAAAATAAACTTAATGGAAAAAACATACAAAGAAAGATCGAATCTAATTAAGCACAGCAAATTAGATTTCGACCCTCCTCCTTTACGTGAAGTTTGCCCTTTAAGCTACAAAACATTCGCAATAGTAACTTTTAATCACTTTACATTTTTAGATCATATTTCTTACAATAGCTGGTGTGGTTTTTACAGTGACAGGACTAACAGAATGGAAATATAAAGGATTAAGCGAAAGTTGGCCATTTCTGTTATTAGGATTTCTAGTTTTTACACCAGGAATTTATCACCTTACAATCCTTTTATAGATTCTAAGAAAAGTGCCAGGATATAATTGGGAAATGATTCCTAATCTCGACTGAAGTACATTTTAATTTTATGATATTTTGAATTATTTTCATCTGAGCCTAATATCTTCATAAAGCTCTTTCTTCATACTCTTTGAGGCTTTATTACTCTTAAGAATTAAACTCCTATTTTAATTTCTGGAATAGTTAATTTAGACTAGCTTTCAAGTGTAAATACCTTTAAGTTTAATTATGAAAGAAGGCATTTGATAAAATGATAATAGGCTTCTAAAGCAATTTTATACTTAAGTTAGGAATCTTTCTTTCATGAATTAAGATATTATCTTAAATTAAATGTTTATGGATACTATGATAGCAAGTTGCTTCTCAGAATTCAAGGAGTAATATAATAACAAACTATATATTTGCTCCTTATTCAAAATTATTATATTAAGACTTTTATTTCATTTTCATCTTATTCTTATTAAGAAATTTTTAGGCAATTAGTTATATAAATGAATGCATATTATATTGTCTATCCCATATTAATATCCGATTTATACTAACTTGAAAGGTTTATTTAAGATACTAAAGCAGACTATTAAAAAAATTTGCTAGGGTAGTATTCGTATTTGCTTTATATTAATATTCTTTCTCTTAAGCTAGTGAAGCTTAATTGAAGATAGTAGTTAATATGACGATCGCTAATAAACAAGCTCTTACTAATTATATAATATTACATAATTATAGCAATATACACAGTAATTGACTTTATAATTAAAGTTATTTTTCTGTTTGTTCTTACTTTTCTTTTAGTATATCACTTCATTTTATATTATATAAAGATATCATTCTATTTAAATGTGGATATCCTATTATAAAATATCATTCTAACTATAAAATAATCTAATTATATCTTTTATTTTCAATTACTAAACAGTGAAGCTATAAGCTGGATTGATTTTCTCCTTTAGTGTTATTTGAAATTAATTAGTTAATCAAGTCTTATATTTTGAGTATTAGCTAGAAGTAACTGATTTAATTTAAATAATGTTATTTCTTTCTATTTTAAATCTAGAAAAAATGCTATAGAACTTGCATCTAAGATACCTAATTTAAATTTTATTTTACTGTTAACTACTTTTAAATACTCTTAGCCCTTCCCTTAGTATACTTAATATTCCTTCTTTTATTTTAAGTATTTAAGTTAATATGATAGCTTAAATTTAATCCTTAAAGTAATTGATTAAACATATGTTAGTACTATTTTTATTAATTTGCTATTCAATGTCAATTTGAAGATATTTTTGATTATTAAACTCTTAGTACTAAGTTATTTTCTCAACTTTAAGAGCGGTATTTATATGATTTACAATGGCTAGTAAGAAGATATATGAATAGTTGTACCAAGCTTTCTTATAATGTCTTAATGTTAATCTAACTTACTATTTCTCATTTTAAAGCCTTTATTAACTAACTATTATTGCTTCTGTTCAGAAAACAAGTTTATTTTCTGAGTTTTGCTTCTATTATGAAAGAACTGAATTGTGTTATCCTTTTTCTCTTATCTAATACTTTAAATGCTTTATTAATTAAAAGGCATTTGCCTTTCTCTTTCAATCTAAGTTAGATTTAGCATTGATAAGGGTTTTGTCAAATTTCACTCTACTGTTTATATAAGCAAATTAAGCAATTAATTAATACTGATAATAAGCTATTAGCTTATATAATAAGAATAGAGGCTTATAAATCAAATAAATTAAGCAGAAACATGCAAAATAAGAAAACCCCCATAATCCTAAATCTCGCCTACTACTAAGTAATAGTTAAACTAGAAGCTTCTTTAATACTAAATTAACAATATTATAGTAAAATTTTTACCTTAAAAGATAGAAATTCTTTAATAAAAGCATGCGATTACTACAGATACTTTTTAAGATAAGGTGGTTACATGGCTAGCTTTATGCCTTTCTTCATAGATATAAAGTAAATAATGATGGTTTATGATTATTGAGTTTTGATTGAAGACTAATAGAAGGGACTTTAGCTAGTGAGTATATAGTTTAGCTTAATTTTTTCCATCGTTAATTAAAAATTTGTTGATCTTTAAATTAATAAATATGAGCGCACCTCCAGGAAAACTACTGCGAAATGACTCTTCAGAGGACGAAAATGAATCCTACAATTTATAGGATGAAGATGAATAAGAAGAAAATGGAAGTGTGTAGCATGGCGAAAGCGATGAGGAGTCGCCTTAAGATTATAAACCGGGAGGTTATCATCCTGTTTCAATTGGGGAAAAATTCCTTAACAGATACGTAGTAGTGTAGAAGTTGGGATGGGGTCATTTTTCGACTGTGTGACTTTGCAAAGATCTTAAAACAAACGGATATGTAGCTTTGAAAATTCAGAAATCAGCTTAGAATTACCTTGAAGCAGCATATGACGAAATTGATATTTTGCTAAAAGTTGTCAGAAATGTAAAAAATCCAATTTGGATAGATTCTTGCAAAAAATATCATGAAAATGAAAGCGAAAAACTATTTAATAAAGAGTTAGGGGTTCAGAGACAGCATTGCTATGTCGTTCAGTTATTAAATTCATTCTTGCACTGGGGTCCTCATGGAAAGCATGTAGTAATGGTTTTTGAAGTTCTGGGAGTTAATCTTCTGGAAATTATCAAAAGATATGAGTATAAAGGAGTTCCATTACCTATATGTAGAAAAATAGCTAAATAAGTTCTGATAGGTCTAGACTATCTACATCGAATATGTGGTTTAATACATACTGATCTCAAACCTGAAAATGTTTTAGTGCAACTTACACAACCAGAAATAAAAGAGATCATATCTGAAGGAAAACTTACTTTTAATCCTAAGAAACCTCTTAGACCAAGTGAATAGCCTTTTACTCCATTGGTCAATAATCTGGATTTAAATAAACTTACTACTGAAGAAAAAAAGAGAATAAAGAAAGCAGAAAAAAGGAAGAAAGCAAGACAAAGGAAAAGAGAAAGTAATTTATAGCAGTCATAGTAACTTACTTAGAAATAGTTCAAAGATGAGAAAAAAGAATAGCAATCTAAAGAAGTTGCAAAGAACGAAAAAGCAAGCACTGCTAATCTTTCAACTTAAGCTACGAATTCCGTTGCTGCTAATTCTAATGATCCATCTAAGGAATAGCAAGATCCTAAGGCATCGAAAAAACGAAGTAAACGTAGAAAGAAGCGTTAATAGATGCAATCTTTGGTTGATTAGAATAATAAGCAAGTTGATAGGAAGTAACAAAGACGTCCTTTTGATTTAGAAGAGGAAGACGAAAATGAAATATATGTTGAAGAGAAATGGTCAAAAAGAGGGTTTAAATATGATGAAAATATAAAAATTAAAATTGTCGATCTTGGTAATGCTTGCTGAACTGACAATCATTTTACAAATGATATTCAAACTAGATAATATCGTTCCCCAGAAGTTATAATTGGAAGAACATATAATACTACTGCTGATAATTGGAGTTTTGCTTGCATGATGTTTGAAATGGCGACTGGAGATTTTCTATTTGAACCTAGATCTGGCTAAGATTTCTCGAAGGATGATGATCATCTTGCTTAAATTGTCGAGCTCTTGGGTCCAATACCTAAAGGTTTTCCGTTAGGAGGACGCCATTACAAGCACTTTTTTAATAAGAATGAAAAGCTAAGAAGGATAAAAAGTTTTCATTACTGGCCATTGTAAAATGTTCTACGTGAAAAGTAAGACATTTCTATATTAAAGATACCGTTATAATGAAACTGAAACCAAATGGTTCGCAGATTTTTTGCTTCTAATGTTAAGATATGATATAAATCAGCGTGCTTCAGCTCAAGAAATGCTAAATCATCCTTGGCTTACAATGCCTTAAAATTACAACACAAAAATGACTGAACAAGAATACAGCGAATACATGCAGTAAGTACAAAATCACCCAAACATCTAAGGAGGTGATTTTTTATTTGAAAGCTAAGCAAGCGAAGAAGACAACGATTAAAACTGTAGTGAAGAAGAAGTAGATAAATAAGATCCTGAAAAAGAAGGAGAGGATATAGAAGGTATAATATTAGGAGGAGAAATAGAAGGATACAACTTAATTTTAAAATGAGATACTGTCTTATAGGTTTACAAAACAATAGTTACTTAATATTTTTATTTAATATACTTCTCAGAAAAACTCTAACTCTCTTGTAAATCTTAATTCTTTTCGCATAGCAAAAGCAGTAAATATGATTAGGTTCATTATTTCAGATGGTTAAATAATATTAATAAAAAGACGTATTTAAAGGTGGAAATATTAGGTCTTAAACATATGGTATGAATGACTCTTATTCCTATAATTAAGAGTAATTACTTATCAATATTCAAATCTTAGTATAGTTAATAAAGCAAATTAGAAGTTAGAAATGTTAGCATCAAAAATATTATTTATTTACCTAATAATTTGATATATCTAATTCTTAAAACATACTAATCTAACTAGAGACACATGCTTTAAGTAAATAATAGATATAATAATGAGTAAAGTGTTAAGTGGAAAAATAAAATGTTATAGTGATATTTATATAGATAGCTTTATTTATTATAACCAAAGATAAATTATTTATACGCTCTTTAATTAGTTAATTTAACAAATCCATTTAATAATGTTAAGCTAAAGAATAGATTGTGTTATGGCTAATATGGTTTTATTTAAATCAGAAAAAAAGTAATTTAATAGATTATAAAGTCTTAAAGCTTATTCTTTAGCTAAATATGATTTAAATATTATTACAGCCACAGATAAACTTTTTTAGGTATTACTAGTAATTTAATATTAAACAGTTAATTGAAGAATTAGGAGCATAGTTCATCAGTTTATTCGAAGTCTTTTCGATGCAACGAATTATCCTTTATAAATAAGATTTAACTATAGATAGACAATAATATAGCCAAAATAGCTAGGAATAAATGAAATTAGAAGATAAAAAGTCCCTATTAAGAATAAATAGATTAATGCTTCCGTTTAGTTGATACTTATACACTCTTATTTAACAGCAAAAATGTAAAAGGATATAAATGAATTATTTAAATAATCTAAGTAAAAGAAGCTAATAACTTTTCTGATGCAACTTCTTCTCTAATTATCGATATACTTAGCTAAAATTTCTAAGTTTATTTTAAAGTTTATAAATTGCTAAATATACAAATAATGATTATATAATATTTAGAGATATTTAGAAAAATACTTTAAGAATTAAAGGCGTTAAAGATAAACTGATTTATATATTCATAAAAGATTAATAGCAAAGAAAGCTTATTTTTGATGTTATAAATATATAATTAATAACTTTATTAGTATTAAGTTAACTATCAAACGGATACATTAACCCCTCTATATCCTAATTATTTTTAACTTTTTTTCTTAAATTGTTTAGATAAATATTTAATTGACTTAAGGAATTAAGATGTTATCTTTGTTAAATAAGTTTAGCATCGTTATTTTTTATTTAGTTGGCTTTAAAATAGGTTAGCGCCGGGGATTTAATATAGTAAAATTATGTTTTAAGAAAAGATAAAAGATCGGATTTAAGAAAAGATTTCATTTAGTAGTGTTCATTTGAAGTGTTCTCAGTTTCCATTGTAAATTAATTTTGCTCTTGTGCCATTTTGCTTAATGAAGCATCCACTCTTAAGTTGGATACTTCCTACTTGCCATCCTGGCATCTTTTCTAAATCGCGAATGACTTCGGTAGAACCTAGATATTCATGTTTAAGAATTCCAGTTTGATATTAATGTCCTAAACAAATAACATTGACACCATTAATAGTTACAATATAATCTCTATCCACTATTAGATTATAGATATAATCACAGTGATACATTTCTACTTTCTAAAGATCTGATGGGTATTTCCATTCTCCTGCTATTTATATAGGATGATGTGGAGTTATTTTCAATCCATCATTAAAGTTACACATCTTCAGATATCCATTCACTTTTATCTTTAAAACACATACTATCTAAGCTGCACCATTTGGAGTTGATACTAAATCACCCTTCTTTAGGCTTTCAATACTTTTGAATGTTCCATCTTGCATTTTAATAATACAATCTCCAGAAAAACACCCAGCACCACAATTAACATTGTTATATATATCTGCAAAATCCTGAGGCGTTTAAGGTACAGGGGGAGGAGGTGGAGCTTGTACTTGCTACTATTATTTGACTTATTTATTTTTCTATTAGTTCTATTATGGAGTTTGCTATTATTAGTTAGCTAAAGATGGCTTTGGTGGAGGTAAGTTGTTGTAAATGTTATCTGCAATGTCAGCAAAAGTATTAAAAAGCTTTCCTCCAAAATTAGCAACAGCAGGGTCTCTGAAATTATTTTTAGCCTATAAGTTTAGAGATCTAATTAACTATCTAAGCTAATGATTTCCCCATTTTTCAAGGTACTTTTGCTTTTAAAGAGCAGTACTAATTTAATCCTCCAGATTTTTAATAATTCCTTACGAAAATTTATCAACCAACTGCATTTGCTTCCATTTAGAAATATGCTACTTAAGTTAGTCTTAGCATTAATTTATATGTTACTTGTAATTTTTTAGAATATACTAAAAGACCTCAATAGTTTCAAATCTTAAAAGATGAGAAAGAATTTCATTAGAATCTACATCTGACAATTCAGTTTTCCCTTCAGTTTAAAGTTATTATCCATTTGATTCATATGAGAGATAGTTAGCTGTAAAGTTTTATTTATCAACAGAATTTGGATCAAATTATAGTAAAATGTCGATATTTTATCCAAATCTAACTGAGCCAATTTCAATTGTTAACAATCCATTTTAATCCCTTTGGCTATGTAAATCTCCAATGTATACTTTTTTTAGGTTTTTACCCAACTATTTAATATTGACATGATATTTGACATCTATTGCAGCAGTTGTTAGAATATTGCTCAAAGCATTAACAAATATTGTACCTATATTTGTTGGATCTGGGATATAGCCGTTCATTCCATGGAACACTTTAGCGATATCATATAGAAGAGCGCTATTAAGACGATCGTATTATCCAAACCCGTAAGTGTGAATGGGGCAGGTAATTTGCTTTTCGTTTGCATATTCTTATAAGCATTTCACTTCTCCTCCAGGCGGAGAAACATTTGGCTATCCATCTGTAAAGAACAAAATAGCAGGATTTCTTTACTTATTGCTTCTTTTCTCGATTAATTTGAGTGATTCAATAAGAGCATTGTAAATGTTTGTTTAGTACTTTCCTACTAAATTATTTACAGCATTAAATGCCTCTTACTAACTTGCTTCATTCATCTTTGCTGGCCCAAAGCATATTTAAGCCACGTTATCAAACTAAACAATTGTTAGCCTATCTTATGGTCTCAATGTTTTAATGACAGTTCTAACTGCATGCTTAACTAAGTCCATTAAAGAGAAACCAAGTTCTATATACTGAGTTCTTCCATCAGTAACTCCAGCACAAGAAGTTTCCATAGAACCACTAATATCAACAACACAAATGATATCAACTGGTGGGCATTCTTCAACATCAGGAATTCCAATTGAAATTTTAACAAATCCTTAACTATCAACTGTAGCATCTAAATTAAGCTCTTTTGGAGTAACTCCTTAAAGCTCCTCATTCTATTACATAAACTTCGAGTTTATTTTAGGCTTTAATTCATTCTTAGGAATAGATTCTATTTACTCTTTTAAAGCTCTATTTGGAACAAGATCATTAGCAGAGAAGGCCTAACCAGTAAAAGGTGATTTTTTATGTTCTTGAAGCCAGCCTTCTATGGCCTTTCTTTCATAACTAAAGCCATCAGGTAGGATTACTGGATCCTACATTAACTCTCCAGTGATAGGACAGTAAAAAGCATCATAGTTACTCTCCATTTTATATAATTATAAAAATATTTAGCGTTTTAAACCTAAAAACAGTTACATCTTAAATGACTTTACAAGTATTAAATAATGCTTTAAATCATTCTTGGTAAAGCTTATTTACAAGTATTTTTAAAAGTAAGCTATCTAGATTATTTATTTGCCCATACTCAATCTGGTAAATTATCAACTTACTATCTTAAGTAAAACTAAATTGTTTCTTTAAACTACAATTCCATTAAAAGCTTAGTAGATATTTTGCTAGATCTAGCTTGTCTATTTATTATAGATTTAGTTCCAAGAAGAGTGAGGAAGGAAAGTTATACAATGTTTACTAATGAAGCTTATCTATTTAATTCTATTAATGAGATAGTCCTAGAATGTATATCCTAAGCTAAATGAATTATAAGTAAATCCTTTATCTCTTTATCTAGCTATACAATGATATTAATTACTTATTTATCTAAATTACCTTATACTATATTTTCCGTAAGAGTAATCAGTCTTTTATGCCCTTTAATTGTTTATAACGATTAATATAGCAAATCATAATAAGCAAGCACTTTGTATGACTCTTTACTATATATATCTATATTACGACTAGTTATCCAGATCTTTTCACAAATTAATAAAGCTAATATATAAATCATAGAACATCATAGCTGTAATCTTCTCTCTACTTGCTTGCTTAATTGGAAAGATCTATAAAGTTAATAATAATTTTCAAAACAGTTAGCAACTAGAATAGGATTCAATCTAAAAGTAAGAGTTATAAGCAGACTGTATTATTTAAATTCCATATACCTTTAGATATATTATTACCTTTAAGGCAGCTTTATTATATAGTTGGCTTAGGCTTATTATTAATAATTTATACTTATTTTTATATAGCAAAGGTTGTAATATGGTAAGATGATTCAAAAGATGAAACTAAGATTTTAATATTGTTGGGAAATTAGTTTAACTTAAATTTTAATCAATAAGATACCAGCTTAAGTTAAAATTTAAGGGGAGGTTAGATTGATAATTTTTATACTAAGTAACAACTAAAATGAAACTAAAGAGTAATTTAGCTTAGTTAAGAGTAATTCGTTAGTTATGTAGTACATTAAGCTTAATTAACTGATCTACAGAATAGAAATCTTATTTATTTTTAGTTAGTTAAAAATGTAGTTAAGTATAATTAAGGGAAATTATAAAAGGTAAAAGTTTAATATTATATATGCATAAGGTAATTTGAAGTAGTTATATTAGAAGTATTAATAGATAGCAATTAAGTATATATATGCTTACTAACTAGCAATGAAAAAAGAGTATAAGAAGATATAGAAGAACTATTATTAATGAATCCTTTTTATTTAAAAAGATATGAAATTGATTACTCTTCGTTATATTAAAACTTTGGAAAGAAGGCAATATAAAATGATAAGATAACTTAAAGTTGTACCAATAAAAAAACAGTCGTTATAAATTAAAAGTGATATTAATGCTGAGGATTAGCATTTTATTATCTAAAGAGATAGTAAAGGGATTTAAGTAATTAACTATAAAAGATTGTAAAGTTGATTTATAATTAATAAAGCATTTTAAAGCTATTTTAAAGGATTTGCATTGCAAATCTAAAAAAATGTGAGCAAATCAACTTTTAGAAAACGAAAGTGCTTGTTGATATAGAGATAAGAGTTAGGATATGCATAAATAGAGGATAAGAAGCATAGTTGAAGAAACTTCAGTGAAAAGAATTGATAACTAAAAGCCTATCAGTTACAAAATTAGCCCAGTTGTCCAGCCAAGAACACCATTCCATACAGTAGGTAAGGTTTCTATACAGCTGCTTTGAAAGAAAAAAAGCGTGAAAACTAATCCCTGCTTTCTAATTTAATGGACATACTTCAAGGAAAATGATCATTTAATAGCTAGTTATCTCCATTATTTACTTACCCTGCTTAATAAATGACTTTCCATTAAGTTGAGAGAAAAAAATGAATGAGCAAGCTATAGCAGGAAAATTAGCAACTTGCAAGAAGGATATTAGACAAAAAAGGAGCTATTAATTTTAATCATCTAGAGAAAGATTTCTTAAAATCTAGAAAATACCTCAAATGCAGCTCTAGAATGGGCTTATAGTCAATGCTCACTTAATAAGAGTCAGAAATTTAAATTAAGAAAGGATAAATTAAACCCAGTGGACCTATGAAACTTTCACTTAATAGAGCAAGAAGCAAGTCATAGAATACTAAGTTTTATCCCTTAACATCAAGATTTAAAACTAACTAAGATGATTTCAGAAGAACACTTAAATCAGAATCAGGAGTAAGAAGTAAGACAAGTATTAAAATAAGAATGGGAAAATCTAAAAAAAACATTGGAATAGAAACAGGCCAAGATTGAATGCATTCTATTGATAAGCGAGACAATAATGAATTCTTCATGACTTAGTAAAAATAGACTTAAGAAACTGACTAAAATTTACTTAATATATAGTAAACTCCTGAAAACAAAAATTTTTAGGCAAGTAAAGAAAAAACATATAACTTAGCTAACTAAGGATAATAAATTGGTACAAACATATAAGAAGAAAATGACAATATAAAAGAAAAAAACACAAATAGCAAGCCTTTTAGTGAAAATCAAGAAGGGAATACAAATTTAATAGAAAAGGATTATTAAATTGCAAATAATAAAATGCAAGCAACCATTAAAGATAGCTCTAATTAATCATTTAATAGTCAAAATTTTTCCTTCTAAAATTAGAAAAATGAAGGCGAAGCTGTCTAAAGTCAAACTTAGAATACGCAGACTTAAGCTAAATAACTTTAGAATAAAGAAAAAATATAAAAAGATTTTAAAGTAAGGAAGAATATTAGTAATGAGGAGGATGATTATTCTCTAAAGAAAACTTCGTAATAGCAAAAAAATTAAAAATAATCTAGCAAGACCCTCAATAAATAGCAGACTTATTCAAAGAAAATCTCTCAAAATACTACGGTTTAGTAAGAAAATAAATAATTAAAAAAGTCACAAACTTCTAATCTAAATATAAAGCAAAAAAGCAAAACCATTCGTAATCCTATATAAAATAAAATTTAGGAAGATTAGTAAGAGGAGAAAGAAAATTATGTTAAGTAAGAGTAAGGAACTGAAAAAAAAGAGGAGAATCAATTCGCAAAAAATGAAACAGAAAATAAAGCAGCTGCTTCATAGTCTTAAGAATGAACTTCATTAAAAGAATTGACTTGATTTTTATAAGTATTAATTTATTTAAACAAGTTAATTTTAATATTTCCTCCTTTAAATATTACATTCAACGTACTGAATCAAGAAGTATCATAATATAATATTAAATGAGAAAAGAGAAATGCTAGTCAAGATAATTATTTTAATGAATGATAACGACTTTAATAATAAAATGCATTACTATTGGCAAAGGAAGATAATGGAAGTAATCACTAGTATCTTTAACTTATTTAACAATATTGTTAATTTATTCTTCTTAATAGCCAAAGAGCTATCTATATAAATTATTTCATTATAGTTAGATTTTACAATATTAAGTTAGACAATATACTAAGAGTAGCTTAAGAAGATTACTTAATTTACCTTCTTTAGATAATTTGATTTACTTTTAAATATATGAAGAACTTACTTTGGTACTAATATAAGCAAGAAAATTATTAAGCTTATTATGCTTAAGTAGAGGTAGACAAAAAATATTTGCTTATATTTCTCTAAAAATTTTTAATGCTTAATAGGCTTTAAGAAATTGATTTAGCCAAAAAGAGTTTTGGGATTAAAGACTAAAGTAGAATTAGAAAGACATTGAAACAAGAAAGATAGTCACTAATTTGTGTTAAGATTTAAATTACTATTAGAATAGAAAATAATAGCAAAGAAATTTTAATTTGAATCTTATTTATAAAAAAGAATTCAAATTTTAGAAATAAAAGTTTAAATTTTTGCGGTGAGATGTTGTTTAAAAGGTTTGTAATATAGTAAGACCATAAGGAGTGTTCTTTCCACTAACTATTTCACGGTTGAATGTTGTTCAATTAATTTTCACAATTTTTTAGTTTTTGCATTATCAGCCATATCTTAAAGGAAATTCATTTTGGTTTCAATTAAAAGTGGATTTAAGTTACTAGTTTTAAGCCAGTAATCATAAATATTATTTTATTCAAAATTACTTCTCCAACGAGATAAATCTCTATAGACAACCGATACTCTTTCAACTAGCTATCCTGCAATGTTTATAATTTCAAGTTGTTGGTTAGAAATTTAGAAACTGCTAAGAGCGTCAATGAGGAATAAAGTTACGAAATTAAGCCTTTTTTACCTTGCGTTGAGGAATTCATCAATTTTTGTAAAAGGTTCTTAAAAAAGATTGAAACTCTAGATCAAGCACTTGATGAAGGTTCTGAGTTCTGTTTTTACTTACTACTTAAGAAGACTTTCTTTATCAAAAGGAATCCATTCTTCCATATGATAGTGGAATATCTTCCATAACTCTTCTACAAGTTTTATACCAAAAACAAAGTATGTTGGACCTTAAATTGACTTTGAAGCTCCATTTTTATTTTCATCTGTCTTAATAAGTATTTATAGAAATTCCGTTGCTTTCTGTTTTTGGAGTTTTAGAAGATTGTAAGTAGTTATGTTCAAAATTAGCAATATCAGCTTAAGCTTTTCCTGTAAGAGATTCAAAGATCTTTCTTATTCCTTTTAAACATGAGTTTAAGTAGCGAAATACATCATTTTTACAACCCATTAGTAATCACTTTTTCCCAAGAGTTTGTCAATAACATCTTGTTCTTAGGGAGTTGTTTTTTGTGATTCTTTTGCTAGAATGATATGTAGAACTTCCCCACATTCTATTATTATATTTAAGCTTAATGCTCGTTCATTTTTTCCTGGAATTTCTATATAAAAAGAGCTCAATTTTTTTTGCTTTTTTTCCAATTTTTTGTCTTAGAGATCAAAAAATAAATTATGAGCTTCCATATATTCTCTAGCATCTTGAATAGAAATTCTTCCTCGAGCAATCATAAAGTTAGTTACTTCTGGAACAAGTTATTAAGGAACTCCAGCTGTAATGGCTACATTTCTAGCATGTAAATTCATATGCCCTTTTAGCCCTTCAGTTACTAAAGCCAAAAGAGCCGCAAAATTTGCAGCTAAACCTACACATACCATAATCTCTTGCAGCTCTCTTGAAGAGGGTTTTCCAAGTAAAGCTAAATTGTTTTTATATGAAGGGTTTGAACCTGTAACACCACCTACTACACCAACGGCTATAGGCAATGAAATTTCTCCATGAAGGTTTTCTCCTTCTACACGATAAGATGTAACAGGCTAATAACTTCTACCTAATTGTTATCCTTTAAATGATGCGTAGGCATGTATACTAGCTTCTATCGCTCTTCAGTCTTAGCCGGTAGCTACTGCAAGGCCATCTATTCCGTTAAGTATTCCTTTGTTATGAGTGCAAGCTCTATAAATGTCTTTTTCAGCCCATTTTTGAGCCAAAACTATTTTTTGAGCTATTTAAATTCCCGAAAATTAGTCTTGCTAGAGATGAGATACAGGTAAAACAAATCGAGCAGTAGAGATTCTATCTGTACAGAGATTGCTAAGGATTTTGATGTTTATGCTTCCTTGTTATAAGATATCCATTATAGTAGGTGAAAGTGCTTCTAAGGTATTCACAACAAAGTTAGCACCCATTACTTCTTAAACATCTAAGTATATATAAATCACAAGAAAGTCATCAATGTTCTTGTACTTCATATCTATCATTCCTCCTCCTCTACTAACCATATTAACCAAAACGTTATCATTAGCATGCTAAATAATACGTGTACGATTATCTTCTAATGTTTTAAGAGCTCGCTCCATATCCACAATATCAAGAATTTAGATCTAGCCTATCATCACATTAGAAGTGCTGAAAGTCTTGAAACCTCCAGCTTGACTTACTATTTTGCTTGCTTTGCAAACTGCAGCTATAATAGAAGGTTCTTCTACAGACATTGGAACCAGCCTTTCTTTCCCATTCATTTTAAAATTAAGGCCAAGTCCTAATGGTAGCTTGATTGTTTCAAAAACATTCTCTACCATTAGATCTGCCTGCTAAAGTGTAAGACTCTCATCATAGGGAAATTTAAGATTAGGAAAAAGTCTTCTTAGCTGTATGAAAACTTACTAAGTCTTATCTCTCTTTTACAGTCTTTTTATGAAATCCTGTTCAGCTACTCCACATTGAGCTAATTTATGTTTAAAAAAATTGTTGAGTCTTATAAATGGAGTGATAGTATTGTCTTAGTGTTATTTTTCGGTAAATTGTCTTTATCAACAAAAACTAATATAAGTAGCTTTAAAATACGTTTACCCTTTTAAATTAAATCATACTATTATGAATAATACACTACCTATTGGATAATTGATACTTATTTTAGCTCTAAAATTAAACACAAATATTATCAATTAGGCGTAAAAAAAATGTAAGAAGTGTAAGCAGAAAGCAAACTTAGTTCTCATTATTGCCTCCCAGACTTTACAACTATATCATTTTTATGACTTTGATGCTAGTTTATTTACTTTGGTTTTATACAACTAAAGAAGAACTTCCAGTTCTAATACGTCCATTACTTATATCTATAAGATTTGCATTAATAAAGAAATTTTATTATTTATAAACTTGTCTTGCTTAGCGAAAGCTATGAATCTTATTTGTTTAGTAATAATAATCCTTACTTAATAATATAGAAATAGAATCAGTCAAATTATTATCATCCTACTAAAGTTTAAAGAAGTATATTCAAGACCCTTCTTAATACTCTCCTCTTATTTATTAATATATGTAGTCTATTTATTTTTTATACGGACTCTAATGATTAAAGTGTGTCTTTTTAAATACTTATCTGTCTGCGAAGTAAATTTGAATTTTGTTTTCCAATTTATTCTTAATTAATACTTTTAAGTATAAAATAGAAATAAAATTCATAATTCTAGCAATGTACTTCCTTATTAATGTGAAAGAAATGATTTTTGCAAACTAGTAGGTAATTTAGGAGATTTGTAAAGAAGGATTTTTGCTTTCAACTTGCTATAATACATTTATAATATCTTCTTTATAAGTTATATTTTTTTAAATAGACTACTAAGCATCTCAAAGGGATTAGATTTAAAGCAATTTCCAGTTCTTATCTATTTGTCTATTATTCTATAAGCAAGTATATGCTCTTTATTTAAACAATTTCAATATTGTTTGATTTGATCTTTATAGAGTATTCTGTTAAAGAAAGATATAGTATAATATAATGAATATAGCGTAAAATAATATTGTTATGGTTAATGTTACCCATAAAAAATAAGGATTTTAACTTATTTAAGAACTTATCTATTTTTACCTTTAACCCCTCTTCTTTCATTCCTATCTTCTATATTTCTTTTTAATCTAGTCTTCATTCTTTAATTAACAACTACTAGCAATAATGAATTTCAATATTAGAGTAATATTTGGATTTTAACAATAATCATAACAAAGAATATTTGAATATCTTAAATTTTAAAATAAGATAAAAGACTTTTCTGGTATATGCTACAATTTATTACTCTTACTCAATATCTCTATATATGTTTAATAAAGCAACTGTAATTTTAAGTTTAGGCTTCTGTAAAGTTATTGCATATAAGTTCTTTTATACTTAAACTTGTTTTCCTATACTCTTGCTATACTAGCAGTATATATTATTTAACTTTTACCTTAAAATTTTAGTATCCTAATTAAAGAGTTCTAACTACATTATTAAACTCTATGGGTAATATCCACTTAGCAAATAGTCGTTAGATTTTATTATTCTTCAAATCTATTAAAGTTTAGCTAATATATCTAAAAATGAAAATCTCTCTTCCTTAAAAATATATTCCAACACTTTACTGTTAAAATGAAAGGTATATATAAGCGTTTTTCTTATTAATAATTTAATCTTCTATAAAGATTAGAGGGTTGAAAAAAAGCAATAGATTTTAGGAGAAAAGTGTTCAGAATAAAAATAGAAAAAAGGAATAAAAATTTGGATTTTATGTTTTTATAGTTAGTCCAGAATGTAATTCAAGTTAACTACCTTAGATTTACTAAATTGCTTAGTTTTCGATAGCAGAGTAACTATAAAATTTCTAAGCAATAAGTTTCCTACATACCAAGTATTTAGAAAAATAAATAAGGTAATATAGAGACTTATTATAGAAAAATATTAAGTTGGATAGAAATTATATTTCTTATAGTCTAGATATATTTATAAAAGTTATCCACTAAAAGGAAATTATATATAACCATTTTACAAATGTCTTCAATGCTTAATTTCAGAAATTTACTTTATAAATTCTATGTTAGTAGGTAAATTTCCTTTTATAGATTGACTTACTTTTAAACTAAAATTTATATTGCTTCAGATAGATAAACGATTAAATTTTACATCTTAAACTTTCAAAATTATCTTATCATCTTTTTATATTGCATAACTTACTAGAGATAATAAATTAAGTTAAATAACTTTAACTATGCAAGTATTGAACAATCAAGAAAATAACTTAATTTTATAATATCTATACTTCTGATTTATAAGTTATTTAGTTTAACTTTCATTTAATTAAATTCCTTATTTTGCTTTCTTCCATTATAAAAATCAATTACAGCATTTATCTTCAAATTGTTTATTAGATTTACTCATATGAAAGTTTTAATGATACTATTGACGTTATATAGCTCAGTTTAGCTAAAAGCTAGTTAATGTTTTTCTAATTCTTTAATAAAATGCTCTTTAGGTTATTTTTACCTTTATAGAAATTCTAAAATAACTTATGCATGTTATTTAAGTCACTTTCTTACATTAAAAATCCATTAAATAACTTACTAGACATTGCTCCTATAATATCTACAAGCTAATGATATCTGAACTATATTCTTTAAGCTTAAAGATAAAATAGTTTATTTAAACGAACCTTCTAATACTTAAGAATATATTATATCTGAAAGTGACGAAAGGTATAAATCTCGATACTTGAAGAATAATGTAGCAACTTTCTTATCCTATAATTTAAAAATAGTAGCAGCTATAATAGTTAATATAGTAAGATACTTGATAGATAATTTACCATTAATATACTCTAAATGTCTAATTAACTTTAAGTAGAGCTTTGCTAATTAATTAAAACTGGCTAAAATAGATATAAAGAGAGAGTTTGAATAAAATAATAGGAAGGAAATTTCCACTAACTGTCGTTAAGTAATTTTCTTGAGTTCTTTGAAGACAATTTTCTGACATTAAATTTCTTATTTCATTTAAATATATGCATTAATAGTTTAAATTATTTAAGTAGAGAAAATGAATATGAATAATAAAGTTAAAATACTATTAATGATAACTACTATTATTTACTCTAATTGCATAAGGTTTAAAGAATAGGTTTAAGAGTTAAAGATACTATATATATTTAAAAGGATTAACTTTTATAATAGAAAAGAAGAAAAAGTGGAAAATTATGAGGATATTATAAAGAAAATGGGTCTTTGCAGATAAGTTTATCGAATAGTTAAGTCTAAATTTTTGGAAATCACTGAATAGTAAACAGAAACTTTGAAAAACCATTTAAAATAGCCTCAGTGAGTGTATTTAAAGACTTTTAATTATATAATAAATGGTATATTCATTACATAACTGATAAAGGTTATTTAAGTAATCTAAAGTTGCAAGGTAATTAAAATAAATAATAAGACATTTAAAATATTCTAAACTTCATACTAGTCAAGCACTAAGGATATTAATTTAAAAAGTCAGCTAATTCTAAGTAATTTAAATTAATTTTGCAGATAGCAAAAAAACAAGCTTGCATAGGATATTCTTAATGTTCTAATTTTATGAAAAAGCAGAATTTATTAAGATTAATATATCTCACATTGGTATAAGAATAAGGTAAATAATTTACATCTTAAAATCTATAAATTTTAATAACTATAAATAAGATATATATGGAGCATCATTTTTAGTCGTAGTTTATCAAATAATTATAACTTCCACTAATGTGGAAATATTTAAATTCTAGCTTTACTAAAATTGCTTATTATAAAACTTGAGACTTGTATATTTCCTTTTAATTTTAGCTTGAATCTACAGCTATTTTAAATGAAATTCTTAGATTATATTATAGAATTTAAACTTAACTGGAATCTTACCTCTTATACTAAGAGTATTTTTATAAGGAAATCAGGTTCAGTATATATTAAAATAACTAACTAAGAATTAATATGTCTAATTGTTAGATTAAAAAGACAATTTTTACTGTAATAAAATTTTCAACCGAGAGACTTTCTCCATAATTGGATTTCTTGTTTCTTGTAGAACTTCCTATCTTCTTCATCCACAATTACTAAATTAAGGAAATATTTAACAGTGAATTTGTTGCTTATATTTGAATAACTTGGAGTTAAGTTATGCCCTCGTAAATATAATCTTATAGGAATAACCTCTCCTTTTATTGGAGTTCCATCCATGATTTCATACTTTAAGATTATTTCGTTTTCGCTAGTTGCAGTTTATCCCGATCCAACAGTTTCACGTTTTATGATTTATAATTCCATATGCTTTACTCATATCCTTACTAAAAGGAAATAAACACTTCCTTAAATCATGTCATTTAAATGGTATTTCTACTTATCAAATTCTATCTATATATGGAAGCAATCTTCTAAACCTACTTCCATTTTAACTGTAGAATTAAGATCCATTCTATTTACTTATTTCTGAACGACAAAGTCTTTTTCTTAAACTATATCTCCAGCATATTATTTTAGCACTGTTGCTCTCAGAATATATCTCAATCTAGCTGAGTTTCCATAATAAGATTCAAATTATTTATGAACTCCTTAGAAAATAAAGGGAAATGATGTATCTGACTAAATATAACCTGCAGGTTCTAAACTCTATGACAAAGAAAACAAGTCACTAGTCATGGAATTACTACCAAAAGTCTCAATTCTTCCAATAAGCTCAATTTAGACTCCTTGATGTTCGTATTTATTTTCAGATGATAAGTAAAGTTATACCTTACCTGCTATGTTCTCATTCTATTCAAATATCGCAAATTCAAATTCTTTTCCTTCCTAATCTTTGACCTTTTATCTCTTCCTCCGTTCTTCTCCATCAAGTTCTATTCTAACATCAACTTTTGTAGTAAATAAAAAATTTAGAAATTACATTAAAGATCTAAATTGATTTGAGATATTCACCTATTTAAATTTTATATCTAATTAATGCCAAACCAATTTTATTTAGCTAATATACAGAGTTAAGTCATATAGTTATGCTATTTTGTAGAAAGGCATTAATAAAAGGATATTAGTGATTATTAAAGTACCAAATTAGGTATTGATATATGTAACTTGGACCCTTTTAGTCCAAAGTTAAGGTAAAGTTGCTTTATTGCTGATCGATAGTGTATTAATTTTCACTTTTTCCATCAAATATTATATCAATATCTCTATTCTAGATTTAAAGAGCCTAGTCTATTAAGATTACATTGAGACTATCAATGCTTTATATGAAAGAATTTATATATTTATTCATACCAAGCAACACAACTTAAGAATATGAAATTTTTACAGTAATCACAGATTTATTATCAGAAGAATTAGCGAACTAGATAAAATAAATTTTTAAACTGATGGGATAGCAAATATATTAGACTAAAGAAAGATAATACTTAAACAATTAGTAATTTACTTCATGGCTATCATATCATCTAATTAGTCTTTAAATACTATAAACTAATAATTTTGCTATAAAATAAGCATATGGGGATAGTGAAGATATACTTTATTACAGCTTTTAGCTTTTAAGCAAGTCTATTTAATCATTGCTTATCTAAAATGCTAAAAATGATTATAAGTAATCAGTTTATCAAAATTTAGATATATCAAAATGCTTTAATTAAAGAGTGCTTAGTAATGGTAAATAAAGGCAGATTAAAAGAATAATAATATGTCTTTGCTTATTTATTATGTGCTTACTACTATCTAATTAAGATAATTAATTCTTCTATCACTATTAAATAGCTTTTCATATAAAAAGCTGTTAATCTAACCATTTAGTCCACTTTAAGTATCTTTATTAGATATTTCTTATAACTTAGTGTAAAGCTAGTTTCAGAGATATTATTTTAGTTTATTAGTTCATATTAGTTCATTTTCTTTAATATAGAAGCATATACTTTGATATTATTAATCCCCAATAAAATTGTTAATTACCTTTCTTTTTACTTTTATCCTCTATACTTTAATTTCTTAATATACTAAATATTCTTCCTTTAATACAGAACTATATTAAACTTTTGATTTAATAGCATAATCAAATAAAATAAGTAAGTAATATACTTAAAGCATCTTATGAAATTAAAGCTTTATGAGGAATATGATCTTAAATAGGATTAGCATATTACTACTAATCTCTTATATAAAGCCTATTGCAGTCAAAGTAATAAAGTAAATAGAGTGAATCGCTTGCTTGTAGACTACTTTATATTCTATAATTAAGTCACTTATATTTAAATTTATAATAGAAGTATAATAACTATATGATATTATGCTTTTTATGCTTAAGAGTATTTAACTCTTAGTTTGCTTATATGAATCTTCATTTTAAAGGAAAATAATTAAGAAATGCTGAATTTAGTAACTATATACGATCATATAGACTTTTAATGCATAATTTCCATTTAGTATGGTCTTAGATTGATTCCCTTACTAATTAACTCTGATCTTACATAAATATTTGGAATACTATACAAAGAAATAAAAAGAATTTTATTAGCTATCATAATCTTAGCTTTGCTTACTATATCAAAAGCTGATAGATGAAGTATTAACAGGTTGAATAAGATGCTAATAATTATTATTCTAAAATCATAATTTAAGACTATTTTTAGTTACTTTAATTGTAATTTTAAACTGAATCTATATTCGCTAAATTAATTCTCAGTATATATAAAAGGATTTTCCTTAGTTATTAAAAGCCTAGTTTACAGATAATAAAAGTGGTATTGTTTATAACTTAGAATTACTTCTAAATGAATTACTTTCAAAACCAATTTTCCTTTTAAAATATATTCATAAGTAGATGTTTCATCACTAAATAAAATGGACTATGTTCTTAATTTATCGAGAGTGCTAATTAATTTTCCTTAAGGAATTTGACTCTGCATTCAATTTTTGTACTAATTGGAATAAAATTTTCCTTACTAATAAGGCTTTAGATTCGCTATATTGAAGATAAAATTTGGTATCATTTAATTTCTCAGCTGAAGGAAAGAATCATATTAAATGAAATCATTTTAAATACCTTTTTTAACTTAGCTAAGTATAAGTATACTTCTCTATTTAAAGTGTTAATATAAAACTGGTGATTAGTTAAAAGAAAGGTTTCTTAGTTTTAAGTTATAAATAAGGTGCTAGGAGTAGAAAATTAAAGAAGATGATTTAATATATTTATTAGATATTTAAAACTGCAAATGCTAATAATGGTTTTAAGACTAATGAACTAAAAAATTAAACTCTTGAAAAAACACTTTTAATAATCTTTGCTCATTTGCTTAAGGGAAGAGAGGCTTAATATAGATTGCTCCAATGATGCTCTTGATCTTGGTTCATTTCTTTCTTTTTCTTATAAATTTAATTTTCATTCTTTCGCTATTATCTCTGGAATTAGTTACCTCTAGCGCTTCATCTTTATTATTGACTTCCTCTATTGTTTCCTTGTTATCTATTATTGTAGCCTTTATTTCTTGCAGTGTATAAAGTAATTTGTTTCTCTTTGGTTATTCTATAGACACCAATTACTATCTAAAGTATTTTGGCTTATATCTATTCATTTCGTCTCATTAATATTTTAAGTAAAAGCTGGGTATTGGATAAACTCACTCTGTGGATAATTTTGAAAGAACTCAAAATCTAGATTTAATTATCCTTTTTATCCTGCAAATAAAGGCTCTTCACTCATCTTCTACTCATCTTCAGTTTCTTTTTTTACTTTTAGACTCTAATGTTCCTACTATTGAGTTTACTAAGACTTTACATTTTTATCCGAATTACTTTCTTTTTAATCTTTTTACTTTTAATCAGCGATATTATCTAAATCCTCTTTTTCGCTTTAACTATCAGCATCTAAAGAAGTTTGAGTTGAGCACTTCTACAACGTTTTTGTATCACTCGAGTCAGAATTTTTCCTATTTTTGTTTTCGTGAATAGAGATTTACTTTAGGGTCTAGTAATATTGAATTCTTATGGAAAAATCATAATTTTCATATTAGTCATAGTTCTGAATATCTTAAGGAATCCAAAAGTCAATGTCTTATATTTCAACATCTACGTATGTTTTATCATAATATTATGACTTCATTAGCATCTATTTGAAGTTATCACATGCTTACTATATCGCTTATGCTACATCAACTTTATTTTACTAGATGCTTCTTTCTTTTATTTTCAATCCTATGTAGAAAGCCCTGCAAGGGATCTAAAACTGTACTCCATATAAATGGTTATATGATTTAGGGATTAACTTTATCTCTTCAAAGTTAGAACCGAACTACTCAAGCTCGTATACCAATTTGCGAAGTTAGGATTCAACATAATTAGACCAGTGGTTGAGGTTCTAAGAGTTAGTCGCTTTAGTATCTACCTAAATGAATTTTTTGAAGTAGTAAAAGTTCTATTGCTTTGCAATAAGCTCTGTTCAATCACTTTTGCCTTCTAAAATACTCTATACTACCTAAAACGCAAATGTGAACTCCTTTTTTATCTGCTAACTTGAAAAATTAGAGACATTATGAGCTGAGTTCATTTAAGGATAAGCTGGAGTGATGATAGGCATTATGTTCTACCTATAATCATATTTCATCTATTCTTAGTTTCACTATGGAATTAAGAATTTGTTTTTGGGGATTATTTCGTACTCTTAGTCGATCATAACTGGAAAATTCCAGTTTCATTGACTATACATTTTGAAAAATTCTAAAACCTATTCGCATAGACTTAGATTTGGATACTAGCAGATTACTTTTGCTCCTAAAATAGCAAAAGAAATACCACCGAGGTAACCTTTTGCAGACTGATAGATTTCTCTAAACTTAGCCCATGTTTTGACAACTATAAGAAGCTTCCTAAATTTGCTGATACTTTACTCTACTTTCTTCAAAATTAATAGTGAATTTCTTAGACCGTTCAAACTAAACACGCTTTGCTAATCTAAGCATAGATCTAAGACAGTGTCATTTAAATAATAATCTTCATCTCGGTGGATTTGTTCTGTATTTAGTTGACAGAACAAAAGATCAACTGAAATGTCTCGAATTTAGCATTTTATAATAGGAATGGTTGCATTCTTTATTAGCTAAATGCTCTAAATCTCCTCAGAGTCTTTTAAAAAACTGCTGAATTATGTGAAAAACGCTTCTCTTGTAAACTGAACTGGCGCAACACACAAGAGATCTAAATCCGTTTCCAAGTCATAGACTCCGTATCTATAGCTACCAAAAGCAAAAATTTCTGGATAGTCAATTTTGTCTTATGTATTCTGCTATAAGGTAGCAGCCCAGAATCTTGCCATATCTTATAAATAAGATAAAATCCATTAGCGAGTCTATTGCATTTATTAATTAGTAGTGATTCCCAAAACCCATAGAAAGAGTTTCAAGTTCTTATTAAGATCCTATTGCGAGCAGGATTCATTCCTTTCAAGCTAGTTGCATTGCTTAGTTTCCATATTATAAAATATTTCTGTTTCATTCTTTAATAACTTATTTAAACGTTTAGTTTAAACTTACCGTTTAAGGATTATAGTTCAATAATGGGAAGTTAAACAAAGATGTAATTATACTAGAGCTTAGGTGTAAATTTTAAGGGCTTAATTTAACCTTATTAAGTAAATAATTAAAGTTATACTGTTTTAACGCCATTTTGTTAGTTCCTTTAACAAGTTATTGCTAGTATTCTTTATCCTTTCATCTTTATTTACTAGCCTTAGATTAGGCAGAATTCAATTTGCTCATCTTACCTTTTGCTGTAACTATACTTGCTAATTAAAGTTAAGCTTGATATATAACCTAGTCATTAATAATCTCTAATATAATGCATATGTAAATAAGCTTAACTCATAGCTTTATTCATCATTAATTCAGTTAAAGGAATATAAACTTCCTTTTAAAGCTAGGTACACTAGGTAGCTCAAATTTATAGATATAGGAAAATAAGAGTAAGAATATAGTAATAAGTGTCTAGATTGGTGAGGAGTAAGATTATATAGCTAGAAGCTAGAATTGGAAGAATGTAGAATAGGCTGATAGTCTATTTATATTAAGTAGCTGTGAAAGAATATAAACATTCTTACTTCTAAGTGTAATTCTAACCATGTTTTAAGAATTGAATCTAAGTATCTAGAGCTATATTTAAAACTTAGTCCAATCAGAAAATATTTTAACTTAAGCTTTAATCAATAATAAGTTCTAAAATCTGAAGGAGTAAGAGATGGCTAAGGGTTTTGAAAGGATTAAATGGTGGAAAATAGACAGATGGATTGATAAGGAAGTATAATAATAAAGTTACGATGCATTTTGTATAGACTTAGTGATTTGTTAATTTCTGATTACAAATTTTAAATAATCATTGATATATAGTAACTTATTACCTAATCCATAAATAACTAAGCTAAGTAAGATAAATAAATAATACATTTGTAGATCTATCAATAGAATAGACTAATTAAGATGCTTTAATTTTATTAAAGTTAAGTTTAGATTTAAATATCTTATATAAGCAATTAGTCCAGTAATCATGTTTAAAAGCATCATTTTTATATAAACATTTTATTATCTCAAAGTATGAAAAAATAAAACAAAAAAAATGAAAATCTAAGTAATTACTAATAGCCAAGAATATAGTCATAAAGCAAATCTTAATTAGTATTATCATAAGATATAGAGATACTAATACTTCATTTGCTATTTTCAGCTTATTAGATATTAAATCAAAAACTAAGCTAAATATATAAAAGGGTAGCTTGTAATTAAAGCAAGTAGCTTAAAATTTAAAAATTGTCTATATTACCTAAGATTTTGCAGGATATTGATAGATGTTGAAAGATATTTAGCGCACTTGGGATTAAATAGCGAAAATAGTTCTGTATTAGAAAAGCATTCTTTAATTATATAAAAGGCTATTAATATAAATTAAAGGCAAAGTGATTTAAGTGTCTAATGAAATGGTTTATCTAAAACTTCTAATAAAAATGAATTATCCAGGAAAGTAAACTAGCAAACTAAGTAACTCCATAACAAAAAGATCTGAGTAATTATTTAATAAAGTATTAATAGTAGGATTCTTAAATTAAATTACAAGTATCAACATTAAAAGACAACTATTCTAGTTATTTAGTCATCCTTTAATACATAGGAAATAAATGCAAAAAGCATATAAAAATACATTTTTATAAGGGAAAGTAAGCTTTTTTAGAAGCTAAAGCCTTAATTACTAAGATCTAATATTTATGATCTTCTAGAATATTTTCAAAATTTATAGAAAGTGTATGAGTAGTACTTTGATATTTAATTAAACTTACAGTAAATTTCTTTCAGCAAACAATCTTATTTCATTAATAAAGAGGTTTAGAATATCATTATCCATACTAAATAAAATTTAGCTATTAAATAATATAAAATTAAGTAAAGAAAGTTTAAATTAATTGAAATGAGATACTAGTTAAAATTCGCTTAAAAGGAGGAATCACATTTAAATTAAATTATTTTAAATCACTTTTTGCTGAACAGTTATGGAAAAAGAATATACTGAGATTCAACGTTATAATGATTAGTTATAAAATTATAGAGGTAACTCTAGATCACTTTATTAATTAAAAAAGAAAGCTAATCTAATTATAAGTATAATATGCTAGAGTAGCAACAAAAAGTAAAATAGATAAAATATCTTAAAGTTATAAATTCTTATTACTATAAATGAAAAATATTCTAGCAGGTTATGATTAATCTTATGTAAATTATTGATATCACTTAAATATCTGAAAAGCTAGAAGAAGAGCAATTCATAAGGAGTATGGATTCCTTTTGTTTCAAAATTAGAAATATACCAGAAATTTATGAAAGTAATTTTAAGATTAAGTACTGCTTATCGGAGCTTTAATAGAATATACAAATTAAACTTGAAAATAAAAAATTGTATTTATAAAGAGAAATATTAAGTTGCATTTTATTTAAGATATGAACATTAAATCTTTAAGCTTTAATTATAAATTATAATCTTGCTAACTGTAGAGTTATTAAATAAAATGAAATTTTAATATCTATAATGATCATTTCTATTCTTTATATTTTGACTTATTCTTGAATCTATTTTTTACTGTCATATATTCTTTTTTCTTTTCTTTTGTCTTATCTTTTTTCTTGTCTTTCTTCTTGTCTTTTTACTGTTTTATTTTTATATCTTATTATTAAACGGTAGCGTTCTGTTATACTTGTTTAGATTTATTTTTTTACTCTAGAAGTCAATCTAAATCTCTATATTGTTTATTTTCTCCATGGATACTTACGTTTACATATTCTGTAAAAGTACTTTGCCTTGTTAATATTAGATCGTATCTCTAATGATCTTGCAATAAGTAAGTTTTATTAATATCTTCAAATTATGTGAATAAGAATGGCTAAAAGCTTCATAACTATTTTATGTTCTAACATCCATACTACTATAGTACCAAGCCATCATCTAATTTTCAAAACTTTAACCCAAGAGATAAAAGTCAATCTATTAATTATGACATTTATTATTCTCCAAAGTTCGTTATGAAGGCATATGTTCATTCCATTATTATAATTATGTTACGAGAACGCTCTATTAAATTTTTAGCTCCTTAGATAGCTATTGGCTCAGCCTCTTCTATATCCATTTTAAGCAAATTAATTTCTGGAAATTTATCAGGCGGAAACAGATCATCTAATCTTATAGCGAACACTTTTATTTTATCTCCAGCCTCTTTTTTCATGACTCCTTCCTTGATTGATTTATCTCTTCTCAAATCAATATGAGATCTATAGGATCTTTTAAATACCATGAACTCTAAGAACTTACTTTCGTTATATATAGCAAAGTTGAAAACTCTAACCTTTTATTATAAATTATTCCAATAAATTGAATAATTTAGGTACCTAGCTACAAATGGATTCGCTTCAAATGAAAACTATCTTCCTCCTTTTTTTTCATCTAATAAACTGGCCATTCTCAAACTGAATCATCCAAAATTAGCCCCGCAATCAATAATAGTATACCAGGGTCTCATAACTTAAGCAATAGCGACTAAAGTAGCAGCTTCATAAACACATCCTTAATCTCACTTTTTGATATTTGAAAACCCTCTATCATATTTACTTGTGTATATTTTTATTATCTAATCTCAATTAAAAGGAATTTTATAGTTCTTTCTGTAAAAATTTGAAAAAAGCTCTCGGTATGATTATCTTAGAGATAAGTTTTTAAGAGTATCTAATTATTCGTAGAAATCGTTTTATAATAGTTAATTTTTATCTAGTTCATTACCAAATTACAATTTGCTTTTCTCTTTTTCTATGATCTTATTTTATTCCTTTTCTTTAACTTCTAACTGTTCTATTTAGTTTTATGATTCACTCTTATTGATTTTTTCTAAATCAAACTAGAAATTTTCTTATATTTCAGGATTAGTTTTGAGTTGAAGATATTCTTCTTAGATATACTAATTTTGATACTCTTAATTATACTATTTTGAGATATGTTCATCATCTTTCTCTCCTTTCACTAAAGTTTTGTTAAAGTCCTGACTTTCAATTTTAGAAGTAATAAACGTTATTTTCTGACCCTATTCTCTATTCTAAGATTGATTTTTTTAAAACTTCTTTTCATTGAATTGAAACACAAAGATCATACTTATGACACTGACTAAGACAATAGCTTGAAGAGTATGATTTTTGTAGTTCATTTCTATTGTAATTCTAATTTGAAATAATTAAACCTGCCTTATTTACTCAAACTATTACTATTATCTACTTGCATTTTAAGCTACTTTTCTCCTTATAGCCAATATTTACTAAACTTATAGGTTTAGTTGCAAGTTTCAGACATTATGTCACATTTCTTTTTAAGTTTAAAGGCAGATGATAAAGCTGATTGACAGTATAATGGATTTAAAATGGAAATGTAAAATAAAATGTGATAAAGGATAAAAGCAGCGCTAGTTAGTTTGGGGATTGATAGTTAGAAAGCAGAAGAGATTAGTTATAGAAGTTAAAGATAAGCTAACTTTAAATGAAAGGCTAGTAATCTATTTAAATCTAGTCTCCTCTTTTCATTAATCAATTAGATCGAATTATTTTTGGTAATATTAAGCATATTTAATAGATTAAAGTAAATCAAAGCTTTATAGAAGAGAATCTTGCTTACTGAACTTTCGTTAGTAAACTTCCAAAAGAAGACATTTTAGCTAACTTAGATTAATCATTTAGTCTACTATATAAGGAATATATAGTAATTACTCTCAGATATAGCAGATAATAAAAAGCAGGTAAATATTCTATTGATAATAAAGAATTATTGGAAGTAATTATAGTAATATTATATTAAGTACTTAAATAAAAGAACCTTAACTATTAAATAGAAGGTTTGATAGAAGAGTATTACGAAAAATGAATATTTAATATATCAGTAGAAACTTATGCTTAAAATTAAAATATTGAAGGATTTTTTATTTGAAATCTAATTTAATTTTCTTAAGTTAATTTCCTAAAACATTTGGTGAATATGAAGATTAAGTTTAAACTACAAGCTTTTATTCTTAAAGTTATCTACTTATTTTAAGTGATAAGAGTTACAACCTAGCTCTCTATAGGAATTTTAGCTACTAACTAAACTAACCAGGAGTTGGTGAGACTTATTTAAGAAGGAGCGAGATAATTTTTTTCTACTGATAGTAGTATAAATAGAATGTAGAGTTAGCCAGTCTAAATATTCGCATAGTAGTTAGGTGGCTAGTTTGATTCACATTAGTAAATATAAGAATGAAGATAAGAGGAATAAGGAATTTTACTGATTTTGGATTTAACAAAGTCTTATATATATTCTATTCACATTGCTACAGAATGCTCCAAATAAAATTTGATTCATTTAGTATCTGAAGGATATAATAACTTATTCTGCTAGTAGTATGATTTAGTCTAGCTTTCTTAAAAGAAATTCAAAAACTCATTCTGTGTTGATCTGAATTCTGCAATGGAGGCATAAGCTTTTAAAATTCTATTGGAGTATTTCGAGTGGAACAATTTAGGGATTTTATAAAACTAAGTGATTTAGCAGTTTGTGTCTATTCTTAGATAGCAGGCTGATATATAAATAAGATCTCATTTAATTTTTAATTTGTACCATTTAAGAGAACAGCTATATGAAAAAGCCGCAAGAATAACTTCCTCTTACTAAGGGATGTTGAAATCTTCTGGAACAAGCATTTTTATTCTAACCTTAGATAATGAAGAATAGTAGTTTTCAGATAGTTATATATATGGCAATATTTAAAACATGCTAATGATGTCCCAGATTAATAGATAAGGATACTAAATAATCTACTCATCTAAAGCTTCTACCTACTTTTTTGCCTACCAGTAGTTTTAAAATTAATCATAGATACCTTCTATTAACGTTGGCATAGCTAATAATTACAACCTAGAAGGATTAATTTTGATCACTCCATAAATGGCTACTTCATACGCTAATCTACAATTCTACTTATTAAGTGAACATTTCAAGATATTGAGCAAGTTAATTCAAAAGTTAAATTAAACAGACATTTCGAACTAATTCTCGAATGGTTTTAAGAGTAGCTGGAAAAATGGATCTGTAATATAAAATTATAGGTACAAAATATATAACATTTAGCATAAGGAAATTATACAAGTAGGAGAGATTGATATATTGAATAAGGAAATTATATGATAAGGCTAAATTATCTTTTAAGGAGGAACTCTTATGTAGCCTGATGATGAATATATTAAGATTAATATATCATATTGTAACGAACTATCAGATAATTAAAATACTATGCAGGCTTATCTAAATTATTAGTATTACCCCCATGCTGCATAATTAGGTATACTCGAAGTTAACTCTAATAGAGACATCCTTAAATATTACAAGCTCAATGCTTTCACTTATAATACTATGGCTTCTTGGAACTAAACTTACTTTTAAGAATTTTATTCAGCAAACTTGAAGAATTTAGGAATAGCAATTTTGGCTCCATTTAAGAATCAAGTGACAGCTTAATGACTAAATTTTTTCCAGTAAAACAACGATCTTAGACCTATAATATCAGGATCAGATACAGTTTCATACTTTGGAGACAAAGTAAAATATTCCAATTTTTTAAGAACTATTCATCCTAATAATTTTCTAGCGAGTATAATCATAAAGATGTGCTTAAGCTAGAACTGAAAATAAATAGTCATTTTATATGAGAATACTACTTGAGGAAAGGATTTATCTGATTTAATTAAATTAGAAGCTAGAAATGCTAATATCAAAATAGCCAATTCTGAAGTCAACTAGGTTTATCAGTAAAATCTAGTCTTGCAAAATTTAAGTTAATGGCAACCAAAAATTAAGGACTTTTATGATACTAGAGTTAGGATTGCCATTTGTGTTTGCTAGTGATAAGATTTTTCTAATTATATTTTAGAATATTTGTATCAGATAGGAGCGAGAAAAGGGGATTTTGTATGAATAGCAACTGAATGATTAAATTAATAAAATTTTCCTGAAAAGCCTAAAAATTATGAAGAGAAGAAGTCAATGGAACTAATTTATGGATCTATTCAATTCACTCCTTCAGGTTATTCCAATGAATATGGACAGCAAATTCTTCAGAAACATTAAGATATTTTTAAAGAAATTCCAGAATTTTATGGGTCCTTTCAATTTGATAGTGTTATTCTACTAGGAAAAGCTCTTGAGTATTTAGTTCAAAATAACTAAGATTATGAAAATCCTTTATTATTATAAGAAGCATTAAGGTATATTCGTCTAAAGGCAACTAGTGGATACTTGACTATTAGTTTATCATCAAATAATCCTTTATTTTAGAAATACGATATCATGAATTTAAGAAATGATAAAGGTAAACATTTGGATAAAATAGGTGTATTTTGCGAAATATGTGACGTTTCTTTTAATCTATAAAAGAAGATTAAATGAAGCGATGAAACGACTAATAGATAATTGGATCACATTTAAGATATAGATTGTCCATTCAGATCTAGAGAGATTGAAAGCTTTTAGGTAGGAAAAAAAATAGTCTGGATAATAATTTCTCTAATAATCATAGCAGTTATACTTCTAAGCTTCTTGAGCTATAGAACTTGAAATAAGCTACAAATATAAAAATTAGAACTAAGAGAAAATATCTAGATTTAGGATTATATATTCTTCTTTGTATTCTTTATTGAGTAATTTTAATATCTTTCATGTGGACCAAATTATGAGTATATTAGCTCTTTTCTCTAAGACTTTTTTAACTTATTTAAATTAGAACTGTATGAAATACTAGACTTAAATAGGGACTTATTTTACATTTTGTATCAGTTTTGCTTTGGAGTATCTTTCATTTGGATTATAATGTTCTTAATACTGCTGATTAAAATAGAGCTTTACTTTCCAAACTGGTTGACAAAGTAAATAACTTAAAGGGTATTTAATGTATCTCCAATATTGACCTATATTATATTTGTTCCTATTTTTAATATTATTTCAGAACCTTTTTATTGCCTACATGCATGGGATAAAAACAGAGATGGTAAACTATCTTTAAGTGAAAATTATTTAGAAGTTGATTGCACATAAATTTGTTGAGAAGAAAGTCATATAAACCTTTTCGTTTAAACAATGATAGGTATTGTATTCTTCGTTCTTATATTTGCGTATTTTAGACCTTTCTAGCAATTTATATGAACTGACTGTCATATTTAGTAATCAGTTGCATTTATTAACTGAAAAACTATTTTTTAAACTATCTTCGTATTAATTTCCAAGAGTATAGGGAAAACTAACAAAGCAGGGTATGGGATATTCTTTACCATCCTATTTACTTTCTACAGTTATGTAGTCTATAAATTTAGAAACTCCTGCTATAATTATGGGAGATACTACTGTCTCCAAATCTCATTTTTTGCTGCTATAATCTGGATTTCGCTTTTAGCGACCATTAGCTAACTAATAGGTCTTGATTAGTATAAAACCTTCTTTTTGTCTATTTTAATAATAGGCTGAGTTATTATTTTTTTGACTGGAATCTTTGCAATGGAATAAAATCACCCTGTGTTCTTGGTAAGAAAACTTCAAGACTTTAAATTATGGTTTAAGTTTGCAATAAAACCTAGCGCCAATGTTAATATGCTTTAGAAAGTGATTTAAGGAAATTTCGCAAGATAAATGAGTATTAAGATTGATAAAAAGGAGAAAGTCCAAAAAGATGCTTTCTAATTTAAAATGAGGCAGCTAAGAAGCTCCGTCCTCTTTCTAAAAAAGCAGAAAATGAAATCTGAGCTCCGAAAATAAAACTTCTCTAACTTCATGAAGGCAAGTACAGCTGAAGCTTTAGCCAAGTTTCAACACTCGCAATCAAAATAAAACGGTAATCCTTAAGAACTAAATTCTTTTGTTAATGCATAATAAAGCAGAGAAGACTTTGATAACCATAAAGCAAAAAATAAAAAAGATTAAAAAAAGTAAAATAAAAAAGCAAGCAATCAATAGCAGTCTCTATCATTAAATAAAATGAAGGATATTTTAAATGACAATAATTAAGCACATTTCTAGAGGTTTAAAAGATAAATAAGTAGCAAATCTATAAGTAGTGAAAGCTACAATATCTTTAGTGATTATGAATCTGAATCTCAGTTAGAAGATGAGAATCCTGATTTATAGAATTAATAAATTGAAAATCAAAACGGAAATAAAAGTCACCATGCATATACTGATTCTGTTTTGCAACATTAATAGGACTTTTCTATTATAGCTTAACATGTAGAAATGATGAAACCTCAGTAAGAAGATTTATAAAATGTTTAAATGAATTAGGAAAATTAAGAAAGCTAATAAATGATGGTGAACGATAAAATAAGCTAAAGAAAATCTAAAGAAGATTTAGATCAAACATTAGACTAAACTTTAGATCAAATAGATTAGAATAAAAATAATAATTAGAATCAGAAGTAAGTATTTTTATTTCATAGATACGTTATACCTTCAGATTAAAACAGTATAGACTTATAGCGTTTATCTCCATTAGAAAGCGAAGAGTTCATTTTAAATAGTTCTAATTCTGAAAGAGTCCAAAAAGAAAATTTGGAAAAAAAACATTAAAAGAAATAAAAGAAATACCTCTAATAATTATCCATAATTTTCCATCTTGTTATTAAAATACTTTCACTAAATTAAGTTATAATTGCAAAATTCTTATATCAATATCTTCTAAAATAGCTTTATACTAAAAACTTATTATTGCCATATTAAATCCAACTATAAGTTTGGTTTTAAATCATCAATCTTCTAAATTTATTTCCAAATTTTTCTAATAAACATATCTACCACTAAACCAAGTTTTATTTCAAATACATGCTAATTAGCTTAATTTTAATCAAGATACTTAAAACATGTTTAAAAGCTATCTATAGTTCCACATCTAACTTCTTTCCATAAAACTACATACAGTATATATTCCATATGTTTATGCTTATTGATTGATTTTTAAAAATAAGAGGAAATCTTATTTTCTCTTATTTATCTTAGATTATATGAATGAAAACTAAGCTTTTAATTTACATTTATTACAGTTTTCATCTTAAGAATAATCAATAAAAGACACAATGCAATATAGAATTTTTTAATTGGCTGTTCTACATAAATAAGATATAAGTATAACTATATGTAATAAGCTACTATTTGATTTAAAGTTCGTTTTATTTAGTAGCTGCTTGATTGTATTAGTTATGATAATGAAATAGGCAGGCAATAAGTAAGTGATTAAAAGTTGATTTATATATTTATTATAAAATAAAGTTAAAGAGTTCTAAAAGTTTGAAAGTAAATCAGAAATTTTCCCACATACTAAAGTATCCACTAATATCGGAGCAACTAAATCCATCTGGAGTTTTGTTTATACACCTAAATAATGGTTAAAGTTCCTTACGTTATTGATGCTTTATGTAAATTTTCTCCTTTAATTTCTAATGTCTTTATATCAACTCCTTCTCTTTCTTTTTTCTAGAACCAGTACAGAGAGGCTTAAGCTTAACTCAATCTTTTCTAGCTTGGCTTGTTACCTTGAACTTTATTTTCTTCAGTTTCTTCTTCTTCCTCTTCTTTAATTCCTTAAAGCTGCTAAACTGCTTATGTAATTCTTCTTTTACTTTATTCATCTTCATTGCCTAGAACTTTAACCAGTTTCCAAGCTTTGTTCAAGTAGTTTAAGATTTATATATTCTAATCGAATCCAGCACATACAATTTAGTTATCGTTTTCCATATATAAAGCCATATATGGTGCCTAAGACTTATAAATTTAAGTTTTATCTTAGCTTGAAAGGTCTAATTTATAAAGAGTAGAGTCATGACATGCTGCATATATGAATTATCCTGATTGACTGCAACATATCGAATTTACCCATGAAGATACTTCAAATTTATATATTTCCTGATTAAATACCTTTACAGTCGCAAAGCTACCTGATGGTGCTAGTTTGGCATCATAATTTTCATCTACCTTTTCCACATAACAGCCAATCACTCTAATTGTTTTATCTAAACCAGCTGCTACTATCACATGACCTGAATTTTCATCGAATTTAATGCAAGTTAGATAAGGCTTTGGCTTTATTTTTATCTTTTCAGTTACCCATCCATCGGAGTCTAAATATCCAATATGAACAAATAATCCTCCAGCGCCAACTGCAAATTTGTTACCTCTGAAATTCCAAGTACAGCAAATAGCAGGCTTAGACTCGCTAATTCTAACAGATTAAGGCAACCATTTATCATTCTTTAATATCCAGACGAAAGCATCTCGATCGAAAGAACATGAGAGAATCAAATTAGACACTTTTGACCATTCTAATTAACTCACAAAATCCAAATGCTCAATTAAGTAATGTGTAGGAACCCAATTAGCAATCTCTTTATCTTCAGTATTGTAAATTAGTATCGTATTATCATTCGGACAAAGTGCAAGTTCTATATAAAATAACAATAAACAAAAATTTACATTTATAATCTTTACTCCAAGAATGAGTTGATATTCCTTATTCATTTAATAATCCTCACATCTTTATTTAAATTCCCACTCTTATTTAATTATCTAAATATGGTATTATCCACTTAATATTCCTTATAGTATACTGCTTATTTTAGCAATTGTGTAAGAGTAATTTTCTTTATTTCTTCTTAGAAACTCTGTCTCTTTATACTCTCTTTATTAATCCTATATCTGCATTTTATTTTTGAGCTTATAACCCTTTTTGGAGCTTAAAAAGGCTAATTATTTACTAAAAGTTCTTTTGAATTAAGATGAAATATATGCTTTATAGCTAAGCCTTATCTTAATTTAACTCTTCTCTATATACTCTCTTTAATTTACTTTCTCATGTTCAATGGAATGCAAATACATTTATAATGTTTACTAGTATTTCCTTTAATAGTTTAAGGACTACTTTCAAAAATAAATATAGTCAAATATAGTTTCTAATTAATAAAGCCTTAGTAATGTTAGCTTATAGTTAAATTCTAGTATCATCTAATTTATTAACTAGTGTAGATACCTTTGCTATCTATATAAAGTACTATTGAACTGCTTCTTATTATTTAGTTAAACCAACTACTAGCCTTAACTGAAATTTACCTATTATGTATATACAATAATTTAAGCATATGACCATAACTATTTATTACTAAAATAGAAGTATTTTTAATTAGAGAATCATTTAAATTATGTATCTTATAGTTATTAAAAATAAGCCTTCTTTCCTCTATTCCTTTGCACCTTATTTTTAAATCTTTTATTCTATGGAATTTACTAATCTAATTTTAAAACTTTAATAGAAGGATTTATGTTTTAAAGCTATGACTAAGAGCTTTTACTTATATACCTATAGTTGATTTATTATAAAATTGAATATTTATAAATTATCTTTAATAATATAACTTTTACCCTTATTTTCTTGCTAATGTTCTTCTATATAAGTCTGAAATCTAAGTAATTTACTTATTCCCTTATTATAAAATTTAATAATGGGTATAAAGGCTAAATTCATATCTGAGGAGAATAAAGAAAAATAAGATAAAAGGGCTAAAGAGTTTTAATTCAGCATCTAGCAAGCTTGGGTAATGGTTTAAGAAGTGGTTAAGATAGAATAATAAGAAATATCTAGCTGATAATGGAATTGAGACAAATAGAAGGCTAAACTCTTTTTAATACTTGGATTAGAAAGGATACTAAGGTATAGTATATAAACTAAAGATTTATTTCTGATAAAGCAACAGATTCTAGATTTTCTTGATTAACTTTATAATTTATGTTTAAAGATATAGATCTGCACTGCTATAGTCAAATAGCACTGTTATTAGTTCCAAGAAATCTAATTATTTTAGCAACTAAAATTAAGAAATATTTGTTTAAATAAATCTGCTAATGGATGGATCATCAATTTAAGTATTTTGTGCTTTCAACTCCAAATAAGAAAAAGATGGCTCTGCATTTAAAAAAGTTTTGAGGTATAAAGTTAAAGTTGATAACTTAATGCTTAAAATTAAATTTATTTAGAAACTACTAAACATTAAACAGCAAATAATTAAATATTGTAATTACAAAGAATCAAACTCTTATAAAGAAAGAGATATGGAATATCAAGCAAAAATAAACTAATAAAGGAGTTATAAAATCATTGTAGCTATATTAGTGGATATATCTTATCTAAAGTGTAAGAAATTAATTAATTTTATAATCTCTACCCACTGTTTTTAAAGCGTGTTTTGAAGTATATTTCAATTAGAAAATAAAAGTAAACCAAAAAATTGAGCTTTGATTTTCAGTTGAAGCGTTATTAGCCAGAGCTTATTTTGCTTAATATTGAAAGATTAATATAAAAGGATATTGAATTCTGCTAAAAATTCCGTTTATAAGCTTTTGGAGTTTATTATTTTATATTAAAATGTAAAGAGGAAATTGGAAGGTCAAGAGAGGAAGAAAATTTCAAAGTCACTTACAAAGCAAGAAAAATCAAAGGACCCAGAGATTTACTGTAAAATACAAAGTTCAAAAAAATCTTTCAGTTGTATAAGCTCCACGCTCTGCATAAAGAAAAATTCCTTAAACATTACTTCAGCGCTCCTCGAAAAGATTTAATGGGAAAAGAACAAGAGACACTACAAGCCTAAGGCAAAAATTGGATAAAGAATTGGATAATTACTGGAGTAATAAAGGTGAGAATCTAACTAAGTTGAATCTAGATAATGAGTTGGACAATTATTGGAAAAATACAACGTAAGAGGATGTAAGTTAGAATTAAAATGCATAGAATTAGAAAAGCTCTTGAAAGCAAAAAAGACTGGATAGAAACTAATTGATTTAATATCTTATTTCATTAAATTCCATCTACCTCATTTTCATATAAATTTATATGATCTAATCTACACTTTATAAATTATTCTTTCTTTGTAAAATGCTGATAAACAAAGGCCATAGTTTACTAAGACAAAATTGTTTTGGTATAGTCAAAGTTCTAATCTCTTATTCTTAAAGCTACCATAAATAACATTTTTTTCTCTAAACTTAAATCTTAGAAGTTAAAGAATAAAAATAGAATTCTTATATCTCTAAATAGCTTCACAGCTTATTGCACTTATAAATTCTTAAAATTTTCATTTAGAGTGATAAAATATCCCTAAAATAAGATAATATAGGTATATATAGCTCTTCATCTTTTAAAGTGACTGCATATTTCAAATTTATCTCTTCAAAACAATATCCTCCCTTTAAAGATATAACTAAAGAAATCTCTATTTGCTATTTTATTCTTCCTATACTAATTGAATAATCCTTTTAATTCTATCCATTTATAACCTAAGAACTTTACACCTTACTACTTCAATTTTATTCATTTACCAGTTTATTAAATAAAGGTAACTTAAATGGAGGAACAGTACTAAGAACGGAGCATTCTAAATTTGATAACCTCTCTAACATGATTGATTATAAAACTTGATCCTGTCTCATTACTTTGCATAATTATGTATAGGAGGAAATAATAGTCTGCAATGACTCCACATTTATAATTTGAGAAAGATATGTAAATACTTCTTTAACTTATTTAAACTTTTCTATTTTTTTCTTATATCAAACCTTTAAAATTTGATTTTAAAACAGCTGTATCTTGTAAAATAAGCTATAATTATTAAAAGCCTAGTTTTATATATAACAGCTTTAAATTTACTATTTTATCCAGCTTCTTTAAATACCCTAACTTCTATGAAAATTTAAGTTAAACTCTTGTTACTAACTAAATAGATAGTGCATTAATACTCCTTAGTTATTAAGATTTATTCTATAAACTAAGGTATGAAAGTGCATGATATTATTATTAAATACTAAGGCCATTTAACTCTGAATCTGATCAGACTATTTTAAATTACCTAGAAAGGCAAGGAAACATCTCTTAGGATATAGACAAATTATATTAAATCACTTCAATCAATACCTTCAATAGCATTTTCCATATATATTATAATATTATCTTTCTCCTTCATTTCTTTACTTAAACGATATGAGATATACATTCTAATTCTTAAAGTATTTAAATTAACTTGAAAGGAGTTAATTAAAGAATAGGAACTAATTATAAGGGACATGCATAAATATTGGCACCTTAAGTATAAAATATATAATTAATAGTTTGGAATTAGGTAAATAGAATCATTATAAATAAGCTTAGCTATATGCATTGCTAGCTAGATAAATCAGTAATATAAATTTAGATCATACTAGTTAGATAATACTTTTATATCATTTAATTAACTCTATAGATCCAAGGTAATATAGAATTAATTAATATCACTAACTTTAGTTAGGGCTGGTAGAAAACTAATTTATAAAAGCATAGCTTTTACATAAATATAAAGCTTTAGCTTAAAGAGTAATTAGAATTATGAATGTAGAGTAGTAATTTAATAAATATAAGCTAAAGCAGAGGAATATTATCTAAGTTTAAGCTAACAAATTAAAAGCAATTTCATGAAAAGTTAGCTTAAGAAAATACATATATAAGCTTATTTCTGATTTAAGTCTAATTATTAAATACAAACAAGAAATTTCTTTATCAACATAAATTTCCGTTCATTCCATGATTATAGAATCATTAATATATATGAATCAGTAAAGCTTGGTATAACATTCAGTATTCCTACAGTTAATACAAATTAAAAGTGAATCATCAGAAGTAACTAGATTAAAAAATCTAAAATAACTCCTAAATATAGCAATAAAGATAAGTTCATATCTCATTCTTATAACCAATTGGCTTTTTATAACTATAAATTATCTAAGCTGGAAAATTAAGTAATATAGTCCTAAATTACACATTATCCAAAATGGATAAATAAAATGTCATTCAATTTAAAAAGCATAAGCATATTAGAGATTATAATATTACAAAAAAGTTCATTATAACAAATTAAAAAGCTACTTTAGCTTTAAATAAACATTTATACCTTAGTAGGCTATAATTATTTAAGCTTTTAATAAGTTAGTAGCATAAATATAACTCTACATTTTAATAAACCGCTTAAATATCCTGTAGATTGACATACTTACAGTAAACTACTTTACCAATATTTTGTTAGAAGTAATGAAGGATTAAGAAATTAAAAAGTAGAAGAATTATTAATATAAAGAGTAAAAATTGGGATAAAGAGAGTTTTGAGTGTTAAAGGAATATAAATAGAAAAATCATATTAAAACACATAAAATAATTATTCCTTAATTCAGACTTTTTCGTTTACTGGGCTTTTTCTGCCTTTTGGACTATTATTAGCTCCACATATAAATTCTCTTAGATAGTCTTCGTAGAAAGTTTGTAGATGGAATGTTTTTTTATTAATTTCTCGAATGTCATCAACTTCTGAAAGAATTTTTAGGTAATCGATTAGGTTGAAAAGTTCTTTATCATATTTATCATCGTGCCAGGATATGATTGGGATTCCATTATCGATTTAATACCCAAAACTGTAAGCTGCATTGTCTACTATAATAACATCTTTTAGATTTCTATTAGCTAAGATACGAAGATCTTTAATATAAATACCATCTGTCACTACGCAACTTTCTCTGTAAAGTCTATGATGAATTAATTCTCCAGTAGGATCTAAATAATTAAGAACTACATCAGCATAGCATTAATGAGAGGCTGTGAAAACAATTACTTCAAAGTTTTTATTAGCTTCTGTCAGGCAATCTTTTGCAAATGGCCTTATATTTATACCTGCCTAGATATTTTAAACGATGCTATAGATTTATACTTACATTTACAACTTCTCCAGTTGGAAAAGTTACTGGCAGAACTACATCTGGATTTTAGCTTAAATCATCGCAACAATGAACAAGAGTTTCATCTAAATCAAATACCACTGTCTTTTTATTTACATGTGTTTATCTCTTAGGCAAAAATACTCTTTTATTTTTCAGCTGCTAAGGATCTGCAGGCTATATTGTCTAGACAAACTTCATTGCCTAGAAAGTCTGAAATAAATGCTAGCGATATATTTCTTCACTTTTCTGAGTTTATTACTTATTAGTTAAATCAGGCTTATTTGGCTTTGCCATTTAATTATTTTGCTAGATATTTAATTTGGTAACATATTTGCTAATAGATTCAGCTTTTTACTACTATTGCTAATTTTATTAAATGCTCTGCATTTATTGCTATAATCCTTATTGCTACTTTTGCTGTTATTATGTTTATTAAACCAATTATCTTTAGTACTAGCTTATTTATTATTGCTATTTTTACAACTTTTCTTATTAAAGGGTTCTTGATAGATTGGGAGTTGAGTTGTTAACTTCTTAGTTTCTTGCTGAATTTTTTTAAATTCCTACTGCACTTTTAGTCACTTAAGCCTTTGGAGTATTTGAGTAAATTCTTCCTGAATGAGAGGGTACTTATTTTGAGACTTCTTGGATTTAAGGCTCGTATTTATCAATACTTTTATCTAAACTCCTATAGATGTTTTTAGCATTTTAATTGCTTTCAAATTGCTCTGGAGTTTCAGCCTTAATTTAGTTACTATATTAAGTTCCTTGCTATGTGGGAATTTATCTTCCTCCTGTAATTTATTAAGTTTATACTTAACGAGTTTTAGAAATTGAAGTTTAAGAAACACGTTGAATTTACCCATTACCAAGTCCATTTACATTATTAGAAGAAGCTTTTGGGGTTTGTGATTTTGTAATTCCTTATATTTTACTTGAATGATTGTTAGTTTGAAAGATATAAGGAGAAGTGGGTTTTGAGCCTTCAGGAGAAACAATATCATTTTTCTTTAGGAAAGGATTTTATCCATTTTTTTATGTTCCGTTTAGCATATAATTAACTCCTACTGGCTTCTTCACTTAAGTTCTAGGAGTTGTTCTTCCTGAAGATTTTAAGCTATTTGTTCCTTTTTTCGGCGTTCCAGAGCTTTGTTCTTTTGGAGTTCCTACTTGAGTGTTCTATCTACCATTTAGCACAGGTTTAAACTTCATAGATCTAACAGAGGTAGGAAAAGATTTTCCACTAGGAGAGTTCTTTCCATATAGGTAAAAGGCGTTAGTCTGATTATTCTGCGTTATCTACTAAGTGGCTTGCTTCTATGTATAATCTCCTTCATCAGGAATTTCTATCACAGGAACATCTTTTCTGCGTATCTAGCTTTAACCTTCTTGATTTTTATGACTTCTGTACATTTTAGCCACTATTTATAAATATGGATAAACTTAAACCACCATATATCCTTAGAAATGAATTTAGAATTTGTTTCAATTTTTAGTGAAAAATAGAAGCTTTAAATATAAGCTTTCCTTTCTATATTTTATTATATCCAGTCATATCTGCCTATACTCCTTAACTATAAACTTGCATGTTCTAAGATATAAATCAAACTATACTAGTTCATTGTTGAACTTTATCTTCTTCTCAAGTAGAATATTCACTCTCTATAGCTCTTTATATATGAGACTAATTTATCTATTAAAGTAAAAAAGGTATATACTCTAGCGAAGCTTAACTAAAGAGTTTTCATAGTTACTTAAAATACTACCAGCAATAGTTATTATATCACCCATTAATATAAATCTCAGCAATATATTTACTTTCGTTAAAAACTTAATCAAATTACTGGGCTAACATTACTTTCTTATAATCCTACAATTAAGCAGATTAATATTTCCATTCTTCTTTCTAGCATAAATATGTATAGCTACATAGTGATTAAGAATAGCTAGTAATACTGACATATAATAATTAATAATACTTTAGTGTGGCTATAGTTATTTTTATTATTATCTAAGTACATCTTATGTTACTTCTATGTTATAATATACCTATCTTATACTCATACTACCATATCAGCTTTTTTATATTAAAACCTTATTAATATATATTAGATATACTCTACTACTTTTTATAGTTTTTCTTAATAAGAAGAAGCTTGTTTGGCCTATTCTGTTAAGAAGCTTATGCTTATTCTAGCACATTAATCACAATTTTATAGTAGGTTAAGAAAGGTGAATCTATCTGTCTTTTTAGTCTGAAAAGATAGAAAGAAATTGAATGAAGCAGAGCAAGGAAGTGACATGATTTTAATATTTAGAAATAGTAAATTAAAGGGGTGAAATTTACTAATAAGGTGACTATGAAATTATATATACATATAGATGTCGAAATTTAATTATCTTAATTCTGTATAAGAAGAAACTACTGATCTTCATAAGGCTTGTCGCTTAGGTGATTTAAGAGTTATTAAAAAAGTATATGAAACCTGCCCTGAAAAAATTAATGAACGTGATTCGAAGTTAGGATGAGCTCCTATATATAGAACTGTAATCTGTGGACATGTTGAAGCTACTAAATTCTTGCTTGAACATAAAGCTGATCCTAATATGAAGAATAACCTAGGAGAAACTCCTTTGCATTAAGCTGCGGATAACTCTTAGTATAAATTAGTTTAACTTTTGTTATAGTACAAGGCTGATCCAAATGCTTAGTAGAATGATGGAGATACTCCTTTACATCATGCTGCATTTAGAGGTGATATTGAAATGATAAAGATGCTACTTGAAGCTGGTGCAAATCCTAATATTAATAACTTTGTATTCGGTCGTACACCTCTTCATTATGCAGTTGATTGTGGCCATTTAGAATCTGTTAAATTAATGCTTAAGCATGGAGCTAATCCAAGACTTAAGGACAGATAGGGAAAAAGAGCCCTTATTTTAGCATAAACTAAAGATATGGTATTTTTACTGAAAGAGGTGGAAGAATAATAAGAAGATCGTCCAATCTTATCAAACTACGTTTTAAAAGCCAGACTCTAGGGATAGCATGAGTTCGCGAATAAACAAACAGAATAAAGCTAATAGGAAAATTAAGATTCAAAGCACTGCTAACCAATTTTATAAGGGCAAATAATATAAATATCACAAGCAGACTAAAGCCAAGAAGATGTTGAGGAAAGTAATTCATCGAAAATCATTTAAATAAGTAACGAAGAATTCGAAAATAAAATGGAAGACTATTTATCTGGGCATTCTCTAACAAACGAAGATACATTAAACAAAAATTAAACTTTCGATCAAAACTTTGATTAATTATCAGATCAATAATCAAGTGTAATTCAATAGAAATCTTAATCATAGTCAATGAAAACAAACAGTCTAGAAAACAGTGAATAGAAAAATTAAAAAAGCTATATCTAATAATCTCATCAGTCAGAAGAAGAATCAACGGAAAATAAAAGTGACAAAATATTTTAAGATATTAGCGAAGTTCCTAGTTTAAATGAATAGGTAAGCACTTAAGATAAAAGAACCACTGAAAAGATGCTTAAGAATTTGAAATATTAAACAAGTCCTTTATAGAAAGAAGAACCAGAAGCTGAAGATTTAAACACTATTAAAAATCCTTTTGACTCACAAATATACTATGAAGAAAAGAAATAGTAAATGGAGTTTGGGAAGGTCATTGATTAGTAAAGCATTTTCTAGTAGATTGATTGCGATGAAATCGAAAAAAAGATTTTTGATTAATTTCAAATTTTCCAGTTTTTGAAGTCTCTTAAATTGGAAATGTATACAGAAAATTTCCTTGAAGCTGGATATGATGAAATAGGTCAGTTAATAGAAATGTCGAAAAAAGATTTACTTAACGATAAAATCCTAAAGGATCTTGGAATAGATAGACCTGGTTATAGAGCCAGAATTATTACAAGTCTAGAGCAAAAGCAAGGACTATTTCCAGTATAAAGTGCTCGAAGTACTAGAAGGTCTGTAAAATCATAAGCAGTATAACCATAAAGTGGGTTTGCCTGCTGTATTAGTAACAATAACATAAAAAATGTTGGTAAGATTTTAACTTAGTGAACTATGAACCTATACCAAGCCTTTCTGAATGGCTAGACTAAAAGGGTCTTGGATAATATTTTCCATAATTTTAAAAAGCTGGATATGACGAATTTGAATTCATACTCGTTCAGATGAATTCTAGAAATCCTTTATCAGACTAAACACTTAAGAGCGAAGTTGGAATATAGAAAATTGGTCACAGATAAAAGATAGTAATGCTATTTTAAGAAGGTATTTTTGTTTTAATGCTAAATTAGAGGCTTTGAAAAAGAGACAAGCTGAAGAAGACAGAGTTCTCATGGAAGGAAACGAAAACCACGAAGCTTGTAGTAGTTGTTTTATTATGTAATAGTTAAATTTAACGATTTTAATTAAATCTTTACTTATTAAGTCTCACTTATTTTCTACCTCTTTCTTAACTTCTTCTGTCACATTTTTAGGTTCTTCTTCCTTTTTCTTTTAAAGCTTTATATTCAATTCTTGAGTCATCGTTTCTAGGAATTTTTAATTGTTTATCGATTTCTCAGATTAATATTTTTCAGGATCAAATAAAGGCTTTGTTAGTAACTGAGGACCTGATGGTAGGATTAAAACTAGACCTTTGAACTAAGCGACATATTCGCCTTATCGTTCTATTATGACAGGAAATCCTTGTAAAAGATCATGTTTAAGACATTCTGAAACACCCAGTCTTGCTTATTTGATGTCTTAAAACGCTCTTAAAGTGAACATCATTGTTGGAAAACGATTTTAAACATCAACGAAGAAATTTCTTGAAGTTTTGAGTTTTAAAGAATATTGCACATCAAGAGATCTTTTGAAAACAGTTGTTCTTTACTCCGATTCTCTTGGCTTTCCTTCACCAGTGCTAACGAAAACATCTAGACCCCAAATGTCGTAATTTTCGAATTCTACTTCTTCTACTTTCTATTCGATAGTTTCCTTATTTATTATTGCTTTATTTCCATCTAAAACATGTCTTTTTTAAAGATGCGACAAGCATCCTTCCAATGGTTAAACTTAATAAGCCTCAGAAACAGTTTAAATCATGTCTGTTACGTGATAATTCAAGTTTCCAGCTTTTATTAATCTAGCTGCAGCCTAGAATGCGTTCCAAGCAGCTAATGTAACATCAGCCTTTTTCCCAGTAATTTTTTCTTTTGATGCAGTAACAACAACCGTTGTTCCGATTGTAGCTGCATAACCATCTATATGGCATCCCAAGTTTCTATAAATAAAAGAAATTTTACATTTTAGCTAAATCTCCTTCTTATAATGAAGCAGATTCATCTCCTAAAGGTGAATAATGAGCTGCAACTTCGTTAACTGAAACTGTAGTTGGGAATGCTATTCCTTTTTCAACTTTCTTTTTTCCTTTTTTATTATAAATCTTAGAAAGTTAATTTTCTATTTCTTAATCACCCTAAGTACAAATGTCTGATATCTTTGCCCCAGGTACACATTTCTCAACTACAAAAGCTAAGACAGCATTGGATATGTCTGCTGCTGCTCGGTATTTTGTAATTACAGCTGGATTTTAACATGTTTCATCTTGTTTTTCTTAAGCCTCAACCATTTTTAAGAGTTAATTAAATTAAAAAAACTTATTTTATATTAGCATCTTTTCCTTTTTGTTCTCTTATACCTTTATTCTTCAATTCTTTATCCTTTAATATTTTTTAATTAAGATTAGACTTTTAGTTATATATCTACAACATATATAGAGAGTAGCTTTTATACCTTTCTCCAGTTTTATGCTTTTTTGGTATTTTAATTATATAATAATTTTCAGCAAAATTCTGAGATATATTGGTTACCCTATCTATCTGGAAATTTGTATGTATGAACACAAATATCAAAGCCTTTTTTTTAATACCTATGTTTTGAGTTCTATTTGCTAATTTAAACTCATTAAAATAAGAAAATATTATTTGAAGCCTTAGAAAATCAATCTCCTTATTTTCCTCACAGCTAAATACTTTCCAATATCTGATTTATCTTGCTTACCAACTTCTATTCCCTTATATTATAATTTTGCCTTTATAACCTCATTCTAGTTCAGCTAAATTATATAAAGTTAGCGTACATACCTAGATTTATAGTTTTAGAATATTGCTACATTACATTAATGCTTGTATCTTATCTTTACTATTAATGATTAACTCTAAAATTAATCTCTTTAGTTGTAAATTGAAAGTCTAACTATATCTATAAAAGCTCTTAAATTTACATATGCATTACTAAATAAGTAATTTATTTTTTTCAAGAAGCTAAGATATAATACTTTTCATTAAGCATTTACTATCTTCTTCAATCTCTTCGATGTAATTTTTTTAATAGTCTCTGTTGCTTTATTAAGATATCTAAGGAGTAAATAATTTTACTTTACTACCTTTATTTAAATTTAACTATTTGAGTTTTTTATTTAAAGAAGCTTGTATTTGCTTTCTCAACTACCCAAGGTAAATAGTAGATTTATTAGTTTTGGCTTATGTTTTGAGTTAAAATTTTCTATTTAATAAAATTGATGATAGTACTATTATAATCTCATGCTGAGACGTTTTTCTGCCACATTTCCTGATGCTTTTCTTCTTCAACTAAATCTGTATCACCATATTAATTTTGCTTATTGCTTTTTTCTTCTTCCTCATATTATACTAAGGAATGCTGAACTCTAATTACACTCTCCATCGCGCTCATTGGAATTTCATTTTTTATCCCCTTTTAATCTCTTTTTATCGATCCTCTTTATGGCCTTTCTTCATCTATTTTTTCATATCTAGAGCTTGGCTCGAAAAAGCAGTCACATCAACAAGAGCAGACTTTAGCTCAGCACATCGTTCAATTACAGCGGTAATTCCAGCATTTTCACCTACTAGCTTAAGGATTAACTTTAGTAATGCACTGGCAATACTCTGGTTCTTAATACCTTACTTATTTTCTAGGAATTTGATCTTCTTCACTTTGTTATTAGTTTTAGCTTCATCTTGACAAAGATTGAGTTTATTATTCCTACATTTTTATATTTATCAACACTAAATAACTAAAGATTACTCCTATTACTATACCCTATGCTTATCTATTATATGACTCTATAGCTATCTCACATACTCATATATCATCTATTTATGCAACTCTAAATACTCTGACTTCCTATAGCTTCCAATATCTTATAAGATCATAATTACGATTAATTAGTCATAAGCTATCAGTACAATAGAACTACTATTAGTCAGCTCATTTATCATGCTATTTAACTATATAGCATTATCTATATGTCTCTATATATCAAAGCCACTTATATTAGTCATTCTTATAGTATGAATACTGATGCTTATATCTAGAGATACTTCAAGTATAAATTATTGGTAATAAATAGCCATTTGGATGGTAATTAAAGCTAGAAGTTAATTAAAGTAGCCAAATAACATGAAAAACTGACAATCTAAATTTGCTGTGCTATTATAAAAGTCTAAAAAGAAGAAAGAAGGTTAGTAGCCTTAACAGGAGATCTAGTAGTAAATTATGCTAATCAAAAATAGTCCATAGTATAAAAAGTCATTTAAAGCTCTCTGTATGTATAAAAGATAAAAACAAGCTGGAAAACTGCCTAATAGTTTAGCAGCACCTGACTTGAGTAAAAGCTGTATCGAATTGCTGCCTAAGCTAAAAATGTAAATTAAGGAAAGAGATGAAAGCATCATAAAGAAGCGAGTATAATTTAGAGATCTAGTGGAGCAATAAAAACCAACTTTAAGAGGTATTCTGCATAAAGATAATAACCAAAACGATAGTAACGCTTAAACTGAGAAGAATGAACGAAACAGCAGTAGTTAGAGTTAGAGGAAAAGCATCTAAAATTAAAACAAAGAAGGATTTATCCCTTAACTTATTTCTATTAACTAAGTGAATAGAAGCTCTTTATCCTCTAGGTAAAACTCTCCAACTCAAGAACCAAATAAAAACGTAAAAAAAATAAAGCCAAAGGTATCGTATTACGAAGAAGGCACTGTTTGATTTATTCCTCCAAACACTAGAATAAGCTTCCCTAGAAAGCTTGTAAAACCTGAAGAGATTAAGAATAAAAAGCAATTCATAAAAAACAACGAAATATGCGAAAAAATAATACAGAACTGTGATTAGTCTCTAATACTTAAAAATCCTAAGCAATTTTTAAATAAGAGTGATTATAAGATGGAGGTAATTCATAATAGATGAGATCCTTTTATAAAGTAAGATTTTTATCTATAAGAATGAATTGAACTGCCTGAAGATAACAAATCAAAGAAAGCATAAATCAGGAGAAAGAGGAAGATTGAAAAAATGTTCTTAGAAAAGTATCATAGTACCGTAAAAGAAATGCTGGAAAAAATGAAAATTGAGTAAGGGATCAAATATAATGGAATCAAATGAATTACAAAGCTCTTTATTTATATCTCTTTGCTATTTTAATCTTTCTATCTCATCTATTTATAAAACTTAAATTAATTAAATTTAAAACTAATTAATAAAGGTAGCAAAGAGAAGAAGTTGTCATAGAACGTAATTTCATTGAGTTAGGAAGTAAGAAAAAATTGATAAGAAGAAAGGAAAAAAGAGAGTTTGAGTATTTTCCGAAAACAATTAAAAATAAATATTCTTAATTATTAGTAAATCTAATATTAGATACTTTCAATAATCATGACATTATTAGGCAATTACCATTATAATATCTTTACATATCTTATTTGTTTAACTACTAGATAAGCCAAATATCTTTTAAATTATTAAAAGGAAATATCTAGATAGCCTTTAAGCTATAAATTGTAGTTTATTTCATAACTAACAGAATTTAGAAGTTATTAATAACAAAATGGAAAGGATTTCTTAGTCTTGAATGCTGTAAATGTTAACTTAGACTAAATTTAATTCGAAGCAAATGTATGGAAATCATATTAAAATTCCAAATACAGTTATCTATAAAAAGGGAGGTGAGCCTGATAAATGGTTTTATTCAGATCCTAATGGTTTTGTTAAGCAAAGAGAAAATGAAATGACAAACTGAAGGCATATTAAGTAATATTATTAGTCTAAGACTTAAGATTAGAATAAAGTCTGCTTTGTATTTCTGTAAGGAGAAGGTGATTTTATTTATCAGATTTTGGATTTTTAAAGCTCTGAAATTTTACTTGATTAGAAATATTCCAAACCAGATTGGGTCAGTACTTTAGAGTATGTTCCGTAAAAAAACAATAACAGTTTGTATTTAGCATCCTACAAAACAGCGTAAAGACTTGAGGATATAGAAATAAAAATACAGAGATGCGTGATGGAAACAGGGTATATTAACTGAGAGGATTACTAATCTCAAAGTGAAAAATAGAATGAAAAGACATCAGTAAGTATAACTATCACTCAGGAAAACTAGAAGAAAAAGCCCTAGTAAATGATTAAATCTAGTGAGATGAAGAAAATTTGATAGAAAATGCAAATTAAAAATAGCAAATATGAAGCATTTAATTTTAGGATCAAGGACTAAATTATTACTATACTGAAAGTAGTAGAAGGAAAATTTCAAAGCTTCGTATGTTTTTAAGTAAATATTTAGAGAATAATCGAAGGAAGGTTTGACTTCATCCATGCTTAAAATGATGAAATTATCTTAATGGGGATTTCGAATATAATAGGTGCACATTAAAGAGAATCCTTATTCTCTGATAATATTCTAAAGTATCCTTCTTTGAATTAAGTGCTTATAGGACTTTCGACTCCTGAAAAGCATCTTGTAAGAGGTACAAAGCAACATTCATAAAAAGGCTGCCCAGGAATGTATTGCAATCATCCGATTTCTGAAGACATGAAAACTCAAGAAGACTCTTAATTAGATTTCAAAATAGTAGTCAAGATGCAAGTACACACTTCTAAAAATACTCAAGATACTTCCATTATATATAAGTCAATTTTGTAGGATATAATAGAAAGGAAAAGAGATATTATAAGAGAAGAGAAGGAAATGTTAGAAAGGACAGAGAAAAAGCAAAAAAAGATAAATAATGCTAATTCAAATTAAACCTAATCAAAGTACCATAAAAGAGAATGTAAGTCCAATTTTATTCACTTAATAAGATTTTAGGAAGCACGTTGTAGGATGTAATGCAAATGTATCAAAATCTAAAAATTGTGCATTTCTATAAGAAAATACAAGTGTGCTATAACTGTTGGAGGTCATATAAGATCCTAGATACTTTACGAGAATAATTTCAGAAAAAGAAAGAAAAAGAGGAAAAAGTCAAATAACTTTAAATTTCAGAGACAGTTAATACTTAGTAAGCATAAGTATTCATCTAAGATGGTAGCTAAATCATTTCTAAGATAGCTACAAAATTAAATCCTAGAAAGAAAGAGCAACATCAAAAAATTTATAAAAAAAGAACATTATCTGTCTCAGTAAAAGGATCTAATTAACAAAATACTGATATTTAGTAAGTCGAAGCTGAGAAGAAGAATCACTTTTTAATGAAAAGAAAAAGCTCAAATGAAGAAGCTCATTATGGATTGGAAAAAACAATAGGAAAACAAAAAACTTAGTGCTTTATAGAAAAAGCAAACATCGATGAAGTTTATTTGAGTAATTAGACAGTCAAACTTTGCAAGATCCTCTATGTAAGTGTAATTTAAATATATTTAGGGTTGTTCATTATTAGATAAGTATCAAGCTGAAAAAGATTAAAAACTAGAGGAAAAATTTATATAATGCATAACACCTTATGGTGAGTAACCCCAAGAAGAGCTTCATAACGAAAAATTAAATAATTTTTTACAGAATATTAAAGCTCTTAATCCAGTTTCATGCTAAAACAAGTAATTAACTGGTACTGATAATAAGATAAAGTTTGTTATTAATGATCCTAAAGATGGAGATTGTGATGCTGATGTTAATGATTTGTTTTTAAGGAAGTCGAAGAAGAAATAATAACACTAAAGAGGAGACTTAGCTAGTAGTATTATTGATAAAGGATCTTACGGATAGTAGTTCCTATATAATCTTAAGAAAACCAAAACTTTCCATAAAAGTACCATTATTTGATCCAATAAGTTGATTTATATTACACTTCTTTATATATTACGTTTAATAAAAGACAGCTTTAATTTCATCTATTTGTCTTCATTGTCTATAAAGAGATGTTATTAGTAAGTATTTAATTTCCTTTAATCTTAATACCTTAAAAATGAAGAGCAGTACTAAAGCAATATAGGCTATTAAAAATTGAATATTTGATGTTGATGGAGTTATTTGAGAATCAGAAAGATAGCTACCTGGAGTTAGGGATGTACTGAATAAACTTCATTCACAGAACAGAAAAATATTTTTCCTTACTAACAATAGTCACACTCCTAGGAGTAAGATAGCATAAATCATAAAAGGCTTTGGATATAAAGAAATATAAGAAAGCCAAATATATAATGCTCCCTATAATTCTATAAGACATATTGAAAACAAAATTCCAGAAATTACTAATTTAGGCTATATTGGAAATTCAAAAGTCATAAGTGAGATGAAGATGAAAAGACTAAATATATTAGACCTAAACAATTTTTAGCTTTGTGGTTTAAATAAAAATTGATAAGTGGAGCACATTGCTAATGGAGAGTAAACGGTAAAAATTTAAGACGTACATGCTATACTTCAATCTTTCAAATCCTCATATTCATATAGTAACTTGCTTCTTTTAACCAATATTCTAGCCAAGAATAAAAAATGCTAGTTTTTCTGCTCTGACTATGATAATGCAGACAGATATAGGAATTTTTTAGTCCCTAGCACAGGATCAATTTCATTTAGCGTTGAAAGTGCTTAAAATACAAAATGTCAAAACTTAGGAAAGCCTCAAATCTATGGAATTAATCTTATCATTGATGAAAATAATATTAAAGACAAAGAGAATACAATAATGGTAGGAGATAGGCTTAACTCAGACATCCAGATGGGTTGGAAAGCAGGAGTCAAAACTCTGTTTGTTGAAAGTGGGGTACACAAACGTTAGATGGTAAATTAGTTTGAGAAGCAACCCCATTTCATAGCGAAAGGACTAGACGAAGTTTATGAGTGGATATGAAGAGAATAAAGATTTTATTTAAAATAATCTATTTAATTTTCTTCTTTAATATTCTTTGTCCCTCTTCTAGTCTTTTATGTATAAAAGGAAAAAAAAAAGCATAATAGTAGCATCCCTTCAGTTTTAAGACTAATATAAATTAGGTATTATTTAGTAAGTTGAAAAAAGGTTATATTAAATAAACCAAAAATGGCAAGGAAATAAAAGATTCGTATAATTATCATAAAAATGATTTAAATATAATTTATAAACTTCCTTAGCTCTTTTTTATAATCAAAACAAATTTAAGCATATTTAAATTAGCATGAGCAGCTTTAGATATACATAATTAGATTAAATGTAAATAGAAAAGCAGAAGGTACTTCTGTCCTTGATTTTTAAAAGTTGCTATTAGCCAGTTTTCTATAGGGATTAAATTATAAAATATGCTAGTGAAAGTTTTGAAGAGTATTAGGATATGGCTATATAATTTCCGTACTAAGTAATTAAAATTGATAAAATTTGAATTAAGTAAAATGAAGGATTCTCTAATAGTGAAAAATGAAAGCTAATCTAATGAAGAAAAATTAAAAGATTCTTAAAAAATATAATTCAATGTGACTAAGTAAAATAAAAGAAGTATACTAGATTAGATTGAAGGATATGAAGATTTGAAAAATAGAAATAGAAATGTAAATAATTAAGAAAAATAAGGGAAAAAGAAGAATTATTGGTAATATCTCTGGCTAATTATTGATATTGTATTAGTGTCTCTAACTACAATTTATGCTACATAACTTCTACATAAGTTTGTCTAAACATCCTGTTCTAATAAAATAAGAGAAAAAGATAACATGCAAGACTCAATGCTCATAGTTTTCATCCTTTTCTTTATTTGTGCTCTTTACGTAAAAGTTTGACTTCTTTTATATAAATGAAAGAATTGTTTAGCGACAAATCATGGTTAACTGTGAATCTTTATGTTAAACTGAACATTTTGCATATAATACACTTGAAATCTAATTTAGTTAATACTATATGACTTAGATGAGTGTGAATAAGAATACCTTTATATAGGGCAAGACACTACATTGTATTTTGTTGCTATTGGCATTTTTGATTTTGTTTGGATTCTCGCTTCAGCAACAGTCATAGTTTTCTATTTTTGAGGTAAAAAATAAAAAATATTTACTCTATAAGAAAAGTACCTGAAGGCTATAAAAATCCTATTTTAAATCTTTATTTTTTCCATTTGCTTCATTACTATAACCACCTGATTTCTTGAAACATTTATATCAAAAGCAAAAACTTAATCTGACGTTTCATTATTAGAAGGGTTTTCCTGAAACTACTATTTCTTACATTTCCTTATAACGAACTTATGCTAATAAATAAAAAAGTGTTGCAAGAAGAGGTTAGGAAGTTGATTCTTTAGACATTTATTATAACTTTTTGAGTTATATTTACTTTAATTTTAATAAAGGCTAATTAAGCTATCACTAGATATTCCCTTTATAACGTATTAATCTTATTTAACTTAAAGGAATACTTATAGATATCATTATTATTAGGCTAATTTTATTATTAACTTAGATACTCTTTTAGAAGCAAGCTAAAAATAAAGATTTTAGTTAATAAAAACTGAAAATATAGTAAGATACATAGCATTGCTAAATATAGGGAAATAATATTAAAGCGCATATAATTGAAGCTTTAAACAATGGAACGTTTATTTTTCAAGCTCTTTTAATCAAATTAAATTAAATTAAATTAAAGAGGAAGCAAAATATTGCTATTTAAGATTAAAGGATGAAATTATAAAGTTATGATACAGTAACGGTTTTATAACAGTTGAGGTAAGTAAATCAAGATTAGTATGGTATTTAGAGTTATGCTCTTTTTTAAATAAATTGATTGTGCATGACAATAAATAAAGTTAGTTATTATTATAGGATTAAAAAATGGAGGATTCACTTGTCTAAAACAATGAAAATGAGTCATACTTTTAGAGTTAATCTAACTCTAAAAAAATTAATTTTAATGTGACTAAGAAGAATTTTAAAAGCATTCTTGATTAAATTGAAGGTTATGAAGACTTGAAAAATTAGAAAGTAGACTAAAGTAAAATGCCAAATAAATAAAAGAACAACTGAAATTATCTTTGATTACTCTGTGACATTCTAGGCTTATTAATAACTATAGCGTATGCAGCTTAGTTGCTTCATCAGTTTACCTAAACATCATGTCCTAATTAAATAAGAGAGAAGGATAACATGTAAGATGAGATGTTTCCCATTTTCGTTCTCCTTTTCATTTGTGCTCTTTATGTTAAATGTTTGCTTCTTTTTGTTAAATGAAAGAACTGCTTAGCAGCCCGTCATGATAAGCTGTGAATTTTTTATGCTGAATTGATCTTATTGCATATAATACACATGAAACCTTGTTAATCTAATATTATATGACTTTGATGAATGTGAATAAGACTATATATACATAGGGACAAATACAATTTGATATTTCATAATTATCTGTTCTTTTGACTTCATATGAATATTGTTTTTCAGTGACTGTTATAACTTTTTTATATTCGCGGAAGAAAGTAAAGGGTATACACCATGCAAGAAAAGTACCTACATATTATAAAGATTCTGTTTAAAGTATTTATTTCATTAGTATGTCTGATTACGTTAACTACCTTAATAATTGAAATGTTTACATCTAAAGCGAGAACAGATGCAATGGTTTCATTCTTTGAGAGCATATTGTGGAATTATTACAGCTTACACTTTGTATTATCTAAAATTTATACTTTAGTTATATAGTGTTATAAGCGGAAGTGTGCAAAATGATTCTTTAGTATATAAACTACATTTTTTAATCTATCTTTACCTTTGCTTCTATATTCAATATTTTTAAGCTAATATATAATAAGGCATTCCCCAATTTAATAAAGCATTCAGGAATAAAAATATAAAGGAAACTAAAACTCATACCTTATTTCATAGCCTATAATCATAAAATCTTTCTTATTGTTTACTACCCATAATTTGCGTGATTTGCTAGTGCTTTACTTGTTCCTCCTTTCCTAAAGATTTTAAAAGACAAATTTATACATATTTGCTTGCTTAATTGTCAGTTAATAGCATTTATATGATATACGTTAACCTTATGATTTTTTGATAGATTTAAAAGATTATTTTGATAAGAATCAAAGTAAATGAAGCATCATTTATTTATAATTGTTTAACAAAGTTTAAATCCTTCAAGCAAAAATGAACTTAACTGCTGGCATTATTAAATCAACTCCATCTTCAGAAGAAACTGCACTTATATCTAGTATCAAGTGATTTCTTCCAGGCTCAAACTCCTTTTTAGAAATTTTTTTAAATAGTTCATGGACCTGTAGGTTTAATCTATCCTTGCTTTCTTTGGTTAATCCGTTGTATAAGCAGATTGATCCAGAACTAATAATATCAATGCTTGCTTTATGCTTCTATGTGAAATGCTCTTTTACCTAACTAACTGTCATTGGACCTTATACTTCTATTTTATCCCATGTTGTAAAATTATCAGGGTAAGCTCTTATTGGACCCATCACAACAGGATCATATTATTTACTCTTAGTTTAAATTGGAGGAAGAGGCTCTGAAAACAAGAATACAGGAAGTGCTAAGTTAATAAAGGCGTTTCTATGCTACTCTAATTTCTTGTTTTATACTAATTTAAAAATTTCCATCATAACAGCTCCCGTTATCATTGCAGTCGTTGTAGCAATTGCTGGAATAATCTTGCCAGCAATCATTTTTACCTTTTATTTATCAACTTCTTTAATGGAGTAATTTCTAGCTCTTAAATTCGATGTAGCAGCAATAAAGTCAATGTGGAAGTTCTAATCTTCATCCTTTTCAAATTGCTCTGGCTATATATTACCTGAAAAGTTTTTGAGTGTTTACTAGTTTTAATTCCTCAAAGAGAGCAGCTATTACGCTGCTATCTTCTTATACTATAACATTATCTGTTCCCATTTTTAAAGTCTTCACTTCAAACTTTGGAACTGTTATTCCTTTTACTATGTTCTTTACATTCTCCTGATCTCTATTTTGCTAAATGCCTAAAATGTTTGCCAATAAATTTGCTGCGCTTAGAACAAACGAAATATGAAGTTCATCTTCTAGATCGAATAAAACAAGCTATGGGCATCTTTTTGTTCCTGTCCAAAATAGATTTCCTTCTTTATCTATATAATCTTTAGGAAAGTTGTATAAAAGCTATGCGATTGAATCATGGAATATTTCTTAGAATTTTAAGCGTGCTATTTAGACACAAGCATCGAAAGATCCTTGCTGCTTTAGCTTTATCAAGTTTTTTTAATTTCTCAAGTTTATCTCTTTAAACACTGGAATTCTGCTCTCTTTGTAGAGTTTGCAGATATTCAGTTGGATTTGCCAAGTAATCCTGTAGTTATTTAGGAGAATCAGTAAACCATCCTTCGAATAAGTCTCTTGACCATTCAATACAATGCTCTATTTAGAATGGGAAGTTTCTGAGAGTACACATTGGAATTTATTCTTCTGGAGGATCAACTGAGTCATTGTAACTCTAAGTTAGTTTAGGAAGTACTACTTGCACATTAGCCTTTGTTCCTAGTGTTCCACTCTCCATTAAAGGTTTGCAATGCCATACACATTTTCTATCAACATATTACCTTGCCTTTACGTTATCAACTGCATTAGTTACAAAATCAATTTCATCCCAATACTAATCAGTGAAAATATGTTCATGATCAGGAGAGCATCTACTTACGAGACCTTCTGCATTTAAACTATTATTCATCAGCTTAACAGCTGCTACTGCTGTTTATGCTTTAGATTGCTTTACATCCTTTTGTCTAAATAAGAATTATCTATTAAGGTTTGATATTTCAATAGTATCATCATCTGTAACTGTTACTTTGCCCTTAGGACCACATCCAATTCCTGATAAAGCGAAATTCTTAAGGAATTCGCATCCAAGTGCTCCTGCTCCTACCATAAATGTTTTCACATTTAGAATTTTTTCCATTACTTCTAAACCAAAAATTGCAATATAATCATCATATCTGCTTCCTTACAACTATCTATTTACGTTTTCTTCTGGAATTAGTTCAAAACTATCAAAATGCAACCACTACTTCAATGGCATAAACTTTCCAGTTGGCTTTACTAATTCCTAAGCACATATTCCTCCAAAGAATGCAGTCATAGGATTTATTTGGGCTTAGCAAAATAAGGCAGTTTGCAAAATAACTTTTTCATCTATTTCTTAGACAGAAAACTTATTTTCACTTTTCTAAGTTTCATTTAAAGCTTTAGCGAAATTCAAAACAGCTTTAGCATCTTCTTCATTGTTAAGTCCTGGTAGTCTTCCATTTTAAGACTAGAAATTTCAAATGCCTTAGAACGCAAAATGAAGTTATTCAGACCTTCCAAATTTTCCAAGATCAGGTGGTAGGAGAATTCCATTTTCTTCTGTAGGATTTTGCAGTTTTTCTTCAAAGCATTTAAAGCTTACTAACTATGCCACTTTTACTTATTCAACAATTCCTTCTCTTAAATATGGAGAGAATGAGGTTGTATCTCCAATTGTAAAATTAAAAGGACCTGTTACTGTTATTTGTATAGGATCTTTTTTATTTAATTCTACCATTCCTTAAACTTCAGAAAAGCATACCCAATCTCCTGTTTCAAATCCATGACGTTTATCTTAATGAACAGTAACAACTCCTTCTTTCTCCTAAGTTATGCCTACTACTATAGTCTATTTTGGCTCTTCACCATCCTTATCGAACACTTTAAACTCATCACCAAAGTCAGCAAATACATAGCCTGTCACTCCCCAAGCACTAGAAGCTAAAAATTTAACGTTGTTTTATCTTGCGACTTTATTTATTCTAAGCATATCAGGTAAAGTACTTTCAGTTAACAGAATAGCGCTGAACGACTTAATTATTTCGTCGGTTAAAGGCCCTTAAATAACTTTTACCTAAACATAAGGATTCAATTCCTTTAGCTTTTCTAAGCATGCTTGGGCTCTAGGATGTCCAATATCATTTTCAGTGAGATAAAAATTGCTTCCTAAGTCCCTGATTTCAACTATATTATCATCATGGATAGTAACTGACCTTGGCCCTGATAAAATCAAATTTTTTGCAGTTTCAACTCCAAGACCTCTCATTCCACTAATCAAAACATCCATAGTAATAAGTTTTGACATCATCTCCATTCCATATACACCAATTTAGCGCGAATAAAGGTTCTAATTAATTTTTGACATATTGAGATGATTTTTAAATTAGAATATCCTTTAAAATGTCTTTGACCAGAAATTATTAACCTTTAGATGAAGGAATTGAATAGTATTGGATCACTCAAATATTTATCTGATAATAGTATAAATTAACCAATAGAATACTGCTTTATTCTTTTATAATGAACCATACTAAGGGTAATTTACCTACTATTCATTAAATGTGATATTGAACCAATCTACTTTATAATTTTAACCTATCTATAGCTGATTTAAATACTGGTGTCAAAATTACTTTTCCTTTCACTTTAAATTACTACCACTTTGAGTTAAACATATAAAGATTTATTTTAAGATAGTGTATTGCTTTAGTTTTACACTGTCACCTTATAGAGTCATGCTAATTAAAAACTTTTTAAAACATAAAAAATACTATAGAAGGGAAACTAAAATAGGATGTCAATCTTTAACATAGGGAATCAGGTATGAATCAATATCTTCGTAACCAAATTGAAGATGATTTCCTTTCACAGAAATGAATTCTACTTTTTTAGCTTAATGTAGGGACTGAAATCCAATCCAATCTTCAGTGTATAGTTATGTTTAGTTGAAGGGAATTACTTCATCATATGTTTCATCCTTATAATATCCAAACCATTCACTTTCTCTTGGAATAATCATTGTATCTTCTGTAAATTTCCAAAGAACAGCTCTTTCAATGCTTGAAAATCGTTCTTTTGCTTCAGAATCACGAAAATTAGGGTTTTCGTTATTTAAGTAAGGTAGAAATACTGAGCTGTTCAAGTATTTTTAGTAAGATTTTAACGAACGGTAATATCCAGCAGGACCAAAGTTTTATTATACAAGTCCTGTGTATACCATTTTGCCTGCGAACCAGTTGAAAGTATTGCAAAAAATTCCTTTACTACAGTGAGGAATTTTGCTAACTCCTTAATTAGGTCCTCCAATGCTTATCCAAGTTTTCACTTTAATTGGTTTACATTTCTAAGCAATATATCTTGCAATCAAAGATCCTTAGGAAAAGCCTACAACATTTATTGAAGCTGAACTATTAAATACTGAGTCATTTAATAGATTAATGCATGCTTCTTCAGCTTATTTCTAGAAATTCATAAATAAAGAAGACATAGCTCCATTTCCGATCTCGACGCACTTAGAGTAGCATCCAGTTTTCTCTCCTACATAAGAAACTATTCGAGTAAAGCCAGGATTAGAGCACTAATCTCCCATTCCATGGAAGAAAGCGATAGGAGTGCCTCCAAGAGAAAGAATGAGGATTGCAAATAATAAAATAACTCTCATATTAATATAAAATTATCTATCATTAAACTCTCTTTTATCTATGTTAGCACATTAAATACTTTACTTTTAGCTTATTGCATGCATATACATGCACATTCTTTCATAGCAATAAGTCTTAGTTGTAATAAATAAGAATGAAAATAGTCTATAAATTTAAGGAGTTCTTTATTAGCTGTTAAAAGCTTATTTAGTTAGTCAATACCTTTTTAAGATAATCTCTAGTTTAGTTTATCAGAAGAAATTTTGTACTTTCTTACTGTAAATGCTCACTGAATAAGATCATTAGACAAAGAGACTGAGATACTGATACCATTATACGAGAAGCTAGAAAGCATAAATTATCGTATGTTAAATAAAAATTGATTTTATGGTTAAATGCATAAAAATGCTTATTAGATCAGATCTAATTTTATAAATTTTAAAAGCATTGGAGTACTTTAATTTTGCAGTGGGTTTAATTATTATTACTAATTTCAGGTAAGTTATTGAACAAAAAAATAGAAAAGCATTATTGGCAGACCACTAAGATCTTTTGCTTTTAATATATTTTTCTTCAAATATAGTTACAACTTAGAAGCTCTGAATGAGCCTCCATTAAAAAAGAATAGCAATTAGAAAGGAATTTAAATTTAGTAAAAAAGCAATTAATTTTAATCTTTTATGTTGAAGCATTTTCGATTATACGATGCTTCTACAATTTCTGGCTTCTATCCAAGATAATATAAATAGGCAAATCTTAAATGTTAGCATAATACAATTCCTTAGAAATAATACTAATGTTCATCTAATTATTGAGAAAGCGATTTTAAATATGAAACCCATATCAATCATATTTCTAGTTAGCCTTTTGAAATGATTTACATTCTATGTAAAGACAATTTGTCGTAAAGCGCATTGCATGTTCTTATATTAACTTACAACTTATCTAGATTATAATTTCCTACCTAAATATTTACCAATTTTTCCATTTTAGGTTAGTAAAGATAAAAACTTCAATTGCTTTTGATATTTATAAATAGAATTTGAAGCTATTTGTGGCTTATTTTAGTTTGGTGAGAGAAAATATATTAGCTCTTTACTTATGCTGCTTAAAGCCTGATCCTTCTAAAATTTAGGTTGTGTAGTTTAACGAAGGAATCTATGAAGGGATTATAAAAATTGAAGACTGTAGCTAATTTTAATAAGACATACTATACTCTCTACTATCTTAAAAATGAGTTTATTATATAAGGCTGATATTTCATTAGAGTATTTTTTAATAATATTAGTCAATAGCTTTGCTACATTATTTAAAGAGTATAAGCAAAAGTTATTATGGACATATTTCTATTGAAAGTTAAGATTCTTATATAGTTTTTATTTTATATGCATTCTAGCAAATAATAATGATAGTAATAGATATAAAAGTTTCAATCTTATGGGTATTGGAGCGTAATTACATAGTTAGTTGAATGTAATATGAAAATTAGGTTTAAATAAAGCTTTTGTTTTAATTAAACTTCAATCAAGCTTCTTATCCAAATTAATCTTCCAAATTAGCTTAAATATATTCTTCTTAAATTTCTTCCTTTCCATTTGAGCAATTTAATGAACATTTCTAATCTTCTCTTCAATATTCCTTATGAAACACTTTTACTAATTATTACTTATAGAGTTAAGTTCTTGAGAAGTTCATATAATCTAATCATATAAAATTACTTTCTTCTAATCTTTTCCCAAAAGTAACTTATACCTTTAAAATTCATAAAGCAAATTTCTATAGTCAAGACATCTCAAAGTGTGCTCTATTTCTTCAAAATCTTAGTCATATATACAAAATTGTACTTGATTAGATATCAATATGGCATTAACTGAGTTCATATTAGAAATTATAAGAGTCAATTCTCAGTTTATAGACGGAAATAATCTTCCTAGTAAGTGCTTATTCAATTTCGTGTAACATCCTAGCAAACTAAATAATCTAGACGATTCAACTTTTTCTCCCAAACCTTAAATAACAACATATACCTACCATAATCAAATAAAAGGGATTTAGTAGATTCAAATTATTGTAATTATCAATCTTAATGATCTAGCTGTTGCTTACAATAACTAATTTCAAAGCTTTTAGCAACTAAAAGTGTTTTTTATAATTAGATATTAAGAGTAGTTAGGATTAAATAGCTTGGATTATCTTAAAATAAATAAAGAAGTATTAAGAATAGCTTTAGGAAGCTAAATACTTATATACTTATATATTATTAAAATAATTCAATTAATTAGTATATTCATTCAATACCCTTGCTTTCCTCCTATTACTTTAAAGACGCAGAAAATAGTACTGTTACTTTCGATGTTATAGTCATACAACTTTAAGTCATCCTATAGCTATTTTGATTGAAAGATGAGAATCAGACTTGCTTTTTCTATTTTTAGCTATCTCGAGACAATATCCTTGAGCTGAGATACAGTTGTTTGCACTGTGATTTGATGCTCTGCTCCTAGCGTAATTGTATGGCCACTAAGTCCTCTCACGAATAAAGTTAGGCTGATTATAAAAAATAGAGAATTAGAAAATTTAAGTTAAATTACAATATAAATAATTAAAGAGACAGCTATTATAATCATAATGCTTTTATTAGTTATTGCTAATATTCTTATTCTAAAATAAGTTACAAAAGAACTGATATTCTAGTCGCCCATTCTCTAATAGTTAGTTAGTTAATGTGTAAATATTTAATGAACAACATAATTATAGTATACTAACACAGTAAATGAGACTTAGATTAATGCTAGTGTGAGACTCTCTTGCTTTTACCTTAAAGTAAATAAAGGCTTAATTGTATAGCTTTATCTATATGCTTAAGCTAATTATTGCTTAATAGTTGTAGTGATGTTTGTTTAAGCATTGACTAATTAGTTATGGGATTTTGCTTATAATTTATTTTAAAAGAAAGCTTAAAGCTGATAATAAGTATTATTTTATAGAGAAGAACTTTATTGTATAGAAATGATAGTTTCTTTCCTCAGTTTTAACTAATTCTTTCTTTAGCTTCTTAAAGCCCTTCTGCTTTATTTATACCAGTTTTATACTAATGTGGTCTAACTTAAAGTCTGATTCCGTATAATAAGCATATAAGTTTCCTTGATGAGAGATTTTCTCTGTTTCTGTGTTATAAAAGGGATAATATTTTAGGGTTAGGAATAAGGATATTTGATTAGATTCTTATTTAGTTAGAACTTCACTTTGCTTTTATTTATTTCGCTTTTCATTATTAGAATACAAAAGGCTAGTAGATCTATTTATCTATCTTGAAGTACTTCTTTTACTTTATAAAATTTAGCTTAATAAACATTATTTCAATACTAGAAAGAGTAAGTTTGGGTAGAAAGGAGACTGGATAGTAATTCTAAGCAAATATATTGCTAAGGATAATTTAATAAAATTAAAGCCTAGATTTGCATACTTAAAATAAGCAAAGTACTAGTAAAAGCACTATAATTATGATTATCACTTTAGATATTATCTAGGATATTTATACTCTACAATCTTAGTCTGGATTATTAATATTAGCAGCAGAGTTTATCAAAGGAAAAATTAATTCATGTATAGCTAAAAATTAATATCCCATTTTATCTTTTTGCCATAAAACTTTAAAGTAAAAATTAACATTTTTATGCTTATTTATTAACAAATTAATATATACTCAATTTCA